>CM072922.1:1694521-2294521 GCA_036971965.1 Nyctalus aviator
GGGCGGGAGGAACAGAACACCGGGCGCTAAAGCAGCTGCGGCACGACCTCCAACGGCGGCCACAGTGACGGTCAGAAATGGACGGACTGAGATGTCCGGACCCCCCTGCCCATCAGTCTCCCCCCCGGGGGCAGACCCGGGCGGGGGCAGACCCGGGCGGGGGCGGACCCCGGGCGCCCGCACACGCCCCCGCCCCCCGCGGAGCCCGCGGCGCGGAGCCAGGTGCCCCCCGGGGCCGGGGAGCGCGCCTGGCACCGCGGCTGCGCGGGCACCTCCCGCCGGGGTGTCGCCTGGACCCTGCGCGGGGCCTGGGGTGTGGGGGGCCCTCCGGGCTTCGGGGAGCCCCTGCCTGCGAGGGAGGGCGGAGCTGAGCCCGCTGCGTCCTGCACCCGCTGACCCTCCCGCACAGGCCGCCCCCAGGGCTGTGGCCCCGCGTTGGGCACCGGGGCGCCGGCGGCCTGTGTGGGGTGAGGACGGACACCGCCCCGAGGCCCCCAGGCGGCGGTCCGGGCTTTCCCGCCGCGTTTTCCCCGGAGGCGGCGGGGGCTGGGGGGGACGGGGCTGAGCGGAGGCTCCGTGAATGGGCATCATCGGCGCCGGCTGCGGGGCGCCCGGACCCGGGGCGCAGGAGCGGCCGGACCGGACCGCGGGCCGCGGGCTGTGTCCATTCACCCACGTCCTGCTTTCCCGCTGAGGACAAAGCACCCTGAAGCCCAGAGCAGCCAGCACCGGGGAAACGGAGCCGGGGACTGCAGGCTGGACCAGAGCCAGTCCCCACGGCCCGCCCCACTGCGGGAGAGGAGGGCGCTGGGTGGGGGTGGAGGTAAGGGGACTGTCTGGCAGGGAGGGGGGTGTGGGTTGTGGGGTGGAGGTTTGGGGACTGACTGGCAGGGAGGGGGGTCTGGGTTGTGGGGTGGAGGTTTGGGGACTGTCTGGCAGGGAGGGGGGTCTGGGTTGTAGGGTGGAGGTTTGGGGACTGTCTGGCAGGGAGGGGGGTCTGGGTTGTGGGGTGGAGGTTTGGGGACTGTCTGGCAGGGAGGGGGTCTGGGTTGTGGGGTGGAGGTTTGGGGACTGACTGGCGGGGAGGGGGGTCTGGGTTGTGGGGTGGAGGTAAGGGGACTGTCTGGCAGGGAGGGGGTCTGGGTTGTGGGGTGGAGGTAAGGCGACTGTCTGGCAGGGAGGGGATCTGGGTTGTGGGGTGGAGGTAAGGGGACTGTCTGGCAGGGAGGGGGGTCTGGGTTGTGGGGTGGAGGTAAGGGGACTGTCTGGCAGGGAGGGGGTCTGGGTTGTGGGGTGGAGGTAAGGGGACTGACTGGCAGGGAGGGGGTCTGGGTTGTGGGGTGGAGGTAAGGGGACTGTCTGGCAGGGAGGGGGGTCTGGGTTGTGGGGTGGGGGAAAGGGCACTGACTGGCAGGGAGGGGGTCTCGGTTGTGGGGTGGAGGTAAGGGGACTGTCTGGCAGGGAGGGGGTCTGGGTTGTGGGGTGGAGGTAAGGGGACTGACTGGCAGGGAGGGGGGTCTGGGTTGTGGGGTGGAGGTTTGGGGACTGTCTGGCAGGGAGGGGGTCTGGGTTGTGGGGTGGAGGTTTGGGGACTGTCTGGCAGGGAGGGGGTCTGGGTTGTGGGGTGGAGGTTTGGGGACTGTCTGGCAGGGAGGGGGGTCTGGGTTGTGGGGTGGAGGTTTGGGGACTGTCTGGCAGGGAGGGGGTCTGGGTTGTGGGGTGGAGGTTTGGGGACTGTCTGGCAGGGAGGGGGTCTGGGTTGTGGGGTGGAGGTTTGGGGACTGTCTGGCAGGGAGGGGGGTCTGGGTTGTGGGGTGGAGGTTTGGGGACTGTCTGGCAGGGAGGGGGGTCTGGGTTGTGGGGTGGAGGTTTGGGGACTGTCTGGCAGGGAGGGGGTCTGGGTTGTGGGGTGGAGGTTTGGGGACTGTCTGGCAGGGAGGAGGTCTGGGTTGTGGGGTGGAGGTTTGGGGACTGTCTGGCAGGGAGGGGGGGTCTGAGGCCCGAGGCCCAAGCCCCCTGGGTCTGACTACCCGCTGCCCCTGAGGGTTGGGGGGGGGCACTGAGGGGTCTCGCTGGGCCTGGCCAGGTCTGACGTGCTATATCATTCCCGCCGTAGGGGCTAAATGGATGAGGCCGGTGACTCTGGTTGGGGCAGAGCAGGAACACACGCAGGTAGTCAGGGCCCGGGCCAGGTAGCCAGCTGGTTAGAGCGTCTTCTGGCTACGCCAACATTGTGGGTTCAATCCTGGGTCAGGGCACATACAAGAATCGGCCAGTGAATTCATCAATAAGTGGAACAACATATCGATGTTTCTCTCTTTCTCTCCCTGCCCTCTCTCCCTCTCTCTAAAGTCAATCAATAAAAGTACAAATAAAACAGCACTGGGCCCAGCCAGCGGGGCTCAGTGGCTGAGCGTTGACTTATGAACCAGGAGGTCACAGTTTGATTCCGGTCAGGGCACAGGCCTGGGTTTTGGGCTGGATCCCCAGTTTGGGGTGTGCAGGAGGCAGCAGATCAATGATTCTCTCTCATCATTGACGGTTCTCTCTCCCTCTCCCTTCCTCTCTGAAATCAATAAAATATATATATTTTAAAGTAAAATGAAATAAAAAACAAAAAAGCAGTTGGGGTGGGGTGAGCAGAGCCCTACGCATGCCCAGTGTCTGGCCGGAGTGCTGGGTCGATGGCAGGACAGGGGAGCCCAGACTAGACAGAGGAAGGGGGTCTGGAAACGTTCCCCACCCAGGCAGGCCAGGCCCAGCAGGTGTCAACCCGAGGGCCCAGCTCCCGGGCATGCGGGCACCGGGCAGCCTCCGCATCACACCCTCGTCCCCAAGCGCTGGGCAGTCCCTTCTTCCAACGCCCACCCTTCACGGCACGTCCTAAATGCCCCCCCCCTTCGCCACTGCACCCTCTGTCCTTGCCATGAGCCAGCCAGCCTCCGGAGGTGGCCACTGCCCATTGGGAAACATAAATCCGCTCCCCTCCCCCTCTCCTGGAAAACCAGCAACATACAACCCAGACGCATCATAACCCACACCCAACCTTCTGCGCTTCCCTCCCCTCCCCCATCCTCCCTACGATCCCCCTCCAGGTGTCACTCTTTAAAAAAAAAAAATAATTTTTTTTTATTGGTTTCAAGGAGGAAGGAAGAGAGAGAGAAACATCAATGATAAGAATCACAGATTGTCTGCCTCCTGCACGCCCCACACTGAGGATTGAGCCTGCAACCTGGGCATGTGCCCTGACGGGGAATCGAACCCTGACCTCCTGGTTCATAGGTGGCCGCCCAGCCCCTGAGCCACGCTGGCTGTCCCTGGCCAGCTGGGTGTGACTCTCTCTCTTTTTAAAATATATATTTTATTGATTTTTTTTAAAGAGAGGAAGAGAGAGGGTTAGAGAGTTAGAAACATCGATAAGAATCATCCATCAGCTGCCTCTTGCACACCCCCTACTGGGGATGTGCCCACAACCAAGGTACATGCCCTTGACCGGAATCGAATCTGGGACCTTTCAGTTCCCAGGCTGACAATCTAACCACTGAACCAAACCGGTTTTGGCTGTGTGTCTCTTTATGACGCTGGCCATGTTGGGTTAAGGCACACTTCCAATGACCCCTTCCCGCTGTTTGGTAGTCAGGTCGCAACTCAGGTGTCCCCTCCTGGCCAGAGCAGCCGGCTGGGTCACACCATAGGCTTTATCTTTTACAGCCGCTCACTGGTGGAAGTCCTTTCCTTGTGTTTTGTTTATCATCTTTACCCCTGGCCAGAGCATAAGCTTCGTGAGAGCAGGGACTTGCCTGTCCTGCTAGAGGTTGTGTGCCAGGGCCTAGACCAGAGCGGGGAACCCACTGGAAACCAGTCCACGCTAATCGACTGAGCGGGCTTGCTGGCCCCTGGGAACACAGGTGTGTTGCCAGTTCAAGTTCACCTCCCATGCCCTGAGCATCCCACACCTAGGTCTTACACCAGCTGTTTGGTATTCATGTAACATGCATCACCTTTGCAATTTTTTTTCCTATAAATCTAAAATGGTTCTAAGCCCCGGCCAGTGTGTGGTTCCATTGGTTGGGCATCATCCCAGGCACTGAAAAGTTGCAGGTTCGATTCCCAGTCAGGGCACATGCCTGGGTTTCTGTGCGCCGGATGCAGCAGATGGATGTTTCACTCTCACATCAATGTTTCTCTCTCTCTCCCTCTCCTTTCCCCTTTCTCTAAAAATCAATAAACTTTTAAAATGGTTCTAGGAATAAAGTTTGTTTTTAAAAAGAGTGGAAAGTGGCACTTGGATTTCTGTCCCTCATACACCCAGTTCCCATTCTCCACTCCAGCCACTGCTTTATCAGTGTTCTGTGGATCCTTCAAGAATTCCCTCAGGGAGCACCCTCCTTGGGGCACACCCACCTGAGTCTCCGTTTTGAGTGGGTTTTCTTTCTCCTAAACTCTAAGGGTCCCCCCACGGGAGCACTGGGCAGCTCATCCCAGGCTGACCCCCAGCGTGTCCCCCAGGCCCTGTCTCCGCCTCTCCAGGGAGCTGACAGCACCCCGCCTTGGCTCTCTCCTGCTGCCGTCTCTACCCTGGACCCCTTCCCACCTTGTTTCACTGTTGCTCCAAGCCTTGTAATAAACAGACCCTCAAAAAAAAAAAAATTCCTTTATGCAAATGTGAATCAATGCTGATTTTCTCCCCAAATGGTTTTTAGATTTTTCCTTAGAAGAGCGTTTACTCATTGTAATGTAAAACAGTGCAAAGACACTTACTAGAGAGAAAAATACAATGCACCTCATACACCCATCACCCACGTTCAGCCATTACCAAGGCTTTCTGCGTGTGTGTCAGGTAGCCCTCCCTGCCCCCACCCTGCTTTCTCTCTCTCTCTCTCTCTCTCTCTCTCTCTCTCTCTCTCTTTCTCCCATTGGCTGAGCTGTTTTAAAGCAGATTCCAGGCTCCTTTCACCTGGGAGCGGGCACCCCCGAACAATCTGGACATCTCCTGTCACTCCAAGTTCTTATCCCACCGACAACGGGGACTCCAGAAGGGCCTCCTGTGGACATCAGCCTGGGTGACAGGGACACAGAAAAGCTTTGCGGGGCAGGCGTGAGCACGGTGACCTAATTATGCGCGTGTGGGATGGTTTGGGTGTGGAGGAGTCAGAGCGGGAGGCCAACTGCGAACGCCCTTGGTCTAGATGCCAGGAGATAGGCTTGATGCCAGGTGTTTGCAGCTGCGTAGGGAGCAGGAGGGGGGCAGCTGGAGAGCCTCTCCGGGGAGCCACTGCCTGCCTGCCTGCCTGGGGGACAGGGGGACCCTGATGTGAGGGTGGGACGCCTGCCATTCTGTGTCCATAGGTCCTGCAGGCAAGAGGGACCCCCGTGGCTAGGCTCCCCGTCTCAGGAGAGGGGCTCACTTTGATTACCTCACCCCGGGGGACACTTGCCTGCAATGCACCAGTGAAGGATCAGGGCCCCTTCCAGTTCATGCATAGGAGCACGTCAGAGCTGGAAGGCCTGGGGGGTCATGGGCTGTAACCCCTTTCTAGTTACACGTGGGTAAACCAGCCCCAGAGAAGGGGTGCAAGTCCCTAGGGCCACAGGGGGAGTCAGAAGCAGAGCTGGAACCGGGCCGGCGTGGCTCAGTGGTTGAGCATTAACCTATGATCAGGAGGTCACGGTTCGATTCCAGGTCAGGGCACATGCCCGGGTTGTGGGCTCGATCCCCAGTGTGGGGCATGCAGAAGGTAGCTGACCCATGATTCTCTCTCATCACTGATGTTTCTATCTCTCTCTCCCTCTCCCTATCTCCCTGAGATCAATAAAGAACCAAAATGTTTTTTAAAAAGAAGCAGAGTTGGCACAAGAGCCTGGTCTCGGAGTTCCTGCCTGGGATCTCCGTCCCCTAGAGCTTCCTCTTCCATCCGAGCCTGCTCCCGGAGGGCTGCCTCCCGCCCCCGCTGCCCAAGTGCACACGTTCAAGATGGGGGACGCGGGCTGGGAGGCTGCCTGCTCGCGGCAACCTCACTCTGGAGATCTGCCATTGATGGAGGAGCAGCAACCGGGCTCCACAGGCTGTGCCGGGCCTTTCCACATATCGGGCCCGAGGCTCCCCAGATCCCGTGAGGCAGGCACTATTACATCCGAAACCACCCATTAGAGAGATGGGCACACTGACATCAGGGAGATGCAGCTTGTCTAAGATCATACAGTGAAGGTGTGGCAGACCCAATGTCTGCATAACTGAAAAGTCTCCCCTCTCAGCTTCACACACACACACACACACACACACACAGTGGCCTCAGAAGATCCGGGTGGCTCCCCACGGAGAGGACAGTGCCTTCTCCCGGCCTCCTCCCTCTTTGTTCCCAGCCCCACCCAGCCGCGGCCTCTGTGAGGAGCAGACAGGTTACAGACTCCGAGCCTCCTCCCGGGACCTGGGCCCTTCCAATGGTGTCTGCGGCCTTTGGTGCCGGGGCCATAAAGGGGCCTTCCCGCTCTGGGTGCTGTGGGCCTTCCAGGGGTGCCTGCGGGGCGGGCACACTGGCCAGCCTTTCCCGGGTCTGCTCCATGCCCTGCGGGGCCCTGGGCACACGGGTGGTCCGTCCAGGTCAGTCACTCAGGCACTCAGGCCGGAGGGAAGGGTGTCTGGGAGACAAGGCTGTAAGGAGAGGCCTGGAGCCCGAGGACTGGCCCTGCCCTGGGACGTTGGAGCCCAGGAGCTGGCACAGGTGGGCACGGGCGTCCTGGGCCGGCGCAGGGGTGCCGCCTGCGTGCAATGCCAAGCTTGGAGGGCAGAGCCGCGTCCTGGAGGGCCCCCTGGCCTAGGGCGCTGGGCACCGGAAGCCGTAAGAAGCCAGGATGGGGGCGCAGTGCAGGCACGTTCGTGGGTTCACCCAGTGCAATGCGGAGCCGGTCACGTGGGTGGTTCTGGGCGCACCCACGCCCCTCGGACTAGGCCCCTCGCCTGCAGCCCCCCGGGGCGTGGGAGCAGGGGTCAGGCCGCGGTCAGACGCGGGCACGCCCCGCCCCCGAAGGCCTCCCGGGGCCGCGGTTCGAGTCCTGGCCTGGTTCGAGTCCTGGCCTCGGTGTGACTCGCTGCGGGGGTCCCGCCGGGGTCCCTCCCTCTGTGGGCCTCTGCTTTCCCACGCCTGAGGTCTCGGGGAGTCCGGGGTCTCGGTCCCGCGCGGCCCGGAGCCCCCAGGCCCCCACGGGGAGCCGGCGGCCCGGCGTCCGCAGGGCGCCCCTCCCACCGCGGGAGCGCGGACGCGCACGCACCTGGCGCCGCGGGGGGAGTTGGGAGGGCGGGCCCCCGCCCAGGCTCCGCCCCCGTCTCCCCAGGTCCAATCGGAGCGGGCGGCTGGCTTGTGGGGGCGACGCGCGGGGGCGTGGCCTGCGGCTGAGGAGAGCTGCGGCGGGCGGCGCGGGGCGCTCTGGCGGAGGCGGCTGCGGCGGCGGCGGCGGCGGCTGAGGCGGCGGCGGCGGGTCCCGGGACAGCGAGCGACGCAGCGCGCCCGCGGCCGCGACTGGCCGGCCAGGCGCCGCACCCGCCGCCTCGCCACCGAGGGCCCGAGAGCGCGGCGGCGGCGCGCGGCCTGGGAGCGGCCGGAGCGGCGGGCGCGGCGCCCAGCGTCCTGTCAGGCGGCGGAGGGCGTCGCGGACTCGCGTCGCGATGATGCCGGTGGGTGCGGGCGACGGCGGCTTCCTCCACGGGCCGCGGGCCAAGCCTCCTTCCTCCCCGTTCCCCGCCCGGGGCCCCGCGCGAAGCCGGGCGGGCGGGGAAGGAAGTGGCCCGGCCCCGCGACCCCGGGCGGCAGGTGGGGGCGCCGGGCTGTCAGCGCGGCCGGGCGGGGGTCCGAGGGCGGCTCCCCCGGGGCCGCGGCCCTCCCGCCGGGCGGGGAGGCGAGAGGTGGGGTCGGGCCGGCGTTTCAGGCCGGGCGGACGCGAGGCCGGGGTCGCGCGGCGCCCGCCCAGGTGCGGGGCCGCGGCGCCTCTGCCCGCCTGCACCGTGCGGGCTCGGCTCCGGGTCCCCGTGCGGCGCCCCCGCGCTGGAGCCCGCGTCCTGGTTCCGGAAGCTGCTGTGGCAGGAGCTCCCCTGAGGGGCGGTTTTGGACCCTGGTTCTGGGAACTGCTGTTTGGACCCTGGTTCCGGAAGCTGCTGAGGCAGGAGCTCGGGGGGGGGGGGGGGGGCGGGTTTGGACCCTGGTTCTGGGAACTGCTGTTTGGACCCTGGTTCCGGAAGCTGCTGAGGCAGGAGCTCCGGGGGGCGGGGGGCGGGTTTGGACCCTGGTTCTGGGAGCTGCTGTTTGGACCCTGGTTCTGGGAGCTTCTGTTTGGACCCTGGTTCTGGGAGCTGCTGTTTGGACCCTGGTTCCGGAAGCTGCTGAGGCAGGAGCTCGGGGGGGGGCGGGGCGGCGGGTTTGGACCCTGGTTCTGGGAGCTGCTGTTTGGACTCTGGTTCTGGGAGCTGCTGTTTGGACCCTGGTTCCGGAAGCTGCTGAGGCAGGAGCTCCGGGGGGGGGGGGTAGGGGGGGGCGGGCTCGCAGACCGCTCGGAGCCCCCGCCTGGGTCGGAGCCTCCGCGTCCCCGGTGTCGCCGCGCTGCGGAGGCGGCCCGGTCCGTCGCTGGTGGCGCCGCCCGTGCCCCGCCGTCCGGGACGCATCCTGCCGGGCGGGAGGCACGGGCCCCTGCTCCCCCCCCCCCCCTCCCGCCTTCCCTTCCCGCCCTCTAAACGGCCATGGGTGCTGAATTATAGTTCTCTAATCCAGCTTGGTGTGAAGCAAAGGTCATGACACAGGAAGGGAATGCGGGCGGGGGTACCCAGAGGGATGGGTTGGTTTTCCCAGAGCCTGCTTATGTAGTGAAATTCTCAAGCACGCTCACAGGAAAGCAGCAAAATCGTTCTCTTACTCTGCAGCCTCTACGCTGAAAGCCGCCAGCGTTTTCCACTGGAACACCGGCCTTCTGCGGGGCTGGGCCCAAGGACATTCAGATCAGACCCCCGAGCTCCCAGTCATTTCCTCTTTGGATAGTCTTTCCCGATTTTTGAACGGATTCCAGTCCATCCTGTTTGCAGTGTCTAAAGGTTTGACCGGGTTGATCCTTAGATCCTTCTTTGGCATCCGGGCATGTGGTGTTTCTAAACATTTGGTTTTCAATGGAGGACTTGTCTTTAAGGGAAGGAGAATTGGATGAGCATCAGAAGGTTCAGAGTCCAGTACTAGTTCTGCTACTTTTTAGCGTTGTGACCTTGAACAAATCAAGGCCTCCACGCCCGGAATTGAGGGGGACGTGCCCGTGGGCCGTCCCTGCAGCCGGACAGAATGATGTGTCCCAAGTGCCTGTCAGACAGATGCCACGCAGATGTTTACTCTGGTTAATGTGCTCTGAAGTGTCGGCTTCTAATTTTACCCCCTGCGAGATAAGGTATTTTGGAAACGGTTCCCTCCCTGATTCTCACTGGCTGGGTTTGGAACATTAGGGTGTTTTGGAATTTTGAAAGCAGTTTTAGTTAAACCTGTGAGAGTGGGCTGATGTATTACTGTGCTGCAGTAATATTGAAGGTTAACTACAAAATTTTGACTGATTTTATCATTGCATAATGTTTCATTCTAAATACCGTGGTGTTTTTTTGTTTGTTTTTTTTAAAAACCACACTTGGTTTATAGTTTTCAAATGATACATTCATACATTTTACCTCTGCATGGTTGGTTTCTAGTCTGTCCTGCCAGCTTTCCTTTTTAAAGACATTTGCTTAGCTAGCATTTGGGAAATTTCTTCATGATCCTCAAAACAATCAAACACTGTTTTTAAAAAACAGGCAGGGCTATTAACCAGAACACCCTGCTTTTGTCTTAAAGTGCCTTCTAGAGACAGAATATATTTCCCTTAGCCCCTCTTGGTGCCCTTGAACTTTGTATTTCCTTCTTGATCCCTAAAAATGCTACTTGTAGGATCGAGTCTTTCCTCTCTCAACACAGTTGGGGTTGGTTGTAAATGTAATGACATGTGATTCTTGATAGTATCTCAAAATACATACCCAAGACATGAATAAGATTTTCTTTCTTTATGTGTATTTGGTGTTCATCATCACGATGAATCACTGAAGCAAGATTGGGTCTTTTTTTTTTTTTTTTTTTTTTTCAGTTTGTAGGGAATAGCACTTCCAATAGGAGTATAATGTGGGCCCCACAGATGCAATTTTAAATTTTCTAGTAAATACACTTAAAAAGGTGGTGTTTTTATTTTATTTTAAAAAATATTTTTATTGATGTCAGAGAGGAAGGGAGAGGGAAGAGAGACACAGAAACATCAGTGATGAGAGAGAATCTTTGATCGGCTGCCTCCTGCTCACCCCACACTGGCAATCGAGCCAGCAACCCGGGCATGTGCCCCAACTAGGAATTGAATGGTGATCTGGTTCATTTGTTGACACTCAACCACTGAGCCACACTGGCTGAGCAGAAGGGTGGTATTTATAAAATAATGGCTATTATTAACTCATTTATATCAGAAATACTATCATCTCAGCACGTAATTGTATGAAACATCTATTAATTTGATATTTTAGCTTTTTTTTTTTTTTGTACTAAGTCATTGAAACCTGGTGTGAGTTCAGCATGGATTAGGGAAGCTTCACCCTAGATAACACATCTCGGTTCAGACCAGCACATCCCAGCTGCTCAGCAGCCACGAGTGTTCAGTGGCCACCAGTGTAGAGCGTGTTTTAGTTTGTCTGAAAATGGGCGGTCAGTGTGCGGTGTCTGTGGCGACTTGGAATTGACCCGGTGGTTTCCTGCGGCGCCCATCCTCCCAGCTGTTGGGAATAAACGGGAAAACATCCGACTGGGTTCTCATCTGACACATTCAAGTATTTGTAGAAGTCTTCAGTTTGCCCACTACATAGAGTCCCATGACTGTCTACTTTTTTAAAAAATATATTTTATTGATTTTCTTACAGAGTAGAAGGGAGAGAGATAGAGAGCCAGAAACATCATGAGAGAGAAACATCGACTAGCCGCCTCCTGCACATCCTCCACCGGGGATGTGCCTGCAACCAATGTACATGCCCTTGGCCGGAATCGAACCCGGGACCTTTCAGTCCACAGACCGATGCTCTACCGCTGAGCCAAACCGGTTTCGGCCCATGACTGTCTACTTTTAAACTAAGTTACATTTTGGAATTTCCCCTTATCAAAATAGTTTTGCATGCTATTATCTGTAGTTACTCACCTATTTTATTTATTTATTTATTTATTTATTTATTTATTGGTCAGTGGAAGACATTTTAAGGATGTTTTCTCAAGAAATAAAATGGGCTATATTTTAAAGATTATTTGTTGACTTGTCCCTAAAATCTGGACGTGAAAGCATTTAGGCTATGCGTAAAGAACTCTGATAGAAATAAGAATTTTAATAAGAATTGCCTGATTCAGAACCTAAAGCATGAAAACTGTCTTGATCATTAGCATCATTCTTTTTTTAAAAAGAGCAAACATTTGCAGTTGCTACGTCTTTTTGTGTATTATATATGGCTAATGGTGCTAAGGATACTTTTTCCTTTGCCAAAGGAATACTAACTTGAGTAAAGGAAGCTTATGTCTCTGAAATGTGTCTTATTTGTAAGAAGAGCAGGCTGGTGGTAGTGTTTTGGTTATGTTAGCGGTGGGACTCCTTACCGCCAGTGCACCCACACAGTGTGACTAGCTGGCTCTACTCATCTCTGTCCCAGGCGCACTTTCACCACGTGGAACTATGGTCTATGAGTTACATTATTTTGTGTTTAATATTTAACGCCCATTAAGCAAATAGTCACTTATTTCAGTGTCTTCCCAACTATATTGAAACATTTAGAGGTATTAGCATAGGTCTTCCTCTTTTTGAGCCATCGGCGGTCATGTAATTGATAAAACAATAAATTGGAGTAGGGAGATTAGCTGCCAGTCCTCTCTAGCTAGTAACTGTGTGACCTCTGAACTTAAACTCTTTGGGCTTCCATTTCTCTTCTGTAAAATGAGTTGGTCCTGGTGATTACCAGGTGGTTATTTTGGTCCCAAACTTGATGTATAGCAGACACTTGCATGAAGGTCAATACTATTCGTATTGGCTACATCAAAGGTTGAGGCATCCTGGCCCACTTTGTGTTGGCAGCCTTTTAGCTGCCAACAGATACTTAAGCTGCCCAAGTATCTGTGTGTGATAGAGTGGCTAGGAAGAGTTCAGTAGGTGTTCACTATTATTGTAAATTAATAATTAAGTCACTGATAGGCTTGAATTTATAGCCTTAATTCAGTAAACAAAGACTAGATAATTTTTTTGAAATTTGGAAAACTTTTATTTACTTTCCCACATCACTATTCATTGGTATGAGCAGCTAAATCTTCTATCTCCTCAGGAGAACATAGCACTGTTGTCAGTTACATCCTATGGAGAACTTAAATCTTAGGTCACAGGGTGAAGAGCTCCTGGTTTTGGTCTCATTAGCTCTCTCTGAAATGACCTATGGAGAAGTTATTTTTAAACAAAAATTACAAACGTAATATTACCATTTAAAATAATAAAACTATTTCTAGCCTTTGGACTGCCAAAATTTTTTACAAAAGGAAAAGCAAAGCCTTGATCCTACAAAGCTGTGTATATAAAAGCTTTTATTATTAGTTTTATTGAACTTAAGAATAGTCTGCATGGATAGCTCTTCTAAAGGCTACAGTATTGAGCACAGCCATAAAGTTTTGCAGCTCTTTACCTTCCTACAATGCAGTGTGGTAATAGTGAGCTCAGTGAATGGTGCTGGGCACTGTGCCAGGGCACTGTGTCATAGGTTTTGTGGTGCGGTCTGCATGTCTATGGTAAACTGAGGCTCAAGAGCTAAGGAAACTTGGCTAAGGTCCCCCAACTAGTCAGTGGTCCAGCAAGGTTTGAAAACAAACTGTCTCCAAAGCCTAAGCTCCTGGCCTCTGGGCCAGTCCCTCGGGGAGTTTGCTGAAGTCAAGGCAAGTGCTAGCGGCGCTAGTAATCTGAGGTTGGCTGACTTCCCCCCTGTGCTCCGTTCACATGAAACTTACAATTGGAAAGAATCCCAAGGTGAATCGTTTTCATAAAAAGTGATAGTTTACACCCTCTTGAGGGACAATGCCATTTTAAATGTAAATGAGTTCAATGTATCTTTCTTTTCTCAGCATTCTACTTTGAACAGACCATGTCAGTATAGATGCTTAAAAGATACTTAGGATTTTTAGCAGCATAGAAGCTAAAAATATTACCAGGTTATTATATTGACGTTATGTAAGCATGCATTTTTTTTTATGTGTTTGTACAGATGGGCAATAGTTTTTCAGTAAAAGTTTGGTGAGTTGCTGCCTTGAAGTGCTGTTGCCATAGTTACTTCACAGCCTATGGCTCAAGGCTGAATGGAGGCATGGTGGTGATCGAGTTCTATTGGGACATTTTCTGCTTGCTTGTTTTATTTCGCTGCAGCGGTAGCTGTATGACTGTTGTTCATACTGATTAAAGAGATTTAGAGGGCCCTGTGGGGAAGAGTGAGTTTTATACTGGCTGTTGTTTGAGATGCTTGCTAGATGCAAAAAGACATTACTCTTAAATCTACTGTCACTGGATTTTGTAAAATAAAAATCCTTGTATGTGACATCATGCAGAAGAGTAGAAGACTGGAAAAATGCGGTAGTTTTTATTAAAATTAATAAGTGACATTCAAAATATTAAGTGTGCTGTTCAGTACAGAAAGTGCCAGCGGCACCAGGACAAGATGGGTGCAAGCAGGGCCTGATCAGCCCCCAGACAGCAACAAGCAGCAGAGGGCAGGGCCGCTGCCCGGCGCCCAGGCACAATTGCCCTATCGATCACACCGCAGATAGTGATCAGTGGTGGGGGGTGGGGGTGCAGGCCCGGCACAGAGGGAGCCTGGCAGGGGCCCAATGACTCAGGTGCTGCCAGGGCCCAGAGGTCAGCTGGGACCTGCCCTTCCATACCAGACGCTCACGCCTCCATCGCCAGCCAGGCCTAGGGACCGGACCCGTGCATGGGTTTGGTGCATTGGGCCTCTAGTTGTATTACAAGGAAGTCTGAGTAGCAGGCATTGCCTAGATGACTTCACTATAGCAAGTAAGAGTCAGTTGGCTTAAGTGTGAATTCTGGTATCACTATTGATTGACTCTCAGGGAAAGGTCATGTGAACCCTCAGGTCCTTGTCTCTAAGCAGAGGATAATAATGGTGACCATGACCCGGCTGGTGTAGTTCAGTGGTTGTGTTGGACCTGTATATGAACCAGGAGATCATGGTTTGATTTCTGCTGAGACAATCCCCAGTAGGGGTCATGCAGGAGGCAGCCTATCAATGATTTTCTCTCATTGATGTTTCTTCTGTCTTTTCCTCTCTGATATCAATAAAAAATATTATTATATTAAATATGTATTTTAAAAAATAATGGTAACTGTGTAGGGTTGTTAGGATGATAAAAAGGAAAATGTGCCTGTTGTGTAGTAAATGCTCAGTAAGTGTTAGTTATCTACATATATAAAAAGCCAGCGACTGGAACAACCAGTGAACTGGCCAGATCAGGAATGGGGCCCGCCAGCCAACCTGCCATGGTCCCTTCCCCGGCTATTGACCCCACATGCCTCCTCCACCCCATTTGGGGGTGGGACCCACCACCAATCAGCCACAATCCCTCCCCCTGGCCAGTCCAGCACTGACCAGGCCCCAGTCGAGGCACGCCGGCCACCCTCCGCCATCTCCTCCTCCCGACAGGCCCGTCCATGTCCTCCCTAATTGGGGCTAGGCTGGCCGGACCCCACCCATGCACGAATTTGTGCACCTGGGACTCTAGTTTATAATAAGTTTAGTTTTCTCCGGAATGCTTTCACCATCTTTCCCTTGACCAAATCCACCAATACAGGCATTCAACCTGGTGTGCCCCCCCTTTTTTCTTAAATGTAACTCAGATACCATAAAGTGCACCTTGTAATGTGTATAATTCAAGCAGTTTTTAGGGTATTTACAAGATTGCACACCATCACCACTATCTGCTTTCTGAATATTTTGCCTGTTGTGTCTTTGTAGTACTTGGCATAGTTACAGTCTGTTTGTGTGACTGCTTGGTGGATGTCTGATTCTTGTCCTGTTATTGTTAAGAAGGCAGGAGCTGTCACCTTTTATTTGCTATTTACCACCAGTGCTGATCCCAATGGCTGGCCACATAGTCCGCGCTCAGTGATGGTTTGTTGAATGAAAGAAGGTGTGATACGGAAAGAAGTGTTGAACACAGACCAAGTAGAGTTGATGGAGTGCGTGTGAGAGTGAATGTGCGTGCAAGTAAGTGTGATTGCTTTCAAGTGTGCATACGTGTGAGTGTGTGCCCACATGTAACTGTGTGTGTGATTGAGAGAGAGAGGAAGGAAGGGCAGTGGCTGGAGTTGAGGATAACAAGTTTATTGCTTCAGCAGCCAGGCTTGTTTTCCTTTCAAGAGAACTCTTGAGAAGGAAAGGATTCAGAGGGCTCTGTGGGGGAGAATGAGGTTTATGCTGGCTGTGTTGTTTGAGATGCCTGCTAGATGCAAAAAGACCTCACTCTTCAATCCTAAATCTTTTCTTAAATATGGCAAGCAGGAAAGTATTTTGCCATGTGCTGGTGGTTTTTGATGGGGTTTGGCATATTCAGTTGCTGCCTGGGTCCTGTGGCACCACACACGTCGACTGTTGTGCCTGTTGGTTGCTTACCAGCCCCAGCCTGACCCCCACTAGATCAAGCTTCCCTGGAAGTGACTGGCCTGGGCCCCATCCGTGTGCTTCCAGCACCTACCGTAGTTTATCCATATACACTTTTACAGCCGTGTGTTCTGTGTCTGCATTGGTGGTTTGTGTCCTGCTTTGACTCTATTGAATGTTTATATTTCTCTCTAATGGCTG
The DNA here is from genome assembly GCA_036971965.1 of Nyctalus aviator. NCBI lineage: Eukaryota > Metazoa > Chordata > Mammalia > Chiroptera > Vespertilionidae > Nyctalus > Nyctalus aviator. The sequence continues at coordinate 1,710,438 of CM072922.1, forward strand.
TCTTGAGAGTACTATCAGTAAATAATAGTTAACCTCACATGAGATCAAAGTATAGGAAGATTTTTGTGATAGAACTAGAAATGAGAAGTGAAGTTTGGTCACAGTGTGAGGAAAGACAATTTGGGGATCAACAGGAAAAAATACACTCTCCAGTAGGATCAAAGAGTATTTTGTGGAAAGAAACACAAAATGTGAAAGGGTATGACATAATGAGTATCAGCTCAGACTCCGGAGCCAAACTGCCTGGTTTCAAATTCTGGCTTTGCCACTTCCTAGCTCTGTGACCTTAGGTGAGTTATTTAACCTCTGCCTTGTTTTCCTCTTTAAAATGGGCTTAATAAGGGAATTTCTTCAGGTGGTTGTGAGGCGTCAGGTGCCTAGAGCACGGCGTTAGATACGGAATGAGCTCTGGATGCTTGCTCTTCCTGAGGCTGCCTGGCGAATGGGATGCAGTTGGGAAGATTGTCAGGGCCTGCCCCCAGCGGGGCCACGCTCTGTCCACGCTGAGGGCCCGGTGGCTTTTGCACAGCCGTCACGTTGATAGGGTAGAGAGGGAACGGTTTGCTTTTCTTAAAAATGAAGGCTTCCCTTCTCTTCCCAGTGCCTTCTGTATGCAGACCGCAGCTAGTGGTTTCTCACCTACAGAATCACTCAGCTGCTTTCTGCCCTACCGAGAGGACAGCTCCCAGGCTCCCTGGTACAAACGCCCTTCCTGGGCCTCCTCTCTCTCATACGTGTGCTCGGTGGAAGCAGGGCTTCGCTTGTTTCCCACCCGAGGCTCCCATGCTGAGGGCATTGCCACCTCTGGTAGCTCCCCGTAAGGGCTTGTTTACTGAGTGGCCTCAGTGGTTTAAGGGACACCATTGGATGCTGCCTCTGTGCTGGGGCTGGGCACAGCCCTGTCTTGGCGAGTTCCCAGTAGGGCACGGTCACACACACAGAACAGTGCCATTCCGAAGGTAAGGATCGCAGGCGGCAGAGCACAGGGGTAGTTGGGACACGGTGAGATAGGAGTCATCTGGGGGTGTTGGGGACTTTCACCAGGGAGGTGACAGGGATGCAGTTTAGAAGGACGAGGAAAAGGGGTGCAGGTGGTAGGGAAGGGCCTTTGGGTATAATAATATGTGCAGGGCACTGGGATCTAGTTTGCCGCGGTGTATGCAGGGACAGCACCAGATGCAGCACGGGGAGGCTCTGAAGGTAGGAGAGGTCAGATTCTGAGGCTGTGTGACCTGCGTAAGAGTTTGAACTTGATCCTGAGGAAGATATGAAACTGTTGAAGGTTTTCAGAGAGGAAGGGAGAGGGAGAGAGAGATAGAAACATCGATGATGAGAAAGGATCATTGATCGGCTGCCTTCTGCGTTCCCCCCGACTGGGTACGAAGCTGCAACCTGGGCACTGCCCTGACCGGGAATCGAATCAATGCTTAACCACTGAGCCACGCTGGCTGGGCTGAAGGTGGTTTTTACAATTCACCATGTTAACTATTTTTAAGTGTACAGTTCTGTGGCATCAAGTACTCTGCTCAGCAACCATCACCACCACCCATCTCCAGAAATTTTTCATCTTCTCAAGCTGACACTTCTGTTGAAGGAGTTTAAGCTAAGCAGGGCTATGAAGTGCTCCAGTTGAAGTTACAGTTGATGCGAGGTGTCTGGAGTCGACGAGGTGGATCTGCTAGGATCTCTGAGCAGAAAAGGGTCTCTGAGCCATCAGACTGTCACCAGAGAGCCTGGCCTTGAAGCCAGTTTGTTCAGAGAACCCCGTCAGCCCTCACTTAACCTCTGTCCTCCCATGTTGCACAGTCTCATTCCAAATCCTCAAGCGCTGCATTTGAGGTTGCTAGAGGGGTGTCGCTGTGGGCAGACAGACTGACGGAAACCATAGGAAGACACAGCTTTAAGTACAGCGTGGGGTTGTGGTCTGAGGCCTGAGGGTGGGCAGCCTGACCTGGGTCGACACCAAATATGTCACAGTTACAGATTACACACACGGTGGTAGCTGAAGTTCCTTGTGATGACCGAGCCACCAGAAAAGGTAAATATCAGTAATGCAGACAGCAGCTGGGTACGTTCTAGACGAGCTCAGTCCAGTAGAAACATAGAGTGAGCTACACATGCAATTTAAAATTTCTAGTAGCCACATAAGAAGTGGGGGAAACAAGTTACATTAATTTTAGTGATATATTTTATTTTACTTACTATATCCAAAATGTGATTTAAACATTATTCTTGCCTGGCCAGTGTAGTTTAGTGGTTGAATGTCAACATATGAATCAGGAGATCACTATTCGATTCCCGGGCAGGGCACATGCCTGGCTTGTGGGCTCGGTCCCCAGTGGAGGACGTGCAGGAAACAGCTAGCTGATCAATGATTCATTCTCAACATTGATGTTTCTATCTCTCTCTCCCTCTCCCTTCCTCTCTGAAATCAATAAAAATAGATTTCAATAATAATAAACATTTTATTTTAACATTTTTCACTTTAAGCCTTTCAAAATTCCAGAACGTATTTTACGCATATGTAGTACATCTCATTTTGAACTACCTACATTTCAAGTTCTTTATAGCCCTGTGTGGCTAGTGGCCACATCTATGTACTATAAAGAACTGTAAGCCCTGGCCAAGTGCCTGGGTTTCAGGTTCAATCCCCAGCCCTAGTTGGGGTACATGTGTGAGGCAACTAATCTAATGGATGTGTCTCTCTCACATCAATTTCACCTCGCACACCACTAGCTCAAGTATGTGTGTGTGTGTGTGTGTGTGTATGTGTCCGTGTCCCTCCCTTCCACTCTCTAAAAATCAATGGAAAAATACCCTCGTGTGAGAATTAACAATAAGAAAAGTCCCTGGCATTTAGTAAGCACTATAGATGGATGCTATTGTCCCCCAAATAGTCATTCTTCCAAAATGTTAGATGGTGGTGTGTCAGCGCTCCATTTTAAAGTCATTCTTGCTTTGGAAACTGCGTAATTTCTGATGGGCATTGAACAAGTTTTCACAGGCAAAGAAAGATGTTAAGTTGTAACTTCGTGAGAATACTATCTAGTCGATGTCTTTGGGTAATCAATGTTTGCTGCAACATTGAGGCTACTTATCCATCACAGATATAGTGTAATTAATAATGAAAGGATTTAGGATTATAATTAAAATTAGGAAAAATTTGAAATAATGATTTTACCAACATTTAATTACAAGTGCTATAATTAAATGACCCTCCTTCTGAAATATTTTACCAGTCCTGCATGTGGGGCGACTACCTAGTCTTTTTTCCATCGGTATATTCTCACACACTTTCAGAGTTTTACCTTCTAATATTATCTGTATTTAGAGTAGAAAAGCATAAAAAATAAAACCAAAACATAAGAAGATCATTGTCTCGCAAGTGGAAGACATTTAAAAGGAGGTCCTTTATCATCAACCAGAGCAGCAGTCACCAGCCTTTTGGGCCTCGTGGACTCAGTGGTCCACGGACCACCAGTTAGGGACCGCTGCTCTAGAGCGAAGTGTGGCTGGAAGCAAGCACGCTGTGGTATGGCGACTAAATGGCACGGAAGTAAGCGGCCTAACTGGGGCAGGAGCATCTGGTCGGGGCTGTTTTCATCTGTCATTGGTGGCAGCCCCACCCTGCGGCCCAGTGTGCACACAATGAAGTGGATTTTCTACTTAGAACACAATCTGCCCGCTCTGGCTCCCATTCACAACCTCCCGCCCTCCATAGAGAACTCTTTTCCCTCCATGGAGAACTCCTTTCGTCTCAGCCTACGGCCAGCAGCTTCCTCTGAGAAGCCTCTCCGGACTGGCCCCTGGGGCCGGCAGCCTTCCGCAGCCTTCCGTGGGCTCGCCCGGCTCTCTGCAGCTTCCCACTGCAGTTCCCTGTGGTCTCTGCCTCAGCTCCTGGTTCAGGGAGGGGCCTTCCTGTTGGCTGTGTGTGTGCCAAGCCTGCCCAGGGCCGGGATGGGCTCAGGAACACTTTCCTAAACAAGTGGAGTGATTTGTAAACGTATCCAACTTACGTAATGCACAAGCTTTGCCTTACACTGTGGGTTTTGGCCTCCTGTGCCTGTTATACTCAGTGTCTTGCCATAAGACAAACCCAAGACCCCAGTTTATAATCGTATGTGGTTATTTGTCTCTAGAATTAAATCCTCAAATATTGTTAACAGAGAAAGTGTATGGTCCAATCGGTTTCTGATAGGAGTCCTTTTGAAAGATTGCTAGTTATTAGATATGAAGGCGTATATGGGGTAACTGAGAGGGAAAATGGGATATTTTTACAGTAGTAATAGTAGCTGCTCATGCTTTTGGTAGTAAAGTCAAAATAACTAAGTTCCATGACTAAATTTAATGGAAAAATGAACTTTTGTGTGTGTGTGTGTGCCAGCTGTTTTTTGTTTTTTGTTTTGTTTTGTTTTGTTTTGTTTTTAATATATTTTATTGATTTTGTACAGAGAGGAAGGGAGAGAGATAGAGAATTAGAATCATCGATGAGAGAGAGTCATCGATCAGCTGCCTCTTGCACACCCCCTACTGGGGATATGCCCGCAACCAAGGTACATGCCCTTGACCGGAATCGAACCCGGGACCTTCCAGTTCCCAAGCCGACGCTCTATCCATTGAGCCAAACCGGTTTCGGCTGTTTTTTGTTTTTTAATATATTTTTATTTCAGAGAGGAAGGGAGAGAGAGAGAAACATCAATGATGAGAGAGAATTGTTGATCAGCTGCTTTCTGCACGTCCCACACTGGAGATTGAGCTCGTGACACATGTGCCTTGACCATGAATTAAATCGTGACCTCCTGGTTCATAAGTTGATGCTCAACCACACTGGCCTGACTGTCAGCTGTTTTTGTTATGGAAACTATTAAAATTTCTTTATGGGATGCTTTATGGCTAATGATACAAAAGAACCTGTTTCTGGCAGGTTTAGCTAATATTCAAAGAAGCCTGGGGCTAGAGAGTATTGAGGGGAACATTCTGTACCAACATGGAATCAGGCAGGAAAGACTGTAGACTCGGGGTTCAGTTTTTTCGAGGCTCAAATAGACATTTAGATCTTGGCAAAATCTCATATCCTGCTTCTCCCCATATACCACCTAACAATCTATGTTTAATTGGCTTACACTTTTGTTTTGAAATTTTCAGTTTCTTGTGTATTGAAGCCTTATTTGTTGGTCAGAACCATTCCTTACACTCTCTATTCCTACAAAGCGAGGAGGGGCCGCACAAATGCTGAGGAGCCTTCCTAGTGCTAACCTCCTAGCTGTGCGCAGGAGCTGGTAAAGGGCCTCCACGCCTAAGCGCTGCTTTAGGGGAGCTCCTGGGGGTGAATTCTGAAATGAGAGAAGCCAAGTGACCCAGGCCTAGCGTGGGAGCAGTTCTGTGCAGGGTGTTGGAGCTGTGTTTACCACAGGTGTGTTTGTGCCCCCTCTATATGCTTCTTGGAGATGTGAATGGCATAGTAGAGAAGATAAATGCAGGACAGAAAAGGTGGCAGTCAGCAGGTATTTACACAACAAATATTTGTTAACTTTTATACTGGGCCAACACAGTGCTAGGCACTGGAGACTTGAAGACCCGAATCCCCTGTCTTCAAGGGGTTTGTAGTCTAGTTGATGGAAACATGCAAAATAGGTACAGTGTGGGACAGGAGTGTGCGAGCGCCCATGCTCAGTCTGGCCCTGGGCTTCCCAGCTGGGTGGCCTTAGACAAGATACTGGACCTGTGGGAGCTTATCTTTCTGTAAGGGAAAGTGACAGTGCCTGCCTCTGAGCGGATTATGGCGGGCCACATAAGGAAGTAATCTGTAGCCTGAAGGAAGAAGGAAGCAGAACTGTGTGTCCTCGTGGAAAAATGCCCAAAAGATAGTGTTGGCTGAAAAATACACTCTAGCCCTGACCGGTTTGGCTCAGTGAATAGAGCGTCGGCCTGCAGACTCAAGGGTCCCAGGTTCGATTCTGGGCAACAGCATGTACCTTGGTTGCAGGCACATATCAAATGGGGAGTGTGTAGGAGGCAGCTGATCTATGTTTCTCTCTCCATGTTTCTTAACTCTATCCCTCTCCCTTCCTCTCTGTAAAAAATCAATTATATATATATATATATATATATATATTTATTTTTTTTTTAAACACCCTACTTCATATGGTCTCACTATAAGAAGAAGAGTTAGTGGTGCAGAAACAGATTTGAGAGGATAGATACCAGGCGTTTGAAGTGTGGGTCATTAGGGGGACTTTTTAATTTCCTCTATTATTAGAATCTTTTTAAAAAATTTTATTGATTGCCGAGACCGGTTTGGCTCAATGGATAGAGCGTCGGCTTGGAGACTGAAGGGTCCCGGGTTCGATTCCGGTTAAGGGCATGTACCTTGGTTGCGGGCATGTCCCCAGTGGGGGGTGTGCAAGAGGCAGCTGATCGATGACTCTCTCTCATCGATGTTTCTAACTCTCCATCTCTCTCCCTTCCTCTCTGTACAAAATCAATAAAATATATATGTTAAAAAAAATAAAATTTTATTGATTGATTTGAGAGAGAAACATTGGTTTTGTTGTTCCACTTATACACTCATTGATTGCTTCTTGTATGTGCTCTGACTGGAGACTGAACTTGCAATCTTGGCGTATCAGGACGACATTCTAACCAACTGAGCTATCTGGCAGGGGCTTAGATTCTTTTGAAAAAATAATGTATGCGCCGGGACCGGTGTGGCTCAGTGGATAGAGCGTCGGCCTGCGGACTGAAAGGTCCCAGGTTCGATTCCGGGCAAGGGCATGTACCCTGGTTGCAAGCACATCCCCAATGGAGGGTGTGCAAGAGGCAGCTGATCGATGATTCTCTCTCATCGATATTTCTAACTCTCTATCCCTCTCTCTTCCTCTCTGTGAAAAATCAATAAAATATATTTTTTTAAAAAGAAAAAACGTACGCTTATTAATTTTCCACCCCCAACATGATAAAGATAATAGTTTTCAAAAGCACAAAGCACTCCACCCAGGATTGGACAATACGGCGCACGGAGAGTACCCAGCAGGGGGCCAGCACATGGTCAGCGAAGGGAGACTGCTACCCTTGTCGCTGGACATGGCGGCTGGTAGGAAGGAAGACCTGCATGGGTGAGCTGTGCAGTTTGACTTCCCAAGGTCAGTTGATTCCTCGTGTGTAGGATCCCGGTTGTCTGGTGGGGCCCGGATCTGGGGGTTGAGTCCTTATGCCCCTTGGATCTTCCCTGGCCTCGGGGGGGAGAGACAAGACGTACACACGGTCAGGTGTGCCAAGCGCACACGCACTCCCTCCATCCCTCTCTCCATGCTCTCTCTCGAGAATAAAACATTGGCTACCTCCCCTGGAGGGAGGGAGAGCGCCTGCCCAGTTGGGACTGTCCTGGGCGTCGTAGGCTTTGTCATTCCCGGGCTTAGGTTTGGACTGAGCGAGGACGAGACTCTTGGCCCAGTTTCTTCACCGGTAAGAGGAGGAGGTGCCCCTCCCTCTCTCACTCACGTGCCAGACCTGTTCTGTTCTGTCCTGTTGGGTAAAGGATTGGAGGAGGATTGTTTTGCGGTTGTATCAATGGGTCATCCTATAAGGCTTGCCTTTCACCTGCCTGTGAGGTAGATGGAATGAATCTTCATGAAGAAAAAGAGGAAACTATTTCTGGGGGTTTGTTTCCTCTTTAGATCTGATTTTTAAACCACTTGTTGCTTTGCGGTACTCTCTCCGGAGAGTGTTTTCTTGTGGTGAAACAATGAGGTTTCCCGGGGGCATGCTTTACAGGGTGCCACTCATGCACGTGTGCAGGACTGATCTCGCCTGTGGCCCTGGGAGTTGGTCAGAGAGGCCATGTTTGTTCTTAACTATAGGGTCACATCAACTGCTGTCTCCAACCGGCAGGCCTTGGGCTGATATGCCATTAACAAGATGTGTGGCTTAGCTTACATCTTCCAGGGTCCCGCCATATGCACGGAGCCCTCTTATCCTATGTTCAGTGCGTGTGACTGGTCTGCTTTATGATCCGCTACCGTTTATCATTTGCACTTGATTGTGTGTCCCTGTGTCAGTTTTGTCTCAAGGTTCTCTGCTACTTCATTTTAGTTCGTTTCTATAATAATGAAAGTCCTGGGGCTTCCCCCTAACCTTCTCAGTGCCCCAAATTGTTGCCAGGTATTTAAATAAGTAAGAGAGAAAGGAAATTAGATTTGAGAGCATGTTGCTTGTCAGATTTCTTGCTAGACATTTTACAGACCTTCTCATTTACTATTAAGTAAACAGTGTAACGAAGTAAGCTGCTGGGAGGGAGGTGGCCTGCCCCGCTGAGAATCAGAAGACCTGAGTTCAGTCTTGGCTTTGTCACTAATAAGATTTGTTAACCTTGACAGATGATTTCCTTCTCTGGGCTTCTGCTTCCTCGTCTGTAGAATGGGGAAAGAGTGGTGGTTTGATGAGGTTCCTTCTGGCGCTGAGATTTGACAACTAACTCTCAACATATCTCTTATCATTGAATTGAATATTTACAAAGGATTGAAAAGCTTAATCTACTCTTAAGACTTAAGAAGCTTACATTTGCTCTAAAATAACTCAAGTTACCAAAAAATTTTTTTTATCTTTTCTTCCCCCCTCTCCCCCCCAAACAACTTCACTGACTATTGGGGGGAAATCGATGCACCTATATGATGTGTTCTCAAATTTGATTATTTTAATAGGACTAGGGAACACAATACTTTATTTTTGTGTTAAAATACAGGTCATTGTGAGAACTTCCTGAGCGCTGAGCCAACAATAACATGCTCAGTGTTTTTGAGACCAGCGGGAAAGGAAACCTTTGGGCACAGCAGTAAGACAGAAAGAAAGCCCAAGGAAAGATGATCTGCCCGTCCCAGTGCCGTTTTCTCTCCTCTGGGTGGAAACAGCCAGGGCTTTCAGCCGGCACCCACGGGCTGCCTGTGCTTGCGAGGCTCCCGGCCCAGCCCAGTGGAATGGAGGGAAAGAGGCCCCACTGCCGGCAGCCCCGCTTCGTGCTCCTGTGGGCCTGGGGGTGAGCAGGCGTTCTGCTGGCCTTCACTCCCACCCGCCCTGTGGTTTGGTTTTCAGTTTGTGCAGGTAGAGGGCTGGTCAAGGCCTGGGAGGCGGTGTGGTGTGCTGGGCGTGTTCACATGGGAACTCGGCTACCCAGGAGCTGTGGTGCCTCCATTTCTATGCCTCCGGTTTCTCACTTGTAAATGCTAATGATTTTAGCACTTAAATTCATTTTGGTTACAAGTGGTAGGAACCAACTCTTCTAACGTCTGAGAAGAGAGAGGATCTGTCGGAAGGACACGGAGGGAAAGCTGAACACCTGAATCTCCCGGTGGAGCGGGCCCGGGGCAGCTCTGGGGAGCCTGGCAGCAGCACGGCAGCCCTCCTCTGCTCACAGCCTCTGTCTCTCTCAGCCACACGCCCTCCACCAGCCGGTCTTCTCAGAACCTCCACCAGCCCTTCCGCTCCCATTCTGCACGGCCTCCAGGAGTCTCCCTGCCTCCTGGGTGCTCCTCCTGCTCCAGCCTCCTAGGGCCTCCCTGTTTCTGGCTTCCCCTCAGCCTGCTCGCCACAAAGCAGCCAGAGTGAGCCCCGGAGTCCTTGTGCTAAAGTATCACCACCTCCTCGCTTAGAACCCCAAGGCCTTCCCGGCTCCCTCTGAGCAAAAGCCCAATTGGAAGTTTACCTCTGGACTCCTCTTGTCCCCCCAGCTGACGCCTGTGAGTTCTGCATCTTACCAGGCATCTCTTCTGCCTCAGTGTTCCTCCTCCAAGCTGCCTGCCGGCTCCGCCACCGCCTTCAGCCAGGCCTTTTCTAAGCCCTTAATTAAAGTTAAAATGTTCTCTCCCCGTGTCCTTTGCTGCTTTTGCTTCTCTCCATCACCACCCACCAGACTGTATGTTCCCCCGTCTTACTTTGTCTCTCCCCCCAGACTGTCATCAAAGCAACCCCACGAGGGCGAGAGCCCTGCTGCCCGTCAGGGCTGCCTCTCCGGTGCCTGGCACGGAGCAGGCGCTCAGCAAACACTGCGGAATGAACATTTTTTTGTCTAGTACCTCCCTGGGCAGTGTCAGGAGGGATGAGCATGTGAAGTAAGCACGACCCCTGGTACTTGCCCCAGTGGAGGCCCCGAGAGGAAGGGAGAGTCTGGAAGCCACCCAGTCAGGGTCCCTGGGATTGCTGTGAAGATCAGTCAGTGGTGTATGGTTGACTAGTGGGTGCGAAGAAAATGCTCATTCTTCCTTTCAGAACCCCATGCAGTCATTCTCCATAGTGTAAAAAAGTACGGTCATATAATGATAGCTAATGTTTTAATAAGTAATGGGATATATAGTTCTCTCTTCAGAAGGCATGGTGTTGAAGCTTTGCAAATTGTACACAAGCTTTTATAAAAAGGCTCTCTGGCCTCTGAGCAGACACAAACCTCAGACCCAGGCCAGGTTGGGGGGTGGAGGGGGAGTCAAGTTCAGAAGAGTTGGGAGCATAAGTTTTCATTTTAGCTTTTCTTTAGTAGGATTTCTTTTTTTCCCTCTCTGAGTCAGCCTTGGCTGTTAAGTGCATTCACCTTTGAATTTTATAATGAATCTTTTCTACTTTACTCTTTTATAGTCATACTTACAATGTTTTACTTTTCAAAGGTGCGTGTACCTTAGATGTATAAAGTGGGTTCTTCCATTGTAAAAAGTTATTTGACTATGTTTTTATCTGAAACTTTTGGATTCGGATGGTTGCTTATAGTTTCATATAGAAGGTTGAAGAACTTGAATAACTGTGTCATTGTTAGTTTGCTTTTTTAAGTGATCATGAATTTAAGCACTGTTTTGTTCCTGAGCTATTGGAGTAGAAATTTAAGCTTTGGAGCCAGACACCTTTGGGTCAGACACTCTGGCACTTCTTAGTCATGTGACCTTGGGCAGTCCTTCAGTCTGTCCTCAGGATCATCCGAGCACCTCACTCCGCAGGCCCGTTGGGAGAGTTCATGATACAGTGTGGGTAAACAAAGGGCCTGTCCACCACACAGTGAGCACTGAAGTAATAGCTATTTTTATAATTAATGAATTGTAAAGGCCTTTGATGCTGAGTATCTATCTATAATAATAGAGGTGTAGTATGCAAATCAACCGAATGGCCTAACAGCAGAATGACAGTCCTGACGACTATTCTATGACATACACTGGCACTAGGCAGCCAAGATGGGTGCGATGCCATTGGGTGGGAGGGTAGGGGACCACCATCGCCCCACGATTGCCTTTCAGAGGGAGGCCCAGGCCATGAGCCGGTGGGGCAATTAATTGGGGGGCTCTGGTGTGGCGGCGGATGTGGGCAGCGCCAGGCCAAAGCGGGTGTGGGCAGGAGGTGGGGTCGCAAAGCTGGGGCTGTGAAGCCAGAGAAAGGAAGGCCAAACCTTGCACAAATTTCGTGCATCAGGCCTGGTTTGTTACAAACTTCATCCCGATTTTAGACATTTAAAATATGTCTATACTAGTAGAATATGAAAAAAAGAAAAATGTGTAGGTTTGTAAGTATCTTCCTTGCCCCCAACAACCAATTTTCTTAAGCATAAAATAATGAGCAAGCCACTTATTGTGAAAACTTATTTAAAAGCTTTGAGGTTTTACTTTTCAAAGTTGCTAACAGAGCTTAGGTAAGTCTTTTTTATAATAGGTTCTGTAGGGAGATCAGTAAATTAGTGTTTAGTTTTCTTTTTCATAATGACTTTTGGATCCCACGTACAGTTGCCATTGAACAATGCTAACACTGAACTTTTTCTTCCTCCGAACTCGCCTCATTAGGTGAAACGTGATCCGCTCTGTGTCCCTGCTGTAACAGTGGTGGTCTGTCTTGTTTTGCTAGTATGTCTTATCATGGCTCATGTCATTAGGGCCTGAATTGAGATTCCACAGGGCCTAAGGGACATCTATTTAAGTATTTTTCCTTTGTAAATGGCACAGGTAATCTCCAGGCACTCTCAGACTTTTTGTTTTCTACACTTCAGTTTTGCTTAGTTTTCTAAAGATGAGAGACTTTTTGGAAATGGTAACTAGAGCATTATAAGCAAATTCAAAGTAGCGTCTGGTTTTCTAGAGCTGATTCAAATCTGAAAGAGAAAAAAAAAGGACAGAGTCATTTGTAAAAAGATAGGGGCTCTATTGGACTTTTCCTTTATAAATTGCATTCCCATTTAAAAAAATTTTTTTTTTTTTTTTTTTTTTTTTTTTTTTTGAGAGAGAGAGAGAGAGAGAGAGAGAGAGAGAGAGAGAGAGAGAGAGATGGATTTTGTTGTTCCACTTGGCTGTGAATTGGTTGATTCTTACATGTGCCCTGACCGGGAATGGAACCTATGTCCTTGGATGACACTCTACCCAGCAGTTGCCAACCTTCCGGATCTCACGGACCACAGTGCTTCGCAGACCATTGGTGGCGACCGCTGCTCTAACCAGCTGAGCTACCTGGCCAGGGCTGCATTCTGATTCTGGATCAGACAAATAGTATTTACTGAAGTGGATCTATAGACATGATTACATGAAGGCAGTGACTTTTCAACTGGTGACTGTAGAAATTTTAAAACATGCAATACCTGGCTCTCCCTCCCTGGAGCACATCCAAGCCTTTCCCTTCCCCGTCCCTTCCCGCTCCTCCCCCAGGCCAGTCACCTTGACCTTTCTCACTCAAAAGCTCCTAAGGCCCTTCCTAACTTGTTTCCTAAGCCCATTTCTTCTACAAATTACTTTTTCCTCTTATGTGATTTTTCCAAATAAATGTTCTCTTATTAAAAAAGAAACACACCAAAAAAAAAACATGTAATACCTGACCTCTTTTCCCTTAGATTGACAAACAAAAAATGACATCAGCCAACACAATAGTTGTCCATTGTGAATGAATCAAAATTATACCTGTTTTGGGGTCAGAATACAAAAATATTTTTTTGGTGTGCCACACGATTTTAGTAATTAATTTGTGTGTACCATGAGATGAAAAAGGTTGAAAATTGCTGCATTAAGGTGTTTTTTCATGCACCCCTGTATAGAGTCAAACTTTCAGGAGAGAACTTTGCCATGTGTGATGGACTATTTTATTTTTACTTTAGATTAATAGACTATTTTTAGAGCAGTTTTAGGTTAATGCAAAAATTGAATCTTGACCCTATTGTTAACATCATGAAATAGTGTGGTACAGTTGTTGCAGTTGATAAACTAATGTTGATATGTCTATATATATAAAAGCCCAGCAACTGAATGGTGGAACGACCAGAATGACTGGTCGACCAGTTGCTATGACGTGCACTGAATTCCCGGGGGGCAGACGCTCAGAGCAGGAGTAGTAGTCTGGTAGTCAGTGTGCTCCCATAGTAGGAGTGCTGCACTCCCATAGCAGGCAATCCCCGCAGGCCATGCCTTCCACCAGTGTGCAAATCCATGCACCAGGCCTCTAGTCTGTGTGTGTGTGTGTGTGTGTGTGTGTGTGTGTGTGTATATATATATATATATATATATATATATATATATGGCTAATATGCAAAGTGTCCCTTGGGAGTTTGACTGGGAGAACAGGAGTTTGATTGCTTGCTGTGGCATATGCTGACCACCGGGAATGACGTGTGCTGACCACCAGCAGCTGGCTGCCAGGGAAGGGAGGCCCCAACTGGCAGCCGGGAGGCCCCAATTGGCCGTGATTGCCAGCCAAGTCTAGGGACCCTACCTGTGCACGAGTTTCATGCACCGAGCATCTAGTTATTAATAACTAAAGTCCATAGTTTACAAGGGGGTTCACTCTTTGTGTTGAGTAGTTCTGTGGGTTATGACATAGTGTGATGTCATTTATCCACCATTCTAACCTCATACAGAGTAGCTTCACTGCCTGAAAGTCCCCTGTGCTCCCCTTACCCCTACGCCAGCCTCTGGCAACCACTGATCTTTTTGTCTCCGTTGTTTGCCTTTCACAGAATGTCATATGGTTGGAATCATACAGCATGTAGCCTTGCAGAATGGTTTCTTGCACTTAGCAATATGTGCTTAAGTTTCTTCCATGCCCACAGATTTGTGTGCAGGTATAGATAATGTTATAATGCTAGTTATAGATAATGTCCTATTGTCCGGATATGCCACTTTGTTTATCCACTCATCTATTGAAGGACATTTTGGTGGCTTCCAAATTTTAGCAGTTACCAGTAAATCTGCTATAGACATGTGTGTGTAGGTTTTTGTGTGAACATAAGTTTTCAGTTCATTTGGGTAAATACCAAGAAGCACAGTTGCTGGCTTCTATGGTAAGAATGTGTTTAGTTTTGTAAGAAACTGCCTGACCGTCTTCAGTGGCTGCACCATTTGCATTCCCATCAGCAAGTTCCTATTGCTCCTCATCCTCACCAATGTTTGGTGTTGTGAATGTGGTGGATTTTGGCCATTCTTTTAAAATACTAATTTTTAAAATTGATTTTTAAGAGAATGTGGAAGGAAGTGAGTAGGGGGGAGAGAGAGAGAGAGACATAGATGTGAGAGCATAACATAGGTTGGCTGCTTCCTGCACTCTGCCTCCTGCACTCCCCCTACAGGGGGATCGAGTCTGCAACCCCGGCATGTACTTGACCGGAATCAAAGAGCAACCTCTCAGTGCGTGGGACGACACCTGACCACCTGAGCACCCCTGGCCAGGGTGAGGCCGTTCTCATAGATGCTGCTCACTGTTTAATTTTCAGTTTCCTAATGACATGATGCTGAGCATCTTCTCATGTGCTTGTTGCCATCTGTGTATCTTCTTTGACGAGTTGTCTCTTTGGGTCTTTTGTCCTTTTTTTAAATTGGGATTGTTGTTTTCTTAATGTTGAGTTTAAGAGTTCTAAGTATATATTAAGGATATAAGTCCTTTATGTTTTCTGTTTTCTCCCTGTCTGAAGCTTGCTTTTTTACTTTATAACTTGTTTTATATTATCCTCTTCTGTTCCATTAAAAAGCAAAACTAGTCCCAAGGCACTTGGTTTTATGGCCCACCGGCAGGTCACAACCTACGGTTTGAAACTCAGTGTTTGCTCTGCTTCCATAATGTCCAGGTGGACAATGTCGGTAAAGCAGCCATCATTCCAGGTGGTGATTCCCAACATTGATGAGCAGGGCTGTTAAGAGTCGATAATGCTCTTTTTTTGTTGTTGTTCTAGAAGGTTCTTTAAGTTTCAGTGAATAGAGTAAAACCTGATCAACTGTATCACCTCCACACCCAGTAGTAAGGATACATCTAGGCGATAAGGAAAGCTTCATGAATTTTGCATTTCTACAAGGTTAGACAGGTTTCTTTGAAATGCATACGCTGTTAGGTGCTGAAGGGAGTTAGTAAGTAAGGCGGAGGGAAGCCAGGGTGTGTGTGTGTGTGTGTGTGTGTGTGTTCCCAGGAATAGCGTATAGCCAGATTTCATTGATTCAGGTTGGTGACGGGATTTTTGCATGGTGAACTTTTTGTTTATTGTTGACACTATTACAGATGCTCACGTGCCTGCCCCCCATTTTAAGATGTTAGATTATTTAAAAAAATAAAAGCAGCGACTTGAAATAAACAGAATTGATGTGGATATTGAGGATCTAATTTAATGGGCATTTAACTTTGAGTAGATGCTACTCAAATATTTAACTGTCTCTGTCCTCACAGACGAGACAGTGCTCATATATGTAAAGACCACTGTTTTCCAAGGGCCAGTCTGCTTCTTTGCCAAAATAACGCAGATTCCATCATGGGAACTGAGCTTGCCATGATCTTACCAGCACCTCTATTTTCCTCAGAGGTCATTCTTTTTCCCAGAAATTTAGGAGGAGAGGGGGAAGGGCTCAAGCAATATCCCGCAGTGCCGCCTTGTGGAAAGAGGGACGGCTTTAGCAGGCATGTCCGTGACATCTGGGTGCAAGGGAATCCTGCCAAATATCACAGAGGTGCATGCCGGCACCTGATGTTTTACGCGAACATTTTTTTGATGGTGCAAAAATAGGGTTATTTACCTGCACTCCAATGAAGGAAAGAGTCTCTGTCAAAGGAGAAGATCACGATTCTAAGCAGCTGATTTTGGGACCTGCCACAGTGGGAGGCTTGCTTTGTAGGTCCGTTTACCTCACGCTTCAGCAGGCTTTTTCCAGGGTCTTCCTCCTCCCGGGCCTGATTTTCTCATCGCTGACAGTATCCTCGTGGTCTGTGCTTTCCTCCTGAACCTCCCCAAGAAGCACTGGGAATCATATTCTTTGTTGGCAGGGGCTGTCTTAGGTCTGGCAGGAGCGTGTTAACTGGTCTTCAATTCCAGAGCGGCCTTGAGAGCTTGTAGGCCGGCTCCCCGGTTACCTATCTCAGGCCGCTTAGACATCGGAGGCAGATTCCACTCCCACGTTTTCTTACATATGTTAGGGATTGCTTTCCATCTCCCCTCTCCACCTCAGCTTGGTCTTCAAAGAATTCGGCCAAAAGAGGCTGTACCGACTCTTCGGTGGAATCACAGGCCACGGCTAAGGGAGCCGCCTGCCGTGTGGCTTCCCGGGTGCCACGGGGGCACCACAGCACCCTCTGCGGAGAGCGGGGTCTTCCCTGCCAGCCCGGGAGGAAACCAGGGTAACGGTGCTGTGCTTGCGCTCGCATGTTCAGGTGTTTCTTCTCTCTGGTGTGGACAAGAGGGTAACATGTGAGGCATCTTTTGCTCTTGAGACTTTGAAGATGAGAAGACAGCCACCTACCCTTCATGTCTCAGCCTGTTGTAAAAAGCAGCTCGCCCTCTCACTGGGGAGCTGATGGTGTGCCTGCTCTGTGCCAGCACCGCTCCAGGGATGCAGCCGTGAACTCACATGTTCCGGTGGGAGGAGGCGGGGGATGAACCCGTAGGCACATGCCACAGGTTAGGTGATGGGAAGTGCTGAGAAGGAAAAGACAGAGGAGAGGGAGAGGACTGGGAAGGGTGGAATAGTGCTGTTGGACAGATTGGTTAGGGCAGTGGTTGGCAAACTCATTAGTCAACAGAGCCAAATACCAACACTACAACGATTGAAATTTCTTTTGAGAGCTGAAAACCGACTTCTGCACATGGGCCAGGAAGTTTCACTCGCACTGTACGTGCACGCCCGCACGTGGTGTTTTGTGGAAGAGCCACACTCAAGGGGTCACAGAGCCGCATGTGGCTCGCAATCCACAGTTTGCCGACCACTGGGTTAGGGAATGCTTCCCCAATGAGGTGCCGTTGGTGCAGAAGCTGGAAGTAGAGTCACATAGGCCCTTCAGTGGCGGAGGGAAGGGTGGTCTAAGCAAAGAGCCGCACATGCACAAGCCCTGGGGCCGGAGGTGGCTTGCCCTGTTGGGAGCGGTGAACATGCCCCATGCGGGGCAGGGGTGAGGAGGTGCGGCCAGAGGTGTGCATCTGCGGGGCAGCTCGCATGGGACCTGGTAGACGGGACCTGAGACCTTGGCGTTCACTCCTAGAGAGCGGGCACCGCGGAAGGCTGAGAGTGAGTGTCCGAAGGGCAGGAGTGCAGACGCAGGTGCTCTAGCCGCCGCCCAGTGGGAGGTGAGGTGGCGGGGGTCGGGGAGGTCCTGTGAGCCTGCACCTGAGGGTGCAGGTACTGCTGTGGATTGTGGGTAGAAGGACCGCCCGAGGGTCTGGAGTGCGCTCCTGGCTCCGGGAATGTGCTGTTCGCTCTGAGCGGCGGTCGGGAGTGGGAAGAGCATTCAGGGCCAGGTCTCAGGCGTGGTTTTCCTCGCAGCCTAGCACTGCTGAGTCTAACTGGGGTGCAGTGCTGCAGCGCGCTCAGCCGGGAAGGGAGCTTAGCGCTGGTTCTCCGAGGGCTGGGCGGCCCGCGGGAAAGCTGCAAGGGGCTTTTGATGCCCCCCTGTTCCCACCCCACCTGATCCTTTCTGTGGCTCTATGTGCTCTTTCCTCATAAGCTACCAAGTAAGTTTTACAAGTTACTGAAATTAGCTTTTATTATCTTCTCGATTCTTTTTGTCGCCCCTGCATTCCTTTTCCATTAGAAAGTGGAAGTAGGTGGGATTGCTGAGCAGAGGGGTCTATGCTGGCCCTGAGTGAGGGGTTGTCCTAAAGGTCGTCCCAACCTCGTATGTGCTGAGCTCCTGGTGAGAAGGAAAGCACAGATGGACGAGGAAGTAGCCCCCGGCAGCTAAGTCAGCAGCAGCGCCAAGGATAGAACTTGAGTTTCTTCTCTCTTTTTTAATCTTCAGCCGAAGATACTTTTTCCATTGGTTTCTACAGAGAGTCTAAGGGAGGGAGAAGGGGAAAGAGGGAGAGAAGAGCGAGTGAGAGAAAAACGTGAACATGAGAGAGACACATCGATTGGTTGCTTCCTGCCTGGGCCCCTACTGGGGCAGAAGGACCTGTAACTGAGATATGTGCCCTTGACCGGGAATCGAACCCAAAACCACTGAAAAAAAACTTGCCAGGGCTTCTTTTTATTTGTTTTAGTTTTTATCGAATTTATTGCGGTAACATTGGTTAATAAGATATATGGGTTTCACGTGCACAGTTCTGTAACACATTGCGTATTGTGTGTTCGTTGAGTTTCTTACTTCAGGCTTGTTTGTGCCATGCCAGTAGTTTCCTTTATTTCCTCTTCTGGAAGTTTACTTTTTAAAAACAGCTTTATTGGAGTAGAATTTATAGACCTAAAATCCATCCATTTTAAGTGAATAATTCGGTGATCTTTAGTAAATTTACAGAGTTGTACAACCCTCCCCACAATCTAATTTTAGAACATTTCTGTCACTCCAAAAGAGAAATTTGGGGCCTCTTTGCTGTCACTCCCTAGCTTCTGTCTCTATGGACTTGCCTAACACGGACATTTCATGTAAATAGAATCATTATAATCCGTGGCCTTTTTTGTCTGGTGTCTTTCACCTAGCATCCTGTTCCCAAGGTCCACCATGCAGCCTGTGTTAGTACTTTGTCCTTTTTTATTACATCCCATCGTATGCTTACCACATTTCATTCATTCACCGGTTGATGGACATTTGGGATGTCCCCACCTTTTGGCTACTATGAATATTGCTGCCAGGAACATTTACACAGACTTTGTATGAATGGATAGTTTTATTCCCTTGGGTAGGTAACTAGGAGTGAAATTGCTGGGTTAAATAGTAAATCTATCTTTAACATTTTAAAACTGCTGAATGGTTTTTCAAAATGGCAATAGCATTTTATATTTCCACCACCAATGAAACAAAGAATTTGTTTCTCCACATCCTTATCAACACTTGTTGTTGTCTGTCTTTTTTATTTATATGATGGTCCTTTCTTTTCTTTGTTCTGGGTGGTTCCCTGAGCATTATTGGTATGTGTGTGACATGTAACATTGTGTCATTGTATAATTAACATACAGCATTTGGAAACATTGGATGGCTTGTTGCATGTCTGTATTGCAGATAGTTCCTATTTTTTAATGGTTTTTACATCCTTTTTATATTGATCTTAGAGAAGAGGGGAGAATGAGAAAGATAGAAGCATCAGTGATGAGAGAGAATCATGGATCAGCTGCCTCCTGCAAGCCCCCTACTGGAGATCGAGCCCACAATCTGGGCATGTGCCCTGACCCAGAATCGAACTGTGACCTCCTGGTTTTTAGATCAGTGCTCAACCACTGAGCCATGGGGCAGTGCCAAATTTGTAAACATTTTAAAGGTTCTATGTAGATTATTTAAATGAGTTATTGATTCCAATTGATTTTCTTTTCATAGTCAAACATTCTTGAAAGTAAGGATTAGGTGACCTCCTAAGTTACTTGATGTAGTTCTGCAGTTGCCTGCCTGCTAGCCTGCCTCCCTCCCTCATTTTCTGAGCACCATATATATGTGCAGCATCTTCCTCAAGCGCTGAGTTAGAGAGAACACGTGTCCTGCCCTCATGACATTACAGTCATTCTGGGTTTATCAGGCCCTTTTTAAAAAAATATGTTTTTATTGATTTCAGAGAGGAAGGGAGGAGAGAGAGAGAAAGAAACATTAAGGATGACAGTCATTGATTGGCTGCCTCCTGCACGCCCCTTACTGGGGATTGAGCCCCCAACTTGGGCATGTGCCCTTGACCAGAGTCCCTTCAGTCCGCAGGCCAACGCTGTATCCATTGAGCCAAACCAGCTAGAGCAGGCCTTTTTCTTTTTTCTTTTTCTTTTTTAAACAAAAATAGGTGCATATTGGGACATGCTTTGTTGATTCCAAGACGAGGTCACAACTCACTCCCGTGAGTCACAGACACTGTTCCAGTAGAGGATATAATCATGAGAACCACTGATAATTTAGTGTAAGAACGTTGTGCTAAAAATAGCCGCTGTCTGTTACAGGAGGGCAGAAGGAGACTGTCTCAGACTAGGTCAGGATGGGTAGACTTGGTCAGGATGGGTGGACTGGGTCAGGATGGGTGGACTGGGTCAGGATGGGTAGACTGGGTCAGGATGGGTAGACTGGGTCAGGATGGGTGGACTGGGTCAGGATGGGTGGACTGAGTCAGGATGGGTAGACTGGGTCAGGATGGGTGGACTGGGTCAGGATGGGTGGACTGGGTCAGGACAGGTGGACTGGGACAGGATGGATGGACTGGGGCAGGATGGGCAGGCGAGGGCAGGAAGCATGTCTGAAAGGTAGACATTGGGGGTGGGGGGGAAGGAGGAGCAGGGGCAGGACGAGGGAACAGTTGAGGAAAGACATACATCTTGTCATCAAATACTTGTTATGGCACATTATATAAATCTGTGTTTTTCTAGCTGCATTTAACCAAATCTTTTATTTTCAACACATTAATCTTTTAGGAAGGTTAAACATTAACTTTTTTTTCTGTAGTTGTTTTCTTTTGTTCACTTAATCCTTAACCCTATTGGGTTCCATCTCTATTTTATATGTACTTTTAAGAAAGGAAAAAACACGACTCGTTAAATTGTGACATGCTGTCAATTGTAAGATATGTTGTGATTTCTAAGATGTTACAGTGTAAACAAAATACAGTGCTCCTAGAATCAATACTCTGATATTTGTGTTGGAGGTTCTTCGGGTATTTTTAAGCTAAGACAATCTTGCTAGAATAACAGTAGCAGTCACATGCCTTTTCAGCTTTAATTTTAGATGCTGCTTTAGGGAAATATGTGCCGTCCAGGTCAACGCCAACTTCATTATCTTGAAAGCTTTTTAATCTATCATGATTATAATGAAAGTAGCTTGCTTTTGTTGAATAATAAAAATTGGGGAAATGTATTTTGCTAAGATAAGGAAATACAGGGTTTTCTAAAAACTATAAAGTAGAATTAAAAAGTAGTTTTGGTGATCTTCGTATAAGTTTCCTGGGTGTTCTTAACTTTTAAAAATCCGTGTTCAGCCTCCCAACTCTGCCACCCCACCTCTTCTCCCCTCCCCCGTCATGTTGGACTTCTTCATGAGCTGAAAAGTGCCCCAGAATAGTGTCCTGCGTCACTCATTCTGACAGCAGGTTATGAACTCTGCCTTCAGAGTAAGCACAGGCTGCGCCTTTGAGTGTTCAAGGGCCTGCTGTGTGCTGTGGCGGGAGGGAGCATGTGAGGCCTGGATCTGGCCAGAGCCCCGTCTTCCAGAAGCAATGACTGTGTAACGCTCGCTGGCTCTATACGGAGGAGAGGCCCATGGACAGGCTGAGGAGAGCTGCAGCGCTCTGCTGGAGAGTAGGGGGTGGTAGGAACAGCACTCGGGGAAGTGTTAGGAATGTCTTACTAACTTGAAATATTTTTAAATTGATTTTTATTGATTTCAGAGAGGAAGGGATAGGCAGGGAGATAGAAACATCAATGATGAGAGAGAATCATTTATCGGCTGCCTCCTGCATACTGCCTCTGGGGATTGAGCCTGCAACCTGGGCATGTTCCCTTGACTGGAATCGGACCCCGGACCTTTCAGCCCACAGGTTGATGCTCTATCCACTGAGCCAAACCGGCTTGGGCCTAACTTGAAATTTTGATATATAAAGCATGGTTTGGGAAAAGACATTATTAGATCTTGGAGAGCTGGGCTCTGAAATCACATGGAAGATCTTTACCATTAGAAGTGAAAAGTAGTGCCGGGACCGGTTTGGCTCAATGGATAGAGCGTCGGCTTGGGGACTGAAAGGTCCCGGGTTCGATTCCGGTCAAGGGCATGTACCTTGGTTGTGAGCATATCCCCGGTGGGGGGTTTGCAGGAGGCAGCCGATCGATGACTCTCTCTCATCGATGCTTCTAACTCTCTATCTCTCTCCCTTCCTCTCTGAATAAAATCAATAAAATACATTAAAAAAAAAAAAAAAAGAAGTGAAAAGTAAATGTGTGTGACGAGGCTAAGCATACACTCCAGATGCTCTGGTAAAACAGAGCATTAGTCCCTATCAGTCTGGACCTGTTTGCACTGGATCCAGGAATTACCTATTTTATCCCCAATTCTATAGATTCCAGCTGATTTATTTCAATATTCAAGAGCCCTTGGTGGTGGTTGTTAACCCTCACTTGAGGATATTTTTTCCATTGATTTCTAGAAAGAGTATAAGGGGGTGGGGGGGAAGAGAAACATTGATGTGAGAGAGACACATCAATTGGTTGCCCCCCTCATGTGCACTGACCAGGGCCAGAGTTGAATCTGCAAACCAGGCACATGCCCTTGACCAGGAATCAAACCTGTGATTCTTTGGTGCATGGGCTGATGCTCTAACCACTGAACACACTGGCCAGGACCCCCATTGTTGTTTTTGTGTGTGTGTGTGTGCGCGCGCTTTTAAATATATATATATATATGTATATATATATATATATATATATATGATTCTCTTATGGGTTAATGAGCAGAAATAACTTATATTCCATATAAAATAGAAATGCGTTCATAATATCCGAGAAGAACAGAAAGAAAACTGCTTGTTTGTTACACAGACTGGCTGTACCTTAGATTCCTGCAGTATTTCCTCAGTCCCATGGCATGGCGGAGGTATTATGTTTGTGCTCTTTTGTGGAGACGACCAGACGTTACTGTGCCTCCTCTGTGTTAGATGCTGATGAGGCAGTGGTACATGGAAGATCCCCAGGTGGGTGGGCGGAGGGGGTTAGCTGTGATGTAACAAAGATACCTGTAAAGAGTTCCCGGATCACAAAGGAGGGACCGCGAGTCCTCCCTGGTGAGAGTAGGTGGCGAAGGGAGGTTGTGCAAAGGTGGTAGCATATGAGCTGAGTGTTGAAGGTTGACTAGGAGTGTACAGGCAACTAGGACAGGTACATGGGCAGAGGGCCAGCAGCCTGAGAGAATGTGATTGGTGTTGAGGGAACAAGGTCAAGGTTCACTGTGGGAAGGCACTGGGACTGAAGGGCTGAGAGGAAGGGACTTTGCAGATATCCTGTAGGCTAGGCCGTCCAAGCCAGTCTTCTGTGGCGCCCAAGCCCATTGAGAGTCTCGGGCGAAGAGACTTTGAACAGCGCAGCCTTAGAATCTAATCCCGGAAGAGACACCTGGTTCCTGGTGATGTTCCAGACGCCAGGCTGGCCAGGGGCTGCTGTTAGGCTCCTGAGGGCTCTGCCAGGAAGCGCTGCGCCTGCGTTAGAGCAGGAGCTGAAGGCAGGCTGCTGGTGCGGAGACCAGCTCATAGCTAGATCCATTTTGGTTACATAAAATTTAACCCTTGAGAGAAAGATGTTTAATTGCAAAACTTAGAAAATTAGGGCTCGTCTAAGAAAAAAGAATTTTAAGATGAGAATTTGGGGACAAATGCCGATTTTATTGTTGATTTTGACCAAAGATTAAATAAATGTTTATAATGCTGTCTGATAAAAGAAAATCTTTGATTTAAATTATACTTTAAGAGTAATGGTATTTTTTTCTTTTTTTTTAATTCTCTTCCGACACGATCTCTTCAGATCTTAGATCAAAGTGGTAGGATTTTTTTTTTAAATATATATTTTATTGATTTTTCACAGAGCGGAAGAGAGAGGGATAGAGAGTTAGAAACGTCGATGAGAGAGAATCATCGACCAGCTGCCTCTTGCACACCCCCTACTGGGGATGTGCCCGCAACCAAGGTACATGCCCTTGACCGGAATCGAACCCGGGACCTTTCAGTCCACAGGCTGACGCTCTATCCACTGAGCCAAACCGGTGCCGGCTAGGATTTGTTTTTAATCCTCAGCTGAGGATATTTTCCCATTGATTTTTAGAGAGAGTGGAAGAGAGAGAGAAAGACAGAGAGAAACATCCATGTGAGAGGAACACATCGATTGGTTACCTCCTGCACGTGCCCCAGGCTGGAAGGAGCAGCAACCAAGGACATGCCCTTGACCAGAATCGAACCTGTGAGCCCGTCAGTCCGCAGGCTGACACTATCCACGGAGCCAAACCGGCGAGGGCCATGGTCAGTAAACTATGGCTCTTGAGCCACTTGCGGCTCTTTGGCCCCTTGAGGGTGGCTCTTCCACAAGTACAGCCTGGGCAAGTCTGTTTTGAAGAAGTGGCGTTAGAAGAAGTTTAAGTTTAAAAAATTTGGCTCTCAAAAGAAATTTAATCATTGTACTATTGATATTTGTCTCTGTTGACTAATGAGTTTGCCGACCACAGGGCTAGGGCAAAGTGGTAGGACTTTTTAAAAATAAAAAAATGCTAGGAAGTTTTAATTTTTTTCAAAAACATTGTAATGTATTTTTATTTTTTATTTTTTTAAAATATATTTTATTGATTTTTTTATAGAGAGTAAAAGAGAGGGATAGAGAACCAGAAACATTGATGAGAGAGAAACATCAACCAGCTGCCTCCTGTACACCCCTCACCAGGGATGTGCCTGCAACCAATGTACATGCCCTTGACCGGAATCGAACCTGGGACCTTTCAGTCTGCAGACCGACGCTATATCCACTGAGCCAAACCAGTTTCGGCTATAATGTATTTTTATATTTAAGGGCACTTGCATTTCTTTTACTGTGATACATTAATATCTCAACCAATTTTAAAAAATAAATTGGATTTTTGGTCTTTTATTATAATTTAGGAGCCCTTTATATATTGAAGAGATTAGCTTTCTATTTGTAATATGAGTTGCAAATATTTCCCCCCAGTTTGTCTTTTTGCTTTGTGAAAGGTTCTTATATTTAATTACTTGAATATATCATTTTCTAAATGGTGTCAGTTTTTTGAGTCATGGTTGGAAAGCGCTTATGTACTCCAAGGTTATAAAAAATATTGCCCATTTATTCTAGAACTTTCCATATCTTTATGATTTACGTTTACATGTTTGATCAGTTAGGAACTGGTGCTGGTTTGTGATGTGCAGGGTGAGTCCGGGCAGGTATTCAGTAGCTCGTACGCCATTCATTGTGTAGTCTTGTACCTCCTCTACTGAGACGCGCCTTTGTCATCCACCATCTTCTGTGTCTGGACTCGCCGTCTGCTGGTGCCGTGGTGTTCATTTTATGCTGTCTGGCAGTGCTAGTTGCCTTCTAATAGTCTTCCCTTTTGGAACTTGGCTGCTGTTTGTACATTTTAATTTTTCTACATGAACTTTAGAATCCATTTATGTATTTCCAAAAACTGATCCTGTAGGCACTTTGGTGGGGGTGGGGGTGGGGGGTAGAGATGGGTGGAGTGGCTCTGGGGAGGTGGGGAGCTGTTTTCAATTCAATTCAAGATTAATCTCTTCATGATAATGACTAAGTTATAGCTTTGACTTAATCTTTTCTCTTACAGATGATATTAACCGTGTTTTTGAGCAACAATGAGCAGATTTTGACAGAAGTTCCTATAACACCAGAGACAACATGTCGAGATGTGGTGGAGTTTTGCAAGGAACCCGGAGAAGGCAGCTGCCACTTGGCCGAAGTGTGGAGGGGAAATGGTGCGTGAGGCGCTGAGGCGCTGAGGACCTCAGGCTCCATGTCCATCGCATGTCTGCATCTGTTGTTTCTGCTTTTCAGCTTTCTGAGGCAACGAGGGATTGGGTGATCAAAACAAAAGTAGTATTGCATTACACGGGGAGGGGCTCTCACAAATGCTGTTCATACAAAGGTGTTCTGTGACGACCCTTTGCTACAGACACTTTTTAAATTCAGGTATAATTGACAACATTATTAGTTTCAGATGTACAACATGATACAATATTAGCATATATTGCAAAATGGTTACCACCATGCATATACTTAACATCTATCTATCAGCATACACAGTTATGGAATATTTTGGGGGAGAAGAGAACTTTTAAGATCTACTCTCTTAGCAACTTTCAAATATGCAATAAAAAATATGGACAGCTTCATGAGTCAGCATGTTATCTTTGCACAAGGACCATGCTGGTTTTCTCTGTACTGTTCCAATTTCAGCTTACATGCTGCTGAAGTTAGCACTTTTTTTTTTTAATATATATTTTATTGATCTGGGGATGTTCCCACAACCAAGGTACATGCCCTTGATCAGAATCGAACCTGGGACTCTTCAGTCCACAGACCGACGCTCTATCCACCCAGCCACACCGGTTTCGGCTGAATTTAGCACTTTTTATTTTTGTTGTAGTTAACATACAATAGTACATTAGTTTTAAGTGTATCACACAGTGATAAGACACTTTATAAAGTGATCGGCGTAAGCCAGTACCCACCTGGCACCACCTGTACTCCCTGTGCTGTACCCTACATCCCTGTGACTAATTATAACTGGCAGTTTGTTCCTCTTAATGCCCTGCACCTTTTTCACCTGGCCCCTCAGCCCCACCCCAATCTGGCAACCATCAGTGTATCCTCTGTATCCATGAGCTTGTTCTGTTCTGTTTTCTCATTTATTTTGTTTTTTCAATTCTACATGTAAGTGAAATCATGTGGTATTTGTCTTTGTCTGACTTACTCACTTACCATAATAGTCTCTAGGTTCCATATTGTCGCAAATGGTTGGACTTATTTCTTTTTTTATTGCTGAGTAATATACTATTATATACACAGACCACATCATCGTTATCCATGTGTCTGTTGATGCACACCTAGGTTGCTTCCATATCTTGGCTGTTGTAAATATGCTGCAGTGAACATAAGGGTGCATGAATCTTTCAAATCAGTGTTTTTGATTTCTTCAGGTAAATACCCAGAACTGGAATTCTGGGGCATATGGTAGTTCTTTTTCTAGTTTTTTGAGGAACCTCCATACTGTTTTCCAAAGTGACTGCAAAAGTTTGTATTCCTACCAACAGTGCACAAGGGTTCCCCTTTCTCCACGTCACCCTGTTGTTTGTTGTCTTTTTGATGGTAGCCTTTCTGACGGGTGAGGTAATAGCTCATCATAGTTTTGATTTGCACTTCCCTGATGATTACTGAGTGACACTGAGCATCTTTTAATGTGTCTGGCTGTCTGTGAATCCCTTGTGCCCATTTTTTAATCATACTGTTTGTTCTTTGGAGTTGTAGGACTTCTTTATCTCTTTTGGATGTTAACCCTTTATCAGATGTATCCTTTGTAAATATCTTCTCCCATTTAGTAGGCTGCCTTTTTGTTTTGTTGATGGTTTCTTCACGGTGCAAAAGCTTTTTTAGTTTGTAGTCCTCTTTGTTTATCTTTGTTTTTGTTGTCTTTGCCCAAGGAGACATATCCAAAAAGATATTGCAAAGATTTTATTGCCTGTGGCTTCTTCTAGGAGTTTTATGCTTTCAGCTCTTACATTTGAGTCTTTAATCCATTTGGGGTTTGTTTGTATATGTTGTAAGAAAGAAGAGTAGTTTTATTTTGTGTGTGTTGTGTGTTTTTTTGCATTAATCTATCTAATTTTCCCAGCACCATTTAATGATGAGATTGTCTTTACTTTACTCCAGTGCTTCCTTTACCATAGAGTAATTGACCATATAAGCATGGGCCTATTTCTGAGCTCTATTCTGTTCTGTTGATCTGTTTGCCTGTTTTTGTGCAGTCTCATGCTTTTTTGATTATTATAACCTTGTAGTGTGGGTTGATAACAGGTAGCTTGATACCTCCAACTTTGTTCTTTCTCGGTATTCTTTGGCTATTTGGGGTCTTTTTGTGGCTCCATATAAATGTTAGGATTATATGTTCTAGTTATGTGAAAAATGTCATTGGTATTTTGGCAGGGATTACATTGACTCTGTAGATTGTGTTGGCTCATATGGACATATTAATTTTTCCAGTCCATGAGAATGATACATCCTTCCATTTATTTGTGTCTTCTTCAGTTTCTTTTGTTAATATACTGTAGTTTCCAGAGTATAGCTCCTTTACCTCCTAGGTTAGATTTATTCCTCAGTATTTTATTGTTTTGGTGCAATTGTAAATGGGATTTTTTTTAATTCTTTCTGATTGTTCATTATTAATGTATAAAAATCTAACCAATTTCTGAATATTAATTTTGTATCCTGCAACTTTACTAAATTAGTTTATTATTTCTAATACCTTTTTGGTGGAATCTTTAGGGTTATATATATTTATCATGTCATCCGCAAACAATGATAGTTTTACTTCTTCCTTTCCACTTTGGATGCCTTTTATTTCTTATCTGATTGCTGGGCTAGAACTTAGAGTATTGCTATATTGAATAAAAGTGGTGAAATTGGGCATCCTTGTCTTGTTCCTGATCTTAGAGAAAACGCTTTCAGACTTTCAGCATTGAGTATGTTACATGTGGGTATGTCATGTGTGCCCTTTATTATGTTGAAGTGTGTTCCCTCCCGTTTTGCTTAGAGATTTTACTATAAACGGATGTTAAATTTTGTCAAATGCTTTCCCCCCCCATTTATTGATATGATCATATGATTTTTGTCCTTTATTTTATTTATATGGGAACCAACCTTGCATCCCTGGAATAAATCCCAGTTGGTCATGGTGTGTGACATTTTAATGTATTGTTGAATTTGGATTGCGAATATTTTGTTGAAGATTTTTGCATCTGAGTTCATCAGGGATATTGGCCTGGTCCCTAAAGTCCATTTGAAATCATAACCTGTGACTTTATCTCATCATGAATGAGGACGGTCACCTCGGAGTGCAGAGGGTCACAGCATGCTTTATTTGCCTTGGCTGTTCTACATCTCTTCCCGTTGTCTGGAAGAATCCCTGGCACTCACCCTACTTTGCTTGGCTAAGCTCTACTCTTTTCCTCTCATCCCTTCCTTGAATCTTAGAGGTGGTAAATGTCCCTCTCCTGGGCTCCAGGGCTGCCATAGGATTTACTAAAACATGACTAAGTGGCTTTCATAGCTCTCATTAGGCTAAAACTCTAGGAGGTGGGAAGTTGTCTCTTCACCATGGTATCCCCAGTGTGCTGCCTGCTACTTGTAACTGGCCCTTCCCACACACTGGGGTCCCTGAGTGAAGTCGAACAGCAAAGCGGGTCTTGAGGAGCTATGTCCAAGTAGATGAGATGCAAAGGAAGGGGGGAAGCTCTAGAACCAACAGCCTTTCTCAGTCTCTTTACCCTAGAGCCGTGGTCGGCAAACTCATTAGTTAACAAAGCCAAATGTCAACAGGACAACCATTGAAATTTCTTTTGAGAGCCACATAAACTTAAATTTCTTCTAACGCCACTTCTTCAAAATAGACTCGCCCAGGCCGTGGTATTTTGTGGAAGAGCCACATTCAAGGGGCCAAGAGCCGCATGTGGCTCACGAAGCCATAGTTTGCTTATCACTGCCCTAGAGGAGTCTTTAAAGTAAGTTTTGGGCTTCAGAGAACCCCTGTGTAAAATCATTGCATCTGTGACCCATGGCATGCCAGCGCCATCGTTACGTCACAAATGTCACCCAGAGTGATTGCCAATGCCTTTGGGAAGAACATAGTTCTCTGTGGACCTGTGTGTTCGTTTGCCATAACACGGCACCACAGCCTGGTGGCTTACCCAACGGGAACTTGTGTTTTGAATTCTGGAGGCCAGAGGTCTTTGTTTCTCTGCGGCCTCTCTCCTTGCTTGTCAGTGGCCACCTTCTCCATGTCTCTGGCCTGATCTCCTCTAAGGACACCAGTCACGTTGGAGTAGGGCCACCTAATGGCTTCACTGACTTATTACCTCCTTAAAGGTCTTATCTCCAAACGAGGTCATGTTCCGAGGCTCAGAGGTTAGGACTTCAACGTACAAGCTCAGCTCAGCCCAAGGCAGTCCGTTAACTTGGCCGGGCTATTAGCCTGCTCTTGTTGTGGTTCGTTCCCCACTAGTGTCCACCGTGTGCACAGCGGGAGGGAAGGTAGACCTTCGTGCTGCTTCTGTGGGTTTCCTAGTTGGTTTGCTCTGCCTTCTCCAAGGACGCTGAGACTCAGCTGAGGAGGTGCGGAGTGTGTCCAGGATGTGTGTCAGGCAGTTGGCTTACACTTTGAAACACAACCATTGAACCTTTTTTTTTTTTAAACATATTTTATTGATTTTTCACAGAGGGAAAGAGAGAGGGATAGAGAGTTAGAAACATCGATGAGGGAGAATCATCGACCAGCTGCCTCTTGCACACCCCTATTGGGGATGTGCCCGCAACCAAGGTACATGCCCTTGACCGGAATCGAACCTGGGGCCTTTCAGTCCGCAGGCCGATGCTCTATCCACTGAGCTAAACCAGTGCCGGCCCATTGAACCTTCTTATGTAAATAAAGGGAGGGAAGCTTACTGTACTTTTCTTGAAATTAATCTTTTCTATAAACTTTGTTAATTCACAAAAGAAAACTAGATTTTTATAGGCCTATATACCTGAGTGTTACTTATAAAACTAAAACTATGGAATAATTTTTACTTCTTTATTGTTCAATTTGTGCTCATTTTTTGCTGTAATACCTGGTCTGAGTTGAACTTGAGCTACACTCACAGATTTCATTTTCAACAGAGATGGGACCATTTCTGTCCTTACCCTTAAGTCTGCAAGGGAGGCGAAGCTTGCCTGCACATGCAGGAGGCCAAGGCCACATCACTCTGGGAGTGACAGGATTTTCTTTGCTCTCTTTTTTAAAACTCTCCTCTCGCACCTTTAAGAGCTAGCCCTATACTCAGGACGGCCCTCCCAACCACAAGGGAGACCACCGTGAGTCCCACCAGACTCCTCTGTTCCTGCTGAGCAGGGCAGGGCTTCCTCCGAGGGGAACGAGAGCTTACCGAGGGCCCCTTCGTCACCCCTGCATGTGTGATAGGGTACGCTCACCACGTCCTTCCTCTTGGCGGAAAGTCATGTCCTCAGACTGAGCAGAAGGGAGGGAAAATACTGTCCATTTTGTTCTGTCTCTCCCCAGACCGTTTCTACAAGCCTAGTATCCTTCCTCAAACTTTCAAGTAAAGCAATAATGGGAATATTTCAAGATTTCATTCCCCCCTCCCCTTTAAATTGAGGTAAAATTCACACAATATAAAAATCACCATTTCAAAGTATACGGTTGAGTGGCTTTTAGGACGTTCACAGTGTTGTGCAGCCATCACCAAACTCTGCACCTCCCCTCCCCTTCCTCCTCCTGAGCCAGGCAGCCTCTGTGTCACTCTCCGGCTCTGTGGATTTGCCACACCAGGCCCTCGGATAAGTGGGATCACACAGTATGTGGCCGCTTCTGTCTGGCTGCTTACACTTAGAATAATGTTCTCAAGGTGCATCCATGTGGGAGCCTGTATTAGTACTTAGTTCCTGGTGTGGCCGGACGGCCACCATTGTCTGAGACACCATGTCTTATCCATCCATCCGTCAGTTATGGGCAGTGAGGCTGCTTTCACTCCGGGCTTCTGTGGATAGTGCTGCGTGAGCGGCTGTGTGCAGTGCTCGTGTGGGCTCGCTGGGCGGCGAGGCAGGTGCTGCTGCCCCTCTGCATCCGATCACCACGCAGCATGTCAGCAAAGAGCAGGCCCACCGGCGTCTGATACGGGCCGCTGAAGGGGGAGGCACACTGCTTCCTGACACACTGAAGGCGTCTCCCCCGGGGCTGCCTGTGGAATGGGAGAAGCTGTTTTATGTTTACTTCTTGTGTTTATGGTTACCTGCATCGTTGTCCATTCTTATTCCTGCTTTATTTCATTAAAGTTAAAAATTAGTGCTTGCAATATTCTTGAATTCTAATTCATGTGTATATTTATTTAACTGTGTCTTTATGTTTTGCTTTGGGTAGGAATTACTCTGTTTGTGTCTGAGATAAACGAGGTGTGTTTTTTCCAGAGCGCCCCATACCCTTTGAGCATATGATGTATGAGCACCTTCAGAAGTGGGGGCCGCGGAGGGAAGAAGTGAAATTTTTTCTTCGACATGAGGATTCCCCAACCGAGAGCAGTGAACAAGGTAGATGAGTGCTTTCCCTCCCTTGGTTAATTTTTGCTGTAAATTTTAAAAATAGGACTAAGTATTCAAATGAATTACTTGTGCTTGTTGCCCCTTCGCTCACGGGGTGAGAGGGAGGGTTGGTGTCCACATTCCTTTGGCCTCTGTTACTGCACTTCAGTTATTTCACAGTCCAGGCGCCTCGCCCTGCCTTCCTCTCAGTACCACAGCCCAGGAATGCACTCAGACGTGCTGTTCAAAGAATTGCTTTTGATAGATACCAGATGGATCAAATATCTAGGGTTTTAGAGTAAATAAAACCTTGAAAGGATTAGAAAAATGAAATATATTTTTTTAAAGAGGACAGAACCTTTCTAAGTGTAACAATAATCCAAAAAAGAAAAGAAACTGAATTACTAAAAAAGCAAAAACTGTCTGTTTGGCAATAACCACCTTAAGCAATTTCAGAAGACAAATTGTAGACTGGAAATAGCAATTACAAAAGATGAGATAAAATAAAATAAAACCCAGTAAGAAAACTGAGTGGTGGTGCTGGGGGCCGGGAACAGGCGCTCTCCCCTGGGTTCGCGGAGCGCCAGTGGACAGCTCCTGCCGAGGGCAGCTGGTCATGTCTGTTCCCTTACAACAGCACGAGCCCTTTCCCCCAGCGACCTCACTTCTGAGAACTCGCCCTAAAGCTGTGTGCACACGGACAGGATGGTGGGTGCATGGTCACTCAGGGGGCACTGCCAGTAGGAGCAGCCTGCATGCCTACAGGCCACTGGGCGGAAAATCGTGCTGCCTCCAACAGTGGGCTGCTTGCAGCTGTGACTGCAAGCCATGTGCCTGACCCAGGTTCCGGCCCCCCCACGAGACTAAGCACCATGGGAAACAGTGTGCACACGTGTCACCTCTGCGACAGACAGGCCTGTGTCCATATTGGCTGTGCATGTCCGAAGTGTCTTTGGCAGGGAACGCCCTGGCCAGGCGGCTCCGTTAGTTGGCGTGTCATCCCATACACAATAGTTTGCGGTTTGATTCCCGGTCAGGTCGCAAACTTAAGCTGTGTGTTTGATCCCCAGTCGGGGCATGTATGGAGGCAGCCGATCAGTGTTTCTCTCACATGGGTGTTTCTCTGCCTCCCTTTCCCTTCCTCTCTCTCTAACTAAAAATCAGTGAAAACATACCCGTAGCTGAAGATTACAAAAAAAGAAGAAGCTGAGGATTGCTTATTGTTTACCTGTTTGTTCCTTTTGCATTTTGAATCATGGGAATATACTACCTCTTTGAGAATTAAAATTTAACGAAAAAGGGGATCTTTTTTTTCTGAGAGCATATAACTGTGCGGTGAAGAGACCCTCAGCTTGCAGTTTGAGAGTGATTGTGGATTCCTTCTGCTGTTTTAGAAAATCAGCAGCAAAAGGATACCATTCTGAAAGACTTCCTTATGCAAGTTCTTCCTCTTCGTCTGTCTTTTACATGACAGGACAGTGTGCCCTCTCTCCAGGAGCCCTTTCACCGCTGGTTGGCGGACGCCATCTCTTCTGGGTTTCCTCCACTGGCTGCTGGGCATCGGGGTCAGGAGACCACGGCTGCAGGCCTGGCTCTTCATCCCCTCCTACGCCAGGCCAGAGCTGCTCCTGCAGGCATCTGCTAGCTCCGTGTAGCCCACAGCAGTGCTCTCGTGCTAAGAATTCACCCGGACCCTTTACCGAGCCCTCCACATCGAATGCCCTCCTTCCCTTAGCTGTGCCCAAGTAGCTGTACTTTTTACTCGTGTCACTGTAATATGTGTGTGTAACCCTTCATGTCCTGTGCTGGTGAAGCAAGGGGAAGGTCTCATTTCTCACCATGACGCTTAGAAGTGTTAGGGATACTTAAGAGAGCTGTCTGGAGTCCTGAGGACAGTATACAGTTTACAGAGTGATCCTCGGTAATCCTAGTGCCCACCTGCTAGCACACTAGTTATTACAGCATTACTGACGGCATTCCCTGGGCCGGGACTGTTTCGTAACTGGCAGTTTGTCCGTGAGTCAATTTCTGTCTTGTTGGTTTGTTTTGTTCTTTAGGTGTCACATATAAGTGAACTCATACGGCATTGCCCAGCAGGTTTGGCTCAGAGGCTAGAGCATTGGCCTGCAGACTGAAAGGGTCCGGGTTCAATTCCCATCAGGGGTTCATGCCCGGGTCACAGGCTCAATCACCATTTGGGGGCGTGCAGGAGGCAGCCGATCAGTGATTCTGTCTCATCTATCTCTCCTTTCCTCTCTGAAATAAATTTAAAAATGTATATATTTTTTAATCATATGGTATTTGTTTCTCTCTGTCTGACTTACTTCACTTAGAATAATATCCTCAAGGTACATTCATGTTGTTGCAAATGATAAGATTTTATTCTTTTTTATGGCCTAGTAATACTCCACTGTGTATATGTACCACATCTTCTTTATTCACTTGTCTATGGTAGACCCTTGGGTTGCTTCCATAGCATGGGCATTGTAAATAAAGCTGCAGTGAACAAAGAGGTGCCATATTTTTGAATTAGTGTTTTAGAGTTGTTTGGATGAATACCCAGAGGTGGAATTGCTGGGTTGCAAGGTAGCTCTGGTTTTAATTTTTTGAGGCACCACCATACTGTTCTCCACGGTGGCTGCCCAGTGCCATCCCACCAGCAGTGCCCGAGGGTCCCTTTGCTCCACATCCACACCAACACTCAGGCTTGTTGCGTTATTGATGACGGCCATTCTGACAGGTGCGAGGTGATCATTGTCCCCTCTCTCCCTCCTCTGCCAATCCTTCTTACATAGTCATTCTCTCCCGTGCCCTGACTCAGAAGACCATGCCCCAGCTGTGATGCTCTGTCCTCTGCCTGCTCCTGCCTGTGCTCATGCTTGTGCTGTGTGTCTGTCTGTCAGCTCGAGAAAAGCGGCAGTTAGAACAGCTCCCAGGGCATCTGCTCCCTGTTTTGTCCTGTTCACTGGACTTTTCCAGCTTATGGTCTGAGCAGCCAGCACTGAGGGTCCAAGACTCATGTTTCCTCGGTGCTTCCCTCAGAGCTGAGGGACAGGCAGTTCTCCCCGATGATATTATTTAAAAGGTGTTGTATTTGAGTGTAAGTAGAGCTACCCGCCCTAGCAGGTGCAAGTCCTCTATGTGGCAGCGAGAGGACAGCACAGAGGACATGTACTGAGTCACCCCTCACACTCGGGAAACCAAAGCCTGGTGTGTAAGTGACCTGACAGAGGTCATGTGCAGGGCACAGCCAGTGCCTGGGGAATGGCGTGATGGTGCTAGGGTCGAGGCCACCTGGACTCTGCCGCTGTGCTGCTGACAGGGGGTGGGCTTGGGGCAAGTGGCTGTACCTCCCTGTGCCCCTGTTTCCTCCTCTACAGGACACATGGCTTCTGGTGGGTAAAGAGCAGACGGGGGCCAGCTGGCATGGCTCAGTGGTTGAGCGTCAGCCTATAAACCAGGAGGTCGTAGATTGGTTCCCAGTCAGGGCACATGCCTGGGTTGCGGGCTCCATCCTGACGGGGGGGGGCGGTGCAGGAGTCAGGCAGTCAATGACTCTCTCATCATTGGTGTTTCTATCTCTCCCTCTCCCTCCCTTCCTCTCTGAAGTCAATAAGAATGTTTTAATTGTCCTCAGTACATGTGCAGTAAGTTTGGTCCTCTTGTTCTTTAGGTGGCCGTCAGACCCAAGAGCAGAGAACCCAGAGGAATGTACCTGGAGAAAAGCGTGCTGAGAACGGGGTAAGCAGCAGGGAATGGTATTGACATTTTTAAGATGCTTTTCACAAGTACTAATTCGTTTCAGTTACATTTTATTTTTAAATAATTTTTTTTTAGTAGAAATCAGTTCTGTTGAGTATTTCACAACTTTGTATGAAGTATGAAGAGGCAGTCACTGAGTGGTCTCGCCCCTCTACAGCCCGGTCATGTGTTGCCCAGCTGGCATGGCTCAGAGGTTGAGCACCAATCTGTGAACCAGGAGGTCATGATTCTTCGATTCCCGATCAGGGCACATGCCCAGGTTGCGGGCTACCGATTGATGGTTTCCTCTCATTGTTGATGTTTCTGTCTCTCCCTCTCCCTTACTCTCTGAAATCAATAAAAATATATATTTTTATAAAAATGGGCTTCATGTGGAGGTGGGGTGTGCATGTGTGTGAAGAAGGAGAGGGCCCAGAGGAGAGGTCCGGGCGTGAGGCAGGGAATTCTGAGGCTGCCGGGATGGATGGGCCTGTGGGCTTTTCTTGTGGATGAAGTTGTTTCTTGTTAACATGGAGGTCATGTTTACTTTTCAAGATCAACAAAACTGAAACCTGAAGCCAAAATTAAATGTGTTTGCAGGCTTTATGTGACTTGTAATTAGAGGAATGGAGAGGGTGAGTCTGGAGGTATAACTTAGTGCTGGAAGCATTACATCAAAGGTGTTACTGTATTTTATGGCCTACACACCTGCCTGTTAAGCCTAATAATACACTACCTCTGGAAAGTACTTTATTGTCTACAAAGCACTTTTTTGTGCACTTTTAAAGTTAGTGTGATATTCAAAACGTCTTCCTCCAAGATGTTTTTGTATGTACCGTGGCTGTAGAGGCATGGCATATGGAACCGTGTAGCCCTGTGGGTGGACAGCAGCTGGGAACGGATCATTCGACAGTTGAGAGAGGCGGGCATGTGGTGGGAAGAGGACAGGGTGCTGCTTTGCAGGGATTCACGCCCCTGACCAGCTGCTCAGCCAGGAGGCTGGGGAAGTTCTGCTGTGAACATGGCTGGTCCACAAGTCAAGCTTTCTGAGAAATAGAGGCCCAGCCCCCTGGCAGAAATCTGGTGGACCCGGAAAACTGTGCGACAGTTTCCTGCTGGGTATGGGAACCCCAGGCCTGTGCACACATCGTCACGAGCACCCAGAGCTCCAGTTGTCCATGGAATTTTGAAGCTCCCATTTGACTTTGTGTTATGAAGGCAAGTTGTCTTGCTCTCATTGTCTAGGCCTGTTGTGGGCTTCCAAGACCACCCCATGCAACTGCTTTACTGGGACTCACAGGGCTCGGGTTAGTCACTTTCCGATTGGGAGGGCACAGCGCAGGGAAAAGGCACGTGGGCGAAGCCTGGAGGAAATGAGGTCAGGCTTCCCGAGTCCTCTCCCAGTGGAGCCACACAGGATGTGCTTAATTCCGCCAGCAGTGAGCTGTGACAACATTTGCAATGATGTCACTAGGACGCTCATTGGAGGGGCCAGGGCCCAGGGATTTTACTAGGAGCTGCTCACGTAGGCAGTCTCTATCTAGAACACGAGTGAGGACCCTCTGGCCCTGCCAAGGCATTAGGGGTTAGTTAATTAAATTCTGGCCAAATATAGCAGGCTAATTTTTAATTTGACAACTTTGTATGACCTGAGAATCAATCTATCTATCTATCTATCTATCTATCTAAAAGCCTAAGCAACTGTTCAACCAGTAGCTATGATGTGCACTGACCACAGGGGGCAGACACTCAACTCACAGGCATAGAAACATGGAACAGACTGATGAATCTCAGAGGGACAGTGGAAAGAGATTAACCAAAAATCTTATATGCATACTAGAGGCCTGGTGCACAGATTCGTGCATTGGTGGGGTCCCTTGGCCTGGCCTTCAGGGATTGAGCCAAAACTGGCCTCCAGCATCCCCCACGGGACCCTGGATTGCAAGAGGGTGGCAGGTCAGGCCGAGGGACCCCACTGGTGCACAAATCTGGCCTCTAATGATATAATAAATATCCAAATGGTCCTTGGTAGAAAAAAGGTTCCCCACCCCTGATCCTGAAAGTACAAAAACTCCAGACTCCCAGAAGGAAAGCAGGCATTTAACACAAATCATATTATTTACACAAACGGTTTAGGTGCAGTGAGCCATCCTTCTTCCTCCTCCTCCTCCTCCTCTTCCTCTTCCTCTCCTCTTCTCTTCCTCTCCTCTTCTTCCTCTTCCTCTCCTCTTCTTCCTCTTCCTCTCCTCTTCTTCCTCTTCCTCTCCTCCTCTTCCTCTTCTTTTTTTTCCATTTTTTTCCCCCCCATTCTTAATAGTTCTGGGAATGGTGGGAACCCTCTCAAATTTTAAGTGCCTAGGAGTCAACCAGGAGCCAGCCTTGCAGGCAGGGCTCTCAGACTAGCCATCTCGGGGCCGCCGGTGCGAACTCTCCCAAGCAGCACTGCTTCCCCTGGGTGTTCGGGAAGCCCCTTTCTGCTTGAATCCTATACGTCCAGTTAGTGGCCAAGGTCAGGTGTTTCCTGTTTTCATCTAAGAGCTTCATAGTTTTAGCTCTGACATTAGGTCTGTGCTCCATTTTGAGTTATTTTTTGTATATGGTGCGAAGTAGGGTTCAAATCCATTCTTTCACATGCAAACATCCAGTTATCCTAGCCCTGTTCAATGAAAAGACTCTTCTTTCCTCTTTGAGTTATCTTGGCACCTTTGTTCAAGCAGTTGGCAATAATGTCAGAGTTCTTTCTGGAAGCATTTGTTATTGACATGGTCACTCAGTCCCCCTGTTTTCCATATGGTGCCCAGGACTCAATGGTGCCGATCGCCTCCCAGACCAGGTAAGTTTCAGGTGTCCAGAGAGTAGCTTCTAGACTTCTGCCGGAGCGAGGAGCTGGGGAGGCCGTCCCTCGCGCAGCCTGTTCTAGGCGCCCCCACTTCCCTTCCCTTTCCCGGCACACGGTGCTGTCAGTCCCAGTCCTTTGAAGATTCTGTGATGTAACTGGGCCATTTGTCCAGCTTCCTGTTTCTGGCTTGAGGATTGTCTCAGATCTACTAGGTCAGTTACTTCTCATCCATCCTCTTCCAAGTTGTCTCCACTCCTGCTATTCCTGTATTGTGGTTTTTTATTATTTGATGTTAAAACTTCCTTTTCTGTCATTTAGTGGAGTTTTGTTATTTAATAAAATTAGGATTAACTAATCCTCCATTTTGAGCAGAATTAGGTGTGGCTTTCTTTTCATCTCTCCCATGGGGAATTGTTGGATTTACTGATTCTGAGGCCTGGCCTCTGTCAATAATTCTGGAAGACTCCCTGTCGTCTCTACAGATGTTCTTCCACATTCTTATGTTTTCTTCTCCCAGAACCCTGGTGAAGCATGTATGTCTTTCATTTTATTATCCTCATCTCTTCATTTATTCTTCATGTTACTTCCTCTGTCTCTGCACTGCGTTCTGATAATTTCCCACCTCCAGTGAGTGCGTTCTGGCCTTCTCTGTGCTTATTTGTCTTATAGTTCATGCCCGGGTTGTGGGCTCGATCCCCAGTAGGGGGCATGCTGGAGGCAGCTGATCAATGATTTCTCTCATCACTGATGTTTCTGTCGCTCTCTCCCTCTTCCTTTCTCTCTGAAAACAATAAAACTATTTTTTAAATAAATAAATAAGTGGCTGTTGGTTAAGGTCAATAGCATGTGCCTCTGCTGGGCCCTGTAAGAAGTCTGGAGGGCACCTCCTGTGAGATGGAGAGGTGTCCACTTGCTGCGGGTTACGGTCCTGACTCTACTACTACCCACCCTGAGCTGCGAGACTCAGCTTTCTTGTCTATGAAACAAGGGGTGCTCCTCACGGGGTTTCGTAAACGTCAGATCAGCTGCGGTAACTGTAAACTCAGGTATGTGCAGGTGTCTGACATACTGTGGCAAGTGCACATGACGTGTTGAATCTCTAGAATGCAGAATTGGTTAAAATTTCTCAGTTCTCTCCCACCTCTGGAAGTGATGTCAGATCCTGAGCGTTAGAACAATTGGAGAGAGATTCCTTAAAAGATCAGGAAAGCCAGCAGGAAGCAGGTGGCATTGTGACCGGATGGACAGGATTGGTAGAGCTCAGAGAGGGGGAAGGGCGCTGTAGACTGAGGGAAGCAAAGGAAGTGCTGGCTCTGGGATGGAGAGGCGGGCCCTGGGCTGGTTGTACTGGGGCAAGGCAGGCTCCATCAGAGGGGATGCTGGCGCCTCCGGGAGCAGAAGTGGGAAATTTAGGGAGGAGGCCGGGTTGGAAGGAAAGGGAGGAGTCTGGCTTTGCACATGCGGAGGCTGAAGCCCTGCACGCAGGCAGAGCGTCCACACAGAATGTGAACTTGGCCCTGAGAACTGGATCTAGAGTCCTTGCAGGGTGGGGAACCTTTTCCTGCCCAGGGCCATTGGATGTCCATAACGTCACTCCGGGCCGTGCAGAATCACCTACTTAGAACTTAGCTGCTGTCTGTGGCCAGACACTAACTTAATTAACTCACCTGGTACCTTGGCAGGACCTGACCAAAGGATTCCGTGGGCCTTATTTGGCCTGCAGGCCAGACATATCTCCCCCTCCCCCCTTAGAGACTAGGCTGGCTCGGCTCCGCCAGTTCCAAGCACAAAGGAAAGGAGTGGGACAAGCTGCTGACCTACAGCACGTCACCTCATCGGCACTGACAACGTAGGTAACTCATTCCCCCGAATAATAGGACAGGAACCATTTGTCTATTATAACCAAAGACGACTTGTTTGGTTGAGTATTAAACTCTACAGTGTATCAGGAAAAGAGCTGACATCTGAAGTGGCCCATTACCCAGTGGGTGTTTCATTGCCGACAGAACCCACTAGCCTCCTCCGTTAACTGGCTGCCAAGGAGCGTACGCGAGGCATTGAGGGGGCAGTTGCATTGGTAGCTGAAACCTCTTTGGGTTGCGCTGTAATCTAGCTCTCTTATGCAATCGCCCATAGACATTCATAAGCATCTCTTCTCCGGATTATGACCGTGCTGTTGGGAATAACAACCGAGTGCCTGTGAGGCGTGAATGATAGAGGGTAAATGGTGGAGGCAGAGTCTGTATGAGACGTCACAGGGGATGGACACTGGTTTCTAAGGACGTCTGCCATTCTTTGACATGCCTCTTCAGAAGACGGAGCCTGTCCCCTCCGCCCTAGTGACTGGCCTCCCCCCAGAGAGAGGGGAGAGAGTGCCCCCTGCGGCTCTGAGGTCAGTTCACAAGGGAGGGAGCTCCCCGGTGCGCTCTGGGATTGCTGGCCCTGAGGACACTCAGGCAGGCCTGCGGAGCGGCGCCCTGTGGGTGAGCCACCCGGGAGGGAGGTCCTCCCGAACAGCTTCAGATGGCCACAGCCCGGCGACGCTGGGCTCACCAACCCCACAAGAAACCTCAAGCCGACACTGTCCAACTGAGCCGCTCCGGAGTCTCTCCCACAGAAACGGAGAGCCAGACGCACGTTTAGGCAGCCGGGGTTAGGCGCGACCTGTTACCCAGCCGTAGAGCGCTCGTGCGCGTCCTGGCCTGCGTAGCGCGGCACAGTGGCTGCTGGTTCACAGATCGCTTTCACAATAGAAAACCCTCAGTTAAACAGGGGAGAGCTGGTAGGTCAGAGCAGAAGACGCCCTCCCCGCCCCCAGGCCGGGTGCTCACACACCACTGCACTGGTCCAAGCAAGGCGTGCACATCGGGCGGTGCCGGAGCACGTGCTGACGAGGAGCAGTAGGCTGCCTGGATTGGTGACGGTGTTCTGACCTGAGACTGTAAAGTCAGGATAATCGCTTCTTACGGAGCGTTAGACAGTGCGTTTTTGGATGAGTCCTTAAACAAACACGAAGCCGTTGTCTGGAAGAGCCGTGGTAGTGGAGGGTCTTTGACCGACCCAGAGCCTGGGCCAGGTGAGGAGTGTGTTTCCCAGTAAGATGGAGGCTTTGCCGGAAACACACTTGATGCGTGTTGGCTGGGGTTCCAGGAGCACAGCAGGTGGAAGTAGAACTGGCCTCTCACTGGTGCTGGGAGAGACTAGCCATCTGCAAGCACACATCCCTAGTGCTCAGGCCGGGAGGCGAGTGTGTATTGCATACTTGTCCACAGGGGATTGTTTTGAGGGACTTTATTACATGTTTCTGATAACTGGATGCTGTGACACCAGTTTCAGATCATAT
Organism: Nyctalus aviator; assembly: GCA_036971965.1. NCBI lineage: Eukaryota > Metazoa > Chordata > Mammalia > Chiroptera > Vespertilionidae > Nyctalus > Nyctalus aviator. The sequence continues at coordinate 1,752,562 of CM072922.1, forward strand.
TTAAGACATTACCGGGGAGACAAAAATACATTTTATTAAAGCCATGTCATCAGCTGGCTTGTGATCTAAAGTTTCCAACTATAATTATCAAGTGAGTTGTTTCTTCATATCCTTTAAAAATCTAGTTCTTATCACCTGTTTTTTAAACACTATTTTGTTAGCTTTATGACTCATTAGTACAAATGAGACATGAACCTGGAAAACAAGCCTCCTGATCACATCGAACTTTTGGCAGAGGTGGGCTTAGCTTTTTTATTGAAAATCGAGTCACAGTGCATTTGGGGTTGATAGCTTGATTGTGGACATTTTATGCTTTTTTTCATTACTTACCAAAATACCATTTATGTGGAATTTATTTAAAAAGAGGGAATTAAATTTTGAACAAGTGTTGGCAGGATGTGGAGAAGCGAGGACTGTCATGTTGCTCGTGGGAGTGAAATGACCTTCACCTTGGCTAACAGTCTGGCCGGGTCTGTGCGCCTCCCGCACAGCCTGCCTGCTCCTCTTCCTGGTGCGGGTCGTGTCCGGCTGCAGGCAGGAGGCTGGCTGGAATGTGGGGCAATGTGTCGCATCTCTCAGAAGTCAGACACCAAGAGTACATCGAAGGGACCCTTCAGTGGAATTCCAGAGCCGATGGGCTGGGCCGTCCTGCAAAGCAACAGCCCCACGGACCAGGGATTGGGTTGAGGGCGACCCTGCGCCTGTGAGAAGGACGTTGGGGCTGGCAGAGGGCCAGTGTGCGTGGAAACCTGCGCTGTCACTGGGAGAATTTTTCTGCTAGTTTGCTGGGCCTGGGAGTGGCTTGTCTGCTCTGTGACCGGACCCACACTGACCAGGTAACTCCCATTGTATACCAGGGACAGGATCGAACTTCTTCCTACTAGACGCAATGAGAAGAAGTAAGCACAGATCAGGTCGTAGGTTTGTTGGCATAAACTTGGTTTGTGTTGGGAATTTAAAGTTGCCCATAGAGGGTTAGTTTTCATGAGGAGAATGCATGGTGATAGGCCCTCACAGAAGGATCAGATTTGCATTAAGGATTTTGTTTCCTTAGACTCTGCAAGGGTGCTGCTTTTTGCTAAATGTTCACAATGAACAGCTAAGGGAATGTGTATTAAGATGTAAAATGTTGCCGAAACCGGTTTGGCTCAGTAGTAGAGTATCGGTCTGCGGACTGAAGGGTCCCGGGTTCGATTCCGGTCAGGGGCATGTACGTTGGTTGCGGGCACATCCCCGGTAGGGGGTGTGCAGGAGGCAGCTGATCGATGTTTCTCTCTCTTCGACGTTTCTAGCTCTCTATCTCTCTCCCTTCCTCTCTGTAAAAAATAAATAAAATATATATTAAAAAAAAAAGATGTAAAATGTTGCCGGTTTGTTGACTTACTCGTTTATGGTGGCTTGTGTTTTTATAACCTGCTTATAATACAAATTACACAGGTGTGTCATTTTAAAATGACCCGTTGAGCTGTGCACTGTGATTTATACAGTTTCCTGTATGTCAGATCCACTTCCAATAAAATTGTATTACATACATAACATGTAATACCTGCACTACTTTATGACAACATAGAACCTTTCAGTTTTGTGGTTAGAAACATGCAAATGACGCAGCACATGCAGAGCTCTGGCGTGTTCACAGCCGTGAGCAGCAGAATCCTGAGCAGCTCATTCTCTCCCTGCTCCTGGCATTGTTATGTTAAGCCACTGGTGGGGAAAGGAGACCAAAGAGAGGATTGGTGACTTGTTGAATGGACATAGTTTTTAAGGAGTAAAAGTTCCGAAGGTTTTAAAAAATTACCTTTCGTTGTAATTAAAACATCTCAGTAGGTGGAAATTAGCAACCATTTATTAGTATAAAGACAGATTTTGATGATTCATGGCTGTTTGCAGTATCTGGTTTTGAAAAGGGCCTTGGTCACTATTGCTTGCCCAGGATCTTAGCTGAACAGGACAGGGGCCCCAGTTATGACTATGGAACAAATCCTCATTCCACCCTCCAGGAGACAGGAACGTGCTTGAACACTAAGGCTTGGGGGAGACTGGAGTCAGAGGAGCAGGCGGGGCCTCTGTTAAAAGTACAAGGGGCCCCACCGGTGCGGCTCGGCGGTTGAGCATTGACCCATGAACCCGGAGGTTCCGCTCAGGGCACTGCCTGGGTTTTGGGCTCGATCCCCAGTAGAGGGTGTGGGCATACAGGAGGCAGCCAATCAGTGATTCTTTCTCATCGTTGATGTTTCTATCTCTTTCTCCTACCTTCCTCTCTGAAATCAATAAAAATATATATTTTTTAAAAGAATATAGGCCCTGGCTGGTTTGGCTCAATGGATAGAGCATTGCTTGTGGACTAAAGGGTCCCAGGTTCGATTCTGGCCAAGGGCACATGCCTGGGTTGTGGGCTCGGTCCCCAGTGGGGAGGGAGGCAACCAATAGATGATTCTCTTTCATTGTTGATGTTTCTATCTCTCCTTCTTCCTTCTTCTCTGAAATCAATAAAATATATATATTTTTTAAAAAGGATACAGGAGGGAAAGACAAGGCTCACATGATCTCACTCATATGTGGAATCTAATGAACAAAATAAAACCAGAGCCAAGGAATCATGCAACAGACTGACGTATTTCAGGGGCAGAGATTAACCAGAGAACTTACATGCATATATGCGTAACCCATGGACACAGACAGAGCGGTGAAGGCCTGGGGAGTGGGGATTTCGGGGGACAGGGGGAAGGGGGTAAATGGGGGGAGGGGGGCATCTTTAATACTTTCAACAATAAAGATAAATTTTTAAAAATACAAAAGGGCGGAAGGTAAGAGCACAGAGGGCTCAGAAGCAGAAAGTGGAGGTCTGAGGCGGAACAGTGCACACGCCTGGTTAGCAGCAGCGGGGCTGGGGGGACGCAGGCCTGGCTAGAGTCAGCACCGATGGTCAGCTCCAGGCCCTGGGCATGTCCCTTTCCCTTCTCACCACAGATGGAGCGCAGCAGGCTCGCATACATGCAGTGTCTGAGTGAGGAGGTGCTGGGCGGAGGGCCGGACAGAGAACAGAGGTGTGGGCTTCGCCTGGCCTGGTTGCCTGCTCTCTCACCCGTGGATGGAGATGTGCTAGGCCCTACCTGGTAGTGATGGTGAGGCTTAAGCAGTTGTAGATGACCCGCACGTGGCTCAGTGCGGAGCACAAGGCAAGTGCTGTAAACATGCGTGGTCTATCATTATCTTCAGCCGAGAATGGGTGTACGCTTTCAGACTCGTCAGCTACCTCCACTCCGTATTCCCTTCTGGTGTTCATTTGCCAGAGGTTATTCTGTCTCTAATGGGTTGGTCCTTACCGTAGCCCGCTTAGATATTTGTTTCTCGAGGCCAGTGCTCTATTTACGAAGCACTCAACATTAGGAGCGCTCTATGAGAAAACAGGTCATTTGTGCTCTCCTGACCCTAGGAAGCCTGTCTGCACCCCTGTGCTCCCGACACCCGGGAAGTGGGTCTCGCAGACACGCTCCAGCCCGTGCTTTCTCCTCTGCAGGTGGGGCACCCACGCGTGGAGCTGACCCTCTCAGAGCTCCAAGACATGGCAGCCAGGCAGCAGCAGCAAATCGAAAACCAGCAGCAGATGTTGGTCGCCAAGGTGAGCTTATAGAAGCCAAGGTGGGGAAACGTGCAAAAGCTTGTTCTCCAAACTGGTCCTGTAGGTTGGGGTTCGTACGCTGACAGGTAACTTTCGTTGGGAGGACCAGGCCACGGAAGTCTCTCTGCCATCTCCTCCTGCAATAAACACATGCCGTGGCTGCCACAAGGGGGCGTGTCAGGACAGGAGCACTTGGCCCTTGACCTGCACACACAGACACACGGAAATGACCGACCTTGCCCTGTGGGATAATGTTTGGGAAGAGAGGGTGTTTTCCATTGTCATCCCCTTTTCCCGCTGGCTGTGCCCTCAGCCCGTGCAGTCGGCCTGGGTGTCCCCGAGGAAGCCTGCGGCCCTGAGCGCCTGTTGGTCCCGGCCTGAGACAAGGACACTTGTCACCAGGGCTCCCCTGGGGGAGGCCACGCTCAGGCACCGTTTGGTTTCCTATGGTGGCGGCATAGCGGGCTCTACGTTTGCGGTTGGGACTCTGGAACAGTAGGACTTCAAGTTTTTCCAAATGATGGCTTAGTGATGGGTCTTAAAAGTGAAAAACCATGGGGAATCAGGTGGAGGGAAGCTATGGGGGGAAAAAGAGGAACACCTGTAATAATCTGAACAATAAAGATTTATTATATTTATTTAAAAAAAAAAAAAAGTAAAAAACCAGACCTGTCAGCCGTGCCCTCTGGGAATGGCTTGCCCTGCGATGGGCTAGGTGCCTGAGCTGCTGAGAGCCATAGCCCCCGCTGCCTGCTCCTCCTCCTCTCTGCCAGAGAGGCCCTTTTTATTTCTTTATTTTTATTATTTTCCTATTACAGAGGATGTGCAACATTACATGAGTTTCATGTGTACAGCATAGGGGTTAGACTTTTATAAAACCTCCGAAGTGTCCCCGAGAGGTCGAAGACCCCCTTGGCACCGCAGTTATTAGAATGGTGTTCCCTGGGCTTTCTTACCCTGTGGCCGTTCTGTAATACAGCTCACGTCTCAGTCCCTTCCCTTTCCCTCAGCCCAGCCCCTCTTAGGTCGTGGCATCGGCAGTCTGATCTCTGTGTCTGTGAGTCTTTCTGTTCATTTATTGTTTGTTCGTTTGTTGTTTCTTAGAGTCCACCTATAACTGAACCTGTAGATTTTCTTTATTTCTTTATTGGTTAAGTTATTACATGCACGTCCTCATCTCCCCATTAGCCCCCTCACCCCCCCCCCATTCATGCCCTCACCCCCCTGTTGTCTGTGTCCATTGGTTAGGCTTATATGCATGCATATAAGACCTTTGGTCGATCTCTTCCCCTTCCCCCCACTCTCCCCTGCCTTCCCTCTGAGGTTTGATGGTCTGATCGATGCTTCTCTGTCTCTGGATCTGTCCCTGTTCATCAGTTTGTGTTGTTCACCTGTAGATTTGCTTAATAACCATATGTCCAATCCAACTTGTTTCATTTATTGAATGACCTTGTACTTATGTAAATAATAGGTTAAGGCGTACTTGTTCTTAAAAGTTGTCTTACGAAGTTTATTGGACTTATAAGAACAAAAAACAATGAGAAGTTAAATAAATCAGGAAGTATTTCATCTTAAGATTTCTAAGATGAAGTGTACATAGTATTATATAATTATAATATTTTCTAATTCCACTTTTTATTTTTTTTCCAAATGTTGATCCAAGAATATTATTGTTGAGGAAATACTTAGGTATTTTCAGGGTGTGAACCACAAGTTCACGCTGACTTCACATGTGTCATGTGTGATGCCTGCATAACCGCACAGGGAAGTCTGTACGTCACATGGGGCTTGAAGATTAATGCTGACTTATCCCTAAGGTGTGTCCACATTGATGGGGGAAACTACTGAAGTGCGTATGTTTTTACTTTAGGATGGCCCTGTTTCTGTTTTAACTATAAAATGTTCCATGAGTTTTGAAGAAGCGAATCCTAAAGAAAACGACCCTTCCTGAGCTGTGGGGTGTCCGTCAGCAAATCAGAGGTTTAGCTCCTCACTGATTGTTGATCCCTCACCTTTTCAGCAGACAGCCCCCTGCTGGCCGCCCCGCTTCCTGTAGCTGAGACGGGCCTTGGAGCCTATTGCAGGGAGGCCTGTCTGACCGCAGGAAGCTGTGGGCTCCCAGACAGGATGGTGAGGCAGCCGGGTGGGGCCTAAGCAGCCCCGCTGCCTTCCCTGCTCGAGGCTTCCTGGGGGAGCACTTTCCTGTGGGAGCACGTGCACGCTGGGTGGTCGCATGGTGCCAAGTGAAGCCCACTGGTGAATCCCGACTCCCCTCCCGCTTCCTGCCGCGCAGTAACCAGTGTTGTGCCGTCTTATGTGCGTGTGGCTCCTCGGGTGTGTTCATGTGAGGGTTTTTTGTTGTTGTTAATCCTCACCCGAGGATATTTCCCCCTGACCTTTTAGAGAGAGTGGAAAGGAGGTGTGGGAGAGAGGGAGGGAGAGATCCACTGACCTCCTCCCGCTGAGGCCCGGGATCAAACCCAAAACCCAAGTACAGCTCCCACCTGGAATCAGACCCTTCATTACCCAGCTGACACTCAAACCACTGAGCATACAGGCCAGGCCTGGAACATGTCTTTTGTGTTGGGATAGGTGATACTGTGCAATCCACTCCAGTTTTCTCTGTATAAAAGGAAGCGAGCACCCGTCTCAGAGTGAGCTGTTTTTCTTTTTTTCTTTAAATATATTTTATTGATTTTGTACAGAGAGGAAGGGAGAGAGATAGAGAGCTAGAAACATCGATGAGAGAGAGTCATCGATCAGCTGCCTCTTGCACACCCCCTACTGGGGATATGCCTGCAACCAAGGTATATGCCCTTGACCGGAATCGAACCCGGGACCTTTCAGTCCCCAAGCCGATGCTCTATCCATTGAGCCAAACCGGTCTCGGCAAGTGAGCTGTTTTTCTCTTGTTAGGAGCAGCGGTTACATTTCCTGAAGCAGCAGGAGCGCCATCAGCAGCAGTCTATTTCTGAAAACGAAAAGCTTCAGAAACTGAAAGAACGAGTAGAAGCGCAGGAAAACAAGCTGAAGAAGATCCGGGCCATGAGGGGGCAGGTCGACTACAGCAAGATTATGAACGGCAATCTGTGTATGTCATCTCCTGCTCCCGCATTCAGCAGGCCCTCTCAGTCACACAGAGTCAGAGCCGGGTGGAGCCTGGGTGGAGAGGGCCTTGCTCGCCCAGGGTAGGCGGTACTGAGTGGTCTGGGGTCTCCCCGCCCAGCCGTGCAGCACTGGCCCAACTCCTCCGGGGCCTGTCACAGTTAAGCAGCTGAAGTCTCACTGTGTGTTACCATAGACCATTCCAATGCGCACTTCCTGGTTTTGTCGAATGTGTCTTGATCCTATTAATCCAGTGAGGGCCTGCTCTGTGTGCCATGATGACAGAGCAGATGGGAGGGCCTGCCTCACAGAGCCAGCTCTGCTGGTGCTGAGATCCCCAGCGGCTTGACCAAGCTCGCAGTGGAGCTGACTGCCCTGATCAGAATATTCACTAATGAGTGCGAATATTGTTTGCCGTGCGAGCGGCCGCACGTGTCCCGAGGGCTGGAGTGTGTCATGGGTTGTGGGTGTCACAGTCTTCTCTCCAGGGTCTGGCCTCAGTGATGCTGGAGTTGAGTTAAGCATATAGTCAGGAAGGAGACGCACCAAACAAAATGACACCCCCCAGGAGAGGAAGTCCCAGCTGAGTGACGTTTTCTTTCTTGGTGGGAATCACAGCCGCCGAGATAGAGAGGTTCAGCGCCATGTTCCAGGAGAAGAAGCAGGAGGTGCAGACGGCCATTCTGCGCGTCGACCAGCTCAGCCAGCAGCTGGAAGACCTCAAGAAGGGCAAGCTGAACGGGCTGCAGCCGTACACCGGCAAGCTGCCCGGCCCGGCCGCCGTGGAGCTAAAGAGGCTGTACCAAGAGCTGCAGGTAACGGTCCGGGATGGGTGTAGTGACGCGTCCAATCTCCAGCCTTTCTCCTGTGGACGGGAGACCTCAGCTGCTGGGGACACGCTGACGGATGCTAGCTTGACAGAGGCATGAAACGTATTCAGTACAAAGGGGCTTTTACCCACAAACAGTACAATTTAGTGGTTTGTAGTATCTTCACAGAGTTCTGCAGCTACCACCACAGTCAAGTATAGAACATCTTCATCAGAAGGCCACCCCCTCAGCCATCCCTCAGAAGCCCCAACCCCTCAGCCATCCCTCAGAAGCCCCACCCCCTTAGCCATCCCTCAGAAGCCCCACCCCCTGAGCCATCCCTCTGGAGGTCACCCCCAGCCCTAAGCAGTCAGGAACCTCCTCTCCCTGCCTGTAGCTCCACCTACGCTGGACACTTCACATGTACAGGTTCGTGCAGCGGGTCACGTTTGGTTTACCTGTTTTCAGTGCGGAGCTCCAGTGCATAATTTAACTGGCAGTGCAGTGAACTAGTAAAGAATTCAGCTTTAGGTGATCTTTACGGTGTCTGTGTAAACTGTTTTGATGAGATACTTAGATACCTGCTGTTCAATCCTTGACTCAGTCAGCATGAGCTGCTGTAACAAATACTGTGGACGAGGAGGTTTACCTAGACCCTGAGTCTCACTCACAGTTCCAGAGGCGGAACTACAAGATCAGGTGCTGGCAGACAGGTTGGAGGAGGGTCTGCTTGTAGGCGGCCACCTTCCGCTGTCCTCGCTGTCCCCGCGGCTCCCGACTCGTCCTCTTCTTTTTTAGTATATGTGCTGCCGAAGCGAGCACTCGTCCTCTTCTTATAAGGACACCTACAAGCCCCATTCTCACCACCGCTGCTAAGCCAGACCCCGCCCAAAGGCCCCACCTCCAAAGACCCCTGGGGCTGAGGGCTTCCGGATGGGAATCCCAGGAGAACACAGACACTGGGTCCACAGGAGCCACAAGCTTTCCATTTCTCAGACGTCATCAGCAGGTGCTGTTTCAAGCCAGAAGGAAGTTTTGCATTCTATTAGCACCCGGTAGAAAAAGTATTATATCATTTTATGAAATGAGGATATTTAATTAGAGTAAGTTAAACATCACATTTGTTGCTGTTAAGTTCTCTAACATAAATGCATACAAATAAAATACAAAATGTTATCACTTTCAACATTTTGTTATTAATCCTCACCAGAGGGTATTTTTTCCATTGCTTTTCAGAACGAAGGAAATGGAGGAAGGGAGGGTAGAGAGAGAAAGAGAGAGAGAGGGCGAGGGAGAGAAACATTTATGTGAGAGAGACACATTGATTGGTTGCCTCCTGCACATGCCTCAACCAGGGCTGGGGATTGAGCCTGCAGCCCAGCTATATTCCCTTAACGGGGCTAGAATCCACAGCCTTTCAGCCTGTAGGCCGGTGCTCTGACCCTGAGAACACCGGCAGGGCTGTTTATAATTTTACAGCAATCTATGTTAAGAAGCATGTTCCCATAACAATGGACACAGACGGGGCAGCGGGCAAGGGCATGTGCTAGGGGGAACTAAGCAGAGGTGTCCTCTCCACCCCCCACAAGCCACTTAACGAGGCGCCTCTCTGCAGAGGCAGCAGGCAAGGGCATGTGCTAGCGGCCAGGAGAGGCCAATGGGGGAAAAGGAGACATATATAATACTTGGAACAATAAAGAATTTAATTCTTTTTAAAAATAGCATGCTCTCTGTCCAGTGCACGCATACAGTGTGTGCTAGTACACGTGTGCATCTGGAGCTGAGCACGACAGGACTTACGTTCTGTGTGCACAGCTGTTTTCTGGTCTCTGTCAGTTCTCCGCAGTGCTGGCTGCAGCCCACTGAAATGAGAACCTCGCCGGGCAGTTGGGGCCACGCTTTGTGAATTCCCGCTGCCTCTGCAGAGAGGTGCCTCATTACGGGGCTCGTGGGGGTGGAGAGGACACCTCTGCTTCGTTCCCTAGCGGAGTGGTCAGGGCCCTTGTCACTGAATGCCATCCCCAAGGACGGAGGTCCCGGTCCCACAGTCGTCACGGTGCCAGGCATTCTGTTTGGCTGCCCTCCTCTGGTTCACAGGAGTCTGCTGGCTTCAGCAGGCCACGCCTGGGAGCGCTCGGTGCATAGCAGGCGCGCACGTGAGGCCATCAGGACTCCGCTGCCGCCGCCTCACCCTCTCGGTCTTCCTGCGAGGACAGTGTGACCGAGTGCCTGATACAGGTCACACACGTTGTCTTTTCTGTGTTGCAGATTCGTAACCAGCTTAACCAGGAACAGAATTCAAAGCTGCAGCAGCAGAAGGACCTCTTGAATAAGCGCAACATGGAGGTGGCCATGATGGACAAGCGCATCGGCGAGCTGCGTGAACGTCTGTACGGGAAGAAAATCCAGGCACGTGGGAAAGCAAGTGTGTCAGACACGGGGTTCAGCCAGAGGGGCACAGCTTCCCTCTCGGGGCCTTGTCTCCATCTGCCCAGATGATGCAGCATAGATTGGCCACAAACCGTGAAATCTAGAAGGAAGTCCTCTTTCCCAGGAGGCATCTGCTTCCTGTGCCTGGAGTCAGCCCCCGTCAGAGCCACAGGCTGTGCCCACCCCCCGCCCGCTGTGGGCTGTCCCTCCTCCACTGGGGAGCTCGGGCTCGAGTCGCAGCTCAGGGCTGGGTCCCAGCCACCATTCAGCTGTGCCACATGGGCAAGTTCTGTGACTTGTGTGGCCTGTGTCCTTGCAGGAAACTGATTTGTCCCAGCTGCCCCAGGAGTCGGCATGAAAGGAGGCTCAGGGGAAGAACTTTGTAAGCTCCTGGGCAGAGTTCTATATGAGTGGTTAGCACTTTCAAAATATTGATTTGGTATTTTTTTAATTTCAAAGGTGATAAATGAAAGCTAAAAGAGTACAAAAATAGGTAAAGGAAAATGTGGCAGTCCCTTCCACTCTGTTCTCATTCTCAAGGGGTGATATTTGTTAATGTTCCAGTCTTTTGCTTAATGCAGACAGAAAGTATTGGATTCCTAACTGAAGTGGAATTGTAGGAACACTATCACTCACACTACTCTGAGCCCGGCCTTTTTTAAACCTGCAGCCTGGGTATCTTCCCAGGGCGTCACCTCACGCCTCCTGTAACTTCTGTGCAGTACTCCACGTCCCAGGCCAGTGGCCGCTTGGCCCAGCCCTGTTGTCGGGCAGGGGTCCCAAGCCTTGTTCTTGCTCTCGGTGCTCCTGTGCACACGTGCCTGGCTGTGAGCGTGTGCAAGGCTCAGCGGACCACTGTGTGGATGTGGCTCTTCCCCCTCCTCTGCTCGTGGTGCTCAGGTTTGAGGGACGCGATGCCTGGGCCAGAGCTGACTGGCACTCTGCCCTCAGGAGTGGAGACTGGACAGGCAGCCGGCCAGCTGGACGAGGCTCCCAGAGTCCCCGGTTCACGCTCAGTATCAGTGCTTTCACCCTCTGAGGTGGCTCTCAGGCAGGGAGGCGGGGGCTTCTGAGGCTTTGCCCGGTGGGTGGGTTAGGGAGATGCTAGAGGAAGACGGATCTGGTGGTTCTGTGGCTGCCGTAGCCCGTGCTCTCGGGGACATCTCTGGTTAACAGCCTGCACTCCTTTAACCAGAGCTCAGTGTCAGCGCTGCGTCTGAGCACGGGGAATGGTCTTCTCTTGATGCGGGTGAGCAGCACAGGCCGTGAGAGGCGCATGCTCTCCAGGCCGCTTCCATAGCACCTCCAGTTCCGAATGCTGGTCGGGCTCCCCAGAGAAACCGAACCTGTAGGTGGGGGGGCAGGGGAGAGCAGTACAGGGAGAGATTGGTAGGTTGATTTTAGGGAATTGATTGGTTTTAGGGAGTTGGATCACACAGTTGTGGAGGCTACAGCCTGAAGACCCAGAAAATGAATTGTTGATGTTGCAGCTTGAGTCCGAAGGCAGATTCCCTCTCCCCCGGAGGATGAAGCTTTCTGTCAGAGGCCAGCACCGGATAGGATGTGGCCCACCCCACTCCAAGGGCCTCTGCTGTGCTCACAGGCTGTCATCTCCATGCTGATTTCATCTAGAAAGACCCGCAGGGCAGCCTCCGTCCGGATGTGCTTGTCCAAACATCTAGCCACGGGGACACAGAATTAGCTGCACAGATAGCTCCGTGCGTGTTACTTGGTGCTTTCTGCCAGTACTTCCGGAGAGGTGCCCCTCCCACAGGTCCCACGCACCTCTCAGCAGTCAGAGCCATGGACCGCTCCCCAAGTGGCATGCTCACGCACACAGAGCTGCACACAGCTGAGGGAGGTTACACCTCTCGGGATCTGGGGACCCCTAAGGAGGCAGGCGTTCTGTAGTTACATCCCTCTAGTTCCAGACTCTGTTGTTGGGCAGCGTAGTGTGACCAGTGTTATTGGCTGTGGCTTGGTGTCCTCAGGGAACCGGTCAGAGCCCTGCCTGGTTCCGGGCCTGTCACTCACTCAGACCTTACAACAACCCCACCCTGACTTTACAGATGGGCACAGAGATTCAGAGAGGTTGCGTCACTTGCCCAAGGCAGCACAGGAAGTATGTGGCAGAGCAGGATGGGAAGCCAGCTCGGCTCGGAGCCCAGGCTCTGACCACTGCTCCTGGGGAGGGGGCGCATCCGGGGGGAGGTGCCTGGGAGCAGTCCTGGTGCGTCACAGCGCCCAGCTCTGAGGTCACCGGGGCGGGCCACTCCCAGGCTCGGGGTCAAGGCCCTCCCTGACGTCTCCTTCCTGGACGCTCTCCCTCAGGCAGTGGGGCTGCCTCAGTGCAAGCTGGTGAGTGAGCCTCCCCCGGAGGAGGCTGACTCTCCTTTCTTCCCGGTGCAGCTGAGCCGAGTGAATGGCGCGTCATCGCCACAGTCGCCGCTGAGCACGCCTGGCAGGGTGGCTGCCGTGGGGCCGTACATCCAGGTCCCCAGCGCCGGCAGCTGCTCAGCCCCGGGGGACCCTGTGAAGCCCCAGTCTCTCACTGTCGCTGCAGGAGCTGCCCACGGGAGGCCCAAACCTGGTAAGTGGGCGGCCCCTTCTGGGGGCACGGGGGGGAAGGAGCCTTGGAGCAGCGTCCTCAGAGGGCCCCGCGTGTTCCTCACTGCTGTGCTGTGCGGTGGCCGCCCGGGCCCCCTGCGTCACCCACACGGGCAGAAACAGCCCAGCTGGGATCTGGGGAAGAAACCTCTTCGGTGGGGACGCTAACCGTGCTGTGGCTGCTCTGGTTCCGTGGCCCTGGGACGGCCATGGTAGAGCCAGAGTGAGCTCGTGGACCGTGTCCGACCTGGACGTCGGGCCTGACTGCGGCTCCGCACGACCAGCTGCAGACCCCTGACAAACCGTATGGCGGCGGGCAGGCGGGGCGCTCTGTCCCTCATGCTGTTTTCCAACTGAGAAAGGCTGGCGTCCCATCGAGACTGGAGGGAGATGCACATGTGGACATAGCCTGCCCCTCCCTCCCGCCGGTGCCAGGGGGCGCCCCGCACCAGGACCTGCTTGGGGAGGGCTGAGTGAGGCCGCACACGTGGTGTTTCCGTGTTCTTTTACCAAATGCAGATGAGCTCCTGAGGTCAGGTGAGGCGTTAGCTTCATCTTCAGAACAAGGTCCCCCTTCACACTGGGAGATGATTGTCCCTTGATAATAAGAACAAGTGATCTTCCTCCTGTACCTCCTGCCTCATCCGCAAGAAAGGAAATTTCTTTCTTCATCCCTCCCTCACTTTTCGGTGCCCGGTTTCCATGGAGCCTCTGGTTGCCGTGGACCTGCAGAAGCCGCTGCTGGTTGGCCACATTCCCGGTGACCATGAGGGAGGGCGCAGGCCGTGGAGCTCAGCCCGAGAGTCTGCTCTGGACTCTTTCCTGTCGGCCCGGCTTTCACTGGGGGCCTCCCCAGGGGTGCGCCTGGCCTCCCCTGGGAAGAAGGAAAAGCAGCCCGGCCTGGAACAGGCGGACAGGCCACGGGGTGAGGTGACCTTTGGCCTTGGACTGCTCAGCAGGGCCCTGCAGCTAGGCTGAGCCGAGTGGGACCTGCTGCCTGGAGCTGGGTGATGTCAACAGTGCGGTAACGGCTCTGTCACCGTGGGTGCAGGGCTGGCACAGCTTGCTCTGGAGCAAGCCGTGTGCTGCCGGGTCAGGGCCCAGCCCGGCTCAGAGGCTCTGCCCGTCCTGCACGCACCAGGGCCTCTTGTCATGCCCAGAGCACGTGTGAGCCAGCCATCCGGAAGAGAGTTCCCTCCACTCCTCATCGTGTCCGCCTGCTGGAGGGACGAGGACCCAGACCGTCCCCGGGATCTCCTCCCGTCCCTGTGGCTGAGGATGGGCGTTGGCGTGTCAGCCATTCCTGCTGGGAGACACGAGCTGGTGGGCTAGAGCCTGGCCCACTGAGGGAGGGAGTGGTGCCCTTCCCGTCTGGAAGACACTCTGAGAACGCGGCTTCTCGGTGCTTTTCTGAAATGTGGGCTGACTGGCCTCACCGCTGCTGTGGGACGCAGCCTGGCTCTCCAATCGGTGGGCCGCACCGGCTCCGTGATCAGCCTCACCGAAGAGCAGGGTGGGGAACGTCGGGCCCGCGGGCTGTGCACCGCCCACAAATGGTTTGGCCTGGCCCTGCCACAGCATCAGGGGTGAGTTAATTCACTGTGGACCAAACGGAGCGGCTCCTTTTTAAGCTGATAGTGTTGTGTGGACACGAAGGATGTTATAAATACCCAGGTGCCTTCGGCAGAGGAAAGGCCCCCGCCCCTGTTTTAGATGGCAGAAATTTCTAGCAGGTCGGAGTTGAGTTTTTCTTTTAACACTGAGCAGTGCAGATCAAACCTGTTACGGAGTCAAAGGAGAGTTCTTGGTGGTGGTTGGGTGTGGATGGTCTGTAAGGAGTGTTTGAACAGTAAGGATCGTGCTCACTTTGTTCATTAGTGTTGATGTACGGGTGTGAGCTGTGCTTAAATGAGGGCTGAGAATGTCTCTGCAGACCTCTGTCCCCTGGCGGGGTCATGGCTCTAGCCTGCACGCTGAGCCACGCAGCGCTGGCGGGACCTGGTCTGCAGAGGCCGCCCTAGTCCTGCCGTGCCCTCGCGAGCTGGCGTACGGGGAGGGTCAGCCCTGGCGGGCCCTCCATCGGAACGATGTTCTCCTCTGATGGGGCTGCTCTGTGCTGACTCATCCATCCAAAGACAAGCCTGACTTAAACTCCGTGTTCTCTTCAAGCCAATGACGGGAGCTGGCCAACGCTGAAACCGAGCATGAGCTCCGCGGTGAAGGCAGCGCAGGTGGCCAGTGCGGACTGGAAGGACCCGAGCGCGGAGGGGCCGCTCAGGCAGGGCCCCGTCTCCAGCCAGCCCGCGCCCTCATCCGCGCTGGGAGCCCCGGAGAAGCTGGTAGGCCCTTGTCAGCATCCCTGGGACACAATGAGCTCCGGGCCCTGTCACGTTCGGCCCTCATCTGCGAGGGTACAGGTGTCATGAGGCAGATTATTCTCACTTGTGTCCAGACGACACCCCTACGCACCAGGCAGGGGGCCACATCAGGCTTTAGTCAGGGCGGTCCTGTCACAGGCAGGTGACCGCCCGCCGTGCCCGATCCCCGGGCCCTGTGCCGGCCACAGCCGACGTGAGGGATTGCAAGTCCCCCCTGGTCTTCTCCTGTGACTGTGGGTGGGAATCTGCTTAACCTCCCAGAGGTGACTGTGTTTTCTTCACGTTTAAATTTAGGGCATCGAGAGGGGTAAAATGCCACCCCCCATCCCTGGTGGCGGCAAGCAGCTGCCGCCGAGCTGCAGCGCACACCCGAGTCCTGCGCCCGCGGGCCCAGGGCCCACAGACTCCCTGGAGAGGAGGAAGGAGGGCAGCTTGCCCAGGCCCAGCGCAGGCCTGGCCGCTCGGCAGAAGCCCGGCCCTCTGCCCTCCGTGGGCAGCACCCACCCGCCAGGCTCCTCCCAGCAGATCCAGCAGCGGATTTCTGTGCCGCCGAGCCCCACGTACCCACCCGCAGGGCCGCCCGCGTTTCCCGCTGGAGACGGCAAGCCCGAGCTCCCACTGACTGTGGCCATCAGGCCCTTCCTGGCAGATAAAGGGTCCAGGCCACAGTCCCCCAGGAAAGGACCCCAGACGGTGAATTCAAGTTCCATATACTCCGTGTACCTCCAGCAAGCCACGCCCCCCAAGAACTACCAGCCCGCAGCGCATGGCGCCTCCAATAAGTCCGTCAAAGCAGGTATGTGGATGTGACCTCCTGGGCCAGGGGGCGGGGCTTTCCCCTAGGAACATGCCAACCCGTAGCCTCACGTGCGGGCCACATGCTATTTCGGGGTAAACCAGCCTTACCTCTCACACGCCTTCGGTTCGCGTGTCGAGCGCCCACCCCTGGGAGCGATTGCGCAGTGTCCTCCCTCTCCTGTGTCGTGGTACCCTGAGCAGCTCTCCCAGGAGCCGGTGTGGGCTCTGCCCAGCTCTCACCTCCACCTCCTGCCGTTGCCTTGCCCGGCCCTGGGGCATCAGCAGGGGCGAGGGGTGTCTGTTGCTTGGGGTGTGTCCCTCCCAGAGCCGCAGGGGAGAACAGCAGATTAGGTGAGGGGTCGTGGCCCTGGGGCGAGGTGTTGGGGGGAACAGGTCGGAGAACGGGCTTGGTGCCACACCTCCCATGGTCAGTGGGTTCTGACCTGCATGGCAGGGTCCTGCCATCGAGTCTGGGCTGGGCTTCCTTAGATGTTCCTGGGCGTGAGCGCAAGCTTCCAGACTCGTAGTGGAGGGGCTCCTGGGTGCCTTTCCCCGTGCCCAGCGACCTCTGAGGAGAGACTGCACTGACCAGGGGCTTGGAGCGGCCGAGACCCTTCCTAGAGCTCCAGGCCCAGGGTGCTTCCTGCCGTTTGGGAAAGCCCCATCCCGGAGCCCCAGAGGCAAACGCGGAAGTTAGATTCTCCATGTGGCCAAAGTGTCGGCACACACGGGGTTTAGATTGCGGCTCACCGCATGGCCGGTGCGGCTCGGGCACTGAGGGTGTGGGTTTGATTCCGGGGCGGGGTGTGTACCCGGGTTGTAGGTTCAGACCTCCGTCGGGGGGCATGTAGGACACAGCCAGTCAGTGTTTTTCTCACATCGACCATTTTCTCTCCATCTCCCTTCCTTTCTCTCTAAAATCAATAAGAAACATGTTTTCTGGTGAGGATTAAAAAAATAATAAATATATTTAAAAATGAGGGTTCAACAGCCGGCCTGCCTCGGTGTGACCAGAGGGGCTGAGGGTCCCTGTCCTGTCTCCGCAGTGTACGGCAAGCCCGTCCTGCCGTCGGGCTCCACGTCCCCATCACCGCTGCCGTTCCTTCACGGGCCGCCGGCCGCCGGCACCTCGCAGCCCACGCCCCCCGCAGAAAGCGCCGAGAAGGAGGCCGAGCAGGACAGCCCGGCCCCGCCCGGGGAGGCCACCGGCGCCATGGAGAGCCTGCCGCGGCCGCTCAGCCCCACCAAGCTCACGCCCATCGTGCACTCGCCGCTGCGCTACCAGAGCGACGCGGACCTGGAGGCGCTGCGCAGGAAGCTGGCCAACGCGCCGCGGCCGCTCAAGAAGCGCAGCTCCATCACGGAGCCCGAGGGCCCGGGCGGGCCCAACATCCAGAAGCTGCTCTACCAGCGCTTCAACACCCTGGCCGGCGGCATGGAGGGCGCCCCCTTCTACCAGCCTGGCCCCTCACAGGACCTCACGGGCACCCTGGCCGACGTGGACAATGGGAACGCCAACGCCAACGGGAACCTGGGGGAGGCCGGCCCGCAGCCCCCGGCGCCGCTGCCCGCCGAGCCTGCCCCCGCCTCGGATGCCAACGACAACGAGCTCCCTTCCCCTGAGCCCGAGGGGCTCCTCCGTCTCCAGACCCCCCCAGCCGGGGCGCCCGCCGAGGACGACAACAACAACGTGGCCACAGCTCTGTCCCCGGAGCAGGTCCCGAGCCCCGGGGCCGAGGCCCCCTCTCCAGGGGACGAGCAAGCGTCCCCGTCACACACCCCCGTCGCACCCCTGCTCGCAGCCTCTACGGTGGGTGCCGGCCTCTGCAGGGCCCCGTGCTGTCGAGGGCCCGGCACTGTGCTGGGCGCGGGGGGTATGGCAGAGGGGTCCCTGCCCATAGGGAGTCGGGCCCAGGGGTACTGGAGGCCCAGCTGGGAGGCCCGAGAAGATGGTGTTGAGGGAGCAGAGCGGCTGGGAGGAGGGAGCGGTGAAGCTGGGTGTCACCCCCTGGCTCATGGGGGGTCCCCATTAAATCCAGGCATGCTTCCTCTTCATAGAGCAAACGGACCAACCTGAAGAAGCCCAACTCCGAGCGCACGGGCCGCGGGCTGCGTGTCCGCTTCAACCCCCTGGCGCTGCTCCTGGACGCGTCGCTGGAGGGGGAGTTCGACCTGGTGCAGAGGATCATCTACGAGGTGAGCGAGCAGAGCCCCTGCCCGGCGCCCCCCGCACACGCAGGCCGGGCTCACCCACCCTGTGTCCCAGGTGGAAGACCCCAGCAAGCCCAACGACGAAGGGATCACCCCGCTGCACAACGCCGTCTGCGCCGGCCACCACCACATCGTGCGGTTCCTGCTGGACTTTGGCGTCAACGTGAATGCCGCCGACAGCGACGGCTGGTGAGCCCCCGGGGCAGGGCAGCGAGGGCCTGGAGCTCAGGGAGTGTGGGGTGAGGGACAGGGGCCCACCTTTGTCCTGGGCTCAGCACACCCCAGCTTTGCTTTCTGGAGGGTGCTGTAAAAGGCACAGCGGTGCTTCCCTCTTCTTACATGTGTTCACTGATTTTGTTAGAGAGGAAGGGAGGAGAGAGAGAAACATCAGTGAGAAACATTGATCAGCTGCCTCCTGCATGCCCCCTACTGGAAATCCAACCCACGACCTCTCTGCACAGGATGAAGCCCAACCAGCCGAGCCACACAGGCCGGGCTGTGGTGCAGTCTGTCCACCTGGTCATTGACACGGGATCCCAGCCACGCGTTCAGCAGTTAGGACTGTGTTTAGTGTCCGGGTCGTGGCTGCAGGGCCCCGTGCTGCTGTGGAGCCCGGCCTCCCGGGTGTCTGCCAGCTTCAGGCAGCTGTCTGCCGCGGTTTCGGGCATTCCTCAGCCCGCCCCCCTCAGGAGAGTGAGGCGGGGACAGGTGGTTAGTAGGAACATGCGGGCACTGAGGCTCTGCAGCCCCGGGCCCTGCCACTCCAGGGGCCACACACGCCTTCCCCTCCCGCCCTGCAGGACGCCGCTGCACTGCGCTGCCTCCTGCAACAGCGTGCACCTCTGCAAACAGCTGGTGGAGAGTGGTGCCGCCATTTTTGCCTCGACCATCAGCGACATTGAAACTGCGGCAGACAAGTGCGAGGAGATGGAGGAGGGCTACATCCAGTGCTCCCAGTTTCTGTATGGTACGCGGGTCCTCCCGAGCTGCAGGGGCTGCGCTGGGCCGCCGCTTAGCTCAGCAGACGAAGCCCCAGCCCTCCGCCCCCTCCTGAGACGTGCCGGGAGTCCATGTGGCGCTGTGCAGGGGGCCAAGCACAGCTCCTGGGGCCGAGGCGGTCGCCAGCCTGGGAGGCCGTGGTGGACAGTGACGTGGGCAGGAGGGAGGCACTCGGGTCACTAGCCTGCTAGGCTCTCCTGGGCTTGGACCGGGCCCTCTCTGCCACATGTGAGTGCTGGCTACCCTCCGAGCAGTCAGCCCACCTCTGTGGTCCCCGACTTTGGAATGTGTGCTGGATGTGAGGTGTATGTTTCACCCTAAGAAATGCCTCTGGATTCAGAACCTCCAGGGCAGCGCCTACCTGCTGGGGCACAGCCGCGGGCAGCAGCTGGGCCGCCCGAGAGCAGCGGTGGTCGGTCTGGTCCCGCAGTGGGCTCTCGCTGACTGGGTGCCGTCTTGCTGCAGGGGTGCAGGAGAAGCTGGGCGTGATGAACAAGGGCGTGGTGTACGCGCTGTGGGGCTACGAGGCCCAGAACAGCGACGAGCTGTCCTTCCGCGAAGGCGACGCCATCACCATCCTGAGGCGCAAGGACGAGCACGAGACCGAGTGGTGGTGGGCCCGCCTGGGGGACCGGGAGGGCTACGTGCCCAGAAACCTGCTGGGGGTGAGTGCGCAGCCGCGCCGAGCTTGTGCCGGAGGCAGCTGGGGTTCGGGCAGGCACTGCACTCCCGCGCTCAGCCCTCTGCCCTGTGGGAGGCCCAGCCCAGCCCAGCCACTCGGTGCGGCACCCGTCTCACCCCAATCAGAGCTCTGCAGCCCAGAAACTGCTCACTGGGGGGGTGGGGGGGAGCAGCCTGCAGGTCGCAGGGAGAGGGGTCTCGGACCGGGTGGAGGCGGGGCTGGGTGCTGGCGCTCAGGGTGTCGGGCAGGGCCTCCCGGTGGCTGACGGAAGCCGACCCAGATGCTTATCTTTCCAGCTGTGTCCTCGGATCAAGCCCCGGCAGCGGACGCTGGCCTGAGCCGCCGAGGCCCCGCTGAGACCCCCACCGTCCTACCGCGGAGGGAAGTCTACGGTGCTCACGCAGCAGAACCCACAATGTGAACCGCAGGCTCCGGAGGTCGCCGCCTCCAGAGGACTGAGCTTTCCAGTGACTCTCACCCCAATAAATGTCCAGCTTCCTACGCCTGTGGCCAGTGGAAGCCCTAGAGTGAACCCCGGACAGTGGCCTCAAGGCCGCCCTCATGCTCCATGTCCCTCACCAGCAGTGACACGCCCGCTGCTGTGCGTGCTCCCCAGCCCTGAGCCCTGCCGTCTCCGCTGGGCCCCTCAGCACGAGGCTCTTCCTTCATGACCGAGGAGCCTCCGGGGGTCCGCTTCCTGTCCCCGCCCATGGGGCGGGGCTTCAGGCCGCAGGCAGGGACCTCAGACCACGGGACCGTGGCCAGGAGCGCCCCCCTCCTCTGCCTGCTGCCTCTTGCTGCGCAGGTGTGGTTCTTACCCCCTCAGCCCTTGGCTTTCCATTCATTCTCGGGAACCGGCTCTGCCTGGTTGGGGCTGGGTGACGCGGTTGTCGGGAGGGGCAGCTGTGGGCATGCGGGTGGGCCTCCCGTTGGGCCAGGCGTCGGCATGCAGAGGAGCCCCATCACTGAAGGCAGTGGCGCACGGACCTTTACACCAAAAGTGTTTGACTAGGGCGTTCACGCAGACGGCACTGGAGGTGCGCGGCGTCTCATTCGGTCCCAGGCCCCAGGCTGTATTTCCACGTACGAGTCCGTGTATAACTATGTATAGACGTGTGCATAGACCCATGCTGTATGGTCCCCTGTAAGCACTGAGCGTGCACGGCACGGACGGGGTGGAGACCCCGACGCCGCGTGACGCGCACAATAAACGGCTCCCTGCGGCTGCGAGTCATCCGAGCGAGCGGAGCCGCCGCAGTGAGGCCCGGCCAGGCCGCATTGTTAAAATAGGGTTTAATCGAGCTTTACATACAAACGGCTGTACAACTGTTCTAATAAAGTGAGACGGGGAGTGAACAGCACGGCACAGCCGCTCCGTCCCGCAGTGAAGTGTCAGAGGCTTGAGAGCCGCGTTAGTGTCGGTGACCCCCGGAGGCGCTCAGGCCACTGCAGGGCCCGGGTCACCGTGAGAGAGTTCACGAAGAGGAGGGTTCAGAACCTCCTAGTAAACCTGGACTCATAAACATGTGGCAAAGATTATGCTACAGACAGCGGTAGTGTAGCTGGGCCTCAACCCACTGAGGCTTCAACAGGAGAACAGGCCGGAAGCCGGAAGCTGGCGGGTTAATAAACGGCGTGCGAATCGCACTGGGTAAGGGGACACGTCTGTCCTCCAGTCTCGTGTTGCCTTCCCACCATGCGTGGGATCAGGGCGAAGCAGCGAGCCGGCTCCAGGTCTGCACAGACCGCTGACCTGTGCAGTCACTGGTCCCGAGATTCGTAGAGGAGTTTGGCGGCCTGCATGGCAACCAGAAACGGCAATGTGACAGGGCCGGGCAGGTTAGAGCTGGTGGGGGCAGTCCTGCCCTGGGGAAGCTGGGCCCTCTCAGCAGGAGCCAGTCTCCCGCCTGCCCCTGTGCCAACCACCACGGCCCCGTACCTTGTGCATGGCTGCCAGCCATGCCATCGCCTGCTTCCTGCTGCCATGTGCATCCTCCCCTGCAGTCAGCTTCAGCTGGGCCACGCTCTCCGCCCCTGGTGCCGAGAACTGCAGGGACATGCCTGTGGCCCGAGCGGCGCCCCCTGGGGGAGGGAGGCAGCAGACTGAGACCTGGTGTGGCCAGGGTGCCTCCTGCCCTGGTGCAGGTCTAAGAGGTGGCTGGGCCTTGCTCAGTCACACCTCCTGCAGCAGGGCAGAGGCGAGGCGGTCAGTGCTGCCCTCCCTGAGGACCAGGGTCACAGCTGAGGGGGCTGCGCAGGGCTTAGCACCAGGGAGGCACCAGCACCCGGTCACCAGCCCAGGGATGCCTCTACCCAGATACTGAGCTCCCGCCATGATGCCATATGGGGGGTGGGCGCTGAGATGGTGCCATTTCTGTGGGGCCAGCTGCTCCCTGGACGACACCTGTCAAAACCTCTCCGAACGGGCCACTCGGGATCAGGGGCCCTTCCGTACCCGACAGTGAGGACGGCCACGTGGACAGCAAGTCCCCAGGAGTCACCTACACTCCCTGGCGGCTGCAGGAGGCCGCCCCTGCCTCCAGCCCCTCTCTGCACCAGGCCGGCGGGAGGAGCCCCGGTTGAGAGGCCCGAAGACCTCCTATGACCTGTCCCCAGGTCACTCCTGCGCTCCGGTCAGTCTGGGCTCCGCCCACCTCCTGCCTCTAAGGAGTTTCACTGGCACAGCCATGGCCGTGGGCCCGTCTCCTCGGGCTGGCAAACCCGAATAGTTACTACTAGGGGCGGCCTTGACCTCCCTGGCCTCAGGCTCCAAGGAGGCGGGGAGAGGGCCCCTGGGCTGACCTGACCCGGCTTCTCCAGATCCTGCCCTTGGCCCCGAGCAGATCGGACCGCCCGCTGCCGAGCCAGCCGGGGACGAGGTGGTGACACTGCCCGGCTGCCTCGTCGGGTCAGGCAAGCCCAGAGGCCGCAGGGGGCCCTTGGAGCGCAGTGCACTGCTGTGACGGGCAGAAAGGTGCCGGCAGCACCCCCCCTGACACCCTGCACCCCAGCTGCTCAGGGACAGCTCCAAGGAGAGGTCGGAAAGGGGTGACACGCCCCCTCGGGTTAGGAAAACGGCAAACCCACGTCTTCCCCGGGACAGTCTCATTGGTGCTTAGATGCCCACGTCTCTGACCCAACCCTCTTTCAAAGTGACCGGAAGAGTGAATGAGCGTTTCTCAGAGGCCCTCGTGTGACCCCCACCCCGGCAGGAGCAGAGGCGGGCCGGGCCCACAGCATGCTGGGAGCGCAAGGCTGACCTTCGGAGGCGGGCAGGCTCCCCAGGAGGCTGGTGTAAGTGTGCGTGTCTTTGTCTAGGCAGGAAGGTAGGCAGGCGGGAGAGGAGAGCAGCCAGAGCCATAGAAACAGAAAGCGAGACGGCATAAGTGGGCGGCTCCGCGGAGAGACGGCCCGGCCCAGGAGCTCAGCGGGAAGGCCCGCCGGGCTGAACAGGCTGGACCTGGGGAACTCGCGGAGGGAAGCGGAGGCCTGGCCCTCGCCGACACGCTCCATCCAGCCCCTGGGATCCGGGGCGGCCAGCCACACGTGCCTGCACCCATGGCCGGGGCGCTACAGGGGGCTTCTGGGCAACCCGCGCAGGCGCCCCTTCCTCCGCTCAGGCGCCCCTTCCTCCTGTACATGCTGCGCCCCGTCCCCCCTTCGCCTAGAGAGTTCCTAGAGCCACAGAAGAGCCCCAACCTGCCCACAGGGAGCCCTGACCACAGGAGAGCCCCAACCTGCCCCCAGGAACCCGACCACAGGGAGCCCCGATCTGCCCACAGGGACCCGACCACAGGGAGCCCTGACCACAGGAGAGCTCTGACCTGCCCACAGGGAGCCCCGACCACAGGGAGCCCGGACCTGCCCCCAGGGAGCCCCTGCTGTGTCCCCGCCGCCCGAGCGGGCCCCGGCCGCCATTCGGTGAGGGGCAGGCACATTACCTCCAGCGGGGAAGCCCTCCGTGAGGACCTGCACGGCGGCGATGTGTGTGACTTGGATCTCGTGGTGGCTGGCCCCGTCCAGCAGCAGGTATCTGTCAAACGGAGGGCGTCCTGTCACCAAGGCTCTGGGGCAGCTGTCGGTGCCCACGGGCTCTGCCTCTTACCTGTGGTTGCCGGAGAGACGACAAACCATCGTTTCTGAGTTCTCGGAGTTTCCAAAACTTACGAGGAAGGTGGCTCCTTGAGGCACAAAAACAAGCGTAAGAACCAGGCAGTGTCACCCTGCCAGCCCGCCCTCCACCCTGCCTCAGGCCCCACGGAGACGACCCCGCCCTTTGGGGCGGGAGAGCTGGAGCCGCAGGAGCCCCTGGAGGGCACAGTGCGCCCGCCCGCTGTGGCCACGGAGGGAGGAGAGGAGCCAGACAGCGGGCGCTGCCAGGGCCCTCGCTGGGCAGGACGGCACTGGCGCTGCGTTAGCTCCACTGGCTGTGGAAGCACCAATCACCACGCCCTTCACAGGCAGGCCCAGCCCCAGCCCAGACCTCCACCCCCTGCAGGAGCCACCAGGCCAGGCCGCAGGGCCCGTGCAGGCCTGCAGGAGAGCTGGCCAGGCCGAGGACCAGGCGGGCGGAGGTGGAGGGTGCGGGCGGCAGACCCTCAGTCCTCCTGCCTCACCACCTCCCAAAATGGCCAGGCCAAGGTCCCGCATGCTGCTGGCCCTGTGGTCTGGGGACCCGGTCCTGGCACCCGAGTAAGAACTGAGCTGCTCGGGCCTGGGCCCCACCGGAGAGCATACCAGCTAGAGGCCCGAACCCCACACGGAGACAGTCGTTCAGGCCTGTCTGCATCTGCGGGAGCGCTGGCTCCTACCCAGGCAGGGTTCCTGGGGACAGCTGCAGGCACCGCCCCCTCAGGCATGCCCCCTCCTCAGGCACCGCCCCCCTCAGGCATGCCCCCTCCTCAGGCACCGCCCCCTCAGGCATGCCCCCTCCTCAGGCACCGCCCCCCTCAGGCATGCCCCCTCCTCAGGCACCGCCCCCCTCAGGCACCGCCCCTCAGGCACCACCCCCCTCACCCCCCTCAGGCACCGCCCCCTCAGGCATGCCCCCTCCTCAGGCACCGCCCCCCTCAGGCATGCCCCCTCCTCAGGCACCGCCCCCCTCAGGCATGCCCCCTCCTCAGGCACCGCCCCCTCCAACACCGCCCCTCCCCAGGCACGCCCCTCCTCAGGCACCGCCCCTCAGGCACCACCCCCCTCACCCCAGGCACCGCCCCTCCCCAGGCACTACCCCTCCTCAGGCACCGCCCTCCTCAGGCACCGCCCCTCAGGCACCGCCCTCCTCAGGCACCGCCCCTCAGGCACCGCCCCCTCAGGCACCGCCCCTCCCCAGGCACTGCCCCTCAGGCACCACCCCCCTCACCCCAGGCACCGCCCCTCCCCAGGCACTACCCCTCCTCAGGCACCGCCCCCTCAGGCACCGCCCCTCCCCAGGCACCGCCCTCCTCAGGCACCGCCCCTCCCCAGGCACCGCCCCCTCAGGCACC
Source organism: Nyctalus aviator (assembly GCA_036971965.1). Lineage (NCBI taxonomy): Eukaryota > Metazoa > Chordata > Mammalia > Chiroptera > Vespertilionidae > Nyctalus > Nyctalus aviator. Next base: position 1,777,689 of record CM072922.1, read on the forward strand.
GCCCCTCCCCAGGCACCGCCCTCCTCAGGCACTGCCCCTCCTCAGGCACCGCCCCTCCCCAGGCACCGCCCCCACAGGCTCCGCCCCTCACCCCAGGCACCGCCCCTCCTCAGGCACCGCCCTCCCCAGGCACCGCCCCTCCTCAGGCACCGCCCTCCTCAGGCACCGCCCCTCATACACCACCCCCTCCTCAGGCACCGCCCCTCCCCAGGCACCGCCCCTCCTCAGGCACCGCCCCTCCTCAGGCACCGCCCTCCCCAGGCACCGCCCCTCCTCAGGCACCGCCCTCCTCAGGCACCGCCCCTCACCCCAGGCACCGCCCCTCCTCAGGCACCGCCCTCCCCAGGCACCGCCCCTCCTCAGGCACCGCCCTCCTCAGGCACCGCCCCTCCGCTGGCACCGCCCCCTCCGCTGGCACCGCCCTCCGCTGGCACCACCAGGACCACCAGGCGCGGCCACCTACCGCTGAGCAGCACGCGGAGCTGCTTGTCGAAGAACTCGGCCTCCTTGCGGGACACGAGCGCGCAGGCCGCACACTGGCGCACGGGGTCCACGAAGCACATGCGCGGCAGCGCCACCTTCTGGCCGCAGCACTTGTCGCAGAAGCACTTCCCGCAGCGGCGGCAGTGGTGCTGGGGGGGGAGGGGCGGGCGGTCAGCGGGACCACAGGGCCCCACCCGGGCCCAAGGCCCTGCTGCCACGGCGGGACACCCACCGCTGCGCTGCGCCCCACCGCTCAGAGCAGGGCGCCCGGGGAGAGCGGATGTCCGGACGCCCCTCCCGCCCGGGGCCTCAGCTCACCTTTCTGGTGAGAAAGTCAAACTTGGCGTCACACTGCATGCACCGCGGGCACTAGGAGAGAGGGCAGCTGTCAGCCACTCCGAGGGCCCTGCCCGGCTCTCAGCGTCCCGGAGGCAGAGAGGCAGGTCTCCTGGAGGGGGCGGCCCAGCCCGGGCAGGGGGCCGGTTGTGCCCCACAGCCCGGCAGCCCGGCAGCCGAGGGGAGACCCCGTGACCATCCTGTTCCCTCTGCTTTTAAAACCCCACCCGAGGCCCTGTCCTGTTGATTTGGGAGAGGAAGGGAGAAAGGGTGAAACGTCGGTCGGTTGCCTCGTGTATGCACCTTGACCAGGGACCGACCCCGCACCCTGTCTGGTGTCCAGGACGATGCTACAGCCTCTGAGTCACCCTGTGGCCGTCCTTCCTCTGGGCTGCTTCCTGGGCGTGGACACGGCCTGGCCCTCCCGGCCTACACACAGCGTCCCCCAGCCTCCGCGTGGGCTGGCGGCTCCCGTGCCCCGGCCACTGCACAGGGCCACTCCCTCCCGGGACGACACCCCCAGCACGGGCCCCACGGGGAGAGCCCCACGGGCTGTAACCAGGAGGCTGACGGGCGGGAGAGGCGCAGGCGCGGGAGCGGGCCCCACCAGTGTGACCGCTCCGGGCGAGCTGTGTCCTCCCCGCTGGTCACTGCAGGGCACACGTGTCTGGGCAAGTCCAAAGGCCAACCTCTGAACTTACAAGTTGCTCCCTTAAAAACCAAAGCGAATCCCTAGCTGGTTTGGCTCAGTGGTTAGAATGTTGGCCCGTGGACTGAAGGGTCCCGAGTTCGAGTCTGGTCAAGGGCATGCAGCTTCATTGCAGGCTCCATCCCTGGCCCTGGTCAGGCGGGTGGGGAGGCAACCAATCAATGTGCTTCTCTCGCTTTGCTGTTTCTCTCTCCCCCTCCCTTCCACTCTCTCTGAAAAGGATCAATGGGAAAAAATACCGGGCGGTGAGGATTAACAAAAGAGCAAAACACCAAAGTGAGACAGAAGTATTTTATCCCGCTGAATAACCAATGAGGTGATTCAGAAAACCGACAGACCTTAGGCCAGGTGATTTCCCGTTGACCGTGTAAGAGAAAAACGTGACATTATCAACAGAGCCATTTAATCCGAAAAGAGAACGAGAGAAGGAAATGAAGCAACAGGTGGCGATCGGAGAGGAAGGAGTGACCCCGTGTCTGACAGCAGCATGGAAGGAGGCGCCCAGAGCTGCTACCTGGGGGGCAGAGCGTGCTCAAGCTTAGGGCCTGCGACCCCCCCACCGGCTGCACTGCAATGTCTGAGATCCAGCTGCTCAGCTCCTGCCGGGCACCAGCCGCGGGCCCCACAGCCGTCACGGGCTGACCACCGAAGGGCTGAGGAACCCGGGCGCCACACACAGCCCCACCTCCCCCGCCCTCCCCTGGGGCCCAGGCCCACGCAGGAAACGGGCCACAGGCAGGAAAAGCCCCAGCAAGGCCCCCACGGGCCTGGGTCACAGCCTCAGGTCAGAGGGCGAGCCCCTCCTGCCTCGTCTACCTAACACCCCGCAAACCACCCCAAGGGAACCTCTCCCACCGCGGCCTCCATGAGGGGCAGGCCCCGAACCCTGCCCAGCGGAGGGCACCCAGCGTGACAGCTGGCACTGCCCCGGGCCAGGGAGGACACAGCACCCCGTGCCACACCTCCTGCCCGCCCTCCTGCCAGCGTGGGAAGGAAGCCTGGGGGAGGGGCGCCCACAGAACGGAGCTCTCCACCCAACTCGCTCGGAATTTCGCAAGAGCCTGCGGGCTGAGCAGGCTCCCTGGCCGCCCCGGGCAGGCCTCCAGGCACACCACCCCCCTCCACCCCCCCTCCAGCCCCCCCTCCACCCCCCTCCACCCCCCTCCAGCCCCCCTCCACCCCCCCTCCAGCCCCCCCTCCACCCCCCTGGCTGAATTCTGCCTGCAGGCCTGCAGGGCGGGGCAGCCAGAGCACGGCCCGGGCTGGGAGCGGGCGAGCCTTCGGGGCTGGGAGCCGGGGCGCTGGGACCCGCCATGGGCTGGGGAACTGCCTCCGGGGAAACCAGGGCCGCCCGGCCACGGCCCCTCAGCCCAGCAGCACGGGCTCCACGGGCTCCACGGGCAGTGAGAGAAAGGTGTCCGGAGGCTCCTCGGGCAGAGCGGGGAGACGCCTGGGGGGGCACAGGGGGGGCACAGGGGGTGGCACAGGGGGGCACAGGGATGGCACGGGGGGCACAGGGGGGCACAGGGGGTGGCACAGGGTGGCACGGGGTGGCACAGGGTGGCACAGGGGGCACAGGGGGGCACGGGGGGCACAGGGATGGCACAGGGGGTGGCACGGGGGGCACAGGGGTGGCACAGGGTGGCACAGGGGTGGCACGGGGGTGGCACAGGGGGCACAGGGGTGGCACAGGGTGGCACAGGGGGTGGCACAGGGGGTGGCACGGGGGTGGCACGGGGGGTGGCACAGGGGGTGGCACGGGGGGTGGCACAGGGGGTGGCACAGGGGGGCACAGGGGGTGGCACAGGGGATGGCAGTGACGCCGGCAGTTCCTGCTAGGGGTGTGGCCCCGCTCCCCGCCTCAGAGGGGACGCGCTGGCCTCCTCCCGGCACTGTGCCTCCCTGTTCCTGACGTCCACGGCGGCCTCTCCCTCTGACGGCCCTTCCCTGCAGGGCTCGAGGGGCCGGGAGGAAAGGGGCCCTCCCTTCAGGGCACCCGCCGCTCAGAGCACCCCGCCGCTCAGGGCACCCGCCGCTCAGGGCACCCGCCGCTCAGGGCACCCCGCCGCTCAGGGCACCCCGCCGCTCAGAGCACCCCGCCGCTCAGAGCACCCCGCCGCTCAGGGCACCCGCCGCTCAGGGCACCCCGCCGCTCAGGGCACCCGCCGCTCAGGGCACCCCGCCGCTCAGGGCACCCGCCGCTCAGAGCACCCCGCCGCTCAGGGCACCCGCCGCTCAGGGCACCCGCAGGGCGAGGAGACAGGGCAGCCGGCGCTCAGCGACCGCCCCACCACCGCCCCCAGCACTCCCGGCCCCTGTGCGGCCCCAGCGCTCCACACCCACCTGCACCGGGCTGGGGCCCACAGAGGGGTGCCCTCCTCCAGGGGCCCTGCCCCCAGCTGCCCCTCTCACCCGGCTGCTTTGAAACCCCTTCATTCTCCGGGAGGGAGGGGCGGGGGTGTCACCCACAGGCGGGCACTCAGCCGCCCAGAGCCCGCCAGGGGGAAGGGGCTCCACGGTGAGGGGGGACTGGGCTGGAGGGGAGCCCCGGGCAAGGGACACTCAGACACGGGCGGTGGGATGGGGACTCCGGGCGCCCCGAGAGCGGGAACTGGCAGCACCAGGGGTCCGGGAGCCTGGACCACCCAGGGGCCAGAGCAGGTGCGGGGCGGCCGTGCGGGGCCCGGAGGGGCGCGGGGCGCGGGGAGCCGAGAGCCGGCCGGGCTGGGGAGGGCCTCGGGGGCGGGCGGGTCCGGGCGCGCCTGGGGGGTGGGGACAGGGATCCTGGGCGCAGACCGGGGTCCAGGGCGCGGACCCGGGCTCTCGGGGTTCGGAGGGGGCCCTGGAGGCGGACGCGGGTTTTCGGGGTTCGGAGGGGGCCCTGGAGGCGGACGCGGGTTTTCGGGGTTCGGAGGGGGCCCTGGAGGCGGACGCGGGTTTTCGGGGTTCGGAGGGGGCCCTGGAGGCGGACGCGGGTCCGGGGCGCAGACGGGAGGCGGGCGGGCGGGCGGCCGAGACCTACCTCCTTGTCGGGGACCCACTGCGGCTCCTCCAGGTCGAACGGGCTGCCGAAGGCGCGGTGCTCGGGCACCATGCGCAGGCCGCTGGGCGAGCGCACCAACTTCTTGGCGTCGCAGCGGGCGGCCACCTCGGAGGACATGACGCCGCCGCGCGAGCCCACCGCCCTCACCCGGCCCTCTTTCGCCCCGACCAAAGCCCCGCCCCGTCCGTGCCGCTGACGGCGCCCGCGCCCAATCGGCACGCTCGGCCCGGAGTTCGGGCCAATCGGAGCTCGGGCTCCGCCCCATCGCTGCGCTATCCAATCTGCGCAAGGGCACCGCCCCTGCCACCCTGCGGTCAGTCACCAATCGGCACTGAGGGCCAGCCCAGGTACGCTCCGCCCCTCTTGGGGCGATTGAGACTTTGGATTGGTCAGTTATCCTGTGACGTAACGCTGCTTCCTCTCTGATTGGTGTATCCCGCGCGGGGCGCCTGGCGCTCATTGGAAGAGGAGGCCGCGAGGGGCGGGACGACGCTAATGGCGGAGCGCGCGTGAGGTGGGAGCTGCTGTCCTGCGGGCCGGGCGCTGGGGGTGCGGGCTGGCGGCGGCGGAGGGGCAGTCGGGGCACAGTCCCGGGGTGGCAGGCGGCCTGGGGCCGGTGCGCGGGGAGAAGGCTGATGCCGGGGCTGCCACACGCAGGGTCTGGAGGAGGCGGCGCAGCCCAGCCCCGGTTGGGGTGATGGCAGCAGCCCGGGACTCGTGGGGGGAGAGGTGAGCCCGGACTGCGTGAAGTTGGGGTGTTTTCGAGGTAGAGACAGAGTGCGGTCCAGGGTGGTGGGTGGACACCACGGAGAAGGGTGTGCGGTGGGGAGAACAGGTGCGCGGTGGGGAGGTGCGGCCATCGGGAGGGCCACGCGGACGCCCGGGTCAGGGGGTCCCTGGGGGCGGGGAGTGCTCACGGCTTTGGGGCTGAAAAGAGAGGGGGTTTCCAGGGGAGGAGACCCAGGGTCCAAGCGTGGGAGGAGGGGTGGCCACCGCGGACCCCGCAGGTCCTCGCTGGCGGGTAGGAAAGATGCCCAGTCCGGAGGGTGGGCTGGCCCTGAGCAGGTGGGCCTCTGAGTGCCGAGGGTTCGGAGTGGGCAGAGGGAGCAGTGCCCGCTGGAGGAACAGGAGGCTAATACCGGTCCAGGGCTGAAGGCATGCCGCCTGGAGCTGAGTCCCGGGCTGGCTGCGTGGCCCTAGGTGTTGCGGGACCACTGTGGGTCCGTTTCCCGTGGGCGCACGGAGAGGGCAGCGGTGCTGCTGCCCGTGTGAGTGCATACCTTCGCGGCAAGGGCTGAGAACGGGCCCGGAGCCACAGACCCGTGGTCACACAGCTCCAACAGCCACCCTCCCCCAGCACCCTGCAAGATCCCTAACGCTTTCCCGCTCTTTCCAGATTCCCCAGGGAAACGCATTCTAGGGAAATTAAAACAGAGGATACAAAAGACACTTTCTGTGCATGAGCCCAGGGTCTGCAGGTTGTCCTCCCCCGGGGAGGGAGGGCGGGGCCGGGCTGAAGGGAGCCGGGGACAGGGCAGCGGGGTGCTGTGGTGACAGGAATTGGGGATTTCTTCTGTGCCAAGGTTTCTGTTACCAGATGGCGGCTCCGACAGGTGTTGCCTTAGCCCTGCCCTGCTCAGGGGCCGCTGGGCCATCGGGCTGACGCTGGCGCCCAGAACCTGTGTCCCCGAAACTGTTTGTCTCTGTGGTCCCCGCCCTGAAGAAATGGACTGGGATCAGCTGGACCTGAACCCCAGAATCATCGCCGCAGTGAAGAGAGGTAGGTAGACTTCCTGGCGTTGGTGAGCAGCGTACGCACGCACAGACAGTCTGTGTACTTTCTGTAAAGGCCTTCCCGCCGCGCCCCCTCCTCCCACGGCCCTGCCCCGCGGCTGCTCCAGGTCCTGTGAGGATGCTGGGGTGCGTGCGGCGGGCTTTTCAGTTGGGCGTGTGGCTGAAAGCACTTTTTTTAAGTTCATCTTCACCCACGTAGCACGTGCAGGTGGTCAGCAGTGACTGCAGCCACTCGCCACGGAGCCCTGTCCGTACCCCGGGTTCTGAACGCCGGGCGCACCGCTGTGCCTGTGCCCGTGGCGCCCACGGCCCCCAGATGGACCACACTGGCCACGCCCGCCCAGGGGTGTGAGGGACTGGGGTGGGGTGACCGTCTCATTCCCCCACGTTAGTAGTTGGTCGTTGCCTCCTTTCCCATGCTCTGCATTCCTCCGAGTCTCCCACCTTCTCCCAGTCCGCCAGGCGCCTGCAGTTCCTTTCCAGGTGCCCATAGGGCGCCCAGCCCCATCCCCTGCTGGCTGGCAGGAAGGACGTGGGAGAGGCCCTGCACCCCCACCCATCTGGCTTCGCTGCTGCAGCTGAGGGGGTTGCTCCAGACCCCTCCCTCCTTGTCCTGTGTCCTCACTCTGCCCAGGGATGCCACCTTGGGGGAGCAGATGGTCTGGCCCCTGCCCACGGAGTCCCCAGAGTTGAAACAGTGCTCCCCGAGTCCCTGCTGTCTTGTTATTGTCTGACCTTGACCTGGGGTGGGGTGACCGTCTCATTCCCCCACGTTAGTTGGTCATTGCCTCCTTTCCCATGCCCTGCATTCCTCCGTGGCTTATTTTGTTTAATTCCAGCCAAACTGACATCCGTGAGGGAGGTTTTGCACTTTTCTGGACCAGACCTGCAGCGGCTGACCGGCCTTTCGGGCCCCGACGTGCAGCACCTGCTCAGGACGGTCTGCTTGCACCTGCGGGGAGGCAGCCTGTGCACAGGTGGGCGGCAGGCATGCTCCGCCAGGCCCCGGGCCTCCTCCCGTCTGCGCCCAGCTCCAGGCTGGGCCACGGGCAGGGCCTCGGTGAGGAGACCGCAGGCAGGGGCAGTGCTGGGGCCAGACGGGAGGGGCGAGGCCGAGGGTGCCGGGGCAGGACACGCTGGCCCTCGGGCAGAGCCCCGCTGCCGGGAGGGCCTCCTGGCTGCCACACCCGGCCCTCCGGCCTCTGTCCCTCCCCCAGCACTGGACCTGCAGCAGCAGAAGGGGCGCTTCCCCGAGCAGCACCAGCGCCTGAGCCTGGGCTGCCCGGTGCTGGACGGGCTGCTCCGCGGCGGCCTACCCCTGGGCGGCATCACCGAGCTGGCCGGCCGCAGCTCGGCGGGGAAGACCCAGATGGCTCTGCAGCTCTGCCTGGCCGTGCAGCTCCCGCGGCGGCTGGGAGGCCTGGAGGCCGGTGAGTGCCGCCCCAGAGCAGGGGTGTGTGTGTGTGTGTGTGTGGCCACTGCCGTCGTGGCTGGGACAGGGCTGGCTCCTGCGGTCTGTCTTCCTCTCCCCGTGGCTGTGCGATGCCTCCAGGAAGAGGGGCCAGCCCTGCCCCAGGTGGGCCCAGAGGCCCGGGCCAGCAGCAAGTCCCTGGGCTGTGCCGCCTGGCCTAGCGGGCAGCACACCAGCCGGTGGCTCACGGCGCCGCGGCTCCACAGGGGCCGTGTACGTGTGCACGGAGGACGCGTTCCCCGACCGGCGCCTGCAGCAGCTCATGGCGCAGCGGCGGCGTCTGCGGACAGACGCTCCGGGCCACGAGCGGGAGGAGATCCGCTTCGGCGACCACATCTTCATCGAGCACGTGGCCGACGTGGTGAGTCTGCCAGCGCCAGCCCGTCTGAGGGAGGCGCCGGCCTGCACCGCCCCCAGGGCCGGCGGCCGGCCACGCTGCGCACCTCCCTGGCCCTGGTTTGGCCGAGGCGGCGGCGAGCGGGAGGCAGGGGAAGGACGGGAGGTGGGGGCTCTCCCTCGGCCTGGCTTCCTGCTGTGAGAGCTGTCATACGAAGAACTTCACCTCAATAACAGACATATAAACTTTTTAATTTTAGAAAATTTACAGTAAAGTACAGTATCACACAGTGAGGGCCGGGATGGGCAGCTCCCGTCCCTCGGCCCAGTGTGGCCGTGGCCCCGTGTCGTCGAGCAGGTTAGTGACCGCCGGGCACCGTACGGTCAGGAGGTCCACACTGCGGCTCCCGCCCTGGGCCCTCCAGCCGCGGAGGTGCCGCTGTCACAGGGCGGCGTGCCTGGCCCTCGGCGGTGGCTCACTGCGAGAGAAGCTGCGGTGAGGCCGGGCCCACGCCCTCTGCCCGGTGTCTGCCTGGAGGCCTCTGGGTGCCCGGGCCCTGCCGGCCCCGTGACTCAGTTCACACTGGCGTCCTCGACCCCGCTGCCGCCGCTGTCATTCTCTGGGGGGGCCCTGCAAACAAGCAGACAGCCAGCCGGTTAGGGCGAGCGCCCCGGTGCCCGAAGAGTCTGAGCGCAGGACTTGGCTGCCCAGAGCTGGGCCCGAGTCCCGCCAGCAGGCCAGGTGACCCAGGGGGCAGCCTGAGGAGCCCAGCCGGCTGGGCCCTCACCCACCAGGCCGGCTGCTGGGAGCACAGTCTGCAGGGTGGCTGGGCTGGCCATGCCCGGGGTCCCCTCATCCCAGGCAGGGCTGAGTGAGGGGACCCAAGCCGGCCTGCTGCCCCCGCACCTCCTCCAGGCTCAGGGCCCCGGCCTGAGGCACCGGGCATGGTGCCAGCTGCCGGGGGAGGGGCCGGGGTCGGCACCAGGCGCACGGCCGCTGAGGGAGGGTCACGCCCACGAGGACCTGGGAAGGGGGACGGGCGGGGTGGGGACAGGCGGTGACGGCCCCCTCCCGTTCCAGGACGCGCTGCTGGAGTGCGTGCGGAGGAAGGTGCCGCTGCTGCTGGCGCGGGGGCTGGCGCGCCTGGTGGTCATCGACTCGGTGGCGGCCCCGTTCCGCTGTGAGTTCGCCGGGCCGGCCGCCGCGCGCAGGGCCCGGGCTCTGCAGGCGCTGGGGGCTGCGCTGCGCCGGCTGAGCTGCACCTTCCGGAGCCCCGTGCTCTGTGTCAACCAGGTGGGCCCCCACCGCCCTCCTGCCCTCCTGCCCCCAGGGGGTGCTCTGCCACTGACCCTCCCCCACCTCCCAGGTGACGCAGGCCCTGGAGGAACAGGACTCCGCGCCCGCGCCCGGGTGAGTGGCCGTGGGCAGGGGGCAGGGGGCAGGGGGCGGGCTGGGGGCGGGGCCCCCTGGCTCTGTGAGTGACCCGGCCGTCTCTGCCTCAGGGCCCCAGGGGAGCGCCTGGCTCCAGCCCTCGGCATCGCCTGGTCCAACCAGCTGCTCATGAGGCTGGTGGCCGACCGGCAGCGCCCCGAGGAAGCCCCGGGGGGCCGCCCCAGCCGCACGCTGAGGGTGGTCTTCGCCCCCCACCTGCCCCCCTCCTCCTGTTCCTACACCGTCGGCGCCGAGGGCGTGCGAGGGACGCCCGGGACCCAGTCCTGCTGACCGGGTCAGCCGCCGGCCTCCCAGGTGCGCCTCAGGCCAGCTCTCCCGTCAGCTCGGCCCGGGAGCCGACCCGCTGCGCGGCCCCGCGGGCTGCCGTTGCGAAGCGGGTCCGGGAGGTTCCACTTTGTGTGGTCTCCGCCACCCCCCTGCTGGGTCGGCCGCCAGGTGTCTTGTGAGAAGCCGGTCCATCTGCTAGGAAAGCCCATCCCGGGCACAGGACACCCTTAGTGGCGGGCCCTGCCCGTCCTGGGTGCTGGCGGGACCCGGCTGGACGCCTGGCAGGGCCGCACAGCCCAGCTCCTCGCCATGGGGGAGGGGTGCTTCCCGGGAGAACAGGCCCCCTAGCACAGGTCCTGCCCTGCCCCTCTGGGTGCCCCCAGGCGACTCTGACCAGCTGCTGGTGGACACAGGGCCCAGGGGCTGCGGCTGCCCCGCCAGAGGGCATGGCCTCCATGTGGGCAGAGCCGAGTCTGTCTCCACGTCTCCATCCGTCTGCTCCCTGCCCGGCGCCTCACATGCTGCCTGGCGTGTGAGTGGCACAGCTGTGCCCCAGGGCCTGTCCCTGCGACTCTCCTGGCCAGGCAGGTTCTGAGTGACCCTCGCTCCTGCTCCCCAGTCCTCAGCCCAGAGACGGCGCCTGAAACAGGGGCACCAAACAGCCAAGGATCTGCCACACCCTCTGCCACCCTCACCGCGAGGGGACAGCCACCCCGGGGCGGGACCGCTGTTTGGACGCCCTCCTGTGACAACGTGGCCCGTTTAAATGCCATCACATGCCCTGCCGGCCGGGCCCTGCGAGGTGGGGCCGGTGAGGAGGCGCCTGCAGGGCTGGCAGCGTCAGGAGAGGTGGGGGCCTCACAGGCAGTGGGAAGTGAAGCTTTATTTTTGTAACAAAATACAAACAATTGCAAACGATTTTCCAGTCAAGTCACAATGGAAACAACTACAGCCCCAGAACCAACGTTTCCAACGACCCAGTCATCTGCTCCCCACCCAGGGCTGCCCACGCAGCACAGACAGGCCAGGAGCCCGGTCCCTAAGGAGCACCAGCCTCCCCCCTGGCCTCAGCACCCCCATGTCAGACCTGCACCCACCCCACCCCCTGGGTCAGCCCCGCTGGGGACCACAGTCCCCCTGGGGCGGCTCCTTTGGGACCGGCTGGTCTGCCCGTGACCAGCTGCCAAGTGTGCACATGAGCGCGTCCCATGAAGCCTGCACCGTCCACTCCAAGAACATGCTACATGGCAAGACCGGTCCTGCCCTACGTGCGGGTCCTTCGTGTCCGCAATTTTCCGTGAGCGCCGAGTCCTGTCACATGACACCCCCCAGCTTTTGAACCCCAGGACCGAGCGGCCTGCTCCCGCCCCTGCCCTCGGGCTCTGGTTCAGGCGCCTGAGGGGTGGGGCCTGTGTGCCCTCAGGGTGGCCCCCGGGAACACATGGCCCAGGGCATGGAGTCGTCACCCCTAACCCTCCCAACCTGTGAGGGCACCAGTGTGCTGTCCCCTGGCGGCCGGCCGGCAGCGGAGTCCTGGTCCGTTCTCCTGGGAGCGCGCTGAGGGGTCTGTGCCAGGGGCGCTGGGTCCCGGGTGCCAGACCGCTCGCGGGGAGAAGCCAACCATGTGGAGCAGAGGAGGGGACGGCACCCTGGACCCTCCTGACCTTAGGGGAAGAGCACCCGGCGGTGCTGCTGTGCCTCGCACAGAGCCGGGCGGAGCCCTCTCCAGGGTCCTCAGCCCGTGGCGTGTGCATTTAGAAAGGGACCTGCAGACCGCAGTGGAGCACAAGGCAGGGTGCCACGGGAGGTGACTGCTGGGACCGGGAACGAGGAGGCCAGCCGCCAGGGGACGAGGTGCACAGGCATTAACAAGCAGCTCGGTTACCAGGGACTGAGAGGCAGGTGGCGTCAGCCGCGGTGACGGCCCCGATGCCGCTGCCTCCAGCCAAGTTCACGCTCGGGCTGACCACCGGGCCAGGCACTCAGAGCCGGCCCAGCTCTGTCCGTGCGGGAAAGGCCAGGGAGTATCGGAGCCGGGCCCGCTGGGCACCCCGGTCCTCGGGCTGGCGGCCGCCCGAGCTGCAGGCCCGGCTGAACGAAGCACCAGCCGGCGTGGACGTGTCTGTGTGCCCGGTGTTGTCACCTGGAGCCCCACCGCCACCTGCCTGGCCCTCTCTCCCTACTGCTGGCTCAGCCCCTGGGGAACGGCCTCCGGCTCATCGGAAGGTGTCCTGCCAACCCCACCCTGTTATGGAACCAAAAAGCTTTTCAAACAGGAAACATGGGTGCCTGGTGTGCAGCCAGAACTCCGCAGGGTGGGTGGGTGGGAGGGGGGTACACGGCCCCTGCCCAGGAGCTGGGAGCCGGCACCCGAGGCACTCCTCCCCTGGTCCCCACCGCATCCAGCGCTCCAGACCTCGCAGGTCTTTAGATGCTTATTCTCCAAGGACGGACTTTGGTTCCAGATGCTCCGCTTACAGCCCACTGGGGACCGAGTGTAAACTAGAGGGGTCGTGCACAAAGGGCTGCTGGCTGGGCCGCACCCTGGCCCGCCGGGCCCGCCTGGTGGTCATGCTCCGGCAGCTCGGGCACCAGGCCTGCAGACCACGTAACAGTTGGGACAAGCCTCCGTGGGTGGGTCTCCGCCTGGCAGAGGCGGCGAGCGGCCTCCCTGCGGGCAGCGCGGGCAGGGGCCTGGCGGGCTTGGTTTATCTAGCCCGGCCCGCAGTGCGCCAGGTCAGTGTGGCTGGCACTCGGCACTCTCGCGTCTGCTAGACGCTTACTTCCTTCCTGCGTGAAAAACTAACGGGGAAGCCACACTCAGCCAGCACTCCGCACGGCGCCCGTCAGCAGCCTCAGCTCAGACTCCACATCCACGAGGCCTGGTGCTCATGAGCAGGTGCCCCACCGGACCCCGGAGAGAGACGTGTCCACTGCGGGCCCTGCCCCCTGCCCCTGCCCCGCCCGGAGCTCCCAGCAGGGGCCTAGGGATCAGTGCCCAATTGCTGGGAGGAACCCGGCTGCCCGGCGCCTGACAGACAAGGCGGGCCCAGGCATGGCCGCCCTGCACAGTCACCAGACGTACAAACATGGGAAAGGTTTCAGTGTGAGGGTGACGCTCATGGAGACTGGACAGCTGACCGAGAGCCCAGGGTCAATGCCGGGGCAGCGTTGGTTCCTCACACCAGGAGCAGCTTAACGGGACCACGAGGTACACAGGTTAAGCTCCTCCAGTTAGCAGTATACCTAGAGTGAGGGCAGGCCAAGTGTTGGCATGACTCTATCAGATATTTCATTTTAATCAGGCCGATCAGACCACGTCTCAGGCCACGATTAACGTGCCGAGAATGTTGACGAGTGACATTCCCATAAGCCGGCCCAGGCGATGCTCAGGAGACGTCAGGTGGCACCTGTCCGTCCGTCCGACCAGAGCGAGCACCGTGAGGCCATGAGGCCGCCCCGGTCGGCGTCAGGGCAGGGGGCGGGGCTCCTTACTTGGAAACGGTCTTCGGCTGCCTGGTCACCCACGTTTAGGACATTCAGGGAGCGGGCACGCTTCATGCTGCAACCGGGACAAACGTCACACACGGGTCAGCCAGGAGCAAGACACGGCGCCACCCTCCACAGCCTGGCCTTCAGGGGGACGGGGTGCCGCCCTGCCTTCCCACTAACGTCCCAGCTCACTGTATTCAGTGCCGAGAACGGGTTTCTCTGTCTTTTCAGCAAACGCAGTTCTTACAATACCACACGTCAACTCCGGTGTCACTAGTTACACGACAACAGTACCACACATCACCCTGTGTCGCTGTAGTTACACATTTAAAACGTGCTCATGCTGAGCGGAGGCGCTCATGGGCAGCAGCCAGCTCCCGTGGGTCCCCAGGCCCCTCAGACTGAACCACATCAGGAAGGAACCACAGTGACCCAGTGAGACCATCACCTTCAGTGACCATGTTCAGGAGACACGCTCAAAGCTCACTGGTGAGAGCAAGTGAATAACGCTCTGTACGTGGTGTTTTTACATTTAAGACTATTTTTTCATTAGCAAAATACGTCTAATGCTATTTCTCTGCTCATAAACCAAAATGCATAACACATTTCATGACTTTACGTTTAAAGGAAGCAATTCACACATATAGTTTTCTCCCCTCAACACCTTACACTCCTTAACGGCACACCCAAACCGCCTACAGCCGAACCAGCTCAGACAGGCGTGGAGTCACTACCCGCTCCGCCTCAGGTGCTGCCCACCAGCCACTGTCGCTTCAGAGTGAAGCGACCGCGCCCGGGCGGGCTGCGCTGTCTGCACCGGGCTCGTTCGGAGCGTGGAGGCTCAGGGCACCGCCGGGGCCAGGCACGGCCGCGGCGCCATGCCCACCGCCTGGCCCTCGGCAGCACAAAGTCCTCGCGAATGAGCTGCAGAAGCAAAGCCCTCCCTCGCCGCCAGTGGCCCTCCCTCCGCTGTCCGCCAGGACCCGGGCACGCTGAGCCGCACGGCCCGCTGAGCCCGAGGGCATGGCTTTCCCTCCGAACGACAGAACGGGCTGCGTCCAGCCGCAGCACCGGGAGCTGTGGCCCTCCATCGTCTGCTCCTCACTGGCCAACGCCCTTTCCCAGGAAAGCCACACAGCCTGACCCCCAGCTCCTGTTCCCCCGGACAGACAACGGGCTCCTGCTCGCCCTGCCCAGCCCGGGCACCGCAGACCCGCCTGACCGGGTGCTCGGGCCTGGGGCCGCACACCTGCTCCCGCGGCCCGGACCAGCCGCGCGTTACCACCAGGGAGCCTGCTCGGGGGGTGGGTGCGGGGGCACAAGGTGCCGGGAACTCAGGACTGCGTCTACACTGCCCAGGAGGCGCTGGCACATGCTCACGGTGAAGACCACTACAGCTACTACTGTCACCTCACCGGGCACCCTCACCGGGAAAGATGACGTATGATCTTATGGGATCGAGTTTCTTTGTGGGAAATGTATTATTTTAGCGAGAGCGAGGAAGGGAGAGAGAGACGTTGGTTTTGTCGTCCCACTTAGTGAGGCATTCGTTGCTAAGGTCTTGCATGTGCCCTGAGCGGGATCGAACCCACAGCCTTGGCGAACGGGATCACACTCTCCACCGGAGCCACGGCGAGGGCTGGGGGAAGTCTCCGCGTCACTGAGTGCTCCCCAGCGGTCCCCGGGCGTCCTCTCAGGCAGGACTGCACGTGATGTGTCAGAGTATGCGCTGTCGGGCTGAGGGGGCCACGCGGTGCCCACGCTGTGACCGCTGGGAAAGAGGAGGAAGACGTGCGGACGGGAAGGAGGGCCCAGGTCACAGGATCGGGCCAGGACTGGGCTTCGCAGTGAAAAGCGCCAACACACAGACCCCCGAGCGAGCAGCCGGTGCCCTGGACGAGGCCCCGGCTCGGGGTGCTGCCCGCACAGGGACAGCATGTCTGTCTGCATCCGCTCCGCTCTGAGAAAGTGTTCCTCTAACGCGGGGACAGGACCCAGCCCTGCTGGTGCTGCCCTCAGTCGGACACCAGCAGCTTTAAAACGGGAGGATGTCACTCCAAAGGTGGCGCCGAGCCGCCTCCCCCCCCCACCCCCCGGGCCGGGCCGCACAGGCTCTTCCTCGGGGTTCCCCAGCCGCCCTGGGCTCAGGCCACCGAGCGCAAAGCTGCTTCCTACCAGCTCGCCCTCCTGCCTCAGGCGCTGTAAGGCACGTGTCCCACGGGGAGGCCGACCGCAGGCCTGCCGGTCCCCGGCCAGCGAGGAGCGGGCGATCAGGCAGAGCGCCCCGGCCGCGTGCGCGGTGGTGAGGGGGCCGCCCACCCGCCGAGGCCTCGGTTCGATCCGGTCGGGGCGCGGTGTGGAGGCAACCCCTCCACTGTCTCTTCGCACGCCTGTTTCGCTCTCCCTCCCCCTTCCGTCCTGGGAAACCAACGGGAAAGCGCCTCCGGTGAGGACGGCAAGGAAAGGGAAGGAAACACCTGAGTGGGCCCCTAACCTCCTGGTCGCCAATTTAGCCAGCAGCCTGCTCTCAGCCCAGAAGTGAGCTCCGTCCCCAGACCCGCCAGTGGGATCGCCTGCAAAGCAGTCCTACTGGCCACCAGAGCGGCGCCGCTGGCTGGATGGTTCCATCCCGCTCGGGGCACATGCCCGGGGGTTCACGTTCAATCCCCCCCCCCGCCCCCCGCTCGGGGCACATGCCCGGGGGTTCACGTTCAATCCCCCCAGCTTGGGGCACGTGCCCGGGGGTTCATGTTCAATCCCCGTTCGGGGCGCGTGCCGGGGCACGTACGAAAGGCCACCGATCCATGTTTTCTCTCTCACATGGATGTGTTCTCTCTCCATTCCTCTCTCAGCATGTCCTCGGTGAGGATGGAGACATGAAGAGTTTTACTGAGAATCAACCTGTAAGACGTGCGTGCCGCCTAGAAAGCGAGCTGACAAACCGTGCTTCTGGGGTAACGCATCAAACGCAGGCCCGACCAGCAGACCCCGCCAAGCGGCCCCGGGAACCGGCTCCTTCGCACCCAACGCCCGCGGCCACGGAAGTCACTGCCCAAAGGTTCCAGGACACGTGGCCGAACCCTCTTAAGCACGCGGGCCTCACGTTCCAAAGCCTGCAGCGGCGGTCCGTCTGCGGAAACGCCTTCCTCCCTGCGTGGCTCTGCGAGGACTTACCGAGCTGCTCCCGACTTCAAGTCGGAGACCCTGTGAGGACTGCCCGCCGCTCTTTAGAAAGCGGCCCATCTACGCAGACAAGCCAGTGCACGGCGTCAGCCAGGCTCCTGGTGGCCGGGAGGCTGACCACGGAACACGGAAGGCCACGCTCCTGGGAGCCACAGCCACGGCCTCTGGGCAGGAGGCGCCTCGCTGGGAGGGCCGGGCTCCGGCACCTCCGTCCAGGCAAGGCCCAGTGCGGTCGGCGCGGGCAGAGCGGCACTGACCAGGGCATGGCGGCGGGAGGTAGTTACCCGGGGTTCCTCGGCTCACTGTCCCGGGCACTTCCTCCCTTCAGCTTCCTCACCAGCTTCTCGCTGCTGCGTCTAATGGAGGCGCGCAGCTTGCTGAAGGAGCCGCTGCGCCTCAGGGAGCCGGTGCCATCCTGAAAGAGACGGGAGCACAGGTGAGGCCGGTCCCCGTCCCCGACCCCGTCCCCGTCACTGACCCCGTCACTGACCCCGTCCCCGTCCCTGACCCCGACCCCGTCCCCGACCCCGTCCCCGTCACTGACGCCGTCACTGACCCCGTCCCCGACCCCGTCACTGACCCCGTCCCCATCCCCGTCCCCGACCCCGTCCCCATCCCCGACCCCGACCCCGTCCCCGTCCCCGACCCCGTGCCCGTCCCTGACCCCGACCCTGTCCCTGTCATCGACCCCGTGCCCGTCCCTGACCCCGTCCCTGTCCCCCCCATCCCTGACCCCGACCCTGTCCCTGTCATCGACCCCGTCCCTGTCCCCCCCCATCCCTGACCCCGACCCTGTCCCTGTCATCGACCCTGTCCCCATCCCCCCCATCCCTGACCCCGACCCCGACCCCGTCCCCGTCCCCGACCCCGTGCCCGTCCCTGACCCCGACCCTGTCCCTGTCATCGACCCCGTCCCCGTCCCCCCCCCATCCCTGACCCCGACCCTGTCCCTGTCATCGACCCCGTCCCTGTCCCCCCCCATCCCTGACCCCGACCCTGTCCCTGACATCGACCCCGCCCCCACCCCCGCCCCGCCCGGGGATAGCCACGTGACAGGAGCCAGAGGCCATGGCCTGTCACGGGGAGGGTGTTCTCCACCACAGGCCACCACGCGCCATGCGTGTAAGTGGACTTGACACAGAGGCTCCCGTTCCAAACGTGGCCAAAGCGAATCGAATGGCCGTGAGGACTTCTGACCGTGAAGAAGCTCCAACAAGAAGACCTTCCCACGGGTGCAGCCGTGGCCGCTCAGACCCAGTGACCCCCACCAACTCCCGACCCCCGTGAACACGCAGGCGGACGCCGTCACATGACGCTCAGCAGCACTGCTCCTGGCAGTCTAACAGCTTTATCAGCGCTGAGTGTGGACGTGTTGGAAAGAACAGAACGCTCATTCCACAGGACAGCTGGGCCCTGGGACACGCCAGGAGCAGGAAGGCCCGCTGCGTCCCGTCCACACAGACACTGCCAGGCCCGGGGGGTGCGGGCCTGCAGAGCCGGGGGGCGAGGCACAGCTTTATTCCGGGCCGGCAGCGGGAGGCAGCAGCCGCACGGAGAGCCGCGGGAGGCTGGTCCGGGACGGGCACACGGAGCAGACAGACACGGAGACAGTCAGAGTGAGTTTATTAGAAGTTAGAAAGACAGGTACACAGTCACCAACACAGATTAGTAGAGAGAAGCAGAACTGCCCAATTCCCACACAGACTACACAGCGATGCTACCGGAGCGGGCGCCGGGGCGCCGGGCCGGGGCCGGCGAGGACCTGGAGACATGCCTACCACAGCCGAGGCCCCCACTACCTCCCAGTGACAGTGCTAGCTCTACGTTTAAGCTCATGTGTTACACAGAACGAGTTTCTATTGGTACAGTTTGTATTACTAAGTACATATCCGGCAAAGCTACGCGTGTAAGAGAGGACCCCAGAGGACAGCAGCACCGAGAGGAACGCCCGTCACAGGGTGGAGCTGGACAGAATCCTAGTCGCTAACAGCCGGCAGCGGGAGCTGGAGGGGCCGCCCGTCATGCAGGAGACAGAGGGGGCAGCTAGGCCTGTCGGACAGAAAAGAGAGCAGGTGAGCCGAGGGGAGCGCGGCCGCCGCCGCCACAGTATTTCTAGGCCGCGGGCTGCACTGGCTTCGGACTCCCTGCGGCCGGCCGGGCCGTGCGAGCAGGGTGGCCTGGTGCAGCCTGGCCGGGGCCGCCCTGGCACTTGCTATAACAATAAAAGGTGCCGCCGCCGCCGAACGGTCAGGAAGGAGACTCTGCGGGGGCAACGCCGAGAGGCCAGGGAAGGCTGCCCGGAGGCGCCCGGTGTGGCTGCCCACCCTGATGCCCTGAGACCCTGCCCTGAGCCGAGTTCTCTCCGATGGCTGGGGGGGGGCCTTCACTAAGAACCGGACCTCCAGAGACGAGGTCTGCGGCACCTCCTGAACATGCACTGACAGCCCCAGGAAAGCACGTTCTAGAACCGGTTCCCATGGCGACAGCCATCCCGGCCTGCGGAGAGACCCGGCCGCCTGGCACCGAAGCCCCAGCCGTCTGACTCACCATGGGACGCTGAGCAAGTCATTTAACCAGCCCGAGCTTCATTTTTCTCATCTTTAAACGGAAAAATAACACTTGTTACCAACTCCCCTGAGTGTCGGGAGGACAAGAAAACATGAGTTTTTGCTTCTCTTCAGAAAAGGGTGTTAAAATGTAACAAAATCCACAAAGAGCACATCCCCGTTCACGTCAAAGCTCCGTGCTAGACACCAGAGGAGGGGAGACTTCCTGGGACTCCCTGCCCTCCCCTCCCGGACCCTCCCCGCCCCTCCGTCCTGGCCGCAGGCTGGCACTGGGCTGGGGCAGCATGGTGCCTGGGGCTGGGGCCGTGGTCTGCCCACAAATGCGCTCCCCGCCAGACCCCGAGAACCAGCGGGGGGACAGGTCCTACTCAAAATGGGCTTCAGGAGCATGTGTGAAGAGATGAGCCCATGAACATATATGCACACACGGCTCATGGGCAGACCGCGGGGGGGGGGGGCCAATGGGGGGAGAAAGGGGCACCTGTAATACTTCCAACAACGAAGACACGTTTTAAAAAAGGGCTGGGCTGGCGGGTCCCTGCCCGTGCAGGCCCAGCACCGCAGTGAGTGCGCTAATGGGGAGCTCCACCGCACTGGCCAGCTCAGCAGGGACGACTGTCAGGGTCTCAGGCGGCTTAGTGCTTTCCAACTTTTAAGAACATTCCACTTGTTTCCTAACACAAATCCTATATAATAAAAGGCTAACATGCAAATCAACTGAATGGCGGGACAATCGGTTGCTATGATGCACACTGGCCACCAGGGGGCAGGTGCTCAATGCAGGAGCCCACAGGGGGAGCCCACTCGGCCAGTAGCAGGAGCAGGCCTAAGCCATCAGTTGGACATCCCCTGAGGGCCCCCAGACTGGGAGAGGGCACAGGCTGAGCTGAGGGAACACCCCTCCCGCACGAATTTCACACACCAGGCCTCTAGTTTTAAAATAAATATCAATCTCTTTTCAAAATATATTGATTGGTTGATTTTAGAGAGAGGAAGGAAAACAGAGATAGAAAAAAAAAACACATCAATCTGTTGCTCCACTTGTTTATGCAATCCTTGGTTACTTTTTGCATGTGCCCTGGCTAGGAATCGAACCTACAACCTGGGCATATGGAGACAATGTTCTAACCAACTGAGCTAGCCCCAGGACTAATCGACTCCTGGCTGACAGAGCGCCCAATTCCCCAGGAGCCTGGGTAAGGGTAATGGGTGAGGCTCTCGGTAATCCGCGGGGAGCCGTGGGGAGAAGGGGAGACAGGGGCAAAGGGAGTCCGGGTTCACCCCGGAAGGCTCCTCTGCAGCCATGGCCGGGCCTCCTCTGTGTGCTTAGCGGGACCATCAAGGAGGACACCCTTGGAGGTGCCAGACGGACCCCCACTCAGCCCGGCACTTGCCGAGGGCGGGAGCAACAGACCGACCAGGATGGTTCCAGGCTGCTGGGAGAGCAGGTCACTGAGGGCCAAGCCCCTGCCCAGCCCTCACACGGGTCCTGGCTGGGGCCAGTCCTGCCTGCTCTCATCTCTATCAGCGTGTGCCCAGCTCTGTTGGCCCAGATGCCCAGTGCCCCAGGCGGGACCCTGTCCTAAGGCTGTTTCTGGAGCGAGAGCACCCTGCCTGTAGGTGAACTGGCTGCCATGGAGGCGCTGTGGGCCCCTGGGCCCGCCTGGCAGCTGCTCCACCGCAGCACCACTCCGCCCTGCGGGGCGCTGCGGAGAGCACCGGCATCTTCTTAAAAGCGACCGCCTAACGGGACCGGCACGTCCTCACCAGGACTGGGCACAGCCCGCGGGACGACTGAGAGCAGCAGAGGCCAGGCCCAGCCTGCAGGAGCCACAGGGCTGGCGGCCGTCACAGTCCGGCCCTACTGCCTCCTGGGCCCGGTTCCTGTCGGCTCTTCCCGGTGATGGCACACCCCGGCAGCCCCGCCCGCAGGCACGTGAGCCGCCGTTCTCCCTGCAGGAGGATGGAGCGTGGCTGCAAGTCTCCATCGCATCCCACGGGACCTTGGAGGCTCCACACAGCTGATCTCAACCTCCCCTGTGCCTGCTGCCTCACCGCCTCCTCTCAATGGAAGATGCTTTAAAAGTAGCATGTTGCCCTCACTCTTGCGTGTCAAACTCGTGGCCAGCAGGCCGCATGCTTGCTAACTGGTGTGGCTCAGTGGATAGAGCCTTGGGCTGTGGACTGAAGGGTTCCAGGTTCGAATCCAGTCAAGGGCATGTACCTTGGTGTCAAGCTCCACCCCCAATAGGGGGTATGCAGCTGATTGATGTTTTTAACTCACTATCCCTCTCCCTTCCTCTCTGTAAAAAAAAATCAATAAAAATGTATTTTAAAAAATAAAGAGATAAACTCATCAGATTTTGGGAGAGCTCAGCATTCCCTCCTTGGAACCATAGAGCTTCGAGGGAGCCAGCCTGGGACCGAGGCCGTCCCGGGAGGCGACAGGCCGAGTCTAAGGGGTGGCCTCGGCGGCCAGCGGTGAGCCCTCGGTGACCGGGGAAAGGCTCCTGCCGCTGCAGCGCGGGCGGGCACCACTGACCGGGGCGCTGAGACCCAGGCTCCCCGGTCCGGCCGGCCTCTGCACGTGCCCGGGACGGCTGTCAGACGCAGAGCGCCAGGGCCGCAGAGTCTGCCGTGAAGGTGTGCGAGCCCGTGTGAGCACTGAGGGCCAGTGCACGCGGAGGAGGGAACGTGGCGCGGGGGCATGCACGGTGCAGGCAGCCCCCCCAAGGCTCGGCCTTGAGAACATCAGCAATAGCTGTCACCACGACTTCACACAGGCGGACCTAGAAATACTGTCTCAGGAGGCGCCGCACGGTGCGGCGGCCGGCCGGCTGAGGCCCGCCCGCAGGCCATGCGGGGGAGCACAGAGCACCGGGCGGCAGGGCAGGCCTGAGAGCGAGCAGGGCTACGCCCCGGGCGGGAGTGATCACAGAGATGCCGATTGGCTGTCCTGGCACAGGAAACAAAGCGGACCGAGGCTGCTGCAGCCAATAACAACTGTCCGAATATCTCAAAGGCTCACCGCTACCCAGAGGCTGACACGGGGTTAAACTCAGACAGGAGAGCCCAGCTACTGGGCAAACACCACGTGACAGCCGAGGGTGCAAAAACCAAAGCGCTCACGGGCGGCCAAGCCTCCTGCAGCCACCGCCCGTACAGCCCGCAGCTGCCCGCTCCGCACTGCTCCCTGCCAGCCCTGCACCAGCCCCACGGCACGCGGGAGACCGCCGCAGAGCCACAGGCCCGGCTTCTGGACCCCAAAACCCGTGGCGCTCAGGACCACGGTGGATACAAAGCACGGCCACCGAGCCTTCCTGCCCTGCCCGCTCCCTCCCTAGACGGTGCTGCCGGGAACATCAGCCTGCACGGCCGTCAGAGTAATCCCAAGCAGGCCGAGGGGGCCGGGCCGGGAGACGGGGAGCTGGGGTTAGCGGGAAAGAGGGAAGTTAACAAGCGGGTTAGTCCCTGCACACTTCCTGTGACGGAAGTAAACCAGAGGAGGCTGTGCTTTAGACAACCAGGACGCTCAATCAGCAGGAGCCGGAGTCGAGGGGCGAAGAGGACCCCTCCGGAGGCGGCTCGGGGTTAGCGGCAGACGGACTCAGAGCGAGCTGCAGCCGAGCGGAGGGAAGCAGACTAAGGAGAGGGCTGCGGCGCCGGGCCGCGCGCGGTACTTACCCCGCTCCACTCCACGCCCATACTCACTTCCTCCCCTCCGTCAGGGCCACTCTCGTACTTGACCGTGTCCACGGTCAGGCTCTCCCGGCTCCGGCGCTTCTCCGAGCCCTCGGGGTCGCCCAGCACCTCGGCCACTCTCTGTTTGTGAACATTGTCAAGACCCTGCGAGTCAGCGGAGGGTTCGCTGTTAGCACGCAGCCGATGGGGGTTCCAAACAACCGTCACCGAACACAGGCTCCCACAGGAGTGACCCGTGTCCGGGGACGTGCCTGCAGGGCTGCCTCCCCCAATCACAGCCGAGCTGGGAGCGGCGCGCGGGGCGCCCAGCAGGAAGGGCCTGGGCGTGCTCCCTGGGAAGGCGCCACAAAGGCCCGATGGCGGCGGGACACACGCCCCAGACCAGGCGGTGCCGGCAACAGGCCGGCGGTCCCGGCTGTGAACCCCCCAGCGCGCCTATTTGGAGGTTTCATGGGAGATGGGAGTGCCGTGTCTAACGCTCACGCCGCCCAGGCTGGAGACACGTGTCACTGCGTTCCCAGTGCGACACCGGAGACCAGCGCGAACGACAAGGGCCGTCCAGAGCAGACGCTCCGAAAGAAGCGCTGAGCACCAGGCACGCCTGCTCCTTCAGGCCCTGCACACGTGTCTGCACTAGCTGTGACCGCTGACACGCAGCAGCGCTTCCTGTGCTCAGCAGGGCGATGGCCCTCCCCTCGGGAGGCCCGGCCCGACCTCGTGCTGCTCAGCCAGGAAACGGTCCTGGGACAGGAGGCCTGGCTATCCGCTCTATCCACCTCTCAGCTGTCGGGCACCACTGCTCTCAGCGGTGAAGGACGCGCCTGCCGCACCTCCTCTCACTGCCAAGAACCCTCGTGCAGACACCTGCAGCCGTGGGTTTCTAGGCCTGGACCACGGGGACAGTCCAGTGGCACCAGAGGCTGTGCTGTGCGTCACCCACTCGTCCCAAACCCACACGCCAGGCCTCGCAGTCCCCGCGCCCAGTGTGCACGGCCCGCGGGGCGCCAAGCGACACTGCTGTGCGCTGGGAACAGCGTCCTGCTCCGTCTGCTCTGAGTCCACGCTCTCCACGTTCTGTCCGCTTGCTGGAGGTGCCTCACAGATGGAGCAACGCCTGTGCAGGGACCTCCCTCGGCCTGAGCTGCTGCTGCGGCCCTGAACGGGTGCTAACGCATCAGCACCCACCCAGTAGGTGTCCGTGGACAGAGCACGTGGGACAAGGCTACGGTGGGTCAGCGGCTGCCAGCACGTCCTCCCCGGAGGCCCTGCTGTTTGGCACCCACAGCGCCTCTCCAGAGCGGGCCCACAGCCGGGCTCTGGCTCACAGGGCGGGCTCTGGCTCACAGGGCGGGCTCTGGCTCACAGGATGGGCTCTGGCTCACAGGGCGGGCTCTGGCTCACAGAGCGGGCTCACAGGGTGGGCTCTGGCTCACAGGGCGGGCTCACAGGGTGGGCTCTGGCTCACAGGGTGGGCTCTGGCTCACAGGGTGGGCTCTGGCTCACAGGGCGGGCTCACAGGGTGGGCTCTGGCTCACAGGGCGGGCTCACAGGGTGGGCTCTGGCTCACAGGGTGGGCTCTGGCTCACAGGGCGGGCTCACAGGGCGGGCTCTGGCTCACAGGGTGGGCTCTGGCTCACAGGGTGGGCTCTGGCTCACAGGGCGGGCTCTGGCTCACAGGGCGGGCTCACAGGGCGGGCTCTGGCTCACAGGGCGGGCTCTGGATCACAGGGCGGGCTCTGGCTCACAGGGTGGGCTCACAGGGCGGGCTCTGGCTCACAGGGCGGGCTCTGGCTCACAGGGCGGGCTCTGGCTCACAGGGTGGGCTCTGGCTCACAGGGTGGGCTCTGGCTCACAGGGTGGGCTCTGGCTCACAGGGCGGGCTCTGGCTCACAGGGCGGGCTCTGGCTCACAGGGTGGGCTCTGGCTCACAGGGCGGGCTCTGGCTCACAGGGTGGGCTCTGGCTCACAGGGCGGGCTCACAGGGTGGGCTCTGGCTCACAGGGTGGGCTCACAGGGTGGGCTCTGGCTCACAGGGTGGGCTCTGGCTCACAGGGCGGGCTCTGGCTCACAGGGTGGGCTCACAGGGTGGGCTCTGGCTCACAGGGTGGGCTCTGGCTCACAGGGTGGGCTCTGGCTCACAGGGTGGGCTCACAGGGTGGGCTCTGGCTCACAGGGTGGGCTCTGGCTCACAGGGTGGGCTCTGGCTCACAGGGCCGGCTCTGGCTCACAGGGTGGGCTCTGGCTCACAGGGTGGGCTCTGGCTCACAGGGCGGGCTCTGGCTCACAGGGCGGGCTCTGGCTCACAGGGTGGGCTCACAGGGTGGGCTCTGGCTCACAGGGTGGGCTCACAGGGTGGGCTCTGGCTCACAGGGTGGGCTCACAGGGTGGGCTCACTGGTCACAGGGTGGGCTCTGGCTCACAGGGCGGGCTCTGGCTCACAGGGCGGGCTCTGGCTCACAGGGTGGGCTCTGGCTCACAGGGCGGGCTCTGGCTCACAGGATGGGCTCTGGCTCACAGGGTGGTTTCTGTGTGGCGGCCCCGGTCATGGCCGCAGCACGCACGGTGCCAGTTACTGCCTTCCCGTCCTGTTCTTACCGCAGCCAGCCGCAGTGTGAAGGTGTGCGTGTGGCTTTAAACCGCATTCCCAACCGCCTACAGCTGTGCACCTTTCACTGTACAGGCCCGGCCCCGCCCTTGAGGCGCCCAGCAGGGGCTCCGCACCCCGTGCCCGATGGCCTTCTGTCTTCCCACGCCTGGACACTAGCCCCCCAACACGTGTGCACACGCTGTCCCCGTGCTGGGCGCCCGTCCCTGACTCTGGAGACGCACAGACCGAGGCTCTTCTGCTGCTGGGTTCTTGCCAGGCAGACAGCACTGACACAGCCCGCCGCCTCTGTACACACTGGAGGAGGACTGCCTACCTCTGAGTTCAAGGTTCAGGAAGCCGCGTTATTAAGAGAAGGGTCTGACTGACCTGCTTGCGTGACCGCATGGCGGCTTCCTCCAGGGTCTCTGCAGCCTCGAACTTGCCCTGACGCCGGTAGAGCGCCCCGAGGTTCTTCAGCGTCGTGGTGACGGTCGGGCTAGGAGAGCAGACACGGCAGACTGCTAACGCCTCAGTGCGGCCGCGACCACTCGTGCTTGGCGAGAACAGCTCTCAGGCTCCATGGCCTTTTCCCCGGTGAGGGGACTAGCAGCTCCCCCATCCCGCTCCCCTCCCAGAGCTGCCCGGCCGCTCGGACCTCGGCCACTGCCACCGAGTCTGCGCGGGCTGTCCAGGGACCACCCCGCTTCCCGCAGCAAGCCTGTGTCAGGCAGTGAGAGGGCGCGGAGGGAGACAGAGGGAGCCACACCCCGCTCTCTTTCTCTCTCTCTCTCTCTCTCTCTCTCAAACACACACACACACACATACACAGATGACCGCTAACATGTGATGGAGGGCAGAGCCGCAGGGACGTGTGCTCGGCACTGTGCCAGCAGCCTGCAGGGGCCGTTTTTGGTGCAGACAGCCTGTCGCCCATCAGACGCTCTTCCTGAGGACAGGCTGGGGGCATGGAACACAGCAGCTGCACCGAGTCGGAGGCCCCTCTAGCACCTGCAAGCACCGCGGGGACCCAGCCAGGGGCCAGACTCCTGAACTGGAGCCTGGGAGCGGCGCTCAGAGGAGTCAGCGGGCAGACAGGAAGCAGGCGGGTTCCACTGGGAGGAAGCAGACCGGCAGGCCTGGGGAGGGAGGCACGGGCACCGCTGGGTGCTCACTGCCCTCGGCAGACACGGAGGCCAAGGGCAGCGCGGAGGGGGCTGCGGCTCAGGGTCTCCGAGGCATCCCTCAGGTGTTGGTGATGTGCTGGCTCCCGCAGGGCTGCTGGCCTGGCCTCTACAGCCGCTTCCTGTGTCCCCACGCGGCCCGCTCCTTCTGACATGTGGACCTCAGCCTTGGACGCCACAATGTGAATGCACAGCAGCGTGTTCTACCCGGAAGGCAGGCTCTGTACGTGCCCATCGCTCCACCCCAGCTACGGGGTGCCGCTGGAGCGGAGGGACCACTCCGGGAGGGCGCTGCCCGCCCCGGCCCGGCCAGCTGCTCTTCCAGCCCGCAGCCCCGGCCAGCTTGTGCAGGAAAACACACCTGTCCACCTTGCAGGCCTTGTACCAGCCGCCATACTCCCCGAACGACGGCCCGTCCTTCTGCTTCCCCTAGAGGAGGAGAGGAGGAGTGAGCGAGCCGGCAGCCCCAAGCCCGCGGAGCCCCGAGCCCAGAGGAGCCCCGAGCCCACAGGAGCCCCGAGCCCACAGGAGCCCCGAGCCCACGAGCAGGAGCCCCGAGGAGGAGGGAGCCCCGAGCCCGAGCCGAGCCCACAGGAGCCCCGAGCCCACAGGAGCCCCGAGCCCACAGGAGCCCCGAGCCCACAGGAGCCCCGAGCCCGGGGAGCCCCGAGCCCACAGGAGCCCCGAGCCCACAGGAGCCCCGAGCCCACAGGAGCCCCGAGCCCACAGGAGCCCCGAGCCCGGGGAGCCCCGAGCCCACAGGAGCCCCGAGCCCACAGGAGCCCCGAGCCCACAGGAGCCCCGAGCCCGGGGAGCCCCGAGCCCACAGGAGCCCCGAGCCCGGGGAGCCCCGAGCCCACAGGAGCCCCGAGCCCACAGGAGCCCCGAGCCCACAGGAGCCCCGAGCCCACAGGAGCCCCGAGCCCTCGGAGCCCCGGGGCGGAACCCCCCGGGACAGAACTCACTTTGCACTCCTCCCGCTCCTCTGCGTGCATCCAGATGGGCTTGTTCTCGTCTGAGGAGAGACAACACTGTCAGCTGGAGCGGGCGGCCCGGGAGAAGCCGTCACGCTCCAGGACTGCAAGGCTCCGGGCGCTCTGGGACCTCCTCAGGGGAGACGTCGCCCGCGTGGACGGTGCCAGGCCACGGAGGACACTGGAGGACAGGGCACCCGAGCGCGGAGGTGGCCGGCTCGGCGGCGCGGGGACAGGTGCGGGGGGAAACGCACCAGGCCTGGGAGGCGTCAGCAAACCCGACATCGTGAGGGTTCCCACCAGGAAACTTTCTTTTTTTTATGTTTTTATTGGTTTCAGAGAGGAAGGGGGAGGGAGCGAGGGAGAAACATCAGTGAAGAGACAATCATTGATCAGCAGCCTCCTGCACGCCCCACACTGGGATCGAGCCCACACCCCAATGACAGGGGTTGAACCCCGGACCCTTCAGTCTGCTCTATCCACTGAGCCACACCAGCGAGGGCCGTCATGAACCTTTCAACGCCGGAATCGGCACACAGCATTCGAGAGCTTTAAAATCTGCGCGACCTCGCAGCAAACAAGCCTAACAACCACAGCATCGCCCTCTCCGGGCGCCCAGGCACGCTGGCGAAGGGAGGCAGTGCCTCACGTCTCCGTGGTTTCCGCAGCCCCTGGGACCCTGACGGCACTCGCTCCAGAACAGCCCAGGCGCCCAGAGCTGAGGGTGTGGTGGAGCCGGGCCTGGGCTCCGGAGTCAGGGAGCCGGCAGGCCTGGCGGTGGAGAATGTGCGCTCTGGGAACGCCAGCCCTGTGAGAACATTCTAGAAAGCATGAATGACTCCAGGGAGGTTTTCTAGAGTCGGTGCACCCAGGCTGTGCCGGACACAGGCGTGGCCTCTGGGAGGACAGCGTGCAAAGCTGGGGCAGGTGGCCATCGCCCCTCGGAGCTGAGAGATGCTGGTGAGCAGGCGTGTCCGCATGTCACTGGGAGACGGCCAGCGTGCCGCGAGCGCCGTCTGGAGAGGCATTTCTGGCGCTCGAGTCAGCTGCATCTTGAAGCCGCTGTGCCGCCGTGGGTGCACCAACTGCAGGCTGGCATCAGGACTGCCAGGCAGCCGGCAGCGGCTCCCGCTCAGAAACGAGGGCGTCCTTACCGTCCACTGAACCGAACTCCCGCTCGTGCGCACGCGTGAGGATCTCTTTGTACAGGGTCTCCGCCTGCTTGAACTTCCCTTGCTTCAGGTAGCAGGAGGCCTGGAGAGAGGAGAGCAGCTCAGCATCCTCCCCGCGAATGGCACGCGTCCCTCGGGACAGCTCCGCGTGAAGCGTCCCGACCCGGGAGGCGTCCCCTGTGCGGCCCGCCCACCTACCAGGTTGTTCTTGGTCTTGGCCACGTTGGGGTCGTCGGGGCCCAGCTTGGTCTGGTAGATCTCGAGGGCCCGCTGGTAGTAGTACTCCACCTCCTCGTACTTGCCCTGGTTCTGGCACAGCAAGGCCAAGTTATTGAGCTGCTTGGCCACGTCCGGGTGGTCCTTCCCCAGAACCTGAGGACAGAGCGTGGTGTCACACCTCCGCCCGGCTCACCAGCCAGACGCTCCCCTCATGCCCACACGAGGCCTCCCTTCCAGGCTGCGCTGCCGAGCAGCTCCCGGGCCGTGGTAACAGCGACGCAGCCCGAACGTGGGGGCTCTCCAGCGCGGGAGAGGCTGGTTCCTTTACGTGCTTCAGCTTCCTTCATCCTCATAACAAGACCCTGCGTGGTGGGAACGTCATGCTTCTTGAGGAGGAAATGGCTTTTCTAAAGCCACTGCTACTATGACTGCCAAGTCCCGGAACAGCCCAAACAGCCACTCCTGTCTGGCGCCTTCCTGTGCAACCAACCTCCCAGGAACTGCGGGCTCCCGCCCAGCCAGCCCTCCAGCCCGCCCTCCGTGCAGACCCAGGTCCCCTGCAATCATCCCAACACTTCCCTCACGTCTCCACCCCCATCAGCAGCCCCCCTCCGCCCCTTCCCCTATCCCAGACCCGCGGGTGGGACTCCCTCCCTCCAATTTAAGGAGACCTCGCCCGGCCCACCAGTTAGCTCAGAAGCACACCACCCCGTTTTCTTTCTTTGCAAGTATCACTACCTGAAGCTCCCTTGTGTATCCAGCTCATCTTTCATCACAACTCTCAGCCACTGATGCGCAGGCCCAGGAACACCAGTTCCTCCCAATGCCGCCCTGCTGGAGGACTCACCCCGGAGAAGCGATTCGATTCGATCCCTTCTCTCCATCTGTGCCTCACCTATGCGTCCCAGGAGGCACACGGCCTGCCCATCCCTGCCCACACCCCTTCCTCTCCCTGCCGGGCCTCTGCACGCGGCTCCTGCCGGCTCCACTCACACCTCCCAGCGGGGGGCAGCGTCCACAATGCCCGGGCCCTGGAGGAGCCCGCTCTCGCTCTGGCTCTAACCCAGAAGCCAGCCAACAGGACCCTACGGTCCCAGGTTCTGTCTCACGGCCTGTGCTCTGGGGAAGGGGCTGTGTTCCTGTCTGTTAGGTCACCCACTGCCACCAAGCAGCGGCCCGCCCTCCACTAGCATTTCCCAGTGCGTGACTGAGAGGGCAAGCTCGTGTGCGGGCGCTGGCGAGGCACCAACCACGCCCGCAATGCCGCATCCCGTCCTGTGCTCTCCGGTCCAACGCGTCCGAAAAGCAGGGCCTGCTGCTGACGGACAGGCAGGCGGCAGCGTGATGTCTCACCGGGCGTGAGGACGAGCAGCTGGTTTCCCCTTCCCCCGAAACAGCACTAAGCGTCCAGCCATCCCTGCTCGGCGGGCGCTCGTCTCCAACCCGGAGCGCGCCCGCGGAGACGCTGAAAGCACACGCCACCCTTCAGCACCATCGGCACCGCCGCCGCTGCGGGGAGACGGCCACTGGCCTCGTGGACAGCTGAGTCCATCCTCTGGTCTGGAAAGAGCGTTCCCTTTTTAAAGCTGCAGAAGCCTATTTGGTGGCTGTTCTCTTCCGGGCAGGCACATGCCTGCTGTCAAATGAACGTCCAGCCCGAGAAGCCCGCCCTCAGCAGCCACTCCTGGCCCCGCAGCGGGGAGGGACCCCGCCCCGCCCCGCCCCGCCCCTGCACACAAACTGCAGGGCACCGCGTCCCTGAGGGTGGCCCACTTGTGGAACGGGTTCCTCTCGTTGCCCCCCTCAGTGGTCCTCTGTCAAATGGTGAAACGGAAGTCCCCTAACAGCCCCAAACTCACAGCTGAAACCTGCGTGCCCCTCCTAGCCACGGCCCCCAACACATGAGCTCACAGTAAACGAAGCGGGTAAACGTAATGAAAAGCCACGCGAGCGCACCTTCTCCCGGATCTCCAGGGCTCTTTTGCACAGCGGCTCCGCCTCCTTGTACTTGCCTCTTTTGCCGTAAAGCACCGCGAGGTTGTTCAGAGTTGCTGCCACCTGCAACGGGGGGGTGGCGAGAGGGTGAGCGAGCCGGCTGCGTGCTCGGGGCAGTCAGGGACGGCGAGGTCCATCAAAAGCAAGAGCGCGATTCCCCGGCAGAGATCACACGGGCACACACGGTGCCTCAGCACCAATCAGCGTCAGCGGGTCTAATTTGTGATGAATCTCCCTGGGAACACAGCGCCACAGGCCTGTGTGCCAATGGGGGGACTTTAGCGAAGGACGCCGATTCCTCGGGAGAATTTACACAAGTGCATGCGATTCAGGATCAAGAACTACAGCGCGTGCTCCATTGGGAGGGACATGTGCGTGCCTGGCCTCGCTGTGCCAGTCCCGCGGCGCTGGGCGGAGGCGGAGGCCTACCTGTGCCATCTAGTGGAAAGGCAGCTCACCGCCTGTGGGTTCAAGGGAACGTGAGTCGGCGGAGACACCAGGGAAACCAGAGCCCGGGAGGAGCGGGAGGAGCCACTCACCGCGGGGTGGTCTTTGCCCAGCGTCTTCTCGCGGATGGCCAAGGCGTCGTTCAGCAGGTTGGCGGCATCCTTGTACTTGTTCTGGTCTCTGCAATGAGGCACGGGGGGTTGTCTGCCAGGCAGGCCCGGCCTCACCCCCACACCTCCCCTTGGCACTGCGAGCGGGGCCTTCACGGCTCCGTCTGCCAGATGGGCAGCGGAGGCGCAGAGCAGCCCGGGCTCTGGACGACAGCCTCTGTCCAGGGCAGAGAGAACTGAGCTCCCCCTGAGAACAGGAGCTCCGTGTCATCCCGAGGGCCACACTGAAACCACCCCCAGTCTTACATACACGTGGGTCTCAAAACTGTGTGTTGAGCCCGGCCTGTGTGGCTCAGTGGTTGAGCTTCGACCCAGGAACCAAGAGGTCTCTGGTTCGGTTCCAGGTCAGGGGCACATGCCCAGTTTTCGGGTTTGATTCCCAGTAGGGGGCATGCAAGAGGCAGCCAATCAGTAGTTCTCATCGTGGATGTTTCTGTCCCTCTCTGACGTCGTTAACAAAGAGGCTTGTTGACCTGGAGGCAAACCATGGCGGGAAGGGCAGGACTCGCCTGTACACCAAGGCCAGGATGTTGAGCATGGTGGCCACGTCGGGGTGGTCGTGGCCCGAGGTCTTCTCCAGGTCCTCCAGGGCCTGCTTGCACAGGGGCACGGCCACCTCGTAGCGCCCCTGCGAGGCGTACTGGATGACCAGGTTGTGCAGGGTGCGCAGGCGCGCCGGGATCTCATAGCCGCCCTGCTGCGCGGCCGCCGCGGCGCTGCTGTGCTGCTGCTGGACTGCAGAGAGGGGCCGCGTCAGCGGCGCACGGGGTCCCCGGCTCCTGGTTACACTCCCCTCAGCCTTGGCCCCGTCGGCACATGCCTCCTCACCCCCCACCCCAGCCCTCCCCGCCCGAAACCTGTCCAGCACTCCCTAGGCAAGCTGTAACAGCAGCACCCTTACAGGTGCCACAACCCCCAACACACACACACTCACACACACACACACACACACACACCCCGCAACAAGATGCCCAGGCAGGCAGCCCTGGCTTCCCCTCAAATAACCGGGACCCCGCTGAGCCACTGTGCCTGCCCATGCCGAGGGGCTGGTCTACCCCCGCTACTCCCAACAAGAACGCTCTGAAGCTCGGGAAGCCCGGCGATCCCGCGTGCACCTGCCCCTGCGAGGGGCTGCGCAGTCACGTCCCCGCAGACGCCTCCCTCCGCGCGTGACACCCCCCTCCCCGCGCGGCACCTCCCTCCGCGCACATACTTCCTTGGCCGGGGTCGTCGTCGTCGTTGGGGAAGAGGTCGTCCAGAGGCTCCTTGGTGGAATCGGTGTCCTTGTCCTCCTGGAAACCAACCCAGAACCACCTCACTGACAGGGCTAAGGCCTTTGCCACAGCCTTTGTATTGAGAACCTGAGCCCGGCCAGTGGATTCCTCGTCAGGGCACCGAACCGGGGTGCGGCCTCCACCCCTGGTGGGGCGTGCAGGAGGCAGCCGACCCATGATTCTCGTCATTGATGTCTCTCTCTCTCTCCTTCTCCGTTCTTAAATCAATAAAAATATATGTTTTTAAAAAGCTTAGAAAAGATGGTTCGTTCTTAAGACCAAGAACAGGATTATCCAGTCTGTCTGGGTTCGGAGGAAGATCAAACAGAGCAGGGAAACTCTCACTTGAAGTAAGTCCTACTTGAAAGCCACACACGGGAACACGCGGAGCCCACGTGGCCGCACGCCGCAGACCTGGGGCCATGTCCCCACAGGCGGGAGCGCTGGGCCGCCTCCAGCTGCGGAGTGTGACCGGTTTGAGGAACACCAGCGTGTGTTCTCTCTCGCCTCCACCCACCCCGTGAGGACCCAGCGAGATCGCCGTCTGCAAGCCAGGAAGGGAGTCCTCACCAGACACTAGTCCTGCGGGTGCCCAGTTTCGGGCTCCAGCCTCCAGGACGGGAGAAGTGTCTGTGGTCCCAGCCACCCCGTTGGCGGTATTTTGTGTGGCAGCCCGAGCTGACACAGGGTAATGTCTGTTTGCTTAGGATGAGGGTTCAGACTGAAGACACACGTGTGAGACGCGTTGGTCACAGATTATGTAGGGAACAGGCCCAGTACCAGTGGGCAATGAAAATGGGAGCTCAGCCGAAACAGGTTTGGCTCAGTGGTAGAGCGTTGGCCTGTGGACTGGAGGGTCCTGGGTTCGATTCCAGTCAAGGGCATGTACATTGGTTACAGGTACATCCCCAGTAGGGGGTGTGCAGGAGGCAGCTGATCGATGATTCTCTCTCATCGATGTTTCTATCTCTCTATCCCTCTCTCTTCCTCTCTGCAAAAAATCAATATATTTTTTAAAAAAAAGAAAAGAAAAATGGGAGCTCACAAAACAATAATGAAATGAAATAAAAGCGGGCGCTCAAATGCAGGGCAGACTCGGGACGGGCCTGGGCAGGAAGGACGGGCTGGGACGGGAACAAGACCTGCAGGCAGCCTGTCTCCGCTTTACCCCCGAACTGGGCCGAGGCTCAGAGGGCGGCTCAGCCCACAGGACAAGTGCCTGCTTTGCTGAAACGGCGGCTGCGCTCTCTGCGGCACGTACCACAGGCGTGAGGCGCGACGGGAGGGAAACTGGGTAAAGGGCAGGTGGGGTTCTCTTTCCATCTTATCAACTCTTCTGAGATCTAACATTTAAAAGTTACCTGAATCAGAAACAATACTGGATGAAGAATAATCAAGACTGGATCAACATCCACAGACAGAAAAAGGGGGAACCTCAGCTCTTAGAAAACCGCAACATTCTGACACCGCAAGGTGAGCGGGCAGGCCTCGAGGGAGCAGAGGGCAGCAGGAGAGCGCGGTGTCCGGGCAGGGCAGGCTCCGCAGAAAAGTCAGGCCCACAGCACCATCTGCCAGTCAGCCTGCCTCCGAGGGGCATGGACGCCAGACCGCAGGGTCAGGGCGCCAGACTGCAGCGGGCAGACCCGTCACAGGCAAGGCTGCCTCTCTGCCGTGGACCTGATAGTTACAATATTTTTACATTTTCTGACCCTTCCTCTAAAAACACACATGGAAGGAACACGGCAAAGAGAACTTCTCTGGCCCAGGGGCTAGAGCATCATCCCTTGCCCCGAAGGATCAGGGTGTGGACTTGATTCCTGGTTAAGGCACACACCCCGGTTGTGGGTTCAATCCCGTCAGGGTGCACATGTAAGGCAAAAGA
Source organism: Nyctalus aviator (assembly GCA_036971965.1). Taxonomy (NCBI): domain Eukaryota; kingdom Metazoa; phylum Chordata; class Mammalia; order Chiroptera; family Vespertilionidae; genus Nyctalus; species Nyctalus aviator. The sequence continues at coordinate 1,812,426 of CM072922.1, forward strand.
TCAATGTTTCTCTTTCTCACCCTCCCTTCTCCCCCTGCCCCAGAATCAATGAAAACACATCCTTGGGTGAGAATTAACAGAAAAAGGCCCTGGCCAGTGTGGCTGTTGGCTAGGTGTCGTCCTGTGAACCCAAGGGTTGCTGGTTCGATTCCTGGTCAGGGTGCATGCCCAGGTTGCAGGCTGGATCCCTGGTGAGGGACGTGTGGGAGGTGGCAGATCAATGTTTCGCTCTCACGTCAATGTTTCTCTCTCTCTCCCTCTCCCTTCCTCTCTCAAGGAACAAACAAACAAACAAAACTAAAATGAAGTTCAAAAACAAAATTAAAACTTTTAAAAAGAGAATGTCTATGACTTGCCCAGGGACTCAGCCCCAGGACTCCAACCCACGATCTTGCTCAGGGCTTCCCTGAGGGGAGCCCCTGGCCCTGTGCTGAAGCCCCTCCACATCCCAGGGACAACCAGCTCCACGCCCCTCCAGAACCACTCACCGACGGAGAGATGTCGTCGTCGTATTTTTTTAGCTGATTCATGAATTCTAGATGCTTCTTCTCCTCCTCCAGCTGGGCCACGGACTGCTCGCTCTTCTGCAGCTTCTGCTGAGTGTTGGCCAGCTCGTCCCGCAGCCACTGGTTCTCCTGGCACAGGCGGCGCACCTGCGCACGCAGCTTCTGCTTCTCCGACTCCACGGCGTTCAGGTGGTTGGACAGCGCCATCATGACCTGCAGACCGGCGCAGGCTGAGGCAGCGGTCCCCGCCCCGCCTCCCCCGCCCCGGCCGTCACCCAAGCACCACATGCACCGTGCCAGGACTCCGTGTCCATCTCGGTCACGGCCACACACAGGACACGCAGGAGTAGCACGTGTCCAGAACATGTACAGAAAATAGACGTGTGCTTTGTTTGAGAGCATCTCAAATGGACTAGCAATGGACACACTCTTTGAGAAAAAAAGAGAAAAGCTACTCTTCTGATAAAAATGCATTTTTACTTTCCATCCAGACAGCTCCAACTCAATTTCTCGTGACCATGCCGCATGTGACACTGTGTGTGCCTGCCTGCAGAAGTGTGCAGAGTGGTCCCTCTGGGAGGGGCAGGGTGGCGGGGGGGAGGGAGGCACAGATCTTCCAGGTGCTACGGGCAGGGAAGGCATCTTTGCCGCTGGCATCACGGCTCAGAGCGCTGGCGCTCCATGAGCACAGTCAGCCCAGCGAGGGGCTGCCCAGGACAGTGCCTGCAGGCCCTGAGCAGCATCGGGGATGGAGCCCAAGAGGAAGCTGGGACGCTGGCCTCGGGCTGTGCTCTTCAGACCTGCCACCTGCCTGCCCGCTTCCTGACCCTCCTCGTTGTGAGAGCTGAGACTCCAGAGGCGAGTTTCCTTCCTTCCTAACCCACATCTGCCAGACTAGAGAAGCAGCTCAGGTTCACATCACTTTCCAACAACAGAGCTGGCAGCACAATAGCTTCTCGGCCACTGAACCAGCTCCCGTTCTCTGCCTGGTGCTGAGCAGGCTCAGGAGGAAGGCCCGGAGGGCGAGGGCGAGGGTGGCACGGTGTGGAGGGCGCCTCCCGGCAGCAGGAGCTGGTAGCTGGCAGCAACCGCCCCAGGCCCACCAGCAGGAAGAAAGCCGGGCAGTGCCTCGTTTTACCTAAAGTGTGATGGCCACGCCCAGTTGGGGGAGGGCCACCGCACGCTCCCGTCTCGCGACTGTGCCGGCACAACAGAGCCAAAGCCGGTCAGATCTACACAGCCCTGCCTGGGGCCACAGAGGCCAGCAGCTGCGGCCGACAGCCAGGCTCCCTCCCTCCTGCTAGAGCAGGCCCTGTAAGGGGTACCCTGGCACTCTCAGGCTCCCCCAGTCGCATGGCCACGGAGCGTCCTGCAGCGAGGCGGAGCGGAGCGCTCTGCGCGCCTTCCGGCCCTCCCAGCGGGCGCTAGAGCGGGCCCTGGGCTGCCGTGGAGCTGTCCTGGTCCGGGAGACAGGCAGGGCCTGGGGTCCCTGGTGACCGGCAGCCGCAGACCTGGCTGGGACAGTACCTGGGGCTGGCTTTGCAGTCTATGCCACGTAAGCCACTATTTCTGTTTTCTGGTGTGTGCAGCCAAATCCAGTCCCAAAGCACACGATGGCCCTGCTTTTTTAAATTCAGACATGCCCAAACCAGCCGTCATGACTGTAACACGCATAACCCTCTGTGGCTCTAGAAGGAGCCTCATTCTGGTAGTGCGCGCCGTGAGCCCGCCCCCGCCCGCCGCGGCCCAGCGTCTACCTGCGCCTCGCTCAGGCCCAGCTCCAGCATCTCCAGGGACTTGCGGATCATGTTGGACTTCTCCTCCACCAGGTTGCTCTCGTCATCCTTCTTCAGGCACTGCAGCGTCTCGAGCAGGCTCTGCAGGATGGAGTTGTGCTCGTTCTTCAGCGCCTCCAGCCCCTGGATCACCTGCTTGGTCTTGGAAATGATCTCGTCCTGCGTGAGCTTCTCCAGCCTGTCCTCCTTCCCGTACACCATCGTGGACATGTTGTCGTACATTCTGGAACGGAGAGACAAAAGTCAGGCTCTCACCGAGGTCCGATGTGCATCACACCTCTAAGAAGATACTGTGCAAAGGCTGGAGATTAATATTTCTGTAGGCAAATACCAAGTCCGTGTATTTGATTTAACATTCTGTAATGGTTCTGCTTTTCGTTGGCAGACCAGTTTAATGACTTTTCTGGCTTACGACTGAATTTTTTAATGGAAAGAATGGCAGCAACAGAAACTAATGCCAAAGATTACAAGCAACGAAACTTCCAAATGGCATTTCCCAGACACACAGCTCCGTGAACACAATGTTCTCGGAGTGCCCGCAAGTCTTGTTTTCCTGACGGAAGTGCAGGAGAGAAGGGAGTTCTCTGGCGTGCTGACCAGGTGCCCGGAGGCGGTCAGGCTGGAGGAAGGCGCCAGCAGAGGAGCACGAAGCAGAGAGGAGGGGAAGGACAGAGCAGCGGAGCCCAGGCGGGTGGATGACATGAGGTGAGCTGTGCTGCTGACCCAGGAGGCCCTGCGCGTGGCTCACTCTGCTGGGTGTCAGCCCATGCCCCGGAAGCTCGCTGGTGCAACTCCGGGTCAGAGCACACGCCCAAGTTGCGGGTTCAGTCCCCGATCAGGGTGCGTGCAGGGGAGACAACCAATCGATGTTTCTCTCTCACATTGGTATTTCTCTCTTCCTTCCTCTCTCTCTCTAAAAATCAATTAAAAAAAAAAAAAAAACCTCAGGAGTGGGGGCACTCCCTGGGGTAGGGCAGCCGGGGCAGGTGGGAAACCCCGCAGTGAGAGAAGAAAGGAGGGGAGGCACTGACCCAGTGGCAGCAATGCCCGCTGAGCCTGAGCAGGCTCTCCCCGCCTGGCGCACGGAACTGCCAGCCAGCCGCAGTGGCAGACAGCTGCGAGGAGAGGAGGGGGTGAGCTGAGGTGGAGGCCTGTGGCGTGGCTTCCTGCACCGCAGGCTCCTGCCAGCCTCACCTCCGAGACACAAGCGCTCCTGAAGGCGCTGCCCGGCCGCCGGCTCCGCTGGTTAGTCCTCTTGAGAGGCCCAGGCCAGGCCGCAGGCGCACACCAGGGCACACACAAGGTCACCAGTGACTGCACGGATGGGGGAATGAGTCCATGCTTCTCTCCTTCCCTCCTCCTCCTTCTCTCTCTCTCCCCCTCTCTCTGTCTCTCTCTAAAATCAGTAAGTCTTTAAAAGGCAGGGCCATTTGGAAAGCCTTTTAGAGCTCACGGCTCTCAGGAGCACTGCCAGCCGCAGGAGGGAGGGCCTCGTGTGGCCTGTCCTGCGCGACCCTCTGGGACGGTCAGGCGGTCACTGCTAAGTCCCGGGGGGGAAGGAGGGGAGGAAACGAAGCCAGGCGCCTCCCTGCCGCCGGCAGCGGCCTTCGCAGCAGTTCCCAGCGCCTCAGCCTCAGCCCTCCCCCCCCCGGGGAGGCCCGACCAGGCTGGCTCCGGGACACGCAGGCGCGGGGCGGCCTGATACCGCGCACTCCGAGAGCCAAAGGCACAGCGACAGACCTCCGGGACGGGGGGGCCCTAGGGCAGAAGAGGAACAGAATCTGCGCTCTGCCATCCTGCTGGCGCATCTGGCCACACACGCCTGTGCCTCTCACACTCACCACGGGAACAGAGCAACACCTGACCGGCTGTCTGCAGGGCAGGCAAAGGAACCCTCCACCTCACACACAGGATGAGGTGACGCCTCTGCCACATGCAGACGGGACGAGGACAGAAACGCTGCCCGCTGCGCACTGACAGGGAAAGCTTAAAGCACCATGCCAGGTCTCCGCCCGCCTTGGCGATGCCCTGGGTCACAGAGACTGCATTTCCGTCACAGTGACCGGGTCACCGCAGTGATGGCCTCACGACCCATCTCCTCCGCCTGGTCCCTCGTAACTGCCCCTCACTCAAACACTACCAATCTTCAACCGCCTGACCAATTTCACTTACACAGCCGCCCTCCTCTCTCAAACACTAACAGAGAGCAAAGGCAGGAAGGAAAGAGCCTCCCGAGTCACTTTATCATGCTGTGTGACTTAACCATGTTTTTATTTTACTGATTTTTGAAGAGAGAGAGGGGGGAGGGGAGGGCACCGATGGGATGCTCCGCTTGTGTGTGCATTCACTGGCTGTGTGTGTGCCCTGATCAGACTCAAACCTGCATTCTTGGCCCATCGGGACGACGCTCTAACCACTGGGCAGCTTGGCCGGGCCTTACATATCGACTTTTCAGAAAGGAACGTGGCTGCACAGAGGGCACAGACGAGGAGGAACCGGCTCTGCTGACCGCTCTTGACGGAAGTGCACTTCTTGCAGACACAGCCGAGGGGAGCGGAGAGAAAGCAGGATGGGCCATGGCGTCCGAGATGCTCTCTCCTCGATGTGAGATATACTGATCAGCTGCCTGCACGGCCCTGGGAGCACCGGGCGGCGTCCGCCCTGGAGGGGGCATGGGAAAGCAAAGGCCCTCACGTGCCTGCACAAAACCACCCGTTTATTCCGGGGAGTCAGCACCCAGTCCACCGTCTGAATGGCACCTGACGCCAAAGGTGATGGGGGGGAGGGAGGGGTGGGCCTTTGGGTGGTCTCGAGAGGAGCCCTCAGGAATGGGATTAGTGGTCTTTATATATATATATATATATATATATATATATATATATATATTAATTGATATTGGAGAGGAAGAGAGAGGAAGAGACAGGAACATCAATCATGAAAGAGAACCATCGGTTGCCTACCTCCTATAGGCCCCCCTCTAGGGGCCCAGCCCACAACCTGCGCATGTGCCCTGAACTGGAATCGAACCTGGAAACCTTCCAGAAAGTCATCAGTAAAATGTTGCTTCAACAGCACAAAAGAAAGTCTTTTTTTTTTTTTTTTTTTTTTTTTGCATCAAACTGTGACTGGCAATGAAAAGTGGATTTATGTTGAGAATCCCAAAAGCACAGAATCACGGGTTGATCCAGGTCAGCCATCAACATTGACTGCAAGGCCAAATTGCTTCGGAAAGAAGACAATGCTCTGTTTGGTGGGTTTGGGAAGGTGTGGTGTTTTATGAGCTTCTAAAACCAGGTGAAACTGTTAATATTAATCGCTACGGACAACAAATAATCAATGTGAACCAGCTTTGATCCTGAAAACGACCAGAATGGGCCAGAAGACACAGCAGGTGTGCGGGTGAAGAGCCGAGCTCCGACGTGGGGAGACTGTTTATTTCCCAAAGAAAATGCCAGCGGCCAGCATCCCAGCCGAAGCGAAGCTGGTCTGTAAGGGGCACCCAGCGGCCCGTCGGCGTGGAGTGCTTCCCTCCTTCCGGAGAGGCCGTTAGAGACCGGCTGAGAGCCCAGCCTCCTGGGGGGGGGCAGGGGCAGGGGGGCTGCTCTCCTCACACATTCACATCTATGCGCGTTTTCCCAAGGCAGCATACATTTCCTCATTTAAAAACATGAACAGAGACCATAACAGGAAACAGGAACCATAAGAGAAAAAACTGATACACTGGACTTCACCAAATTTTAAAAGTACTGGGTGAGAGAAAGCAGAAAAATGTAAAATAAAAAAAGATGGGACAAGCTTTGACTAAATAAATAAAGCCTCTACTTTCCTTAAAATGTAAAGGGCAGTAAAAAAAAAAAAATTAGTTAAGCCACAGATTGGGAAAGATATTTGCAACATATGTATCTGACAAAGACTTGTACCCAAATATAAAAAAATTCCTACACTCGCGCTGGCCAGGGCTCAGTGGTTAGAGCGTCGGCCAGTGGACCAGCCAAGGGCACGTTCCTTGATTGCAAGTTCCCCCACCCCGGTAGGGGCATGCGTGGGAGGCAACCGATGAATGTCTCCCGAACGCTGATATATTTCTCTCTCCCTGCCTGCTTTCCACTCTAGAAATCAATTGGAAAAAATACCTGCCGGTGAGGATTTTTAAAATTCCAACATTCAACAATAAAAAGACAAAGAGCCCAATTTTTTAAAATGGCAAAACCCTTAGGACAGACACTGCACAAAAGCAGGTGCCCAAAGGCCAGCAGGCAGGGCGGAAGCGCCCAGCACCTGGTCCAGGGACCGGATGGCGGACCAGTGAGGAGGAGGCACTGCTCAGCCAGCGGCCTGCGGAGCCCGCAGCGATGTTAACAGGAGGGGAGGGGAGGGCGGGGCCACAGGAACACATTGCTAGTGGAGCCAAAGGCACCGCGGCTTTGCAAAACCAGCCTGTTGGTGACCCTCAGCCAAGCAGCGAGCCGGAGCCCCCACCACCACCCCCGTCCAGGTCGCCTCCAGCTTGTACAGAACGCGCCCCCAGGAGGCCATCCAGAGAAGACCGGCCCCTGCACAGGTCCACAGGCAGCCAGCCCCTCTGGGAACGAAGGAGCGGACTACAGAGGCTCATGCGACAGCAGGGATGATGTTCAATGTTATGTCGAGCGACAGAAGCTGGATGCAAAGCACTGCCTGACATCCTCCGTCCGAAAGGAGAGCGGACAGACTGACTGTGGTCACAGACATCAGGACGGTGCTGCTTTCGGGGATGATGCTGGCTGGCAAGGGGCTTAAGGGAACTTTCTGGCCTCTGTTTTTTGTTGTTGATCTGAGGATATATTTTTTCCATTAATTTTTAGAGAGTGGAAAGGAAGGAGAGAGACAGAGAAACAGCGATGTGAGAGAGACATACTGATTGGTTTTCTCCTACACATGCCGGGGCTCTATGTTTTTTAACCTGTTTATAAAGTGACCTCAAGTGTGCTGTCACTGTAGCAAAGACTAACGCCTCAGCTTTGCTAGTGGCAGTATCGCAGCCAATGAGGTTTATCCGAGACACGATTATTGCTAATTAAAAAAAACAAAACTACCACCTCATAATCTTTTTTTAAAATATCTTTGTTAGCCAGGACCGGTTTGGCTCAGTGGATAGAGCGTCGGCTTGGGAACTGAAGGGTCCTGGGTTCGATTCTGGTCAAGGGCATGTACCTTGGTTGCGGGCATATCCCCAGTAGGGGGCAGCTGATCGATGACTCTCTCTCATCGATGTTTCTAACTATCTCTCTCCCTTCCTCTCTGTACAAAATCAATAAAATATATTTAAATATATATATATATATCTTTATTAATTTAAGAGAGAAAGGAAGAGGGAGAGAGATATATAGAAATCATCATTGACTGGCTGCGGATCAAGCCCACAACCCAGGCCTGTGCCCTTGACTAGAATCGAACCTGGGACTCTTCAGTTCCCAGGCCGACACTCTATCCACTGATCCAAACCAGTTAGGGCTGGACTATTTTGGTATGTATTAATCAAAACTGAATGAAAAGTATATTCAAAATCTTAGTATTTCACCGCATAGAAATTATATTTCAGTTCTTAAAGCAGAATTTCCTAGCTGCTGTATATTAATGCTGTGATGTTGGCTGAAAGATGGTGTGAATGGTTTGGTTCTGAGAACACAATGAAGATGAGATGGATAGGCAGATTAAGATGCCTCCCCCCAAGATTCTTAGCCCCTGGTGTACCCACACCTTCTCCCAGTCATTCAATCAAGCACTAATCTCAGACTGCAGTGCAGGGATCCTGCAGATGTAATTAAGTCCCAAGTCAGCTGGCCTTAGACAGGGAGGTCAGCCGAGGCCCTGACCTAATCACATGAGCCCTGTCCATCCGGGCCTGGAAGTCAGACTGTGAGAGGAAGCGGGCTGCAGGAGGTTCCTCACAGTGGCTTTGAAGAGGGAGGGGCCACGGCTAAGACCTGAGAGACACACACACACACAACACCCCGCATGCCCCGGCCGAGAGCCAGCCAGCAAGGAACGGGGACGCCAGCCCCTCCACCAAAAGCTCTGAATTCGGCTGCTCTGAGCTCTAGAGGAGAAAGGCCGCTCAAGACCCCACCCCCTACCCCAGCAGCCCAGAGCCCTGAGCTCAGGAGGGTCCAGATAAGCCAAGCCAGACCCTCCCCACAGACACTGGGTGCGAACTGCATGGCGATGATGATGGAGGAGGAGAGGGAATAGAGGGAGTAGAGGGAGGAGGGGGAGGAGGGAGAGGAGGAGGAGATAAACATCCACAATCTTTTTTGGAATACAGGATGACACCTGGCCAGGGCAAGCTTAGCCTTATTATCCTGATTAGTGATAGCAAGGCTGTTGCAAGTGAAAGACTTGGGTCTGAAGCCGGGCCCACAGCCGCATCCTTAAGTAACCTGCCTTCTCTAGCCCAGCCTTTCTGCCGGAGTCTCCCTGATACACCAGGTTTCTGGTGATGCTCTCAGGGCCCATACACGAAGCAGCCGATGATGGCACGTATGGGAAGGACAACAAATCAGTGTTTCTCTCTCTCTCCTTTCTCTCTTTAAAACCAATTTTTAATTTAAAAAAAAGGAGGTGGTTACGGCACCAGTTTACCTGGTGCAGTGTGGCCTCACCGATATCTGTTTTACTGGCATTAGCAGCAGCACAGTGAACTTCAGGGGCAGGGACACTCAAAAGCAGAGATCCACGCTGCTGCCATCTGCCTCCAAAGCTAAAACAAAACAGAACATGTTCCTCTCTCACCTGAGAGCGGTCAGCCAGGGCCGCAGACGGGCACAGGTGCCGCGGGAAAGGCCGGTCCTCTGTGGCACTGTCACTCGGTCTGAATTAGCCTCCTTCCGCAGGAAGGAATATTCCCAGAACTCATTAGAAGGTCATTAATAACCTCCTAGAAGCTTTTCTGTCCAACTTGACCCTGAACCAATGTGAGTGACCATGCCCCGCCCTCCCGTTCCCCAGGGCGCACCCACGCCCACGGTGAGGGTGAGGGGCCTCTAGAAGAGGTGGGAAGGACACGCACTGGCTTTAGCCAATATGATGCGCCTCTCACACCTTTATCTCCAGCTTCAATCTGTCCTGAGCTCCAGCCCTACGCCTCCAGCTGCCACAGCACACCAGCCGCCCAAACACTTCAGATCTAACCCACAGCCAAGTGCCAAGCCCCTCCGCCTCACCAGCCGGTCACCGGTCACCGCAGAGACCAGAAGTCCCTCTAACTAGATGCTGTCCTTCGATATGTGTTTAGTAAGCGGGTCCCTGCCAGGCACTGACAAAGCATCGGAAAGGTACAAACCCCACCTGGTGGGAGCGTGAGGTGGGGCAGGGGCAGACAAGAAGCCCCGGAGGAAAATAATGAAGGACAGAGGAAGCGCAGTAGGAGTGCAGGCTCAGGAGGGGGTGGGGACAGCGCAGTAGGAGTGCAGGCTCAGGAGGGGGTGGGGACAGCGCAGTAGGGGTGCAGGCTCAGGAGGGGGTGGGGACAGCGCAGTAGGGGTGCAGGCTCAGGAGGGGGTGGGGACAGCGCAGTAGGGGTGCAGGCTCAGGAGGGGGTGGGGACAGCGCAGTAGGAGTGCAGGCTCAGGAGGGGGTGGGGACAGCGCAGTAGGAGTGCAGGCTCAGGAGGGGGTGGGGACAGCGCAGTAGGAGTGCAGGCTCAGGAGGGGGTGGGGACAGCGCAGTAGGGGTGAAGGCTCAGGAGGGGATGGGGACAGCGCAGTAGGGGTGCAGGCTCAGGAGGAGTGCAGGCTCAGGAGGGGTGAGGACAGCACCCAGAGAGGTTCGCCTCAATGAGGGCAGAGCAGTAGGGCGGCAGGGGGGTGGGGGGGAGGGCGCTCACAGGATGTTGGGAACATTCAGCAGGGTGAGGGGACCCACTATGTTTCAGTGGTTTGCTCTGGCTGCCCATGCTGCCCACCCCTCCTGCCTGCAGCCCCACCCTTACCCCCCTTTCCCTCCCCACCCCCCCCACCAGCCCCATTCAAGGCTACTGCAACCCACCTGCTCCTCTGCTCCCACAGGCACTGCCTCACTCTGCGGAGCCCTCACTTGGGGTTAATGGCTCCCTAACTACCATGTTTCCCCGAAAATAAGGCATCCCCCCGGCTAAACATGAGAGATTTGGTCCACTGATTCTGAAAGAAATGGAGTCACAAGAAATTCACCAGGAAATTCAGGAATTGGATTGTTATGATGTTCCAGAAGATGATGACATGATTGTCATTGAATAAATGAGTAAATTCTTGATACTGTAGGATTCACAGTTTGTCTGGTTTGTGTTGACAACGACCGTACTACCGTACCGTATACAGGTAATAAATTTCCTTTATTTTCATTTAACAATAAATGTGTACCGTATTCTTCTTCATGGAAAAATAAGACATCCCCGAAAATAAGACCGAGCGCATCTTTGGGAGCAAAAATTAATATAAGACACTGTCTTATTTTCGGGGGAACAGGGTAGTCTCATCTCAGTTCTAAGCACCTGCCGCTCCTTCTGAATGTCACTTCACCCCTGGGATCCTCCAGCCTCCTTCCCACTCTCAGGGAGAGAGCTCCCCCAGGCATGCTGTCCAAGCTGTGCCGACCTCACCTTTCCACCTCACTCACCCAGCTCCCATCCCAGCACCCACCTCAGCTCGCACCCAGTACCCACCCAGCACCCACCCCAGCTCTCACCCAGCTCCCACCCCAGCTCCCACCCCATCACCCATCTCAGCTCACACCCAGTACCCACCCAGCACCCACCCCAGCACCCACCCAGCTCGCACCCAGCTCCCACCCCAGCTCCCACCCCATTTCCTACCCCAGCACCCATCTCAGCTCACACCCAGTACCCACCCAGCACCCACCCCAGCTCCCACCCAGCTCGCACCCCGCTCTCCCTATGCAGCACCACTTCCTCCAGCCCCGCCTCAGTGGCCAACTGGTACTCCAAGCCTCGCTGTGGAATCCTTCCTCAGGGCAGTCCTCCTGTCGCCCGCAGGCTGCAGCTCCCAGGACAGCCGCTGGCCATCACCCACTGCCTATTAGCACCCGCCTGCCATCCGGTGGATCTCAACAGACAGCAAGACCACGGTTCACCATCGATATGCCCATCATTTCTATTTTGTGCCCCAAAATCTGACACTTAAAATGTTCCTGTTCTACTTAGGATATTACTCATCACTTGGTTCAAGTTCTGGTTTCTTTTTTCTTTTTTTTTCTTTCTTTTTTTAACATATTTTATTGATTTTTTACAGAGAGGGAGAGAGAGAGCTAGAAATGTCGATGAGAGCAAAACATCGACCAGCTGCCTCTTTTTTTTTTTTAAAGTATTTTCATAAGCTGTATTATATAAAGTATTTTCACGTTTTTCAACTTTTTAAAAAAATATATTTTATTGATTTTTTACAGAGAGGAGGAGAGTGAGATAGAGAGCTAGAAACGTCGATGAGAGAGAAACAATGACCAGCTGCCTCTTGCACACCCCCTACCGGGGATGTGCCCGCAACCAACGTATATGCCCTTGACCGGAATCGAACCTGGGACCGTTCAGTCCGAAGCCCGATGCTCTATCACTGAGCCAAACCGGCTTCGGCTAAGTTCTGGTTTCTTATCAGATTCCACTTGTTTTCAGACGATACAAACCCTACACTTTATGTGCCTTCTCTACTTCCAGTTTCCCTTTTGCGCACTGTGCCAGGCAGCTCCGGGCAGAGGCAGCTTCCTAGCGCCATTCAGTCCACAAGCTCCGTGCCTCCGGGGCATCCCCACCTTCACCACGGAGTGTCCGGTGCAGTCTCCCCACCTTCACCACGGAGTGTCCGGAGAAATCTCCCCACCTTCACCACCGAGTGTCCGGAGCTTCTCCAAGACACTGCCAGGAGCCAGGCCAGTGAGGTCACCGGCCTCCACGCCCCTCGGGGACGCCAGGGCGCCAGGCTCGCTGCACCATGATGCTGCATTCTCCCAGGCCCGGGAGAAATGGGCTCACAGCGCTCCCCACAACACACCCAGCAGAAGAATCTTTAAATCTGGTGCCGCTGCTCCGCCGCGGACACCAGGAGACGGCACAGGACCCAGTGCCCGCGCAGGCCTGTGCCAGCCCCGCAGGGGAAACCCAGAACCGGGAGACAGCCGCCAGCCCTAACGGCCTGCCCTGGCCTGCTCCGGGCCATGTGTTGGGGCAGTGACCGAGCAATGGCGTGGCCAGCTGCCCTCAAAGCCTGGGCACCTACCGCCGGGCAAGCAAGACTCTGCCCCTCGCGGGCTTCAGATGGGGCCTGGGGTCGCTGCTCCCGCACCTTCTGTATAAAAACACCCCTTTTCAGCATCGCCTGTGACAGTTACTGCGCCGGCGCACGGAGAGGCTTAAATAACAAAGCAGCACCCGGGACCGCAACTCGGAATGTCTCACACGGACTGCATGCCCGGTCGCCGCGCAGCAATCTCCCTGTTTAACGCTTTAGTTCACGGTTTTCAGGGAAGAGGGCACCAGTCTGACAGCCGGGGGTGGCCGCGGGGGACCGGCCCGGCGCCCCGGAGCGTGACCGGCGCCGGGCAGGGCGGGGCGGCGGGAGGGCGCGGCCGGAAGGAAGAGGAGGATTCGGACAAAGCACCGCCGCCCGCGCCCCTCCCCGGGGGCGGCCCCTCCGGGCGCGGCTCCCTCCCGGCTCCCTCCCGGCGCAGCTGTTCCCGGACGCCGCCCCCGCTCAGCTGGGGATGCGGGGCGGCGAGAATGCGGGGCCGGGGGTGCGGGGCGGAGCCGGCGGGGATGAGGGGATGAGGGGATGAGGGGATGCGGGGATGGATGTGGGGAAGCGGGGCAGGGAGAGAATGTGAGGCTGGGGATGCAGGGATGAGATGCGGGGATGCGGGGCTGGGGATGAGGAGATGAGGGGATGAGGGGATTCGGGGATGGATGTGGGGATGCGGCGAGAATGTGAGGCCGGGAATGAGGGGATGAGGAGATGCGGGGATGGATGCGGGGCCGGCGAGAATGTGAGCCCGGGGATGAGGGGATGCGGGGATGCGGGGCGGAGCCGGCGGGGATGCCGGGATGAGGAGATGCGGGGATGCGGGGATGGATGTGGGGATGCGGGGCCGGCGAGAATGTGAGGCCGGGGATGAGAGGAGGGGATGTGGGGATGGGGGCCGGGGATGAGGGATGCGGGGTGGATGCGGGGAGAAGGCCGGGACAGGAGCGCAGGGCGGCGCAGGAACGCGGCGGTGACAGACGGGATGAGGGAGGAGCGGGCCGGGCTGCGGGCGGAGTGGGACCGTGAGGCCGCAGGGCCGGGCGGGGCTGCGGGGCTGCGGGGAGGGGGCCGCGACGCGGGGCTGCGAGGCGGAAGCCCGCACCGAGGCCGCGGCGGGCGGAGGGAGGCCGCGGGAGGCCGGCAGCGCCGCACTCACCGTGCTGCTCGCGGGCGCGCTCGCGCTGTCAGCTCCGGGCCCGGCGCGCGCGGACACGGCCGCCGCCTCGGCCGCTCGGGAGCGACGCCGCGGTCACGGGCGAGGGGCGCCGGCGCGGGCTCCGCTCAGCATCCCCGGCCGCGCTGCCCGCGGCTCCCTCGCAGCCGCCGCCGCGCCCCGCAGGCTCCTGCCGCCGCCGCTGCCGAAAATGGCGTCCGCGCCCCTCCCCCGGCTGGCCCCGCCCCACAATGCCGCGCGCCGCGTGACGTCACCGCCGGGCGGGGGGCGTGGTCGGCGCGCTCGGGGCCGGGTGCGTCTTCGGGGCCGCGTGCCCCCTCGAGCCTCCGGGACCCGCGGGGAAGCCTGGCCGCCCAAGGAGGGCCCCGCGGGCCTGGCTCACCGGCCTCCCCCTCCCCGAGGCCGGCCGGCCCCGCTCAGCGCAAGGGCGCCTCCTGCCGGGGAGCCGGAGGGATGGATGCTCAGCCGCCGGTGCCGGGCGGAGCAGAGATGCCGCCCCCCCCACCCTCACCCTCCCCGTCCCCCCGCCCCCCTCCCCGGGAGCTGCACCCATTGCAGCCCTCGCTGCTGCACGCCCCTGGGTGCAGGGCCGCGACCTCCGCCGGAGAAGGGCGGCCGGATCACCGAGTCCCGGGGCCTCACCGCTGCCCCCGCCCCGCAGCCTGACTCAGCAGCCCGGGCGGCGCTGACTCAGTGGGCAGGGCGCAGCCCGCTTTGTCCGCCACCAGCGTGGACAGCTCCCCGCCCCAGCGGCCGCAGAATTCCCAGTGCAGGGCCTGGGCATGATTCCCAGAGGGTCCCGGGCCAGCCCCCACCCTGCTGGCTCGGACCAGGCTGCCCACCCCCCGCGGCGTGTCCACCCCTCCGGCTCGCAGCCTCCAGGAAGCCAGTGCTCCTGCATGTCCAGGGAGGCCCGGTGACTGCTTCCCTGTAAACATGCAGAGGCCGCTGGAGAGGATCTGCGGTGACACAGCACTCCTGGCCCAGGGCGAGGCAGTGGCTCCGTCAGACAGCCCCTCGGCGCCCCGCCGTTACTCAGCCACACGCCCCTGCGGAGGTCACCGCCCCTCACAGCCACCCAGGGGCTGGGCATGGCAGCTGCGACCGCAGGGCGCCGGAGAGGGGAGGTGGCAGCCGGCTGGCCGCCCTCCTCTGCTGTGACTGGGCTCAGGAACGGTCCCCAAGCAAGAACCTAAGATGCCCCTTCCCGTGGGTGGTCGGGAGTCTTATTACCCTTCACATCAGCCCATCCCGTCCCCATCCCCCGCCACCACTCCCTACACCTCAGTGCCGGCCTTTCCTTCCCTCAGCAGCTGCTATGCGCTGGCGTGGTCCCCGCAGTGAGCCTGCAGGCGGTGGCGAGCAGGACAGCCGGACCCCTGCTCACGCAGTGCCACGCAGAGCGGAGCTGAGCTGGCCCACGGGCAGCAGCCAGGGGCACGGGTGCACGGTGAGGCGGGCAAGTCAGAGGAGACTCAGACTAGGAAGGAGCCCTCCTCGGTTTGGCCCAGTGGATAGAGTGTTGGCCTGCGGACTACGGGTCCCCAGTTCAGTTCCAGTCACGGACACGTGCCCAGGTTGCGGGCTCCATCCCTGGTAGGGAGTGTGCAGGAGGCAGCATAGAATGACTCTGTCATCACTGATGTTTCTAGCTCTCTCTCTCTCTCTCTCTCTCTCTCGCTCTCGCTCTCGCTCTCCCTTCCTCTCTGAGATCAATATTTATTTTACATCAAAAGACAACGCTGAGGGTGAGGCCTGCGGGCAGTCCTCGGGCAGGAAGGAGCCGGGAGCTGGAAAGGCCAGCTCGTGCACTCGCCCCCGCCCCTGGCTCCGGAGCTGGCACAGCTGCAGGCCCTCACTCAGGGCGGCGGCTGAGACCCTCCCCGAGGCTCAGCCAGCCAGCGCCCTGCAGCTGAGCTGCCCTGCGCGCCCTCCTCCCTCCCCGGCAGCCCTCGGCCGGCCCTCCGGTGGCTGCAGTGGCAGGTGCTGCCTTGGGGCCCTGCCATCTGCTCCCTGGAGGAGCCGGCGGGGCTGCAGGAGGGGATGGCGCCCGCCCTCACGCAGAGGGAGCAGAGCTGAGGTGAAGCCTGGGCGGTGGGGGGCCTCAGCAGGGCCACTCGGGGGTGGAACCCATCTCCTCCCCACAAACCTGGAGGGCCACTGCCCGGGAAGCAGCGGCCTGCATGTCCTCCCCTGTGCCTGTGGCCACAGCCTGTGGGGCAGCCAGGGACCCGTCTCCCGCTGCCAGGGGGCAGCTCCGAACCCTTGGTCAGGGCCTGGCCTGCACCCACCCCCTGAGCCAGCCCGTGGGTCCTCCAACAGACCCGGAGTGGCTAAGAGCTTCCTGGCTCCTGAGTGAGTGCCCCTCTGTTCCGGGGAAGGCCTGCTGGGGGTGGTCTCCCCCGCCCCGCCCACCCTGCCAGCTGGCTCCATCCCCTATTCTAACCCCAGTTCCCAGCTGGGAGAGCTCGGCGGCAGGAGGAGAGGCGGGGCAGCCCCAGCCCAGGAGCCAAAGCCCAGGCTGAGGTGGAACCCTGCTCTCCGGCCTCCTGCATCCGGATGAGCGGGCACACAGGCTCCCAGTGATTCACCCAGCATTTCGGAGCACTCCGGAGGCCGCGCCAGGCTGGGCAGCGGGAGAGCGAGGTGCGGTCAGGGTCTGCGGGGGCTCTGCGTCCCTGGGGCCCGTTCACAGGCAGGCAGGGAGGCCCGCACATGGAGGCCCCAGGGCAGGGGCCGCGAGGAAGGAAGCACAGCGCCCAGCGCGGAGCACCCCGCACTATCCTGTCTCCGTGGAGAGTCCACGGCTGTGCCCGGGGCAGCTCTGGGAGAGGAGCCGGGACTCCCCTGCGTGCTGAGGGCCTGCAGGCCAGTGGGCAGCCCCCCCACCCCCCCGCCGCCCTGCCCCCAGGAAAGCACTGAGAGGGAGGGAGTGGCGGGAGGCAGAGGAGAGAAGCCAGGGTGTGGCTGGCAGTGCAGTGCCCCTCCGGCCCGCTGGCACAGGCACCACAGGCCCGCGTGAGGCCTGCGCAGAAGCCTCTGCCGCTGAGCAGGAGCGGAGGGCCCTGGCGCGTTGATGGAATCAGGACCAGGGTCAGGGCCAATCCGGACACCCCATTCTGCACCTCCTGTGGGTGTCTGGCTTCACTCTGAAAACTGTCTATCAGGTGTCCAAGGTGTTTTTTGTTTCATTTTTTATTGATTTTTATTGATTTTTTAAAAATATATTTATTGATTTCACAGAGGAAGGGAGAGGGAGAGAGTGAAACATCATGATGAGAAAGAGTCATGGATCAGCTGCTTCCTGCACACCCCCCACTGAGCCCGCAACCCAGGCCTGTGCCCTTGACCAGAATCAAACCTGCGACTCTTCGGTCTGCAGGCCGGCGCTCTACCCACTGAGCCACTCCTAGGGCTTTATTGCCTTTTTAGAGAGAAAGAGAGAGAAACACTTATTGGTTGCCTTCCACACGCACCCCAACCCACAACCTAGTCAGGTGCTGTGGCTGGGAATCAAACCCACAGCCTTCCGGTGTACTGGGCGGTGGTTCAGACAACAGAGCCACCGGCCGGGCACGCTTGCCCCCGATTCCTTTAAAGAGCTCCGGCTGCCTGAGTTCAGCCCACTGACCGCCCCCTCGGGCAAGGGGGCAGCAGCGCCCTTGGGGGTCCAGGCATGAGTGAGGAAGTGGGAGTCCCAGGGGGAAGCCCGCCCGCACCCTGTTTCCCGTTTTCCAGGTGCAGAGAGAGGCTGGGTCCTGCTCGGCAAAGGGTCCCAGCATCACTGACAGACAGGGCCCGCCGGGCCAGCCGGATTCCTGCCGTCAGGCGTGGGGTGCACAGTCCAGTCCCAGAAGCTCTCACGCCTGTGCTTTGGGGGACCCTGAGCTGTCCTCTAGGCAGTACAGCGCCCTGCTGGGGAGGCCCAGCCATCCCGGCCCCGGAGCCGCCTTCCAGCGCCCCCTGGGAGCACTGCACTGTGAGGGACGCCCCCGATGAAGACGATGCCCAAGCTTGGGCAGGGAGGAAAGAGGGTCACATCCTCCCAGGGACTCATGGGATATCTTAGGACACGTGCTGGACTGCCCACCGGGTGGCACGGAGACCAGTTGGGGTTTTCTCTGGTCATCTGCCTGGTCGGCCAGGGGCTGGGAGGGGGTCCAGCGAGGGAAGCTTACTGAAATGATATCTCGGGCCCGGCCGGCGTGGCTCAGTGGCTGAGCATTGGCCTATGATCAGGAGGCCACGGTTCGATTCCTGGTCAGAGCACACGCCCAGGTTATGGGCTCGGTCCCCAGTAAGGGGCATGTGGGAGGCGGCTGATCAGTGATCCTCTCTCCTCGTGGATGTTTCTCTCTCCCTCTCCCTCTCTGAGATCAATAAAAAATATATATTTTTTTTTTACAAAGAGATGCTGTCGCCGGTTGATACACACTCTAATGGCGACAGAGAGAGACATTGAACAGCTGCCTCCTGCACACCCCCTAATGGGGATGTGCCCGCAACCAAGGCACACGCCCTTGACCGGAATCGAACCTGGGACCCTTCAATCTGCAGGCTGATGCTCTATCCGCTGAGCCAAACCGGTTAGGGCTGTTGTTGTTGTTTCTGTTTGTTTGTTTTGTTTTTTAATGCATTTCAGAGCAAGATGCAAATGTCAGTACCCTTCACCCCAAACATCTCAGCAAGCATCTCATCACCAGAGTTAGGCCTTTGTTTTTAGGGAAAATTCACACGCCACGAAACTCACACATCGCCTGGCTACCCCCACCCCCCATTTTCATCCGGGACGACTGCCATCAGGAAGGGCACAGGCCTGGGCCACCGCAGACCAGCAGATGGATAGCTTTTTCCAGCTTTTAGGCGAAAATAGCCACGCAGGTGCAGGCCTGCGGAGTCAGCACCGGCCGCTCCTGGCCAGGGCTGTGCCCCCTCTGGGAACAGGGACCACACGCCCCGGCTCCCGCCCCGAGCCTCCCGCCCTCTCCAGAGAGACCTCCCCTGTCACAGTGCGTCTCTGGGCGCAGACCCGCCCTCACTCCTGCGGTCTCTCTCCCGGCCTCCCCCACAGACCCACCCTCACTCCTGCGGTCTCTCTCCCGGCCTCCCCCACAGACCCGCCCCTCGCTCAGGTTCTTCACAGAGAGCTGCTCAGTCGCGGCAGCCCGGCCAGGGAAACACACAGATGCCGGTGCCACCGCAGAGGCTGGGACGGGAGAAGCCCAGCCTCGGGGTGCCCAGGTCAGCCCCCCACCAGCACTCGGCTGGGCGGGTCCAGCCGAGCCTCGTGCATCCACGGCCTTTCCCCGCTGTCAGCGCCCGAAGCTCAACTCGGTGGCCAGGAGCCGCCCTGGTCCCTGGCACTGACACAAAGCACCTCACACCCATTCCCCCCGCCCCGCCCACTTTACAGATGGAGAAACTGAGGCAGCGGGAGGGGAAACGGACCGCTAGGCCTTGGCTCTGATGTGGCCACTGGGCCCCACCCCAGTGCCCACTGCGCCACAGAGAAGGAGACTAAGGCTTTGCCGTGCTCTCGGCCGGGAAGTAGGCTCGGGAAGAGGCTTTTAGCGGGGCCTCTGGAAATTTCCATCGATCGATGCATTCGAGAAGCTGCTGACCCATCAGACATAAATCTTGTTCTTTTCCTGAAGCGCTCATCCACCGACCCAGTCAGTCCCCAGGTGCCCTCCGCTCCGCCTGCTTTCTCAGCTCCGAGGGGCTCCCGGCTGTAACCGCGGGTTCTGTCAGGGAAGGGACTCTCCTACAGCCTGAGGCCGGAGTTGGAGGCCAGAGTCTGAGATGAGGCCTGGGCAGACAGTCCCCTCGGTGTGCTGCGGGGGCGGGGGGGGAGCTTACAACCCCTCGCAGTTCCGAGAGCCTGGTCCCGCCTCTCCTGCCTCCGGGGCTCCACCAGGTGGGGCCTGGGCTTGGAGATGTGACTGACTCCAGTCTTGGTCCCCCTCCCCAGGGCCTCCCTCCCGGGGCCTCTGGATCCACCCTGAATCCAGTCTGTTCTCCTGATGCCCTGAGGATGGCCTCTGCAGAGCCCGAGTCTTTTTTAAATTCATTTTTATTGATTTCAGAGAGGAAGGGAGAGGGAGAGAGCGTCACTCGGGAGTCAGCCAATCACTGGTTCCCTGTCATCATTGATTTTCTCTCTCCCTCCTTTTCCCTTCCTCTCTGGAATCAATAAAAATGTATTTTTAAAAAGTCTAAGAGTTTATATTGCCTTTTAGGCACAGCCTCGCAAATCCCCTGCTAACTGCCTGCCCTGTCCTGGGCCCCACCCCCACCCGCCCGGCCCACGCTCACATGTTCGGGGGGGGCCCCCTGGCCCGCGCTCACACGTTTGGGGGACCCCCCGGCCCACGCTCACACATTCGGGGGGACCCCCCGGCCCGTGCTCACACACTCAGGGGGGACCCCCCGGCCCACGCTCACACACTCGGGGGGACCCCCCGGCCCGTGCTCACACACTCAGGGGGGACCCCCTGGCCCACGCTCACACACTCAGGGGGGACCCCCCGGCCCGTGCTCACACACTCAGGGGGGACCCCCTGGCCCGCGCTCACACAGTGGGGGGACCCGCCCGGACCACGCTCACACAGTGGGGGGACCCCCCGGCCCACGCTCACACACTCAGGGGGGACCCCCTGGCCCACGCTCACACACTCGGGGGGACCCCCCGGCCCGTGCTCACACACTCGGGGGGACCCCCTGGCCCACGCTCACACGTTCGGGGGACCCCCCGGCCCACGCTCACACATTCGGGGGCCCTCCCTGGCCCACGCTCACACACTCAGGGGGGACCCCCTGGCCCACGCTCACACACTCGGGGGGACCCCCCGGCCCGTGCTCACACACTCGGGGGGACCCCCCGGCCCACGCTCACACACTCAGGGGGTACCCCCTGGCCCACGCTCACACACTCAGGGGGGACCCCCTGGCCCACGCTCACACACTCGGGGGGACCCCCTGGCCCACGCTCACACAGTGGGGGGACCCGCCCGGACCACGGAAGCAGACCACCTACCGCCCCTGCAGGCCAGCACGGCCAACAGCAGCTGGTGCCGGGATGGAGATGTCCCACCCCCTGAGGGCACTGGGGCAGCCCCTCACCCCGTGCTGGGCTCCTGTTACCTGGTCCCGGGTCCCGGAGCCACAGCCATGCTCACTCACACGCTTAGTCCTGCAAGCCCGCCCCCCACTCCCGGGGCCAGGCAGCAAGAGGCGCCGGGCAGGGAGAGGGTGGGGGTACAGACAGACTCGGCTCTGCCCACTCAGTGCTCTGGGCTGGGCAGCTCTGGTCCCCGGTGGCCCGAGCCCTGCGTCCCCACCACCAGCTGGTCGAGCCCATCTTTTTAAAAATACACTTTTTTGTATGATTTCAGAGTGGAAGGGACGGGGGTGGGGGGGGGGAGAGACAGAAACATCGGTGATGAGAGAGAACCATTGATCGACTGCTCCCGCACACCCTCCACTAGGGATGGAGCCCACAACCCGGGCACGTGCCCTTGACCAGAATGGAACCCGGGACCCTTCAGTCCGAAGGCCAACACTATCCACTGAGCCACACAGGGAAGATCTTAGCTAATTTGCACCCAGAGGGGCAGGACCTGTGCTGGCGAGGAGCTGGGCTGTGCGGCCCTGCCAGGCGTCCTGCCCGTCCCGCCAGCACCCAGGACGGGCAGGGCGACCGCTCCCGGGACTGGATTCCTGGCAGATGGACCGCTCTTTCACAGCCAGCGCCAGCTGTCTGCCCGGCGTGGCTGGTGGGCGCTGGGGGCGGGGGAGAGGCAGTGATAAAGGAGCAGACCAGCAGCCTGAGGCTCCCCGCCTGGGCTCTGGCTGTTAGTCCCGCCGCCTGCCGCCTGCACCAAACTGGGAGCTTCCCTGGGAACCGGTCTTTGGGGGTGTGCTGGGGGGGGGGAGCTTACAACCCCAAATACCTGGACAGAAACCACCCTGGACGGATGGCCTCGCCCTCCACCGGCCGGGCGCGCCCCAAGGGGAGTCGCCAAGGACGCAGTGCAGGTCCCTGCTGGCACTTATGGGGTGGCGGGAGCAGCGGGGCGTTTGGAACACGGTGGGTCATGATCTGTGGCGGCAAAGAGAGGCTCTCCTGGAAGACGGGTGAGCAGAGCCTCCGGGCTGGGACTCTGCCCAGCAAGGCTGCCCCACCAGGCGGGGGGAGGGGGGACGACACACAGGCAGCAGGGCGGCCCAGAGGCGGGGCACGGGTGGCAGGAGGGCGGCCCGGAGGCGGCGGGGGCTCAGGCAGCAGGGCGGCCCGGAGGCAGCAGCTCTGTCTCGTCCTGGCCTAGAACGGGGTGAGGGTGGGGGTGAGGGGGGCGCGGGCGGTGAGCATTGCTCGGGGAGCGAAGCAGCAGCCCCCGCAGCAGTGCTGGCAGCGGCGCGAGGCTCACCTGCTCGGAGGCCTCGGAGGGCGTAGGTCCCCGGCTGACGTGACCGGCCCGGGCATGGAGGGCCGAGGGCACGAGCTCGGGGAGAGGCGCCAGGCACGACAGGCAGACACGGTGGCTCCACTGCTCCGAGGTCTCCGGAGCAGTGAGACTGAGAGACAGAGGAAGAGATGGCGGCCGGGCTGGGGAGGGAAGGGGCCAGTGTGTAAGGGATCAGGGAAGACAAGCGTTCTGGTGGTGACGGCTGAAGTGAGAACGCAGAAACGGCAGGCTTCACATGCATTCTCTCTCTCTCTCTCTCTCTCTCTCACACACACACACACACACACACACGCGTCTTCTGTCCATTTGGGCCCTGGGCCTTGGTGTGTCTGCTGAGCTGACCTCGGTCCTGGTGCTGGGCTGCCCTGCACAGGGGCAGGTTCCTGAGAGGGTGCCTCCCAGCGAGGTCTCCTTCCCAGCGGGCTGACCCCGCCCAGGGAAGGTGAGTGGCGGGTGGCTGGCCTGCAGCCCTGGCAGCTCCTGCAGCTTCTGGTCAGGCCAGGTTGCGGGCTCGATCCTCAGGGAGGGCGTGCAGGAGGCAGCCGATGCATGATTCTCTCTCATCATTGATGTTTCTCCCCCAGTCCTCTCCCCCTACCCCCCCAAATCAACTAAAATATATTTAAAAAAACAACCACAAGGGAAGAGCAGCGTCAGGGCGGTGTGGGTGGCCCCGGTCCCACTGCCCTCCTGCCCCCCCCCCCGGACCCCCTGCGGGCGAATGAGAGCAGCTGAAACCACGTGCCCACACTCACCCAACACACAGAGGAAAGAGACTCAACTTGAACTTTTTATTCAGAAACAGAAGCGTTAGCTTTCCTCTTGCACATAAGAAATTAAACCTATTTTATTTTTTTTAAGATTAAGATGAGTTTTATGCACACACACAAACACACTCTTGTTTGCTAAGCAATTTGTTGAGCTGTGATCCACATACAGACTATTCACCACTGAGTGTCATTTCGGTGTCCGGAGACTTCTCTAATAGTCACAGAACGTTATCTGTATCGGGGGTTCCTGGGAAAGGCGGTAACCGCCCCCCCCAGGCAGCCCCCCGAAATACCTCACCCGCCGTGGCTGGGCGGGAATCACCCACACGCCTGGCCTTGCGGGACTGAGCACACACATTTCAGGGTCAAAAGAACGTTAGTTAGTGTTCTCCTTTTATTTGTGACTTAAAGTGACATTTTCCAGTCATTTCACCTTAAATGTTTGGACTCCAAGAAAGGAGCACAGCCCTGGCCAGGGTGGCTCAGTGGTGGGGCGCCATCCCATTCGCCAAGAGGTCACCAGTTTGAGTCCCTGTCAGGGCACAGGCCCAGGTTTCGGGCTCCATCACCACTAGGGGGCGTGCAGGAGGCAGCCGATCGATGTTTCCCTCTCCCTCTCCCTTCCTCTCTCTGACATCAGTAAAAACATTAAAAACAACAGAAGCCACCTGTGTCGGGCCTGCAGGTGTGACCGCCCTCAGGCGCGCTCAGACAGCGCGGCTTTAAAAGGTTTTACAGGTGCCGGCACCCCCCGGGGCACACGGGGAGCTCTCCCAGTGCCCCTGCCAGAGCAGCACCCCTGCTTCCGAGTCTGCCCCGCGGTCCCTGCCCCGCGGGCGGGCACTGAGCCGCTGCCAGCCGTCCGTCGGAGGGCGCAGACGGAGCCTGCCGCTCCTTTCGTTCTCCATTCCAAGTCGGTGTGATTCGAAATGCAACACAGGCACACGGCGCGGGTTTTATTAACGTCACTCTGTGGCCAGAGCCAGGGGAGCCCGGGGGACAGAGCCACGTGGCCCCAGGGCTCCCGGCCCCCCTCCCTGCCGCCCAGCTGACATAGCCGGGTCCGGGGAGAAGGCGAGGCCGGCACGGACAGGCGGAAGGTCCCGGAACACGCTCCCGCCGAGCCTGGTGCGGGCGGCCGGGGCTCCTAGCTGCGGGTCTTCGGCTTCGGCCGCAGCCTGTCCCACGCCCGCTCCAGGGCCACTCTGCCCATGAGGTAGGTGATGGCAAAGTTCCGCCTGTACCAGTCCCTGCAGAGGAACCGGACAGCGGTCACTGACCCAGGCCGGGCACTGAGGACTGACCCCCCTCACCCTCCACCCCCTCCGCTCTCCGCCCTCAGGAAGCCAAACTGTCCCTGAACGCCTTCCCTCCCTCCAAATCTCTGCCCAACCCAGGAACCAGGAGGTCACTGGTTCGATTCCCAGTCAGCGCACAGGCCTGGGTTGCAGGCTCGATCCCCAGTAGGGGGCGTGCAGGTGGCAGCCGATCCACGATTCTCTCTCATCATTGATCTTTCTTTCTTTTTTTTAAAAAAAATATATATTATTGATTTTTTACAGAGGAGAGGGATAGAGAGTTAGAAACATCAACGAGAGGGAAACATCCATCAGCCGCCTCCTGCACACCCCCTACTGGGCACATGCCCTTGACCAGAATGGAACCTGGGACCCTTCAGTCTGCAGGTTGATGCTCTATCCACTGATCCAAACCAGCCAGGACTCATCATTGATGTTTCTCTCTCTCTCCCTTCCTCTCTGAAATAAAAAATCCTATATCATAAAAGGCTAACATACAAATCGACTGAACAGCGGAACAACAGGTGACCATGACATGCACTGACCACCAGGGGGCAGACGCTCAACACAGGAGCTGACCCCTGGTGGTCAGTGCACTCCCACAAGGGGAGCGCGGCTCAGCCAGAGGCCGGCTCACGCTGGTGAGTGCAGCGGTGGTGGCAGGAGCCCATTCCCCACGGGTCCTGAACTGCAAGAGAGCGCAGGTTAGGCTGAGGGACTCCTCAGGCCTTTAGATAATAAAGCAAATCTCAAGCATCGCATCCTATCATTTCACCTGGAAACACACACCATTATGCACCGTTAAACCTTCTCTAAAAGCACATCACCACAATGCCGTCACTGCATCTGATAGAAGGAATGACTTATCAATAGGACCTAATAGCCCTAGTTGGTGTTGCTCAGTGGATAGAGCACCAGCCCATGGACTGAAGGGTCACGGGTTCAATTCTGGTCAAGGGCTGGCTCAATCTCTGGTTCCAGTTGGGACATGTGTGAGAGGCAACTGATCGATGTCTTTCTCTCTCTCACATCAATGTTTCTCTCTTTCTGTCTCTCCCCTTCCCTTGCACTGTCTCTAAAAAGCAATAGAAAAATGTCCTCAGGTGAGCAATAAGAAAAAAGGAACACCTACCTGTTATAATACATGTGCTTCTGAAAATTTTTACTTAGAAATTCCTTATAAAAGTCAGCCATTTCTTCTGCATTCAGTGTTGCCTTTTGACCTGGAAATAAATGTCAACTTACACACCAATAGTTCAGGGCAAGGAACCACAAACAACTACTGACCTAAAAACCAGTCCAGCAAGATCAAAATATAAATGTCAGCTGATTTCTATGACAGCACAAACAATCTGAAAATGGAGCTAGGAAAACAATGCCATTTACAACAGCCTCGGGAAGAATAAAAGACGGAGAATAAATGTAAGAGGCAGAAGAGCATCTGAGAGCTTACTTCCCGCCAATGTGGTCAGTTTGGCTCAAATTAGCCCATAAAAATTCTCTTAAAAAAATAAAAATAGCTGAAACCAGTTTGGCTCAGTGGTACAGCGTCGGTCTGTGGACTGAAAGGTCCTGGGTTCGATTCCGGTCAAGGGCATGTACCTTGATTGCGGGCACATCCCCGGTGGGGGGTGTGCAAGAGGCAGCTGGTCCATGTTTCTCTCTCACCGACGTTTCTAGCTCTCTCTCTCTCTCTCTCTCCCTTCCTCTCTGTAAAAGATCAATAAAATGTGTATTTAAAAAAAAAAGGGCATATACCTTGGTTGTGGGCACATCCCCAGTAGGGGGTGTGCAGGAGGCAGCTGATCGATGTTTCTCTCTCATCGATGTTTCTAACTCTCTATCCCTCTCCTTTCCTCTCTGTAAAAACTCAATAAAATATATTTTTAAAAAATAATAATAAAAATAAAAGTAAGTAAAGAGTCCTGGCAGGAAGCTGGGTGGGTCAGAGCGCCGCCTGGACACCACGGCAGGGCTCAGTCCCTGGCCGGGCTCACCCGAGGAGCACCAATGAGTGCGTAAGTGAGTGAATGACCGACTGATGTCTCTCTCTCAAATCAATCGATAAATTAAAAAAAAAAAAGACGGGCGGACCACAAACCGATCCCATGCTGACTGGAGCCACGCTCAGCTGCTGCTCTCGCTGACCCGGTCTCCTGGACGCAGCCGGTTTGTCAGCCGCCATCCGTGCACTGCGCCCAGCCCGTCTCCATGGCAGCAGCCACGCTCCTTCAACAGCCCAGCCTGGCCTCTGCGCCCAGGGCCCGCCCACGGCCTGACCCCCGGCGGCCTAGGCTGCTGCTTCCTCACCTGGGAGCCATGAGCAGGCGGAGAGGGCAGAGGAGTGCGGGCTGGGGCCAGCGGGCCCGAGACGGGAGGACCCGGTGTCCTGGGTCCTTTTGCTGCCAGGGTCGAAGCACCGGGCATGGGGGATGGGCAGGGAGGGGGACGCGCAGGGAGGGGGACGGGCAGGGAGAGGGGACAAGCAGGGCGGGGGACGGGCAGGGAGGAGGACGGGCAGGGAGAGGGGACGAGCAGGGAGGGGGACGGGCAGGGAGGGGGACGCGCAGGGAGGGGGACGGGCAGGGAGGGGGACGGGCAGGGAGAGGGGACGAGCAGGGAGGGGGACGCGCAGGGAGGGGGACGCGCAGGGAGGAGGACGGGCAGGGAGAGGGGACGAGCAGGGCGGGGGACGGGCAGGGAGGAGGACGGGCAGGGAGAGGGGACGAGCAGGGAGGGGGACGGGCAGGGAGGAGGACGGGCAGGGAGAGGGGACGAGCAGGGAGGGGGACGCGCAGGGAGGGGGATGGGCAGGGAGGGGGACGGGCAGGGAGAGGGGACGAGCAGGGAGGGGGACGGGCAGGGAGGAGGACGCGCAGGGAGGGGGACGCGCAGGGAGGGGGACGGGCAGAGAGGAGGACGGGCAGGGAGAGGGGACGAGCAGGGAGGGGGACGGGCAGGGAGGAGGAAGGGCAGAGAGGGGGACGGGCAGGGAGAGGGGACGAGCAGGGAGGGGGACGCGCAGGGAGGGGGTCGCGCAGGGAGGGGGACGGGCAGAGAGGGGGACGCGCAGGGAGGGGGACGGGCAGGGAGAGGGACGAGCAGGGAGGGGGACGGGCAGGGAGAGGGGACGAGCAGGGAGGGGGACGCGCAGGGAGGGGGACGGGCAGGGAGGAGGACGGGCAGGGAGAGGGGACGAGCAGGGCGGGGGACGCGCAGGGAGGGGGACGGGCAGGGAGAGGGGACGAGCAGGGAGGGGGACGGGCAGGGAGGGGGACGGGCAGGGAGGGGGACGGGCAGGGAGAGGGGACGAGCAGGGAGGGGGACGCGCAGGGAGGGGGACGGGCAGGGAGGGGGACGGGCAGGGAGAGGGGACGAGCAGGGCGGGGCTGTCCTACAGCCAGGGGGCATCTAGCTGCCCGTGGGGCTGGCTGTGGGTGGGACAGCCTGGCTGAGCTGCCAGAGGGTCTCGGGGGGCGTGGCCTGCTGGACACACGGCCCTGCTCACAGCACAGCTGCAGGGGGCTGACCGGGCCCCAGGATTCCCTCCTTACCCTGCAGCCGTTACAGAAAAGCTGCCCACCCCGCTGACAGGCCCGGCCACAACCAAGGAGGCCGCGCTGCCACAGGCAGAGAACACGCGGGCGGCACTGCGCGAGGCGGAAGCGGCACCGTGAGGCCGCCAGGCGCGGAGGCCAAGGCGGGACACCGGGGCCTCCGTTTCCGCTCACGGGAGCCGGGACCACGCCCCAGAGCAGGAGCTGGTGCCGGAGGGCGGAGGGGCCACGAGCTGGAAATGACCGGGATCAGCAGAGGGAGCAGAGGGCGACCTTGCGGAGTGGGCCCAGGGGAGGCAGACGCTGGCTGTCCGCTGAGTCCCTGGGGCGCCCGCCCCGCCCCGCCCCTCGGGCGCCCACTCGCCCCCTGAACTCGCTCTCCCTCCGAGCTCCGCCTGCCGTTACTTAGGCAAGAAAAAGAACAAACGAACTCACCCGATTCAGTTCTCAGGCCCAGGCCCTTCGCTTTTAGTCTTGAGTGAATAAATTCTTCTTTTTCCTAAAAAAAGACTAACATCAGACCCCTCTGCCTCCCATGTCTCCCGGCGGGACACAGCCCGCCACCTATCAGACCCCTGCCCTCCCTCGGGGTGTGTGTGTGTGTGTCGCCGGCGGGACACAGCCCAGCGCAAGGAGGAGCCTGGGTGTGGATCCTGAGAATCAGCCTCACAAAGCCAGCTTTCAACCACCACAATTTCCGTTAGTGTTGTGCTCGTTTATTTACTTATTTATGTCTTTAATCCTCACTGGAGGATACTTTTTCCTTTTTTTTTAGAGAGAGTGGAAGGGAGGGGGAGAAGACAGAGAGAGAAACATCGATGTGAGAGAGACACAGCAACTGGTTGCCTCCCACATGTGCCCCAACCGGGGCCAGGGATCGAACCTGCAACCCAGGTGCATGCTCTTGACTGGGAATCAAACTGGTGCAGCCACTGTGGAGAACAGTATGGAGTTCCTCAAAAACTAAAACTGGAACTCCCATCTGACCCAGTGATCGCACTTCTAGGAATATATCCCAAGAAACTAGAAACGCCAATCAGAAAGGATATTTGCACCCCGATGTTCACAGCAGCACAGTTCACCATAGCTGAGATTTGGAAACAGCCCAGGTGCCCATCAGCAGATGAGTGGATCAGAACACTATGGTCCATCTACACAATGGAATACTATGCTGCTGTAAAAGAGAAGGAACTTTTACATTTGCAACAGCATGGATGGGCCTGGAGAGCATTATGCTACGAAATAAGCCAGCCGGAGACAGATAAATATCACATGATGTCACTCATTTGTGAAATATAATGAACACAAACTGATTAACAGGCACAGATCCAGAAAAGAGAAGCATCGATCAGACGATCAAACCTCAGAGGGAAGGTAGGGGAGGGTGGATAAGGGGGGAGTGTGATCAACCAAAGGACTTGTGTGCATGCATATGAGCCTAACCAGTGGTCAGACAACAGGGGGGTGAGGGCATGAGTGGGGGGGTAGGCGGGGGCAATGGGGGGATAAGGACACATGTAACACCTTAATCAATAAGGGAAAAAAGTATATGCATATAGTTCTAGCTGGTTTAGCTCAGTGGACAGAGTGTTGGCCTGCAGGCTGAAGGGTCCCGGGTTCGATTCCAGTCAAGGGCACATGCCCAGGTTGCAGGCTTGACCCCCAGTAGGGGGCATGCAGGAAGCAGCCAATCAATGATTCTCTCTCATCACTGATGTTTCTCTCTCTCTCCCTCTCCCTTCCTCTCTGAAGTCAATAATATATTTTAAAGTAATAACAATAAATATTTATATGCACATATACACGCATATACGTGTGCTAGTACCTGAGCGAGCGGGAGGGAGGAGCTGGGACACTACCAAATACACATGGGCCCTGGCCGTTGGGCTCAGTGGATAGAGCGTCAGCCCGTGACCATCGGCTGTGAGCGCTGATTCTGGTCAAGGGCGTGTACCTCGGCTGCAGGCTCCTCCCCGGTCCTGCCCGGGTCGGGCTCCTATAGGAGCCAACCGCTCGAGGTGTCTCTCACATCGGTATTTCTCCGTCTTCCCTCTCTCTTCCACTCTCCCTAAAGCCAATGGACAAAGATCCTCCGGATGAAGATTAACAAAAACAAAAACCCCACAAATCCACGTGGTCCACAGGCTCTCGGAAATGGCGCACACACATAACTGGCCCAATTCCGCCACAGGGTTAGTGCCATAAACCAGAGAGGGTTCCCTGGGCATGTGTGTGTGGGGGGCCCTCACGGGGCGTCGTGAGGGGAGGACACTGACCCAACGGCGCTCTGAGGGCCCGAGAGCCACTGTCCCGGGACGGCAGAGAGGCCAGTGAGGACACGGCGCCCCCAGTGGCCGGCCGCGGACTGACCTTGCGGAAAGCCAGGTTCTGGCTGGCCCAGAACCGCTGGTTCCAGTCCTGCGTCTCCTGCCGGAGTTCTCGGAGCTTCTGCTCCGCTGGGGACTCATCCTCGGGGACGTGGAAGTGAACGGGCCGGAGGTTTGAGAGCTTGTCTGGGGGCCCGATCCAGTCGTGGCCCGATTTCCTGGGAGGGCAGAACCTCGAGGCCTGGAACAAAACGCAGGGTTATTTTCACACGCGACTCAGCGCGTCTGCAGAGTCATGACTGAACGGCCCAGGGGAGCGACGGTCCTCGTGTCCCCCTTGGAAAGGACGAAGGTAAATGTAACAGATCAACACGACACAAACAGTCCACACGGCGCCGTACCTGCCACCGCCATACAAAGCCAGCGCTCAGCCTGAGCTTTGCACCAGATGCAAAATTAACTCAAAATGGTCCAAGACCCGAATGTAAAATCTAAAACGATAAAACTGTAAAATGCAGCCGAAGATGCACCACCTCGGAGGCGGCAAACATGCCTTCGACACCAAAACCGCCACCGTGAGACACGAGACCGGCGGCCTGGGACCCGCAGGGCGGAGCGGCCGGGAGGCGGCCGGCTCCAGACTCACAGGCTTCTCCAAACTCAGCCACAGACAGACATCCTTTCTCCGGGCACTGTGGGCCCCTGCAGCCTTTGCTGCCGCTCGCACCCGCTGCCGCTGCCACACGGCACGGGGCCCAGCACTCAGAGCCGGCACCACGGCCCCGAGCAGTGACTGCCCTCCTGCCCGCCCGCCCTCCCGCAGACCCAAGCCTCTGCTGGAATCCTCCTTACTCTGCCCAGTGCTTAGGGCCCCTCGTGTCCCTGGGAAGCCAAGCCAAAGCGGAAAGTCCCACAGGCAGAGCCGGTTTTTGGCAGGAGCGCACCGGCCCTGGGGGCAGGAAGACACCCATCTGCTAAGGCCCACAGTCCTCCCCCGCCCCCCAGCTCCTCCTCCTCCTCCTCCTCCCTCCTCCTCCTCGGGGCTGGCCCCAAAGTCCTCTGTGCAAGCAGAGGCAGGGCCGTAACCCGTGGCTCTTTAAAATGTTACCCGTTGCCGGCCGAAACCGGTTGGCTCAGTGGTAGAGCGTCGGCCTGTGGACTGAAAGGTCCCTGGTTCAATTCCGGGCAAGGGCATGTACCTTGGTTGCGGGCACATTCCTCAGTGGAGGGTGTGCAAGAGGCGATGTTTCTCTCTCATTGATGTTTCTAGCTCTCTATCTCTCTCCCTTTCTCTCTGTAAAAGATCAATAAAATATATTTTTTAAAAAATTCAGTCTTCTAACTTTTGAGGGTGATGTGCTCTTCACTGTAGTATCTGCTGCCCGTCAGCCGGCAACGCAGGGCCCTGCCAGCAGGAGGCGAGGGGTCCCACCCGACGCTGCGTGTACCGGTTCCCCGCCATCCAGAGGTTCCCTGAAGGACGGGAGGCCCCACAGGCATGGCTTTCCCGCCCCCTGCACAGCGGGGGTCAGCGATGCCAGGTTTCCCTCCCTCTCTGCGGAACCCCTACCTGCCAGGTGAACTCTGTGCTCTCAACTGCCCGCAGCTTTCTACCATAACTGGGGAGATTTCATCTCGTGTGGTGGAGGTTACCCCTCTGAGCTCCCCTATAAACAGTGGCTGAACAGTGTGCTCAATGGTTAGGGCACCAGCTGTGCTCCAAAAGGTCTTGGGCTCAATTCCTGGTCAAGGGCACTACCTGGGTTGCAGGTTTGATCCCGGCCCCAGTCAGGGTGTGTGTAGGAGGTAACCAATCGATGTGCATCTCTGTCACCCAAGCACTGCTATTTAAAGCGAGAAGGCACGTGGGGAGGAAAAAGTCCTTCAGTAAAAGGAAAATCTTTGAAGTCTGAATAATGGCTGTAATTGCTGGTTCTCACAGCACAGCACAGCGTCCCATGCTCAGTGCGGAGGGCGGTGCAGACGGGAGGACAAGCAGGAACCAGCAGTCCCCTCCCCAGCCCTGCCTCCCACTTGCAGTTCCTCTCTTCGGGTAGACTACCGCTGGGCAGTGCCTGCCGGCTTCTCCTGTTCCGCCCGGCGGCCCTGGCTCCCACCCGGCTCCACGGAGGTGCCTGAGGCCCCCCCAGCTCCACGGTGGATCCCTGAGGCCCCCCTGCACCGCTCACCCTGGGCCCCCTGCTGGAAGCAGGACTTGTAGCCCAGAGGGTGCCCAGCGTGCCAGTCCAGAGCGCAGAGCCATTTCTGAGTTCCGGCTACACTGCCAGCTGGGAAACCGACAGGCAAAGGCGAGAGAAGACACCTGGCAGGACAGAGGGCCTGGTGTTCTCTGAGGTGGGAACCAGAGCCGCTCCCTCCCGGGTGGGAGGCCCAGCCTCCTAGTCTCGGATGCAGACCAATCAGCACCAGAGAAAAGGACCCCAGCACGCCCAGCAGGTCCTAGAAGCAGCTCTCCCTCATTCAGGGCAGGACACGGACAAATGGGCATGTAGGCTGGCCCTGCCGGCGCTGGCTCGGGCTGAGCATCGACCTAGGAACCAGGAGGTCAGGGTTCGATTCCCGGTCGGAGGCAGCCCGTCAGTGATCCTCTGTCATCATTAATGTTTCCATCTTTCTCTCCTTCTTCTTTCCTCCCTGAAATCACTAAAAACATATTTTTTAAAAAAAGAATATGTAGGCTGAACTGGACACACGGGATTAAAGTACATCTGCTCAGGTAAGTAAAACAAAGGCTTACCACCCGTGACTTTGAAGAAGACCGGATGTGTAAAATCAGAGCCTGAAAGACAAGGATCTCCGCAGAACTTAATCACCGTCCTCCAGACCAAACACACAGGCACACCCGCGGCCCTGGGGAGAGCTGTTCTCCGGCGGGCGTTCCTGGGCCACATCCTAAATCCACACCAGTCATAACGCTGGGCCGGGCAAGGCTGACGCACGGCCCAGCTCCCCTCCTCGGCTCAGCCACCGCCTCTGCGGGGCTGCAGCCTGACGGCGCAGGAGGGCTGCCCCGGGGACCAGGCACGGTAAGCGCGCTGGGTGCCCGCTCAGACCCCTGCTCCGGACCCCCTGCCCAGCCGGAGGTGCTGGGTGGGGTCCTGTGTTCTGGGACGAGCGGTCAGAGCTGCCACCACTGTCACAGGGAAATGTGACAGGCCCAGTGACCGGGGACCCGTTGCCCTGGTAACTCCTTGTCTAAACTGCAAATGAGCCTTTGCCAGTTTGGCTCAGTGGGTAGAGCTGGCCTGCAGACTGAAAAAAATAATAATGATAATTTTAAAAAAGACTAGACGAGACAGAACTTCAAAGCCATGTTTACAAGACTGTTAGTGCCGAAACCGGTTTGGCTCAGTGGATAGAGCGTCGGCCTGCGGACTGAAGGATCCCAGATTCGATTCCGGTCAAGGGCATGTACCCTGGTTGCGGGCACATCCCAGGTAGGGGGTGTGCAGGAGGCAGCTGATCAATGTTTCTCTCTCATTGATGTTTCTAGCTCTCTATCCCTCTCTCTTCCTCTCAGTAAAAAATCAGTAAAATTAAAAAAAAATGCTTAAAAAAAATAACCTCCCACCATCAATTAAAAAAAAAAAGACTGTTAGTAACGACAGATCCAGAGGAACGAAAATGTACAGAAGGCACGCCTTGGAATTCCTAAAATTTGCTTTTTTTACTCCTTCTGTAAACCAGGTGAATCCAGCCTCGTTAGTGAGTTTGGTGACAGTGTTTGCATGTTTTGTTTAACCATTTTATCTGCAATCCATTCCTGGCCGGTAGCCTGCAAGTGAGCTGGAATAAAGGCCCCAACTCTCTCTCTCTCTCTTTTAATATAAATATATCTTTATTGATTCCAGAGAGGAAGGGAGATGGACAGACAGAAACATCCATGATGAGAGAGAATCATGGATCGGCTGCCTACAGCAAGCCCTCTACTGGGGATGGAGCCCCAAACCCAGGCCTGTGCCCTTGACCAGAATCGAACCCAGGACCCTTCAGTCCACAGGCCGAGCTCTATCCACTGAGCCACACCGGGTAGGGTAGGCCTCGACTCTAACGCCTTCCCCAAAAAAGTGCCGCTCACGAGCCGCTCGGAAGCGGGTTCCACAGGAGAGAAGCGGGTTCCACAGGAGAGAAGCGGCTGCAGGTCCTGCAAAGCGCGGCGGCCGGGCCGTGTGCGCAGCGAGAGGAAAGGCCTGAAACCTGCTGCTGGGGGGATGTTTTCCACGGACTTGTTCAGGGAGAGGAACCTCGATGTGAGAGACACACGGGGACTGGCTGCCTCCTGCACATCCCCCTCCCCTAGGGCCCGGGAGGAGCCTTCGATCCAGACTCGAACCCAGGACCTTTCAGTCCAAGGGCCGGCGCGCTCTCCACTGCGCAACACGGGCCGGGGCGCAGCACCGATCACCTCGACGAAGCCGAAAGGCCAGAAACCACCCGCCGCGCGGCGCGCGTGGGGGGCTCGCCCGCCACAGGGAAGAGCGCCCCGGGGAGTGGGTGCGGCTCCCTCGGACCCAGGGCCGCCGCGGCGGGTGCGGGCGCACGGCGCCCTGCGCGGCGGGCAGTGGGCGGGGGGCGCGGCGGGTGACAGGGGCGCGGTCCCCCCCGGCCCCACTCACCCGGCCCGGCGCGGCCTCCCCGCACTGGGCGCCGCGCTCCGGGGCGAGCCGCCAGCCGCGGGCCGCCAGCGGCGGGAGCCGGCGCCTCCCGAGGACCCGCCAGGCCGCCATGGGCCAGCCACCGGCTCTCGCGGCGGCGCGCGGCAGCGTCGCGACAGCGCGCGGGGCTGCTTTACGGCAGGTCGCAGGTCACAGGTCGCAGGTCACAAGTCGCAGGTCGCGGGGGGCGGGCCGACCGCGCGCTTTCCCTGCATGGGCCCGGCGACGGCGGCGGCGACGGCGGCGGCGGCGGCGGCGCGGGGTTCGCGGCGGCGCGGGGTTCGCGGCGGCGCGGGGTTCGCGGCGGCGGCTCCCGGGCCGCGGCCTCTCGGGGCGGCGGCGCGCGGCGGCGGGCGGCGGGGGCGGCGCGGGGCCCGGCCGGGCGCCGGAGGCCGTTTTCCCAGGAGCCGCGGCGGTCGGCCCGGGGCGGGGCCGCGGGGCCGGACGCCGGCGGGAGCCGCGGAGTCGCAGGGCGTCGGCGGCGGGGCGCGCGATGGCGCGGGCGGCACAGGTGAGCGCGGCGGGCGGCGCGGGCCTCCTCCGGGCGCGGACCGCGGGCCCTGCTCGGCCCTGGACCCCCGCGGCCGGCGGGCCGGGCCTCCGAGCCGGGCTCCCAGGACCGGCCGGCCCCCGCGGCTCTCCCCGCGGCTCTCCCGGGCTCACTGACCGCCGGCCGGGCCGAGGCGCCCCCTCCCCCGCGGCCATTGTGAGGTCAGGCCGGCGGGCGCGTCGGGGGCCGGGGCGACGCCCGGAGCGGCCGCTGCGGCCAGTAGCTGCCGCCGCCGCCGCCGCCCCTTCGCCGGCCCCCGCTCAGACCTGGCCGGGAGGGGAGCGAGGGATGCCGCGGGGGGCCCAGCGCGGGCGCCGCACCCCCTGAAGGGCTGCCCGGCCGCCTCGCCGCGCACCATGGCGAGCCAGCCCGCGGAGATGTCCTCGGGGTAACGAGCGGGGCGGGAGGGGAGCCGGGAGGAGCGAGGCCCGGGGCGGGCTCCTGGCTCGCACCCACCGGGGATCGGTTTCCGTGGATATTCCATCCTCCCCCGGCGAGCTGCTTCGTAGAGACTCGGGAGCCTGAAACATTCCTCCGGCCTCTCCGCGCCGAACGGGAGGCTGGCGAAGGCGGAATTCATGGCTGCCACACCGGGGCACGGCGGGCTGGGGCAGGGGCTGAGCATGGTGGGGCCGGGGAGGGTGCCCTTCGCGGGACCCTGTCACGGTCCTGTCCTGTGGAGCGCCATGCCCTTCAGGGAAGAGGGCGGGGAAGGGGGGGACGGAGGGAGCAGGGAAGTGGCACATCTGGGGTGCCTGGTGCCGCCTGGGGGTGTTGGTTTCTCTTAGAGGTTTTTCCGGAAACTCGGCCGGGCCCGCCTCCGGCCAGCTGGTGCTTAGGGAGTCCTGTTGTCCAGGCCGGCGGCTGGGGTGCATTCCTGAGAGGGCCGCGCGGGCGGGTGCCACCAGCAGCTTCCAGGCTGCGGGCTGGGGAACCCGTGCCCTTTCCCCGCGAGAGTTCAGACAGCTGCGTGCCACGCTCACAGGATGTGGCTCCTCCCCACCGCAGGACCCGCCTGCTCCTGGGCGCTGGATGATGGTGATTTTCAGGAACCCGAGTTCATTAGTCACTTTCCCCCCTAAGATCAAACATCTTTTAAAAGTAAAACTTGATTGATTTTAGGGAGAGGAAGGGAGAGAGAAACATTGATTTGTTGTTCCACTTATTTGTGCATTCATTGGTCGATTCTCGCATGTGCCCTGACCAGGACCTCCTGGTTCATAGGTCACTCAGCCACTGAGCCAGGTGGCAGGGTGACTTCTTTCTTTCTTTCTTTCTTTCTGGTGACTTCTTCCTTCCTTTTCTTTTCTTTCTTCCTTTCTTTCTTTCTCTCTTTCTTTCTTTCTTTCTTTCTTTCTTCTTCCTTCCTTTTCTTTTCTTTCTTCCTTTCTTTCTTTCTCTCTTTCTTTCTTTCTTTCTTTCTTTCTTTCGTATGTATATTGGTTTCAGATAGGTCAGGAGAGGGGGGAGAGAGAAACATGAGGAGAGAGAATCATTGATCAGCTGCCTCCTGTGCGCCCCGCAGTGGGGGACCTCCTGGTTCGCAGGTGGGCGCTCCCTCACTGAGCCGTGCCCGCCCGGGAACTGCTTCTCCGCCAGCATGACTGCCGTCTGGGCTGCGGCATTGACACGCCCTTCCGAACGTCGCTGTCCAGAGCGAGGGCTTTAGAGTGGGCTAACTGGTCTCCCTCCTGCGGACTCTGCGGGGTACTGAGCTGCCTTCTTGTCCTTTCAGTGCTTGTGAAACTGAGCCCGACCAGAGAATGGATATGGGAAACCAGCACCCTAGCATCAGCAGGCTGCAGGAGATCCAGAAGGAAGTGAAGAGCATCGAGCCCCAGGTGGTTGGCTTCAGCGGGCTGTCGGACGACAAGAACTACAAGAAGCTGGAGAGGATGCTGATGAGGCAGCTTTTCGAGATCGACTCCGTGGACACGGAAGGGAAGGGGGACATCCAGCAAGCGCGGAAGCGGGCAGCCCAGGAGACGGAGCGCCTCCTCAAGGAGCTGGAGCAGAACGCCAACCACCCGCACCGGCTGGAGATCCAGACCATCTTCCAGGAGGCGCAGGCCCTGGTGCGGGAGAAGATCGTGCCCTTCTACAGCGGCGGCAGCCGCGTGGGGGAGGAGTTCGAGGAAGGCATCCAGGACGTCATCCTGAGGCTGACGCACGTCAAGACGGGCGGGAAGGTGTCCCTGCGGAAGGCCCGCTACCGCACGCTCGCCAAGGTGTGCGCCGTGCAGGAGATCATCGAGGACTGCGTGAAGCGGCAGCCGTCCCTGCCGCTGTCCGAGGACACCCACCCGTCCGTGGCCAAGATCAACTGTGTGATGTGCGAGGTGAACAAGGCCAGGGGCACGCTGATCGCCCTGCTCATGGACGTGGCCAACAACGAGACGTGCAAGCACCTGTCCTGCGTGCTCTCGGGCATGATCGCGGACCTGGACGCGCTGGACGTGTGCGGGCGGACGGAGGTCCGCAACTACCGCCGTGAGGTGGTGGAGGACATCAACAAGCTGCTGCGGTACCTGGATCTGGAGGAGGCGGCGGACTCGGCCCACGCGTTCGACCTGGGCCAGAACCAGTCCATCCTAAAGATCGAGCAGGTCCTCAAGCGGATGCGGGAGATTAAGGACGAGCTGCTGCAGGCGCAGAACCCCCCCGAGCTGTACCTGAGCGCCAAGACGGAGCTGCAGGCCCTGATCGGGCAGCTGGACGAGGTGAGCCCCGAGAAGAACCCCTGCATCCGGGAGGCGCGGCGGCGGGCGGTGATCGCCGTGCAGACCCTCATCACGCACATCGACCTGAAGGAGGCGCTGGAGAGGAGGAAGTCCTTCGTGTGCGAGGAGCACCCGTCCCACAAGGCCATCTGGGCCGTGCTGGGCCACCTGTCCGAGATCCTGGGGGAAGTGCTGCTGTTCGACGGGAACCGGACGGACAAGAACTACATGCGGCTGGAGGAGCTGCTCACCAAGCAGCTGCTGGCCCTGGACGCGGTGGACCCGCAGGGCGAGGAGCAGTGCAAGGCGGCCCGGAAGCAGGCCGTGAAGCTGGCCCAGAACATCCTCAGCTTCCTGGACCTGAAGTCGGACGAGTGGGAGTACTGAGGCCGGCCGCCGCGCCCGTGGGGCGTCCCCAGACGTGTATGTGTTTACGGAGAGCTTGCGGTTCGCCGAGCCCAACTGTGGTTTGTACCTGCATATTGCAATCGCAGTATTTATGATTTCAGCAAATTATATTCCGTACCTGCTGCTTTTGATGTCGCAAAACAAGTATCATTACAGCTCGCTGACTTTCCCACTGGATCGTGATCTGTATGTCGTGGTGTTATTTTCTTAATCAGAAAATGGCATCTGGGCAGCTTCTGTGATTTTTAACTGGGTTGTGCAAAAGCATGAAAACAGATGTTTCAGATCCAGGACGGGGCCTAGCCTTGCCTCATACTAGGGCAGTTGTGAGAAAGGGCAGGCTTTTTAAGTTAGAAGTAAGGTGCAAGCGCAGAAGCAGGGAGAATGTTTTATTCTGCTAAATAAAGCAGGACTTTTCCATTTATCGGCCTGATTGGTCCCCCCCAACTTACCTGGGTGGGTGGTGGTTTTACTGTCTTCGGACGGTCTGTTCTTTCATAAACTTGGTCTGGGAAACAGGCGTTTCCCAGGCTCTCTGCGTTCAGGCCTGCTCACGTGCCCAGTGCTACCGCACCGAGCCCCCTCGCTGGCTGCTTTCCCTGCCCCTCTAGGGAGTCTGTGTCCTCGTTCAGTTCGGTGCCTCCCCTGGCATGTGTTTCCACGATGTGACATGAAGAGAATCTGTAGTGGAAGTAAAGCCCACCCCTCCCATGTCTGTGACACAGAAAATTGTGGACATTGGTAGCAAAGAAACCTTTGAGGCTGCGTTGAAAGGGATAAGACGCCAGCTAATACTTTGAGTGGTTTTGTTTGTAAAGTCTGAACTGACGGTTTTCCTTAGTGATCGGTAGGGAGGGAAACGTTTCCGCGGACCTGGAGAAAAGTGAAGGGAAACACGCCCAGCCTGTGCAGGGCGTGCCTGGAGACAGTGCCACGGCCTGTGTGGGTGTGCGGGGAGGCGGCATGCGGTGGGCTCTCCTGGCACTGGCGCTGCCGCCAGCAGGCTGCTCCGTGCCCAGAGCTGCCTCACAGGCGGCGGCACTCGCCAGCTTGCTGAGAAGGTAGCCGTCGGCAGTTCCCGAAGCCCTGAAGCGCGGACGGCGCATTGGTTGGCGTGGGTGACGGACTGCTCCCTGTCACCTTTCACAGGTGTCCGCCGCGCCTTGAGCTCTAGAAACCCGCTCCTCAGCCACGGGTGTGACTCGGCGTAAACAAAGCGCAGACCAGCAGGTGCAGGAACGCCCCGAACGCCGAGGCCGAGCGGAGCCTGCCCGCTAATAAAAGCCTGAGCCAGTTCCTCCTGCAGCGGGCTCCCCGATAGTGGGGTCAGAGGGCAGTGGGGTGCCCCGTCAGTGAGCCCTCCCGCCTGCCCCCAGCTCCTGGCGCCTGGGGGCTGTCCCAGCGCAGGTTGTTGGAGCCGTGTTGGCCAGTCCCTGTCGGGTGCTGTTCTGGGGCGTAGTTTCAGGGTGCCCTCCAGCACTGGTGGGAGCACGGGGGGCGGCCTCCCTGACTGCTCCCAACGTCCGCAGCAGCAGCAGCTGCGATTTCAGTGTCGGGTCTGGAAGCTCGGCACGCTCATACCGGCTGTTCTTTGCCAGCAGCACTGCCCGCCCTGTGCCCACGCCTCCCGTAGGCGGGGAGCCGGCCCGCCGAGCTCCGGGCTGCTGCCTGGCTGGCACTGGGGGCAGCGCCCGGGGTCATTGGTCACGGAAACAGGCCAATGGAGCGCCTGGTGAGGCGTGTGTCCCTGAGCCCCGGCACCTGCTGTTCTGCCCGCACCGAGCCCCCTCGCTGGCTGCTATCCCCGCCCCCCTGGGGAGCCCGTGTCCTCATTCAGTTCGGTGCCTCCCGTGGAGTGTGTTCCCACGATGTGACGTGAGGAGAATCTGTAACGGAAGTAAAGCCCACCCCTCCCGTGTCTGCTTTGGTCTGCATTAAACGTGTAACCTCTGTTCACGCGAAACCAGTGGGGTGTCTGCTTTCTGTGCTGCTCGCCTGCCAGGCCACGGCAGCCTGAGCGTTGTGGAAACAAAGGAATGACCTGTCGGCACGTACAGCTCACCGCCTGTCCCCCTGAGCCCGGTGAGCCGTGGTGGATAGAAGCCGGCAGGTTTGGGGACGGAACCAGCTTTTCTCATTGCTTTCCTTTGCCAATTGCCACCTGGTCCTGAGGGTCTCCGCTGAGCCTGTGCTCGGTTATTGGAGCAGACACTCAGCACCTCAGTCCCTGGGGCCCTGCTGGCCACTGACTGCGGCCTGGCGCCGGTGTGCTTCCGGGAGCGGCTGTGCCCTCGCTGATGGCTGTGCGGCCTGTCTGAGCGCTCGGGGTGTGCTGAGACCCACAGAGCAGCAGAACTTAATTATTGATGAATGAAAAGCCTCTCGGCTCATGTGGGCAATGGAGACGTGTGAGTCTGAGGCGTTAGCTCCCCGTTTCACCTGCGTGGCGGGCGGCGGCGGGCTGCCAGCTCTGGCTGGTGGCAGTGGCCTCAGGGTCTCGTCACAGGGAAGGGTGACGTTCCCCTTTAAACAACCAGGACCAGGAGGCGGGAGGGGCTGCCACAGCTCCCAGGAGCACCTCTGGCCCCGAGTCCGCCCAGGGCTTCCGGACGCCGCCGCCAGGGGCTTCCTGCAGCGAGGACCGGCTCCTCGCTCCCTGGGCAGGTCTGTCTGTCTGTCTGTCTGTTGAAGCTTGTCCTGTGGCAGCAGTGAAGTGTGTCTAGTCCTGGCCTTTCCTGCAGGTCCCCTGGTCTGGCCGCTGCTGTCCTCCAGGGGAGCGGAGAGAAGCGAGGCCGCCTCCCGCCACGCACATGCGGGCACACGTGTGGGAAGAAGCACGTTGGACAGGTTAGTGTGCCCAGCACGCCTGCTGCCCGAAGGAGCCATCTCGTGAGGGTAAGGGACGCGCGGGCAGGTCAGCACCCTCTGCCCGAGGCCTGGGGCTCCGGCTGCAGGTGGGCCTCCAGGTGAGAGTGGTCCTGCCTCAGCACCAGGCCTGCCCGGTGCCAGGGCCCGGCTCCTGGGCGGACACACCAACCGCCTCCCTCTTCTCCCGGTCCTGTGAGGGGGGCCATCGGTATAAGAACCTTTCCGCTCTCCAGCCTCTTCCGGTGCCGATCCTCACACCGCCGGCGCCGGGGCACGGAGGCCGGCACAGCCCGGAGCCTGGGGCAGCGAGGTCCCGGCTGCTGGCCTCACGGGTGGACGGCTTAGGCAGGGTGGCTGTGGCCTCGGCTCCGGCCCACGTGCTTACGTCTCCGGGAAACACAGGCTTCGCCTCCCCCCTCACCTGCCCCGGCCATCCCACGAAGGGCAGGGTCCTGGGACCAGCACGGCTCTTGGGTTGCCCCTGGGTCAGGGCCTGGGGGCGGGTAGGGTGCAGGCTGACCAGCAGCCTGTGCAAAGCCCTGAGGTCCCGCAGCCTCTGTGCTGGGGGCAGGGGGGTGAGTCCAGGGCCCCAGGGGCTATGCTGGGGGGAGCCGCTGGGGAGCAGAATTTCATCCTGGACGAGAGCCAGGTACCGGTGACCCTTTGGGACGGGGCACTTCGGGGGGTTGCCCAGCCACAGTAGCTCCACCAAACCTGGCCCGGTGGCTAGACCTGTGCCCTGGCAGCCGGCAGACGGTACCCAGGGGTACCCAGAGAGACCCCAAGAGGCTGGTCTGAGCCCCACTGCGTTGGGGGGCCTGCCAGGCGGGGTGAAGAGGGAGGACCTAAACAGACCCGCCCTGCCCGCCCCTCCACAGCCCTGTCTTCGTCCCAGCACCTTGACCTTGAAGTCTCCTGAGCATCCGGCATCCCTCCCCAGCCCCGCCCGCCTGTTGTGTTTTCCTGCGGCCACCAGGTGGCGCCCGAGGCCAAGCTTCTCGGAGC
This sequence comes from Nyctalus aviator, assembly GCA_036971965.1. NCBI lineage: Eukaryota > Metazoa > Chordata > Mammalia > Chiroptera > Vespertilionidae > Nyctalus > Nyctalus aviator. Next base: position 1,854,814 of record CM072922.1, read on the forward strand.
CCAGGCCTCCCGGCCAGGAGTGCAGAAGGAAACAGGCGGGGCTGCAGCTGTTGCTCTGGGCCTGCCCCACCTGTGCTCCCCCGGGGGACAGCTGGCCGCCCAGGGGGACAGGTGCCGGGCACTCTGGAGCCGAGCGGGGCTGGCTGGGCTGTCCCACCGTGCCCACGCCACAGTGTGGAGCCCCAGGGAGCCGTGGGAAGCGCACTGCGTCGGACTTGCCCCTCGCAGCCGGGCAGGGCCATGGCCTGCTCGCCATCCACAGCCCCCGGCACCCCAGGCGTCAGGGCGGCAAGCAAGGGCAGCCGGGCGGTGTCCCCCCATTCTCTGCCCCTGGCCCCACTGGGGCCCTGTGATTTGGGGTCCGGGACTGGCGTGATGGGCATGTTAAGTGTCCGGAGGAAGTGCCGGAGCCCGAGAGAAGGAAGAACCAGGGCAGTGGGCGGTGGGCCCGGGGCGGGAAGGGCTGCTGTGGGTGTGGGGAGGGAGCTGGCCTCCCCTGGGGCTCAAGGAGCCCATCAGGCCCTGGCCTTCTGGGCTCAGCTTCCCCCAGGGCCCGCCGCACTTTGGGGACTGCACTCAGGCCGGCTGTAAGGCAGGCAATGGAGGCTGGCCCGTGCTGCCCAGCAGCCTGGGGGGAGCTGGTGGTGGCACCCCAGCAGCCTCGCTAGCTCCTGGGGCTGGTGGGGTGGCCAGGGCACGGCGGGTGGGGGCTAAGCTCCGTCCCTAGCAGGGCCTCCCCACACCGCCGGCCTGCCTGCCCCACTCCTGGCCCCAAGCTCTCCCACTCCAGCCCCGCCTGCCCGAGCTGTGCCCCTGCCACCGATCCTCACAGCTGCACACCAGCAGGGGCTGCGGGCACCTGGGTGCTGGCTGGGTGGCTGCGGGGCCAGAGGCAAGCTGTGCAGGGGACCCACTCCTGCCGGGGCCCTCAGAGGCCCCCAGGGACGCCTCAGCGCCGAAGCGTCTGCGTTGCTAGGAGCTCAGGCCTCTTCTCAGGGGCCTGGATCCCAGCAGACAACAGAGCTGCTTCCCGGGCTGACGCCATGGGGTCACAGCCCTGCAGCAGGCGGGTAGAACACGGGGAGGGGGGCCCCCACCGGCTCTTGGGGACCAGCGCCCGCACAGACCCAGCGGGCTTGGGGGGCCCTGGTGGCGCTGTGCTGTCACCCAGAGAGGCTGCGGCAGGGACAGGAGGCCCGGCTGTCACCCTGGGAGGGGTCACGGTTTCTTCCCCAGGATTCGGCCCCAGCCCTGTCCTCCTGGCCCCTCCCCAGGGCGCCTCCCGGGAACTCCTGGCACACTGTCCGCTGCCCGCCCGCCTGCCCCAAGCCGGGTCCTGGGTCAGCTCCTCCCTAAGGCCCAGATCCACCCGCTGACGTCATTGGGGGTAGGAGCCGGCCGGGCCTCCCAGGCCTCTGTGCCCCAGAGACCTGGGCCATCTGTGAAGTGGCAGTGACTCCGCTTTGTCCTGGGGTTGAGAGCCTGATGGTGCTCACGGAGCCCTGGGGTGCGGCCGCTGAGTGGGAAGGAGTCAGCGGGCTGCACCTCCTCCCAAGGAGCCCCTCAGGTCTTCCCTTCAGGCCAGGGTGTCCCCGAAATCCTAGGCCAGCCGGCCCGCCCTCCTCAGGCAGCAAGCAGACGCGAGGCAGGGCCGGGCCATGGCCTCAGGCCCAGCTCCAGGCTGCAATCCTGGGCGCCCGGCGGGTCCTGGAGCTGCAGCTCAGCTCTGCACGCAGCTCCCCTCCCTGTGCCCCCTCCCCGGGGGTGACCGCCAAGTCCTGGTGACGTGCTATGCGGTGGCTCCTGCAGCTTCACCCAGCACCTCAAATGGCTGAGCATGTATGCTGTGTGCACACACGTGTTCCATGTACATGTGGGTGTGAACGCGCACACAAGTGTGCTGTGTGCATGTGTTTGCAATGGTGTTCGTGTGTGTGCGGCGTGCATATGTGTGTGTGTGTGACAACGCGGGACACACTCTGCCTGGCACCCTACTGGCCTTGGGTGGGCACGGGGCCGGGTGGTGGGGGCTGGGGGCTGGCAGGGCTGCCTGGCGGCTGAGGGGCCCCGGGACTGAGGCCCAGAAGGAAGCCAGCAGAGCAGCCATGGCGGGGGCCTTAGCAACACGGCACAAAGCACTGGCCTACTTACTCCCTCCGCCCCGCCCCTCGCCGCCTCCGGAGGGGGAGGGGCTGTGGCAGAGCCGGCCTTAGCTTTCTGGAGGCCCAGCCCGTCCCTGAGGCTCAGCTCCCAGCCCTGGACCCCGGCCTCCTGGCCCCTCCTAACTGTGGGTGCTGGGCAGCGGGAGCCTGTTCCTCCCCCAATGGGGGTGCTCGGCCCCGCGCTCGCTCCCTGTCCTCTGGGGGCTGTGGATGTTTCTTGGGGTTCTCCGTGCTGCTGGGGTGACCACAGGCCTTGGAAGTCTGTGACCCGGACCAAAGGCCTCAGACCAGGCCCCCCACGTCGGGGCAGTCTGGTGAGGGGGTGGCGGGAGCACCGAGGACAGAGCCCAAGTGCCCACCCAGCCCCCGGGACAAGGCCCAGGGGAGGGGCGCCCTCTACACCCCGACACCCTCAGCCAGGCGGCCCCGGGGCGGGCGGGGAGGCCGGCAGCTCCCTCACCTTGGCCTGACTTTGGAGCAGCTCTGAGCTGGCCGCCTCCTGCAGGAAGCCCGCCTGGCCTACAGCCACCGCTCTCCCAGCGGAGGGCACGGAGACAAGAGTCTCCGTAGCCCAGAGCAAGCCACCAGGGGAGAAGGGGGCATTGGTGGGGCAGCCCGAGGGGCTCGGGGGCCTGGGAGGTCCCGCTGCCGCTGCCCACCCTGCACGCCCCGGCTGCCGGAGGGCTCGGCGGGCCATGGCAGTGCCGCGGCTCCCGGCGGGCGGAGGGCCAGCAGGCTGGGAGGGCCTTTGTGGAGCACCGGGGACAGGAAGCTGGGCCTGGTGGGCGTCACCCGACACCACGCTTCAAAACCAAATGTTTTCCTGACCTCACCCGGAGCCAGGCTGCTGGCCCCCAGGCCCGGCTCCTGCTGGCCTCCGTCCCCACAGGACAGACTGTGGGTATCAGAGAGCAGGCCTGGCCCAGCAGCCCCCGCCCTGGGAATCTGGGGGCCATGTGACCTGTGTCCCCCTCCCAGCCTGGAGCCTGCCCCCCTCACCCACCAGATGCTCCCTGCACCCCATCTGTGGGAGGAGTGAGGAGGCTGGCAGGGGAGCAGCGGGCACCGTGGGAGTGGGCGTTGGGGCTGACCCTGCGTGCACACGCGGATGTGAATGTGTGTGCCCCAGGCGCCGCTGCAGCTGCCCGCCCTGCCCCCATCGCCCCCTAATTTATGCCGTGAGGGCCGGCCGCTCGCTGGGCCCCTGCCTGGCGGAGGCTTTGTCCCCGGCGATTCCCAGGGCCGGCCCCTTTGGGAAGAAAGGGTCCTTCTCCGCGATGAGGTCACCCTCCCGCTGGGCGCACAAGGCCTGGGCCCCGCCCCCCTCCGGCAGCTGCCTTTGTCCTCAGGCTCAGCCAGGAGAGGCCGGGCCCCAGCTCTGCCTGGGGGGAGGCGGAGGCTGGGCCTCTTCTGGGGAGGGTGTGCGGGGGGAGGGGAGGGGAGGGGAGGGGAGGGGAGGGAGGGATGGAGCAGCCCCCTCCCTGGCTTTGCTCCCAATGAGTGACAGCTGAGGGGCTCCCCCACCCCAGATCCACGGGCTCTCAGCCCAGTGGGGCGTCTGTGTCCAGCTGTCTGTCTGGTCCCCAGGACGGGCAGGAGCTACAGGAGGGGGAAGGGGGCGTGGGTGCCCGGGACCACCTAGGAGGGCAGGCAGCTGTCCCGGCCAGGAGTGGCTCCATCCCTGAAGGGCTTCTGGGTGTCCTGTCCTCAGCTGCCGAGGCCAGGGCTGCCCTGGCCCAGGACTCCTGGCTGTGCACCTGTGCGGTCTGTGCGTGTGCGTGTGCGTGTGCGTGCGCGTGCATGTGGTGGGGTGAAGGGCTGGCAGGCCTGGGCGCCCCTCAGCACCTCCCCATGCAGCTCCCAAGGAGACCCCCCACGAGCCCAGCTGGATACCCGTTCCCCAGGGGCTGGGGGCTGAGGCTCAGAGAGGACAAGGCTCCTGCTCAAAGGCCCTGGGGGAAGGGGTTCTTTTCTGACTCTGTAACCGACAACCGGGGTTTGGGCGCCTGTGACGAGCTAACTCAGCGGAGACGGGCGCCGATCCCGATCCCGATCCCGGCAGAGGGGAGCCGGTCACCCCACACCTGCTCCGCTCCCACCAGCCAAGGGGACGGCCCCCTTCCCATGGGAGCGCCAGGCCCGGGCGCACGGCGGGCAGGTTAGAGGTGCTTCCGATCAGAGCCGCACCCTCAGGGCCAGCAGAGGGTCCCTTTGGCTTCTGCCCCAGCGGCTTCCCCCGCACAGGCCGCCTGCCCCCTCCCCGGCCGGAGAGGCCTGGCCCGGCCCAGAGGAGCCGTGGAGCTGCGCTGGGCCCGCTGACTAGGGGGTCAGGACAGGCTGACTGTCAGGTTGTGGGGGCGCTGGGGCTTCGGATGCCCCAGGGAGGGGCCTGGGCAGGGCTGGAGGGGCGCGGGGAGGGCGGAGGCCTGGTGGCTGTCTGGGGGCCTGGGCCGGCCCAGAGCTGCTCTCCCCGGGGACGGGGATCGGCCAGCCCCGCGGGACAGAGAGGGCTGGGGTTCGCGCGCCTCCAGCTCTGCCCAGGCCCCTGGGACAGGCGGGAAGCTGGGTCGGAGGAAGCGGAGGTGGGCTCCACCCCGGAGAGGGGTGCCGCGGGGGGAGGGTGCTGCGGGGGGAGGGGTGCGGGACATCCTCTGCTCCCCTTTTGCCTGGAGCCCAGAAAGTCCATTGTGCTGGTAGCTTAGCAACAGGCTCCTCGCCGCCCCGCCCCCCGCATTCCTGGCGGCGCTGCCCCCGCGGACCTCCCGCTGCACCATCCCAGCCCAGCCGGCTGGCCCGGCCCGGCCCCAGGCCTCAGCCCTCAGCCAGGCCCCGGCCCCCCCCCCCCTGTGCCTGGACGCGGCCTCGCCGGTTAAGCTGCAGTCAGAGGTCCTTGTGTTTTCTGGCCGCTGGCGGCAGGGCGGGGGCGGGGGGCAGGGTAGCAGGGAGGGTTTGCGAAGACGAGAAGGGGGCCTGTCTGGAGGTGGAGGCCAGAGGGGGCCGCCTCTGGGGCGGGGGCGAGGGGCCCTGCAGCCTGTGCCCCCAGCACCCACAGGCCACCTGCTGTTCCCCTCCCCGAGGCCCCCCACTTGAGAACCAGAGACACCCCTGACCCTGAGGGGGGGAGCTGGAGGCTGGAGGTGACCCAGGGGCCAGGATAGAGACCTCTGACTGACTTCTTTCCCCGCCCAGAGCCCAGAACCGTTCACGGTCCAAGCAGCCTGGGGCATTTTTCCTTTAAAACAACCAACAACAGCCCTGTGGCTCAGTGGTTGAGCGTCACCTATGATCCATGAGGTCAGGGTTCAATTCCCGGTCAGGGCACAGGCCCAGTTTGGGGGTTCCACCCCGTGTGCGGTGTGCAGGAGGCAGCCGATGAGTGATTCTCTCTCATCACTGATGTTTCTCTCTCCCCTCCCTCCCTCTCTGAAATCAATAAAATCTATTTAAAATAAAAATAAAGCATCATTTGTTCAAATCAGGACCCAACAAGGTCCGGCGGCGACGCTCGCCGGCTGCCCTCTGGGCCTCCGCAGGTGTTGCCTGGGAGACAGTGACCCCAGGGGACGGCATTCCGCACAAACACCCGGCCAGCCGAGCACAAGTTCCAACGGACAGCAGCGCAGCCTCCAGAAGAGCGAGTGGATGGTGCTAGAAGCCCCGGAGGGCTGCACCGAACTGCTGGGCCCCGTGGAGGGCAAGCAGGAGGCAGCCGACCACGGATGGGGATTCCCTCTTCGGTGTTTCTATCGCTCCCTCCCCTTCTCTGAAACCGGTTTTTTAAAAAGGAACTCGAAGGCACGGAGTTTGAAACTCCTATCCGCCCCCAGTGACCGCAGGGGGGGTGGGCAGCCTTGTCCCTTGTCCGGAGCCGGTGGGGCCAGGAGCCTGCGTTTCTACCCGCAGCCCAGCCCCACGCGCAGCATGCCAGGCCGGCCCGTGGGGAAGGGGGGTGGAGTCCCGGGAACAGCAGCGCCTGGGTCTGCAGAGCCCACACCGGTGCCCGGACGCGGGTGCAGGGACTGTCTGTGGGGGGCAGTGCTGTGCTTGGCGCCCCCATGCGCCAGCACTCTGAGGCGGCGAGGCCAGCCCAGGTGACAGCGGTGGCCGCAGAGCCTGTGGCTCACCCACGGCCTCAGGCCGCCCGCCTGGCAGAGGGGGCAGAGGGGGTGGGATGAGATGGGATGCAGGTCTGCACTCCCTGGTGGCAAAGGGGTGCTTCTCACAGCTTAGGTTCCAGTCCCCTGGGGAGCCATCCAGAACGCACCTCCTGAATTGGAGGTGGGGGAACCCCGCCTGTGCCTCTCTAGCCCCAAGAGGCGGTGCTGCCGCCTGGGGACCCCGGCCCGCCCAGCTCGGGTCCCTGGGAGAAAGCCTGCGGTGAGCAGCCCCCACTCCCGGTACCGGAGCCCCAAGCAGGCCAGCACCCAGCCAGGCTCACACGTGGGGGGGGGGGGCGGGGGGGGAGAAGGCAGGAGGGGGCGGGCGGAGCCTCTGCCTCCCCAGCAGCGTGCAATCCATGCAGGGCGGATGCCTGGGACGTTGCCATGGAGACGGGCGGTGCTGCGCTCTGGATCCTGTGGGAAAGGCCACCAGCGTTTCTTCTTCCCCACAGTGCATCTCAGGGCAGCGAGCACCTGGCTCCACCTGTGTCCCAGGACACGGTGCCATCTGCCGTCTCCGGCGCTCCTGGCCCAAGGGCCCCAGGGCAGGGACGGAGAGGGCCTGCCTGTGCCAACTGCTGGAGTGGCACTTCGGGAGGCCTTGTGGGGGAAGGGCTGCACCCCCAGAGAGGCGGCTGGAGCACGGGGGGTGGGGGAGGTGAGCATGGACTTTCCCAGTGGGGGCCACTGGCCATCGCCTTCAGGGGCCTTTGAAGGAAGGTGCACCCAGGAGGGAGTCAAAGAAGGGGCTGGAGGCGGTGACCTACTCAGGAGGTCAGGTCAAGGTCAAGGTCAGCAGGGAGGCCAGGAGGGCTGCAGCTTCCACCTGAGCGGACCAGGGTCCTCACCTGTGAGGGGCACTGCAGTGCCAAGCCTGCCTACCTGTACGAGCTGTCATGCCGCCCGGCCTGTGCATGAGGGCTGATGGGTCGTGGGAAGTAGGGCAGCAGCTGGGTGGGCAGGAGGAGGGGGTTCCTGTTAAGCGGGGGCAGAGAGAGCTAAGGACATGAGGGACGGAGGAGGGACGGAGGGCGTCATGCACACATCCCTTCCGGTCCCATCTTCTAACGGCGCCCACAGCGGCCGCCCCTCACAGGCACAGACGCGGGAGAAAGCAGATTACTGTCAAAAGCTGGAGGCTGTGACCGGTGCTCGCTTAGCGTGACCCAATTCTGAGCTATTCTGGGCCTGGTGGGAACGGACAAATTCCCTCCTGCTGATGCCACGCCTGCACACAGTCTGACTTTGAAATGCCCTCTGCGGGCACAGACGCAGCACGGGGAGGATGCCGGGACTGGCGAGGCCCTGCAGGGCCTGCTGTGCACAGTGCCCGCTGGGCAGAGAAGGCCCTGCCGCCAGCCCTGTGCCTGTGGCCATACAGCCCCTCCCTAAAACCCCAGGTCTCTCTCCACCTACTTGAGGTTAGGTTAGCCCACACACCAATGGCGTGAAAAGTGCCTCATGACTCGGCTCGCCCTTGATGGGTGAGCTGCGGACCGACCAGTGTGCACAGCCAGGCCCACATCTGGAGGAGGGGCCTCCTGGGGCCTGGCTGAGGTTGGACAAGAGCACCCAGGCCACAGATCCGAGAGGAACTGACTGCTCGGTTTCTAGGGGAAGGAGTATTTGTTATGCAGCACATCTCTGGTGACAGCTAACTGATACACCTGCCTTGAAAATTGTGAAGGTCAACTGAAGAGCCATCGGCCCACGCCCAGCCAAAGGTGCCCAGGTTGGGGTTTTACTATGCAACTGACTAGCCCAGTGGCCTGATGGCCTGCTTTTGCCAGAAGTCTCCATGCCCGGTCTTCTCTGCCAGTTCCCTGACTGCTCAAACACGCCTGAAGCACAAGAGCTATTTGAGTGCCTCCAAGGACAAAGGATATTATCAGAACCATAAGTAGCCCCAAAACCCAGACCTTGGCATTTGACAGAGAAGGGGGCTTCCTGGCGGTGGCAGCCCCAGCCCCAGGGATAATGATCAGGGTGTTTCCTGAGCACAAGCCGTGCCAGCATCGATGTAGTCTCTCCCCAGTGCCATCGTGCCATGCCAGAGGGCAGGTGTGACGGGCAGGCATCACCGAGGGCAGAGTGGGGTCTGGCCGCCTCCTGGCGAGGCCTACCCGATTGTCCCAACCCCCCTCCCAGCACAGGCCCAGCTCTTTCCCTTGCTGTGCTCCCAGCATGCACTTCTCCTGATTGTGCCTGGTCCCTCGGGTCCCAGCTCACACCTTCCCCGGAGGGCCTCCTGCCCCCCCCTACTCCGATTCCCAGCAGCCCCCAGACCCTGCCTGGGCCAAACCCGCGGAGAAACCTCCCTCCTGGTCACAGCCGAAGGCATGGGTGTGACATGGGAGGTCTGGTGGGCAGGGCCTGGGGCCCAGTCTCCTCTGTGCCTCAGTTTCTCCACCTGTGCAGTGGGCAGGAGCAGCACATCCCTCGGGCCTGGGCTCTGCGCAGACCATCTGCTCACAAGCCAGAGGCAGGCCCGCAGGGGTGGCCCGGAGGAGAGCGGGAGAGCGAACAGCAAGGCCAGGGGCCGAGGGCAGGCCTGGGGCGGGCTTCCTGGCAGAGGCGGTGGGAGCTGGTGCAGGCAGACCCCGATCCTGGCCCGAGGGTGGGACCCTGGCCGGGCCGGGAGCGGTCTGAGCCTCCCCGGGCAGCAGAGGAGCTGGGTGTCATGCTGGCGGCTCAGCAGGGGTGGGCAGTGCAGGCATTTCCAAGGAAAAGCAGGGCCGCAGTGTCTGGGCGGGGTGGTTCCAGGATGACCCCTCGCCGTGTGACCAGCCCCGTGCTGCTGACTCAAGGTGACCGTCCCTGACCTGACAATTGGTCACTCCCTGGCCCTGGGTGACCACGTAGCACAGCACAGGACGCGGTGGGGGGGGGGGCAGTGGCTGAGCAGGATACTTCCTCTCAGGGGCGGGAGGGGAGAGCCTTGCAGGCGCACAGGAGTTGGCCGGAGCTCTGAGGGCCGGAGCCCAGCAGCGGGCCCTGCCCCACGGCCAGGGGAAGCCCTCGGCCCTCCTGTCCCCGGCGGCCATCTGGTCTGAAGCCGGGCCAGTCCTGGAAACTCGCTAAGCCCCTGGGGAAGGTGCTGGTTCCAAGGACCCCGAGGGACCAAGGTGTGTGGGAGCGGGGAAGCCACCAGCCTACGGACAGACACTGGGACACTGGTCCTCCTGGCGGAAGGACCCACAGAGCCGGGGATGGCCCAGGCCGGACGGCAGGTCTGGGGGCCCTTCAGGGAGCACGAGGCACCAAACATCTGAGTGAGAGGCAGGGGCCGGGGGGGTCAGAGCTCTGGGACACAGGCGGACATGCTCCCCCCTCCCCCGCCCGTCCCGGGGACAAGTGGCCCTTGGCAGCCAGTGGGGTGGCACACTCGGCCTTTGTCCGTGGTGCCCGCTGGGAACGGGAAGCATCAGGCCGGCGGGTGCCTGCCGCGGTGCGGCCTGGGCGTGGTGTGGGGCGGGGTCCAGCCTCCAGGGCAGGGACTCAGTGTGCAGCGCAGGGAGGGTTTATTCTCCACCAGGTGGTCATGTGCACAGTCCAGGCCCGAATGCAGGGCAGGGATGCAGCCACACCCCGAGCTGGAGGCAGGCCAGGCAGGTGACATGTGCCCCACCCAGTGTCCGGCCCTCGTCCTGGGGCACTCCCTGCTGGCCCCGCTCCGGAGAAACCCGGGGGCTAGGAACGAGGGCTCCAGGGGCTCTGAGCCTGGCTGGGGGCAAAGGCCCGCCCACTGGCGGAAGGAAGGCAGCTCCGGGCAGGCACAGCAGGGGTGGGGGTGGGGGCGCTGCCCCGGGAGGGACGGGTGTGCAGCACCTAGGGGCTGGGCCAGCCTGGCCCACAGCGCTGGGGAGGGGCAGGGGCCAGGGGAAGGCTGAGTTCCCCACGGGCCTCATGGGCAGCCCGGCCTCGGGAGTCGGGGGTCCCCTGCCCCTCCTTCAGCCTTTGCTCTCCCACCTCCTTCCCCGCCTGGGGCCACCACCCGCATCCCTGGGCTGGGACAGAGGAGCCGTGGCAGTGGGACTTCTGAGGCTTCGGGCAGCAGCTTCACAGGGACACTGGGCAGGGCGGCCCCTCCCCCAGGCCCGAGGCAGCAGGAGGCCCCACCCCACCATCTGTCTGAACAGGCCCAGCAGACGCCCGGCCATATAAGGCGGCGCAGCCACCCGCTCCCGGGCCTCCAGGCAGCCGCTAGGCTAGTCCGGGGTCTTGGTGGCGAAGGTCAGGTAGCCGGTGTGGCCCACGGCCTCCTTCATGGGCGCGCCGCTGCGGAAGGGGCCTGCGTCGGGCGCGGGGCCGGCGCCCAGGTCGGGCGGGGGCAGGCTGACGGTGCGCACGTTGTACACCTGCGGCAGCACCTCCACCGTGCTCAGCTCCGAGAAGCCGCGCGCTGCCAGCGCCTGGCATGTGCGCTGCACCTGCTCGATGCACGGCGAGAAGGAGCAGAAGCGCCCACCTGCGGGGAGGACACGGGTCAGAGGGCAGGCCCCCCTCTCCCCACCCCGCCCCCCTCGACCTCTGCAGGGCAAGCCGCTACCCAGCGCTCGGGAGCGGGCGCTGACTGAGAAGCCCGTGTGGGCCAGCAGGGTGGGGGCCCGGCCCTGCCATGGCCTCTGAGGCTGGCCGTGGGCTCAGGCATGAAGAGCGGGGTCAGGGCCAGGGCGAAGGCTGGGTAGGGAGTTAGGTAGGGCCTTGGCATCCCAGCTGCCAGCTCATCTGGCCCAGCACAGCTCTACCCAGCTGGCCCTAACCACACAGCCCTACCCACACAGCTCTAACCTTACAGCCCTACGCGGACATTCCTAATCGTACTGGGACAGCCCTAACCGCACAGCCCTCGCGGGTGAGGCACTGGGTCCCGGGAGGCCAGAGGCCGTCCCAGCTCCCAGGCACTGCAGGCACCTCCTCTGCGCAGGGCGGGCAGCGAGGATGAGGGCGTGGGGTGGGGTGCCTGCAGTGCCCCTCAGCCTGCCCGGTCCCAGTGCTGCAGGGAAGGTTCTGGAAGCCAGGGTGGGGGGAGGGGTGTGGCCTGGTCACCCACCATACCCATACGGGACACTTGTCTCCGTCAGGGCTGCAGGATCACCAAGAGGAGCCCGGCCCCGTGTTCACTGCCAGAGACACCGAGGCCCCCGAGGCGGGGGGAGGGGGAGCTTCCAGAGGCAACGAGCCCGGGGCCAGGACGGCGGGGCCACACGTGGCTGGGCAGGCTCCCCTCGGGCAGGTGAGCCGGAAAAGGGCCAGAGCGCCTCCGGGCCCAGAACAAAGAGCCGAGGAATTAAAGGAGCAGCAGATGGCGTGGTGCCCAGCGGCTGCAGCGGGCGGCTCTCAGCAGCAAGGAGGCCACGGCCGGCACCGGCTCTGGCCTCCCCGGACGGCGGCCTGGACCCCCGGGGGCCCTGGAGCGGATGGAGAGCAGGGAGAGGCGCTGGTGTTGAAGGCAGAGTCAGGGGAGCCAGGGCTGTCCCACTCCCGGCCCAGGCCACCTGGGCAGAGATCCTGGGGTCCAGGGTGAGCCTGAGCCAGCGGGCAGGGGCCACTGCCGCCCTCCCCCGGGGGCCAGCACCCTCCCCCGGGGGCCAGCACCTTACTGGGGCACCACCCTGCCGGGGGCCTTGCTTTCCGAGGAGCAGCCCTCCCTGCAGCCGCGGCTTGGCGGCGGGAGGGAAGGGGCCGCTGCCCCAGCCGCTCCCTCTCCAGAAAAGGGAAAAACCCAGGGCCCAGCCAGCGCCTCCCTGGCTAGGCGCCCACTTCCGCCTCCACGGCTTCTTCCCTAAAAGGGACCAGATGCCTGGCTCCTGGCTGGGGGGAGGGGCAGCTCTGACTCCACAGGGAACCACTGGGGTCAGGGGTTGACCTCTGACCTCCAGCACACCCGTGGTGCAGGACCCCCTCAGGCAGGGCTGCCACACTCCGCAGGGGCTGAGGCACCCCTCCCCGGGTGGGCACCCAGTGGAGCCCGTTCTCGCCGGCCTGACCCTTCCACCCTCACCCTCACCCTCACCCTCACCCTCACCCCCACCCTGCGGCCAGGTGACCTCCGAGGCCATCCCGCCCCTGCGGTGTGGCCTGCTGACCTCTGACCTCTCTGGGCCCAGAGCCCAGCCCCCGAGGACCGCTCCCAGCACCCCACGCACCTTCCACCTTGAGGGCGTCCCAGGCGTGGCCCACGGCCTCCCATGGCGACGGGATGTCCAGGAAGACGGCGTCGGCCACGTGGCTCACGCCGAAGCCGCTGCGGCACACGTCCTGGTTGCGCACGGTCACCCAGCGGCTTAGGCGGTGCTCCCGGAACTCCTCCCGCGCCTTCTCCGCCCGCTGCTGGTGGAACTCCACCGTGTGCAGGTGGCCTGTGGGCGCCACGGTGCGGATGATGGCGTGGGACACAGAGCCGCTGCCCGTGCCTGCGGGACAGCCAGTGTCAGGGGGACGGCCGGGTCCACCCAGGAAACATCCCGGGAGACCCACAGAGGCCCCCAAGCCAGCTGGCCCGGGCACCAGCGGGCATCCCTCGTGAGCTGCCTGCCTGTCAGTCCTGCTGCCCTCTGACCCCGGCTGGGGGGGGGGGCCAGCCCCGGGGGCCGCGTGCTGGGAGGGGCGGGGGCAGAGCAGATAGGGCGGCCCGGATCTGTCCCATTGCCTTCCCCGCGTGGCCGGTCCGTTCCGGAGCTCCCGGCTCACCAGGAGGGTCCGTCCTTCCGCCCCTCAGAGTCCGACACCGACTCACCACGGCTCCCCTCCCCGCCGGCACCGCCTCCCAGCGTGGCCACCACACAGGCCACCGCCGCCAGACTTGCTGCAGCGCCAGCCGGGCCCCTGCCCCCCCCACACCTCTCGCCCCTTGGGTGCAGGTGCCGCCTGCTTGATGACAACGCCCCATGCACGGCCCTGCACCCCACTCCGGCCTGGCACTTAGCGTCTCCCGCACACTCGCCAGCCACCTCCGGCTACACCCAAATGATAGTGCGAAGCTGGACCGGATCCCACACCGAGTCCACTCCCTGCCAAGCCTCCCACAACCCGGCGACCGCACCCACTGCTCCCCCCACCCCCCAATCTGATCCTGGACGGCCTGCCCCGCCCGCCTGTCCCGCCTTCCACGTCTCTCCGACCAGACCACCGCGGGTCCTGTCCCCACCTGCCCGCCGAGGCCCATCCCTTGGGGCTCAGCGACAGCCACCAGCCTGGCTGCCTGCAACCGGCCAGCACCCCCGGGGCGCTGGGTGACTCTGTACAAACTGGCCGCGCACTCCTTCCATGCAGGGTGGAGTCGACTCCCACTGACGCTCTGTGTGCTGTTCCCCCCCCACACACACACACCTCACTTCTTGCTCCTGCCAGGCTGGTCTCTGTGCTGCTTCTCACTGGGGCCCCCTCCCCCAGGGTGACCCTCCCCCGGGGTGACCCTGTCGCTGCTGCAGAGGCCCGCCCCGACCGCCCTGCCTGGAGGGACCCCTCTGAGTGGCCTTCAAACAGCTCAGCCGTCAACGCGCTGCCCTGGCGCCGAGCCCTGACCACGGTCCCCGGAGGCAGGGCCTGGTCTGCTGGGCCACGGCGGTGCCTCCAGATCCCCGACGGGGAGCCAGACCAGGGGAGCCCCGAGCGGCCCCGAGCGGCCCTCGTCCCCGAGAGCGGCGAGGCCCGGCCGGGAGCAGCGGGCTGACCCCCGAGGCCGGCTGCGCGCCTGCCCCGGCACCCACGTGCCTCATGCTGGGCGCTCCTCTGCCCATCCCCCCCTCTCCGTGACCCAGAGCCCGCCTGCCTGACTCTTCCCATTTCAACGCGTCTGGCTGCGCAACAGGGACCATCCAATTGTCCGTGAGGGAAACTGAGGCCCAGCGAGGAACAGGACGGCCTGAGGCCCTCAGACAGCGGGCAGCAGGGGCACCAGGGCCTCTCATGACCCTCCACCCAGTGTCCCAGCCCACAGGGAGCCTGCTGGGAACCCAGGCCCCCGGGTTCGGGCTTGTCTCCACCCCAGGCCGGGCCAGCGCCCCTGGGCGTGTCTGTGTGTGAAAGGCCTGCGAACAGCTGGCCTCAGCCCTGTGCCTGCACCCGGCTCCTGGGCTCATGTCCATGGTGCCTGGGCAGTGTGCCGGGGGCAGCCTCCCCACCTGCCACCAGCGTCTCTCGTAGCCCTGGCCGCCCTCCAGGAAGGGCGCCTCAGCCTGGGCCTGGGCCAGCCGCCCTCCGCCTGTCAGCACAGGGCTAGGGAACGGCGGTCAGTACCCTGGTCAGCACCAGGGCACTGTGGGCCCTCTGCCCGCCCCCTCCATGCCTGCTCTAGTCCCATCAACTCCCACTCAGAGTACAGCACCAGCCTCCTGACCGACCTCCTTGCTTCTGCCCTCACTCCCTGCAGGCAGCTCCTCAGAAATGTCCTAGGCCAGTGGTCGGCAAACTCCTTAGTCAGCAGAGCCAAATATCAACAGTACGACGACTGAAATTTCAGAGCCAGATTTCTTAAACGTCTCCTAACGCCACTTCTTCAAAACAGACTCGCCCAGGCCGTGGTATTTTGTGGAAGAGCCACACTCAAGGGGCCAAAGAGCCGCATGTGGCTCTCGAGCCGCAGTTTGCCGACCACAGTCCTATTCAAACAGAAGTCAAGCCTGGCTGGTATGACTCAGTGGTTGAGTGTTGACTTATGAACCCGAAGGTCATGGTTCAATTTCTGGTCAGGGCACATGCCTGGCTGTGGGATCCATCCCCAGTCGGGCGTGCAGAAGGCAGCCGCTCAATGATTCTCATCATTGGTGTTTCTCTCTCCCTCTCCCTCTCTCTCTGGAATCAATAAAAGTAGATTCCCTAAAAACAGAGCCAAGTAGCCATGCCTGCCTCAGGAAGGGCACGCCGGTCACTGGCTGCCCTCCACCACCGGTCACTTCTCAGGGGAGCTTTGCAAATGGACTCACCAGACTCGCAGACCACCGAGCCGGGCCGAAGCTCCAGCATCATGGTGAGCAGGGCGATGTCGGTGGAGTAGAGGATCTGGGTGCGGTGGGGCAGGTTCAGGGTCCAGAGCTCAGGCGTGGGGTGCAGCACGTACACCCAGCCCCCTCGGCCGCAGGTCACCTTGGAGCCGAAGGGGCGGCCGATGAGGTCCACCGAGTGCCGCAGGACGCCGTGCCGGGTCTGGGTCTGAGCCCCGCGCTGCACGCTCACCGCCACCATCGCCCCGTGGCCCAGGGACAGGATGGCGGTGTCCCCCTCTTTGATCAGCTCCTCATACCCCACGAAGCTCATGGTGCGGCGCTGCGGCGCGGCCAGGGACCTGGAAGAGGGGCGGGGGGGGGGGGGGTCAGCGTATACAGGCGCCAGGATGTGCGTGGTGACCCCAGGCCCCCCATCCGCCACAGGGAGGGGCAGCGCCACCCTGGCCGACATGAAGCCTTCTGGGCCTGGGGTGTGAGGCGGCAGCCATCGGCCCAAAGCAGACTCTGGCAGGATCCCCACCAAGTCAGGCCCGAACCCTCTCTTCACGCTCCGCCAGGAGCCGGGCGCGCACCCCGGTGAGAGGGGAGGCTGGACGCTGCGGACCCCTCCCCCGCCTCGGGGACGGACCCCTCCCCCCGCCTCCGGGGCGGACCCCTCCCCCCGCCTCGGGGACGGACCCCTCCCCCCGCCTCGGGGACGGACCCCTCCCCCCGCCTCCGGGGCGGACCCCTCCCCCCGCCTCCGGGACGGACCCCTCCCCCCGCCTCGGGGACGGACCCCTCCCCCCGCCTCGGGGACGGACCCCTCCCCCCGCCTCCGGGACGGACCCCTCCCCCCGCCTCCGGGCGGACCCCTCCCCCCGACTCCGGGGGGGAAGGGCGGGCGGGGGCCGAGGGACGCGGGGAGCGAGGGCCCCGCCAGCGGAGGACGCAGCAGCGGCCCGGCCCGCACCGGTCTGGGCGGCACCACGGAGCCTGAGGGGCGCGCGGGACCCCGGACCGACCCCCGCCCGCGCACGGCCCCGCGGACTCTCACCGACGCCCCGCTCGCCGGGCTGAGGGAGGGTCCGCACGTGGGTCGGGGCCGCGGCACTTCCGGCTGCAGCCTGGCGCGCGGCGCCTGCCGATGACGTCACGGCGCCGGCCGTCGCCGCGGGGCCCGGGCACGTGCACGCTCTCGCCCGCGGCTCCCCGGGGTGTGATTCCTGTGTTTACATGCCCGTGGGGGGCCGGCCCGAGTCCCACGGTCCCAGCGGCCGCCACCCCGACCCGAGGCCGCCCCTGGGAGGACACGGGGCCCGGACATGTGGTCACTGCGGGGAACACCCTGCCCCTGCCTGGGCCCGGGTGCATTCCAGAAAATGCAATCGCAGGCCGGAGGGAAGGCTCCGCGGGGTCAGCCAGGGTGCAGGGGGCTGGCAGGGTGCAGCGGAGGCCGCCGCCCAGGCCCGCTCCCCGCCCGGCCCCGCCCTCGGTGTGCAGACCTGGGAGGGAGCCAGGGAGGGGGCCTGGGCCCCCCGAGACCCGGGTGCAGCGAGCGCTGGGTGGACCGGCTCACTTTGGACTCAGTGGGGACCGTGCCAGCGGCCCGAGCCAGGGCCTGGGGGAGGGGCGGACCGGGAAGGCGCAGTCTTGTGCCTCGGCCGGGCTGACTCAGAACCGGTTCCTCCTGCGGGGGAGGCGGGCCGGAGCCGCGGACAGCGTGCGTGCCAGCGCTCAGCTCCCCGCGAGCAGGGCTTGTCCCGTTAGCCCAGCGGCTGGAGGGGCTAGTTAGGGATGGGGCTTAGCCTAGGCCCTACCTGAGGCCACACTTCTGGGAGCGGCTGGTCTAGCCTGGCAAAATGGGCGTGGCCAGGCCCAGGAGAGCCAGCCCCTCCACAGCCTTGCCAGCCCGTGGGGCTCTCTGAACTCTCCCTCTTCTGGGGCCGGGACTGGCCAGTCGGTGCCCCCGCAGTCCACGGTGGGAACCCAGGTCTGGGATCCTCAGGGATAAGAAGGTGAGGGGCCGTGGGTGGCCTCCACTCTGTGGGCTCATGTCCCCGAGGGGCTAGCACTCTGGCCTCTAGCTGCCTGTGTGGCTGCTTCATGGCCTCCCTGCCTCCTGCTCCCGCCCCGCGCACCGCGGCCCACCCTGTTCCAGTGACTGCCTGACGCCTTTGCACCGCCTGAGTCACTCCCTGATTGCTCCCCGGAGAGAGCTGGATTTTCCACTTCTCTGAGTTCCTCTTCCCCAGCCTCCGTGTGGTGGGGAGCCCCGGCTGGGCGCCTGCTCGGCCTAAATTAGGCCTGGGTGTTTCTCGTGGTCCCTCTCCCCACTGCCGCTGGCCGTTCTCTGCTGCCCCTCCTGCAGTTCGCCTTCCCATCTGCTCCATCTGAGCCACCAGACGCTAAGCCCCAGTCCTCAAGCACCGGCTTCCCGCCCCTCCCCCCACCCAGCTGATGCCCCAGATCAGGTTGGCGCCTTCCCGGGCCAGAGTCTGTGCAGGAGGGAGGGACCATTTCACTGACGGGGAGAGGAAATTGGAATTTAAAGCCAGTAAACGTGGCTGCAGAGAACTGATGGCAGGTCTGGAGAAAGGTAGGAAGAGGCAGGCAGGAAGCCCTGGAGGAGAGGGAGAAGCTGAGCATGCACACAGGGAAGCTGCTCCGTCCACGTCCTGGCCGGGTCAGGTGAGGCGAGGTCCCTCCTCTGACCAGCCCGGCCCGGCCCG
This sequence comes from Nyctalus aviator, assembly GCA_036971965.1. Lineage (NCBI taxonomy): Eukaryota > Metazoa > Chordata > Mammalia > Chiroptera > Vespertilionidae > Nyctalus > Nyctalus aviator. The sequence continues at coordinate 1,872,795 of CM072922.1, forward strand.
GCCGCCCACTGTGCCCTGGCTCCATGGCGGCCCCGCCTCCACCGAGCACAGCCAGCTTCCTCCAGGTTCCGCAGAGCTGAGGCCCGGGCGCGAGGAGGAAGCAAAGGCTGCCCTGGCCGCTCTGACCCGGGCTCCAAGGATGGCGGGTGCCCAGCCGGCCCTTGCACCTGGCCCGCCCTGCCTGCTTGCGGTCCCTCCCCGGAGGCTGCCTCCCCTCCCGGGCTGGGCTAACCAGGTGTGATTCCCGAGGAGCCCACACTGGATCCCGGCCAGGTGATGTCACCTGCTCCTCCCAGACGCCACTCAACCGGCTCCTGTGGGCCCTGGGGGGCGAGGAGAGCCCAGGTGGGGGCTAGGTCAACCAGGGGCTCCTCCACCCGCCCCCTGCTGCCCTGATCCGCGACCACCAGGCCCCAAGCAGCCCGCCGGTGTGGGGCCGCCCTCACCTTGGCATTGGGTCTAAAGGCTGCAAAGTTCCCTGCCCCTGCCCCTGCCCCTGCTGCTCACCCCTCACGTCAGTCCGAGTCCAGCCCAGGGTGGGCCACTCCAGGTACCTCCCCTCTGGGACCTCCCCTCTGCTTATGTGCAAACTGGACAGAAGACCCAGCCCTGAAGGCTGAGGGTGCTGAGCCCACAGGGCGGTCCCGGCTGGGCTCCCTGTCCGAGCAGAGCTTCCCTCTCCCCACCCCCAAAGTGGCCAGCCCTGGGCGGCCTGAGGGTGGGGGAGGGGGCCTTCAGAACTCCTGCAGAGGCTGAGACAAAGAGGAAGGCCTGAGCACCCCGCCCCTCCCCCCCCCCCCCCCCCTCCAAGCCAGCCTCCAGGCCAGCAGCTCTGGTTTCTAGAAACAGGAACTTGAGCCTGTCAGGCCTCCGGTGGCGGAGGCAGCTGCAGATATTTCTGAAACGGGGGAAGGGGCTGCAGGAACCCCAGCTTAAGGGACACCTGCTGTCCAGCCCGCCTGCCAGCCCTGTACAATGGCTTGTTTTATGAGCCTCACAAAACGCCAGCACCCAAACACAAAAACTCTGTGGGAACAGGTCAGAGCAGGCCCAGGTGAGAGGGACGAGTCAGGGTTCCTTCTGCGGTCACCACGGGGGCAGCCAGTGAGGCTCCGCACCCTTTGATGCCTGCAGAGGTGAGGGGACTGCTCGGTGCTTGTCCCTGAGTCTCTGCTTCAGGGCGTCCCCGGCACAGGGACTCCTGGCTCTCCCACCCGGCCCCATCTCCTCCGTCTGGTGGTCCTTCGCTGGGATGCTCCCTCAGGCCCCCCCCCCCCAGTCTCCCCTCATTTTCCGCTGCCCGCAGAGCTCACCGTGCAGGCCTGGGGGTGGAGGGGGTGTTTTATACACACGTACAAGAAGGGTTCCTCCTTTAGTGCTTTATTCTTTTTTAAAACATTTTTACTGATTTCAGAGAGGAAGGGAGAGAGAAATATCAATGATGAGAGAGAATCATTGATTAGCTGCCTCCTGCACGCCCCCTACTGGGGATCGAGCCCACAACCCAGGTATGTGCCCTTGATAGGAATCAAACCTGAGACCTTTCAGTTGGCAGGCCGATGCTCTGTCCACTGAGCCACACCGGTTTCAGCTCTTTATTCTAAAAGCAGCGTCTGATGGGTATTAACCACAGGGGCTCCATTTCACACCAAAACCCTCCCTAGGGCCTCAGGCCCCCCCTGCCCGCCCCTCGCAATGGGCATCAGGTCTGTCCAGGTTGACCTGTGTTTGCTTTTCGAAGTACAGGCCTCTATTGGCGAGGCCGCCCTTTCCATAGGCGGAAGTGGGAGCTCGGGGTCAGGGAATGGGAATGTTTTTAACTCTGATAGATGTCCTGCCAAAATGCTGTCCAAAAAAGATGGAGCAATGCACAGTGTGAGGGCCTGTCTCCGCAGGTCCAGCCCACAGTGCACACCGCTGCTGTCCCTCTCACATTCTGCTAATCTGCGGGGGGTGGGGGTGGGGTAAGGGTAGTGGAAGGTAGAAGAGTCATTGTTTTTTAAATTTAATTTGCATGGTTCTGATTTTTAGGGTTTTTGGGTGTTTTTTTTTTTGTTGTTTTTTTTTTACATCTCAGATACTTAACGGAGAGCGAGTCCTCCCATCTTTGCATGGGGGCTGGTGGTGAGGCTGCCCCTGCCCGGCGCAGAGGGCCGGGCTGGGGTCTGGAGACAGGCTCTGCACCGCTCCGCAGCCTCTCTGGGTCTCCCCTCCGCGGAGAGGCAGGGCCCCCAGAGCTTCAGGACTCCCCAAGGTCAAGGCTCCGCGGGTGCTGCGGGCTGGGCCGCAGCCAGACTGCGCCGCGGGCTGCTTTCACTCTGCACCAAGATCGCCCGGAGATGCCTGGGGCACCTTGAGAAAGGTCGCGGTTGGGACCAGCTGGCCGGCGCGGTGGAGGGGCAGCACCTGCGGCCCAGGACGCTCCCTCCCGCCCGCCCTGGCCGCTGTCCACGCGGGGACCGGCGGGAGGGGAGGCGGGAACCAGGATGCGGATAGGTCCGAGCTTCCTCAGCGCCCGGCGGCTCCCTGCCTCAGTTTCTCGCCCCGCGGCAGTGTTGGGGGGCGCCCCAGGACGTCCAAAGGTCTGAGGTCCGACTTGGGGTGCTGGGCGGGCGGGGCCGGACCGGGGAGGCGGGATGCGCGCGGGCGGGGAGAGGGGGGGAGAGGAGGCCTCCTCGGCCGGGGGTGGGGGGTGGATGGGAGCTGCGGGCGGCGGACAAAGCGGCGACACCACCCCGCGGCGCGGGCCAATGGAATGAATGGGCTATAAATAGCAGCCAATGGGAGGCCCGCGTGGCGCCCCTTAAGAGCCGCGGGAGCGCGGACCGCCGCCGTCCGCCTGCGACGCTCCGGAGCTGAGGAGGCACCGCGCTCCCGCCGCCGGGTGAGCGGGCCCGGGGCCGGCCGGGGCGGGGCGGGGCGGGGGCGCTGCGCGGAGGGGCCGGGCCGGGGCGGGGGCGCTGCGCGGAGGGGCGCGGGGCCGCTGCATCCTCTGCTCCGGCCGCGGCGAAGAACCGCCCCGCCCAGAGCCCGAGCGCCTGGGGAGGTGGGACGCCCCCGAGCGCGCACAGCGGACCGCTGACCTTGGCCGCATCCGGGGGGCCGGGCCGGGGCCCGGGGCCCGGAGGCTCGCAGGGCCTGGGAGGCCGGTGCCCGCCCCTCTGATGCGCCGTCCTCCCTCCGCAGCCCGCCGCCCGCCGCCCGCCGCCATGCCCTTCTCCAACAGCCACAACACGCTGAAGCTGCGCTTCCCGGCGGAGGACGAGTTCCCCGACCTCAGCGCCCACAACAACCACATGGCCAAGGTGCTGACCCCCGAGCTGTACGCCGAGCTGCGCGCCAAGAGCACGCCGAGCGGCTTCACGCTGGACGACGTCATCCAGACCGGCGTGGACAACCCGGGTAGGCGCCCCGCCCCGGGCCGGGCAGCGGGCAGCGGGCAGCGGCGCGCTCCCCGCGGGGCGTCCCGGGCCCGGTCCCCCCCTCCCCGCGCAGCTGCGGGCTGTTCCCCGCGGGCCGGGGGGGGGGCAGTGACGTCACCGCCCCGTTTGGCGCCCCCCAGGCCACCCCTTCATCATGACCGTGGGCTGCGTGGCGGGCGACGAGGAGTCGTACGAGGTGTTCAAGGAGCTCTTTGACCCCATCATCGAGGACCGGCACGGCGGCTACAAGCCGAGTGACGAGCACAAGACGGACCTCAACCCCAGCCACCTGCAGGTGCGGGTTGCCCTGGGGCCGGGGGGCCGGGGGGCCGGGGGGCCGGGCGGCGGGTCCCCGCGGCGCTCACCCTCGCTCGGCCCGCAGGGCGGCGACGACCTGGACCCCAACTACGTGCTGAGCTCCCGGGTGCGCACCGGCCGCAGCATCCGCGGCTTCTGCCTCCCCCCGCACTGCAGCCGCGGGGAGCGCCGCGCCATCGAGAAGCTCTCGGTGGAAGGTGGGGGTCCCCGCCGCGCCCGGCCCCCGGCCCCACCCTCCGCGCTCCCCGGTCCCTCCGCGCCGCGCCCCGCCCGCCCGCCGCCCGCTCTTATCTGCGGGCCGGTCCGGTTTCCCGAGGGACCGCGGCCCAGGCCCGGCGAGGGCCACCGGCTCCGGCCGCGCCCGCCCGACGCAGCCTGGGCTCCCGGGGGCTGGGAGGGGGTTGGGGGTGGCGGCCCCGGGCCGGGCGGACAGGGCTCCCACGGGGCCGGAGGGGTGGGAGAGGTGGCGGCCCGGGCTCACGGGGCGGGAGGGGGCTGAGGGTGGCGGCCCGGGCTCACGGGGCGGGAGGGGGATGAGGGTGGCGGCCCGGGCTCACGGGGCGGGAGGGGGATGAGGGTGGCGGCCCGGGCTCTCGGGGCGGGAGGGGGATGAGGGGGTGGCGGCGCGGGGCCCGGGTGGACTGGGCTCCCGCGGGGCTGAGGGTGGCGGCCCGGGCTCTCGGGGTGGGAGGGGGCTGAGGGTGGCGGCCCGGGCCCACGGGGTGGGAGGGGGCTGAGGGTGGCGGCCCGGGCCCACGGGGCGGGAGGGGGCTGAGGGTGGCGGCCCGGGCTCACGGGGCGGGAGGGGGATGAGGGTGGCGGCCGGGGCCGGGAGGGCGGGGCTCCCGCGGGGCGGGGTGGTGGGGGAGGTGGCGGCCGGGGCGGGGAGGACGGGCCGGAGGCGCCCCGCAGCCCCTGAGCCCCCGCTCCGCAGCGCTGTCGAGCCTGGACGGCGACCTGGCGGGCAAGTACTACTCGCTCAAGAGCATGACGGACGCGGAGCAGCAGCAGCTCATCGACGACCACTTCCTCTTCGACAAGCCCGTGTCCCCGCTGCTGCTGGCCTCGGGCATGGCCCGCGACTGGCCCGACGCCCGCGGCATCTGGTGCGTCCCCCCCTGCGCCCTCCCCATCCCGCCCCCCCCCACCCCGGGGCCCCGCCCCCTCCATCCCCGGGGCCCCGCCCCCTGCGCCGGCCCCGCCCATTGGGGGGAAGGAGGGGACGCGCTCCTGGGACAGGTTTGTTGCCACCCGGCCTCCAGGCAGGTGACCTTGACCAGGCAGGTGCGCGGAGGCCGCCGCAGTCCCTGGGGACCTTGGGGGGAGGCTGGGGGGACAGACCAGGTTGGCTTCTCTCCGCATCTTGGGAGCTGGAGCTCCTTGTTTTCTCTCTCACGGGCTTCAGGCACCCGGGGACTCTGCCAGGGCCGGTGACGCAGAGGATTCCCAGGGGGCGAGGGAGGGCCTCCTGCTTCCCCCCAGATTCAGTGCTTTCTGTCCCGGGTGGGGGTGGGGGTGGGGTGGGGCTGTCCTGGCTGCCTAGCCTCTCACCTCTTAGATGGGGGCCTGGTGTCCCCTCAGTGCCTGCCCCCAGCACGTGCCTGGCAGGATGGGGGTAGCTCAGGGCTTTTGGATCCATTTCTGCGGTGTCCTGGCCTCCCTGCCGGCCCCTGGGTCACCTCAGGGGCCGAGAAGTTCCTCAGGCCTGGGGCTCCGGAGTGTTTTCTGGGTGCGCCAGGGCCTCAGCCCCAGGAGGCCTGACTGCCCCCGCCCCCAGGCACAATGACAACAAGACCTTCCTGGTGTGGATCAACGAGGAGGACCACCTGCGGGTCATCTCCATGCAGAAGGGGGGCAACATGAAGGAGGTGTTCACCCGGTTCTGCACCGGCCTCACCCAGGTCAGGCCTGGCCCCCGCAGGAGCCGGCACGGTGGGCTTCGGTGCCAGGGAGGGGGCAGGCCGGGCAGGGACTCCGTCTCCTCGGCTCCCGGCCCAGCTGGTCCCGTGGGGAGGGCTGTGTCTCCAGGCCTCACGGCCGGGCCTTCTCCCCTCAGATTGAGACGCTCTTCAAGTCCAAGAACTACGAGTTCATGTGGAGCCCGCACCTGGGCTACATCCTCACCTGCCCGTCCAACCTGGGCACCGGGCTGCGGGCTGGCGTGCACATCAAGCTGCCCCACCTGGGCCAGCACGAGAAGTTCGCCGAGGTGCTCAAGCGGCTGCGGCTGCAGAAGCGGGGCACAGGTGCGTGGGGCGGGGGCTCCCCGAGGCTCCCCCGGGCTCCCCCCCACCCCCCCGCCCCGCTGACCCCGCCGTCTCCCCAGGTGGCGTGGACACGGCCGCGGTGGGCGGCGTCTTCGACATCTCCAACGCCGACCGCCTGGGCTTCTCAGAGGTGGAGCTGGTGCAGATGGTGGTGGACGGCGTGAAGCTGCTCATCGAGATGGAGCAGCGGCTGGAGCAGGGCCAGGCCATCGACGACCTCATGCCCGCCCAGAAGTGACGCTCCGGCCCCTGCCGCCGCCGCCGCCCGCCGCTTCCCATGCATCGCCCGGCAGTGCCCGCACGCCCCCTGAGCTCGCCCGGCCGAGCCCTCAGCCGCGCTGTAGACAGATCCCGTTGGCAGGTAGAGTTTATTTTTGTGATGGCTGAGATGCTGCTGATGCTGAAATAAACTAGGGTTTGGCCTCCGCCTGCCCCCTGCGTCCCTTTCTGAGGTGGAACAGGAATGGGGGGTCTGGAGGGTCCCCCCGACCCCCCCTGCTGTGCCCAACTGGCCCTATTCAGTGAACCCCCTTGGTCCTCCCTGCAGGCCTGGGGAGGCCTGGGGAGGGCTGGGGGAGGCCTGGGGAAGGGGAGGAGCTCCCGGGAGGAGCCCCCAAGCTGAGCATCTAAGATCACCTGGGCCTGGTGGGCCTGGTGGGCGAGGAGCCGGCATTCTGCTCAATCCCACCTGCAGAGTGGGGGAGGTGTGGGTGCAGAGAGGAGGGCAGGAGTCCCCCCCAACCCCCCCTCCAAAACAGCCCCTCCTCCAGCCAGCCTGGCAGGTCCACCCCTGCCCTGACCCCTGCCCCCCAGGCTGACCTGGCTCTCGTGCCCCCAGGCCCCGCCCTGCAGTCCTTCCAGAAGCCCAGGTCCTCTCCTCACGGTGGTCCCACCGCACTGTCCCTGGCCAGGCTCTGTGGCCCCATCATGAGCGAGTCAGCAGGGCCTGGCTGTCCTTGTCCAACTCCTCAGCCCTGAGGGCAGCCTGTGCTGCCACCTGCTGGCCGGGACTGTCTGTCCTGGCACCCCCGCCTTCCCCGACCTGGGGAAGATCCCAAGCTTGGGACCCCCAGGCCTTCCCCTTCCCAGGTTCTCCTGCGAACGTGAAGCCAGGCTCGGCCTCTGCGCCTACCTCGTCCTGGCTGGCAGTCTGTCCACCGGAGACGGGGCTCCACCTGGGACAGGGTGCTGGTCACCCCAGACCCTGGGGCTTGGCACAAGCGGGGGGGGAAGGGCAGCGTGAGGTGTCCTTGGTGTGAGGGCCATGCAGGAGCCTCTGCCAGGGCCCCGCTGGGGGACCTCTGCACCCATCCCTCGGTCCAGGGCTGAGCGGGCAGGAGGCAGGGCACCCTCCCCCTGGCCTCAGGGCCCTCGCTCCGGGGCCTGGGTCTGCCTCGCCCAGGAAGTGCAGCCGTGGGAAAGGCCTGACTCTAGGGAGGGAGGGCAGCCATGCTGAGCGGGAGCAGCAGGACACCTCCCTGCCAGGCTCGCTGTCGAGGCTCTGCTGCACGGGGGCAGCGCGTGGGCGGGGGGTTCCCGCCAGGTGGGCCTGGGCCCCCAGTGAGGGTGTGCAGCAGCACCTGATTAGACACGTCACTCTGCCAGGTGGCATCCCCTCGGCATGCCGCCCAGGAAGCCCAGGTGGCCGGCCAGCCCGGGCTCAGCTGTCCAACCGGACACAACTGCCCCCGCCACCCGATTCCCAGCCCTTCCCCCGAGTCCTGGCTCCTCCTGTCCTCTGTGTGCCGTGTGTTCTGGGACCCGCCTCCGCTCAGCCGTCCGCGCACAGGCCGTGACAGGCCCAGAGACCTCGAGTTTAATTTTCCTTGAAATAATGTCAAACGAGGGGACCTATGAAATGCCCCACCTACTACGCAGGGACACACTCTTATTTCCTCTGTCCTGGCCGGAGGACGGACACCTCACTGCCACGCTGGGAAGTGAGCCCCCGGCCCGGTTCCCGCTGACATCCTGCCGGACAGCTCTGGGGGCTGTCCTGGGACTCAGCCCGCCCCCAACTCCTAGATGCCAGCAGCATTAGCTACCCCCCTCGTGGCACGGCCCAACGCCGCCCGGGGTCTGAAGGTGCCCCGCAGAAGGGACTGGGAGATACCATTGCGTGTGGCGGGCGGCACTCGGGGCTGCCAATGACATAAAGGGCCGCCCGAGTGCCAGGCGGGCACCATGGGAGTGCAGGGCTCAGGTGCCCCTGCTCCCCGAGGCGGGGTCGGGCAGGAAACAGCCTGTCCTGGATCCCACGTGGAACGTGGGGAACCCTGAGGAGCAGCGGAGAGGTGACAGGTGACTTCCTTCCAGCGTTACTTTCCAAGTTCCCCACAGAGAACATCTTACATAAGCCGAACCCACTTCCCCAGAGGTGTTTCAGAGGCTCTGATGTGTCATAGCTCGTGGGAGACTGAGGAGGGCGTGGCTGTTACAGCCGCGCCTGATCCATCGCCACCCACCCGTGGGGGTGGGAACGGGGCTCAGGGAGGGCGGCGGCGGCGGGGTCGCCAGGAGGCCACGGGGTTCCGAGGCCTGGGCTCTGCGCTACCCTGGCCTTTGCAGACTGCTGGCCCGAGTGTGGGCCTGCAGCGCGGCGGGCGCTGCCGAGGCGGCCGGTGGGTCCGTGCTCTGCATTTGTTTGCGGCCCAGAGCTGACACCGAGGAGTGTACCCACGCCTCCCGCGGCCCCTGGCTGCACCTCGTTCTCTGAACGCCTTTCCACCGGGAACGGGGGCAAGCGCTTGGGTGGCAAGCAGCCATCTTCCTGAGCGGCCCCCAGGGGCAGGGAGACCAGCTGCCGGAAGCAAGGCTCCACCTGTGCCCTGGGTGACTGAGGTGCTGGTTCCCAGGTCTGGCTGAGGGCCCGCGGGAGGCGTGCAGGCCTGGGCCTCTCCCCACCTGTGCCCAGCCCCCCGGAGACCTGCAGCCCCGCTGAGCGCTGGGCCTGTCAGGGTGAAGGCCGCCCTGCACTTCAGACCCAGGAAGGTTCCAAGCTCTTTCCGCTGAGCCTGTGGGGCTGCTCGCTGCCCAACCCGAGTGGCATGTCCCCAAGGCGGTCCCAGCCGCCCGCACGGGGGCGAGGACAGGCCTCGGCTGGCGGGGGAACACCTCCAGGTGTGCAACCTGGCACACCGAGCGATGGCCGGCCCCGCTCCCGGCGTGGCAGTGGGGCCTTCACGGACCCTCCTGGCACGCTGGGGCCGGCGAGGTGCTTGCTGGCCTGCCCCGGTCCCCCAGGCCTTGGAGGTGCATCTGCAGGGATCTGGCCGGAACCCCCGTGCCTGTGAGCATGTAGGTGGCACCCGTAGGCCTGAAACTGCCGGCAGCGGCACGAACACCTCCAGACCCGTTTCCTCTGCTGCCAGAGGTTGCACTGTCTCACTGTGGCCGTGGGCCCAGCTGTGGCCTCCCACCCACCGCACCGGCCTGCTGCCAGGACTGGGCAGTGGTCTGGGTGAAAACACACCCAGCTATTCCCGACAGACACACTCAGCAAACTCACGAACTCCTGTTAAGTGTTCACTGCAAGGAGAAGACTGTTGTGTTAATGCTTCTGACACAAACTGCTCGGCGCATGGATTCAGGTGCATTTCCCTCAGGAAACAGTACAGGAGCCGCATGGTGCCCGCACTTCATGGCACCACTGCGCTCCAGGCCCTCCCACCCCCCTCGCTCTCCCCGGAGCAGGTGAGACCCAGGCGCTGCCAGCTTCTCTCTGCTCCTCAAGGACAGGCCAGACCAGGGCTCTGCTCCATTATGACTGACTGGACAGCACAAGGCGGCTGCGCAGACACTGGGACTGCCACCGCCCTGACAGCAGCCGGGGACCAGCTGAGAGCACCGGGGGGGGGGGGGGGGAGGGGGGGGCACCAGCTGGGCTGGGGCTGGAGCGGGGGCTGCAGGTGAGTGGAACGGGCGCTGGGGAGCCAGCCCGGGACCCGCAGAGGAACCTGCCAGCCAGCAGGCGCCTGGAGTGCCAGGCGTTGGGGGCTGGGTGGTGGCGTCCGCAGCTCCTGCTGCCGGGCGGGTGAACCAATGCATATGCTACGTCCCAGCTTGTTTCCATGCAGAACATGGCTGCTTCGCGATGTATCACCCGCCCACGCCCGCCGGCACTCCCTCCGGAGGCAGCGGGAGCCGGTGCAGGCCTGGCCCTGGAAGGAGCCGGCATGCCACGTGCCCCGTGCCAGGGTGCTTCCCACCCAGGGCAGGGGGTCTGTCAGATCACCCCGAAGGAAGTGCCCCTCCCAGGAGAGGGGCACTGAATGAGACACCGCTTACTGCAACGGTGACAGGACCGAGCCTGCCCCGGTCACCGCCCTGCGCCTCCTCGCCCAGCCCCGAGCCGGCACTCAGGCAGCACTGGGTCCTGGGTTCAAGACCGTGCGTCTACCCCTCTCCTGTGAGAAAGCGCTCTGGAAGGCACAGGCTCACCTGGCTTGTCTCAGGGTCCCTGGAGCTCAGCACAGGCCCTCCGAGCCCTGCCCCACATACACGTCGATGAACGTCCCCAGGGACAGGGCGGACAGGCCCCGGGATGCCCCCCGAAACCCCCACAAAGGACTCGGGCGGTTTAACCTGGAGAAGCAAAGTCCAGGAGGGAACACGACATTTCTCCCAGGCGCCTGAGCCCTGACCAGAAAGCCCTGACAGGCGCCCGCAGGGGTGAGGACTCCGCTCCAGAACCCTCCCCCCTCCCGGGGTGTGTGAGCCCTCGCCTCCTGCCGGAGGGATGAGTCTAGAGTGTTGGCTTAAAATAACGCAGGGAGGGGGGTGAGTGGGTGGGAGGAAGCGAGAGCAGGAAACACAAAAGGCACAGGCGGGGCGGGGGGCAGAGCCAGGCTGTCAGCTGTCTCTTCCCGGGACGCCCCCACCCCCCACAGGGCCGTCACCACCCAGGGGCGGGAAGTCCTTCTGCAGCAGGGACCACAGCGAGGACCGAGGAGCTGGGAAGACGCAGAACCTCAGGGTTGCCGCCATCGGCGCCAACCGCAAGGATGGCAGAACCAGCGAGTCCACAAAGCAAGGAGCCACAGCCGAGGGGAGAGGGCGCATGCGGCCGGGGGGCACGGCTGGCCCCGCCCCAGGGCCCCGAGGACAGCTTCCCTGTCCTCAAACAGGCCTCCTGCCCGCAGGCCTCCAGGAACGGTGCCCGGATGTGGCCCCGAGGCAAGGCCCACTGTAACACCCACAGCTCTGCCCTCTGACCCCCCGCTCGCACGCTGATGCTGAGCCCCAGGGTGCTGGTCTGTCATGGGAGGCTGGGTCCCAGAGGACTGGCCCGGCCTGCCCGGCTGAGCTGCGTGATGGATGCGCAGCAGCGGGAAGCGCAGCACTGGCTGGGGCAGAGGCGCCAGGGGGCCGGAGACCAGCGACCACAGACCAGTTCCCACTGCTCTAGAGCTGCCTGCGCCCAGGCACCCCCGTGCTTTACTGCCGACCCTTCTCTGTGCTATGTGCAGGGTGCAGGGACTGGGGACATGGGGGGAGACGGAGACCCGTGCCCCATGGGCCGCCGTTCTAACGGGTGTGGCGTCAGCGCCCAGGGACAGGCTGCTGGGAGCGCTGGAAGGCCGGCCGCACAGGGTCAGCCCCCGAGGCGCAGGCTCCACTGGAGGAACCAGGGCGGGTCCTCCCCCAGCGCAGGGGGGCGGGGGAGCAGAGTCCCGGTGGGAGCCTCTGGCCGGTGGGCTGGGAGCGGGGCAGGGGCCTGCCTTGTGCCCGTGGGAGCGGCTGTTCTCACCAACAGCCGAGTGGACACGTTACTTTTAGGGGGAACCCGAGGTCGCCAGGCTGGAGCCTGGAAGCAGGGCTGCCCGGGGCCTGGGCGAAGGGAGCCTGGGGTCCCGCTGTGAGTGAGCCAGCCTGCGCGGCCTTCGTGGCGGAGCCTGCTGCGGGGAGCACGGGCTAACGGGCTGTCCCCTCCGCTGCCCAGAGCCCCAAGCAAGCCGGCCCCTCCTCCCGCCTCCGCCCCGCTGCCCACTCCTGGCCCCGACTTCTCCCTGCGGCTCCTCCTCCTGCACCTCCCGGGCCGGACACGGACAGGCCCTGCAGGAGCTGTCTGTCTGAGGAGCTGTCTGTCTGTCTGAGGAGCCGTCTGTCTGAAGAGCTGTCTGAAGAGCTGTCTGTCTGTCTGAGGAGCTGTCTGTCTGAGGAGCTGTCTGTCTGAGCTGTCTGTCTGAGGAGCCGTCTGTCTGAGGAGCCGTCTGTCTGTCTGAGGAGCTGTCTGTCTGAGGAGCTGTCTGTCTGAGGAGCTGTCTGTCTGAGGAGCTGTCTGTCTGAGGAGCCGTCTGTCTGTCTGAGGAGCCGTCTGTCTGTCTGAGGAGCCGTCTGTCTGTCTGAGGAGCCGTCTGTCTGTCTGAGGAGCTGTCTGTCTGAGGAGCCGACTGTCTGAGGAGCTGTCTCTCTGTCTGAGGAGCCGTCTGTCCGTCTGAGGAGCCGTCTGTCTGAGGAGCCGTCTGTCTGAGGAGCTGTCTGTCTGAGGAGCTGTCCGTCTGAGGAGCTGTCTGTCTGAGGAGCCGTCTGTCTGTCTGAGCCGTCTGTCTGAAGAGCCGTATGTCTGAAGAGCTGTCTGTCTGTCTGAGGAGCTGTCTGTCTGAGGAGCCGTCCGTCTGAGGAGCTGTCTGTCTGAGGAGCCGTCTGTCTGTCTGAGGAGCTGTCTGAGGGCCGCAGTGCTGCTGAGCCCCTGCTCTGCAGAGTAACATGGGCGGGGCTGCCCCTCGAAAGGACGCACCAAAGGCCGCCTGACACAGCTGCTGCTGCTGCAGGGTGCCCAGTCACCCTCAGGGAGGCACCGGGAGGGCGGGTGTCCCCAGGCAGTCAGGACACCTGTGAGCCAGGCCTGCACGTCCCACCACACCCTTCAAGAGCAGCCCCCCGCCCCAAGACCTCATGGCAAATTACCAATCACCCCCAACCCAAATGAAGTCCCCAAAAAGCAAAGTTCCAAGCTCGGACCCAGGCCCTCCTCACCCCCAAGGTGTGTGCTGGCCCAGGACACAGCGCCACTGACCTGCCTCTGTGCCCACCCGCTGCCTGCGCCTCAGGTGCAGCACGAAGGCCCGAGCTGGGCAGCCGCTGAGAGCCGGCGCGTCCAGAAAGTCGCCTTCCCTCCCGGACCAGGGAGACACGACCTTGTCTTTGCTGCTCACACGATGTGCAAGCGCTCCAGGACGTTCCCTTACGAACTCCGGTGTGTGCAGAGTGAGAACGCAGACTCTAAAGGAGGGCTGGCCCCCCACGAGGGTGGACTCAGGCTGACCTCAGCAAAGGGAGCACCGTGCTGCCACTGACACCAAGCCACCATCCACGAGTAACAACCTCGGATGCCTGCCCCTGTGGCGGCCATGGGGCGCACCCCACTTCTCACTGACCGGGGTGCCAGGTGCAGGGCGAGGACGAATGAGCAGCCGCCAACAGCTCGGCTTCTTTCTGCACCAAGAGCGGCCACTTCACCAGGGCACGTGCGAACGGTCTGGCCGAGGCCTCACGCTCTGCATCGCCAGCCCTGCAGCCGCACGGGAGCCCGCCGCTGGCAGAGCCTGCCGAGGGAGGGCCAGGTCTGGACACGGAAGCGACAGGCCCCAGAAGAGGGAAGGGGGCTACTGACTGCCCAGCGAAGGTCTGAAAGGTTCCAGTGAGGTGACTGACGCGCTCCACACTGAGGTCAAAGGGCACTCACCTGCCCCCCTCCTCCCAGCTCCCTGCAGGCTGAGCCCCTCTCCCAGTCTCTCCATGAGGTACCCACCCCATTTCAGCAGCAAAGACAAGGCCCCATCCGGGGCTCAGGCGCACCCTGGCCCCTCCTCCAGGGCACTGCGCTCCCCGCTCTGAGCAGCGCCACCCACCCGCTGAGCCCAGGCTCTCCAGGCTCCGCAGAGCCCACGCCTCCCACACCTGCCCCACCCAGGGCGGCAGCGCCTCTTCCTGCTGCTCCTGCTGCCTCCAGCTTCTCCTCCCTCATCCGCATCCACCGAGCAAATGCACTGACTCTTGTTTCACAACATCCAGAAGAGCCACCATCTCACTGGCAGCATCTCTTGCCTCATCACCGCCCACCGCCTCCCACCGTGCCTGGCTGCTCCCTGCTGCCAGGTCGAGCCTGCCCAGTTGCCAGCACCGTGCCCTGCAGACCGGAGGCTGCGCACGCCTCTGGGAGCCCCGGTAGCTCCCAGTCAGAGTAAGACAGGCCCTTGCAATGACCTTCCAGGCCCAGCTGGAGTGTGAGCATCTCCCTTCCCTCTGCCCACACAGCGCGGGGCTGCAGGCTCTGCAGGTGCCTCCTGCTCAGGCCCTGAACCCCACCCCTGCAGCAGGGCCCGTTGTCACAGCGCTGACACTGCACCAGGTCCCTGCTTGTCGCTGTGACCGCCATGCTGTAGAGCACACCTTTGAGAGACTAGGCCTGTCTGCTCACGGACGTGTCCCTCCCACACTGGAACAGTGACCTGCTGGGGCAGACATGCCTGTGACTGAATGTCCAGACTTTCCTCCTGTGACCAACAGACCAGCACCCGAGCAGCACCCCGCAATGTGACAACCTCCCCGTGAGAGCAGAGCAGCAGACTGCGAGTCGGCGCCTCACAGGACCGGGAGGGGCTGGGAGAAGGCTGTCAGTCGAATTCATGGAACGAACCATGAAAACGAGAGGCAAGTGACATACTTCGCAGAGAACACCGGGGATGTCAAACCCTCCGACCCCCTTGCTCTCAGGCCACGGAGGCCGTCTCTCCCTCAGCGCCTGCGGGGCCTGCGGACAGGCCTCCCACTCTCTCCAGTCGCTCTGTTCGGCTTGCTGGTGAAGGCAGAGACTCAGTCACTGCCTTACACTGAGTCTGAGACACAGCAGGAGAGACGATGCGAGGTTTTACTGAGAAAAAGTGAATTTTTAATTATCTTGTGAATCTACTTAGAAAAACACAAAGCAAAGTTCACAACTATAAATTTAAACCTTTTGCACTAGAAAACACACAAACAAACACAAAACCACAGGCATGAACTGTAAACCTGTACTAATTACCAGCTAGTCTTACGGTTAATTCTTAGTAGCTCAGTATTTCCCTCCTTGGCAAGTGTAACAGTTGTAGCACCAATGGCCTCCCAAGCTGCCGGGGCGGCCGGGCAGGAGATGCTTCTGCAGGCCCGCTCGCACCCCCACAGGAGGCGCCCCCACAGGAGGCAGTGGGGATGGAGGCCGCACGCTGACCTTCGGGGTGATGGAAAGAAGACAGAGGGCACACATGTCACACAGCTTTAATGTAGTGCATTTGTAGAAAAGAGGCCAGGTCCGCTCCCGGGCGTGCTCTTGTCCTTACACTGATACCATGATTGAGAAGATGCAGACGTTATTGCCTAAGGTTACCTACACATTCCCACTGCGTCCCGGCTACAGCTTTAGCTCGTTGGCAATCTTGGAAGCAATGTTTTTGAAGGCGATGGACGTCCCCGATATCCGCTTGAAGCGCACCCCGTTCAGAGACAGCCGCGGCAGCTTGCACACCTCCATCTCCCACTGCACCAGGCTCTCGGCGTGCCCGTCGCCGTGGACGCAGAAGAGCAGGAAGCGCTCCCTCTGCTCGTAGTCACAGCTGTTGGCGTCCAGCACCTTGCGGATCTCGCGCATCATGTCGCCGGGGTCCATGGAGCTCGTGGTTTTCATGCTCCAGGTGAAGCGCAGGGAGCGAGGCTTCGCTTCCTTGCTTTCGTCCCTTTGCTCAGCAGATACGTTGCGACTGAAACGCACAGCGGCAGGTTTATTTTTATCTGCGAGGGACAGCGGCCTCTACTCTAGCGCATGCACGGCCAGCTCTCCAGCACGGGGGCCGGCCCGTTCTGCACAGGCTCCCACATGGTATCTGCTTCTTTTCTAAGAAATATTCATCTCCTTCTTCCCCCAAACCACAGGCCACACATGCAGAAAATCTATCTGGCTGTTAAACCTTCACCAGTCATGTACTTACTAAGAACATTAAGTCATGTGCTTACTAGAATTAAGAAATCAGTTAAACCAGGCAAAGCAGAAAGAGAGAGAGCTGCCCACGTGTCCACGAGCCCAGCTCTGCCCCAGGCCCAGCGCAGGCAGAAAGGGGCCCCAGCCCCTCCCAGGGGCTCTGCTCACTCACAGCCCCGCTGGCACTGGGTCTGGGGATAACGGGAGACTCAGCAGTTTAACTTGCTTTCCCTGCCACCAGCCCCTCAGGCTGAGCAGAGAGCTGTGTGTGTGGCGCACTCTCAAAATCCTCTCCACCCACCTCCGTATTTTTCCTTCTACTTTAATTTAAACATCTAGTTTCAGGTTTTTTTTAAAAAAAATTCTTCCATGACATTATCTTGCTAGTGCAATAAAAAAAGTGCTAAGGCTTATTTGTTTTTGAGCAAAAGTGACCGGTTTGAATGCAAACTATGGACTCTCCATTCAAGCCGAAGTCCCGCATCCCTAGATGTCACAGCCAGGTTCTCCTGAACCCCGAGAACAGGCCTCCTCCTACCTTCCTGTTATCACTGCGGACACAACTGCCCTCAGTCTCCTGTGTGTCACGCAGGCCTTGGGGAAGGTGTGAACCTAACACTGCGCACTGAGCACACCAGTGTAAACATTAAACTTAATCTACGGCCACGTCCTCCCTCCGGGCTGAGGGGCCGCAGGGTTCACAGTTCCCTGCTGCTGGCCAGTGGCAGAACATTCCAGTGGACTCACACCCACCAAAGCTGGCGGGAAGCTTCCACTTCGCAAACCTGTGTCGGGCACTGACTAGGCAGCAGAGCGCACGGCCGCAGGCGGGGAGGGGAGGGGAGGAAGACCGCCCTGAGCAGCAGCGGGCCAGCGGAAAGGCACTGCAGTGACCAGAGGGGCCCAGAGCCAGGCGTGCCCACCTCCTGGGAAGGAGCCCCGGTCCCACACCACCACTTCCATGTGCGAGCAGAGGCCCGGGGCAGACGTGAGCAGGAGTGCCAGCAGGTGGGCTGGGCAGTGTGCCCACTTGGTTGTCACACACCGGGAGGCAGGTCCTGTGACTTCCTTCCTATCATGGAGGGGAACATGCTCAGGACAGCTATGGCCTGCTCCAGGCCAGAGTGGGCAGGCCAGGGCACTTCGAGGCTACACAGGGCCCGCAGGGACATGGTCGGCCGGGCTTTCGTTCAGAAGAGGCACACGGCAGAGGGTGCTTTAGGAAGGCCAGCAGGAGAGCCAATGTGGTCCATCAGGCCCCGAAGCAGCACGTGGCCGCCTCTGTAAAGGGCTCAGGGAGGGACTACGACAGAGACAGCTCTGAGCCTCGCTGGTGACTCCTTCGCCCCAATCTGAGCAATGACAGCTACCCCAAATTTTAAAGCACAACGTTCGCCTGGCCGGCATGGCTCTGCGGTTAAAGGTGGACCTAGGAACCAGGAGGCCACATGCTCAGAATGCAGGCCTGATCCCCAGTATGAGGTGTGCAGGAGGCAGCCAACTGGTGATTCCCTCATCATTGATGTTTCTACCCCTCTCTACCTTCTGCTCTGAAATCAATAAAAACACATTACAAAATAAAATAAAAACAAAACACGTGAAAACATAATCACTCTTCTAAAAACCTAATTTGCCCTAACTAGTTAGCTCAGAGTGCCAGCCTGTGGAATGAAGGGTCCTGGGTTCAATTCCAGTCAAGGACACATGCTCGAGTTGCAGGCTTGATTCCTGGTAGAAGGAATCAAGCCTGCAATGATTCTCTCTCATAGTTGATGTCCCCCCCACCCCTGAAGTCAATAAAACATATTAAAAAACCTAATGTGAAATTTCTACCCACCACTTTCATTTTTGAGATCTGTGCTAGGAGTCATTGCTCCCCCAAACTCAGACCCAAGTTTCTGCTGTTAGGGCCCAGGCAGCGGCACCCTGGCGCCCTCCTGTGGTCCTGGGGCGTAGCGCAGCTCTGGCCCAGGCCCAAGGCAGGGGCAGCAGTGGCACTGCCTCTTCCCAACCACAGAAGCCAGACAGACCCACCGAAGCACACACTGACAGCAGGAAGAGCAGCGCCGCTGGCACATTTTTTTTTTTAAACATAAAACATATTTAAAAAGTCAGTTCCCTCACCTGGAGCCCTCATATCTCCCGTTCCTCTCATATTCGGTCGGAAGCCTGAACGCACAGAACGCAGAAGCAGAGTGGGAAAGAGAAAAGAGATCTTACACAGCAGCACATGACCCCCATGCAAACCAAGACCCCCAAGTCACCGTGAGCGTAGGCCCCTCTCATGGTGACCCCTCAGTCCCCTCCTCCCAGGTGCCGGAGGCATGCCGCCCTCTAACCACTCCCCACAGGGCTTGCTTTCCGAGAAAGGGAACCGGGTTTACCCGTTGAATTCTATGTTCAAGTAGAAAATCGTCTTTCCAAGGAAAATCTGGAAACTAGGAAGATCAACTCAAAGCCACCCCCAGGTGGAGTTTCCCTCAGAAGAAGTGGTCTCCCAGTGTCTGGTAAAGACCCCCGTTAACCAGGCCCTCAGGGCGCACCGTGTCCTGAGTAAGACACAGCAGGCAACCTTCCCGGGAGCCGAGAGGCACAGGACAGGGCCTCCAGGAGACTTTCTGCCTCGGTGCACTGCAGGTAGTGAGCCACATTTTTGGTCTCTTTGCTGTCAGCATAAAAAATAGTCATCTCGCCCTGGCCGGTTTGGCTCAGTAGACAGAGCGTCAGCCCTTGGACTGAGGGCCCTGGGTTTGAGTCTGATCAAGGGCACGTACCTCAGTTGTAGGCTCGATCCTCGGCACTGGTTGGGTTATGCGCAGGAGGCAACCAACTGACATGTCTCTCTCACAACTGATGTTTCTCTCTCCCCCTTCCTCTCTCTAATATTAATAAACAACCTCCATTAAGAATTAAAAAAAAGTCTTCTGGTAGGACAGCATTCATTACAGTGCTTTAGAAACAAGACATGCTTGCATGAGGGCGTGGCTCGTGGCTGAGCATTGACCCATGAACCAGGAGGTCAGTTGGATTCCTGGTCAAGGCAGATGCCGGGGTTGCAGCTCAATCCCATGTGGGGCATGGAGAAGGCAGACAATCAACGATTCTCTCTCATTATTGATGTTTTTCTCAGTCTCTCACTTCTTTGAAATCAATTTAAAAAAACAAAACAAAACAAAAAACCACACACACACACACAAACCGCCCCCCCCCCACAAGATACGCTTTCTTCAGTGGTTAGTGGAAAGCAGCTTTAAATAAAATACTATTTACTCCACAACTCTGAAAACATTGCAACATTTTTGCTATGCAGTGCCCCGAACCTAACAGATCATAAAGTGTTAGTCTTACACGTGTCTCTAGTTTCAGAATATGAGCTCATTTCCCTCTCACTTCAGAGCCTTTTGGAATCCAATCCGCTATGAAATAGAAAATGATGACACACACAATCACAACTTACCTCTGCCCGCCTGAGGCTGCCCATGAAATGTACACTAATGTTACTGCACATCTCATTCCTCAAACAGAAGCATGCTGAGTGTTATTAGTATGAAGACAGAATTATTTGGATGCTAAATAATTCTATCCAAGAAAGAAAATGCACAGAGCATGCGTAGACCTCGTTATGTGGGTGCCACAGTCCCTTTAAAAATGTCTGAAAGAGTTAATCTATTTCTTCCCAGTTTCCTTTTAAGGAAATAAGTATTTAGTTCTCAGCAGAAAGTTTAGTTAAAAAAAATAAAACAAAAAACAAAGGGCTAAAAAGCCAAACCTGATGTTAATTGCAGGAACCATTTTGGGGTGAGGATTGAAAAAAAATACATATATATAAATCCTACCTTTTGATAAACCTGAATGACATGTTTCTAAAAGAAATTAAGCCAAAAATAAAAATTAACAAAAATGACTTGTACAAATAAAATATAAATTCAGTCAATTATAAAGAGAAAGAAACAACAAATAAAACAGGGCTCTTTTCTGTCTAATAAACAATGAAACAGTGATATGTGTTGAAAAAGTAAAGTTATTACAGATAATTGAGGATGTGATCTTTTAATTATAAACATTAAATTAAATAAAAAATCTGTACTTGTAAGCAAAAACTCAGCAGTGATACTGACATTAGTTGTAATGAATTTACTTAAGGTTCTTCACAAGGCTCTATGGTAAGACAATAAAGTCAACATCTTGTTTGAAATGAATGACTTAAGTGATTTGCACTAAACTAGTAAGAAAACAACAATTTTCAATTTTCTTCAGAATATCTTATAAACAAAAATTTCACATTATACAGAAACATTAAAAATGTCATTATAAAATGTTTAACCATTAAGAGAATCATTGCTTACTTCAGGAAGGTAGTTTAAACATTAGCAGCAGCTATCAATTACTTTTTAAGAAAAAGTAACTTATGAGGGTTTAAAATGAAGCAGACGTTTCATTTTCAGATTGAAATGAAACTGCATGGCAGTGCAACAGTGGGAGTCATTTTATGCTTTAGTAATAAACTCAAAGCGCTCCATTTAAAAGAAGTGCCTTTCTTATAAAGTATGTTAGGAAGATGCTTAGGCTGTAAGAACAGGATCTGACCTAAGACGTGACACTGCCGGCCAGTGGTCTGACCATTATCAGCCTTCCTAGGCAGGAGCGGCCCGGGCTGGGCACAGGACCGCGGAAGCCTCCTGGCCGCACAGGAGGCGTGTGTGTGTGCCGCTGACTGTTCTGTTTTGCTTTCCTAATCTGGGTGATTCTGGCATTTTTGCTTGAGACATGGACCCATTTAAAAGATTCTGACTACTGCAGGTAGTACCACCAAGTGCTGCATAATCAGATTAAAAGTGGTACACAGCAAGTAGAGAAGATCTTGCGTTGAAAAGATTTTGTAGGCCGAAACCAGTTTGGCTCAGTGGATAGAGCGTCGGCCTGCGGACTGAATGGTCCCAGGTTCGATTCCGGTCAGGGGCATGTACCTTGGTTGGGGTCACATCCCCAGGGGTGTGTGCAAGAGGCAGCTGATCGATGATTCTCTTTCATCGATGTTTCTAACTCTCTATCCCTCTTTCTTCCTCTGTGTAAAAAAATCAATATATTTTTAAAAAATTGTAAGTAATTAAGTACTACATAAAGGCAGTGTTATTCAACAGTTTGAGCTGAAAACTGATTAAAAGTCTTTAAAATATGTTTTCATTCCTGAGGCTTCTACCTGAGGAAAGTCAAGATTATCGGTCACAGACCTAGGACTGCTTTTGGGCACAGGCCTCAGAGGTGGCAGGGCCCGCAGCCACCCACACTACAGATTATTGGGGCACAGGTGTAGGTTCCTGGTGCCTGCTCTCTGCCCACCGCACCAGGGCAGGTCTCCTGTGCGGATTCTAAGTGCCAACCGGAGCCTGTCAGGCACCTGACCGCAGTGCTGCGGCTGTCAGGGGAGGCCAGACACGGAGAAGACTGCGGCAGAAGGACTGACTGTCTTTAGGAATAAGCTGACTACATCTGCCGGAGCACCAGGAGACTCACACCTCAGCCTGCACACTTGCGAACAGAAGGCGCTGGCCTTTCTGGGAAAAGTGGGGATGGCGCTGTAAGACAAGATGACCCCCTAGAATTTTTAAACAAGAAACCTCAGCCCCCAAGCTCGATTCAGATTCAGATTCAGATGCCTGAAACAACGGAGCTGAAGTGAGGGAAAGGCCTCCTGCCAACCACAGCCCTCACAGCGCCGCCCCTCGGGGAGCACAGTGCAGTGCCTTCAGGCCTTTTCGGGCAGAGCGACGGGCTCAGGACTGCTTGGCTGTGGGATTGTAGCCATGTGTCCTCTCTCGCACCCACACCTCCGGTTCTTCCATACACCTGAGTGCTACCTACTTCACGGGGCAGATGGTGGAGACTGTGTGTGTGTAAAGTGGGGATAGCTACACCTGAAATTCTACAGACATCTACTTATCTTAGTGCACAGCAAGCAGTCCAAAATGACTCTCTTTATCAATGATAGCACATGTATCAAGATGATTTCTATTTTTAAAATTATATTTTTATTGATTTCAGAGAGGAAGGAAGAGGGAGATAAAAACATTCATAATGAGAGAGAATCATCAATTGGCTGCCTCCTACACCCCCTCCCCCCACACTGGGATGAAGCCCAAAACCCCACTGAGCCACACCAGCGGGGCTTAAGATGATTTTTTAAAAAAGCACAGAGAAGCCGAAACCGGTTTGGCTCAGCGGTAGAGCGTTGGTCTGCGAACTGAAAGGTCCCAGGTTCGATTCTGGTTAGGGGCATGTACGTTGGTTGCGGGCACATCCCCGGTAGGGGGTGTGCAAGAGGCAACTGGTCGATGTTTCTCTCTCATCGATGTTTTTGCTCTCTCTCTCTCTTCCTTTCTCTCTGTAAAAAATCAATAAAATATATTTAAAAAAATCCCCCCCCCAAATTAATTAATAAATAAATAAAATAAAAAGCACAGAGGAGACAAATAAATTCAAGGATTTCAATGACGTGCCCACCACAGACCGAAGTGTAGGGCTGCGCCCCGGACCGCTAATGGCTAGTGCTTAGCCAGGCCGACCGCTGCCCTCCCTCTGTGCTCACAGGGCAGCCCCCTGGGAAACAGCCGAGTGGATGACACGGCTCCCCCCGCCCGCCTTTCAGGGCAGACTCCATTCCAGCTCAGTCCCCGAGGAGGGAGCGGGCACAGGGAGGCCTGGGGTGACAGCGAAAGGGAGGAGTGCATTATGCTGGGGGGTCAAAAAACTCGCCCTGGACTGGACTGGAGTCCTGGCAAGACCCTTTAGACCTTCTGCCCGGCCCGGCCCGGAGCACGCGTCTCAGCAAAGGGGCCGGAAGAGAGTGAGGCCAGCGGGCATCTGGCTGCTCTGAGTCGGTGCTCCTGATGCCGGAGGACCCCCCTCTGGTGCTCACCACTAACACATCTGGGGAAACAGTTTGAGTGAGCCGTCTAACTTAGATGACTGATCTAAAATAAAAACTCTGGAGACTTAAAAGTGGTATTTAGTTTACAGCTTAAACACAAAGGCTCCGTGAAAACTGAGCAGCACGCTAACAGGCCGGAGGGAGAGGCCCGGGGAGGGGCCTGAGAAGACGCTGCTGTCTGAGCAGCCAGACCAGCAAGAGGGTCTGAAGCGGGTGAGCCTGCAGGACCTGGACACACGACTGCACGGCAGGCATCGGGAAACGCAGGGCTCAGGCCTGGGAGCCCTGGCTAAAGGGCCTTCGCCTATTTGCTTGTGATACAAAGGAGCATCTTTCTCTTTTCCTCCAGCAGCAGCCTGTGTCCAGGCGCCTGCAGCCTCTACAGCTAGCTGGAGGTAAGTTACAATACCTCAAGGGGTTCTCAGACGTGCCCAGGCCCGGAACGACAGCCTCCTGGACACACGGCCAGGAGTTTCCCTCTGAGCACACCCAGAGGTTTACCCGCACAGCTGCACCACGTCAGGCTCTCTCACTGAGCCCGACAACTGCAAGGCAGAAGTGCTCCCGGTGACAGCCAGGGGAAAGGAGAGGAATGGTGTCCTTCCTGTGACCACGCGTGCCAGCCCTGCCACCCTGGTCTGGAGTTCTGCTCCACCAAAGTGACCATCTATGTGGACAATGTGTCACGCAGCCGGGCCGGTTGGCTGAGCGTTGACCTATGAACCAGGAGGTCAGTTTGATCCCCAGGTTGCGGGCTCGGATCCCCAGTGTGGAATGTGCAGGAACAGGCGATCGATGATTCACTCTCATCACTGATGTTTCTATCTTTCCCTCTCCCTCACTCTCTGAAATCAATAAAAAGGTATTTTTTTAAAAGTATGATGCAAGAACAGAAAGGAGCTGCGACCTCCCAAGTGCTGGGCAGCGTTCCCTGGGATCTCCTCTAAAAGCTTTCCAAGTCTAGTGAAAGGGAGGAGCCAGAAAACACGAGCTGAAGACAACGACCAGCAGCCAGGCTGGCTTCACACACACACACAGAGACATGTCTCATTTTGCTGCAAACCAGCTCCACCCGGCACTTACCTCCTCGTGAGCTTTGAGGTCAGTTTACTGAAAAGGTTCGCGGAGCCTCGGCTGCGGGCCTGTGACAGCGGCGTGGCTTCATGGGACAGGCTGGGCGAGGCGGGCGGGCCGTTGTAGGTGGCAGTCCGCCGCTCGCGGGGCTGGCCGTGGAAAGTGCTGCGGCTGGCAGTGCCCCTGGGGAAGCGGACGCGGTCCGGGGTGGCCGCACTGCTAATGCTGTGTGTGGACGCGACTGGGGTTCTCTGGTCAGGACCAGCGCTGCGAGACCAGCAAACACACAGGTTTACACCTTTGTTCACAGAATCCCGTCTTTTTGCAAACACGGCACATGACAATTTACAGTCACAATATTCCTTTTACCTAAAGTGGAGGTCAGTTTTAATAAAACAAGACCCCAGGGGGCCCCAGGACTGGAGCAGGAGGAAGGTAAATGGGAAGGGGCCCGAGGAAGCCCTGCCCTGGCACAAAGCCTGTGCTGTAAGGAGACGGCAGACAGATGCACAGGTGGGTTAAGTCCAGAGTGATTTCCCAACTGTAAAGTCTACCTGTGATGTCAAATACCTACAGCTTCTTGGGAAAGGTTCCGTTATATTATAATGAATGACACCCCACTAATTCATGGGGGTTCTCAAATGAAAGCATTTTCAACAGTGTCCTGGAGCTACCCAAAGGTACATGAAAAGCAGATGGCGCCCACATTCTGTGGGCTGGTAGCAACATCACTCAGTGAGAGATTATGGTCAGTGTAAATAAGAAAATCCCTCCACATAACAATGAACACTTATGATCAGTAATAAAAGCCGGTTTTTGCTGAGTGCTGAGTCAGTGTCTGTGCTAACAGGCTAAAGGCCCACAGTCAATTTATAGGGCGCTCACAGGATGATGACACATGGAGATGTGACACTACCGGGTTACCCTGACGGCTAGTCCATGCTGGATGGGCCATTCTGAGACTGACATGTGAAGGTGGAATAACCACAACGGGGTTAGAGCGAAAGCAGTCTGATGTCAGCACCACTTCTTTCTTAGAAAATTCCTCATGTGGCTCATGCCAAAACCAAGATGTACTATATACCTTTTCTCCACTACACACCAAAGACTGGCATTACTTTTCACACAGTAAAGCTGATAAAACAGAAAGACTGCACTATTAAAAATCAATGAATAAAGTTAACTTTAGCTGAAACCGGTTTGGCTCAGTGGATAGAGCGTCAGCCTGTGGACTGAAAGATCCCGGGTTCGATTCCGGTCAAGGGCATGTACCTTGGTTGCGGGCACATCCTCAGTAGGGGGTGTGCAGGAGGCAACTGATCGATGGGTTTTCTCTCATCGATGTTTCTAACTCTCTGTCCCTCTCTCTTCCTCTCTGTAAAAAATCAATAAAATATATTTTTAAAAAATTAACTTTAAAATGAAGAAACTATATTAAAATAAATGGTATTGCTTGGTGAGGCTTTAAGCCCGGAGCATGCCGTGCTCACGGCGGAGTGCTGAGGAGAGCAGAAGAGCTTGTCTGAGCCACGTGGACAGCCTTTGTTTGGTCTAATCCCCCCAGAGTGTCCATCAGCCATGATCACCCTCATGGTGGAATTCTGTACAGACATTCACATGTGTAAGAAGTCCAATATATTCAAGGCTGAAAACAGAACCTAGGTCCTTTGAGAAGGCAGCATGGCCAGGCGCTCTGCAGCTCAGCAGGGCTTTGTCAAGGAAAGAACACCCAGACATTATTCTAAAATTATGGACCTGTCTTGTGTGGTTTGGGGCTGACATTCTGCTTGGTGAAAGAATAAAGACAACACTTTTAGAAGCAAAGTGTTGCAATGACTGATGCTACCAGAAGCAATGAGGCCCCATCAGGATATGGAGTCAGCCCCACTGAGGAGGGCACCTGCAGGCAGAACAGATAGGCAGTGACTCCAAAGTGAACTGGACCGTGTGGAAAAGAGGAAGTCGCAGAACATGTGCACAAACATAAAATGTGTGTGTGTGGGGGGTGGAAGTGTGTGTGGGGGGAGAGATAGATCTTGACCTTAACAGCCTCTTAAATAGTCTGACTGCCTGGGCCAGTATAGCTCAGTGGTTGAGCGTCAACGTATGAAGGAAGAAGGTGATTCCCGGGAAGGGCACATGCTCAGGTTGCGGGCTTAATCCCCAGTAAGGGGCGTGCAGGAGGTAGCTGGTCAATGATTCTCTCTCATCACTGACATTTCTCTCTCTTTCTCTCTGAAGTCAATGAAAATATATTTAAAAAAAAAAAAAAAAGCCTGACTGTACCTCAAAGAACTGTACATTCTAAAGTTCAAAATGAAACTGATAAACAGCCCAATAATTGAGAACTCATGAGAAGAGGAAGAAGGGCCAGAAAACCACTTTTTGTAGTTCTACAGACTAAAATCCCTAACATGAGAAACTTCTGTCTAATTAAGTCGTCTATTGATATCTCTATTAAATCACTTTGAACTAGGAGAAATTTATAGATTTGAGAATATAACTAATAAAATTTATCAGCACAGACTACTATTAAAAATATATCAACTAGTATTTACAAGCTATCTAGCCCAGTTGCTATACAAGTTATTAATAGATTTTAATCATAAGAGGCAATGTTAAAACAAGCACAGACCTAGGAACCAGAAAAGAGAATAGTGGAGTGTAAATATTTCTAGAAATTCAATAAATAATTGCCCTGGAATGCTTGGCTCAGTGGTTAAAGCACCGGCCCTCAGACCAAAGGGTTTGATCCCCAGCCGGGGGTATGGACCTCACTTGTGGCAGGTTCCATTCCCTGCCCCAATCAGGGTGCAGTTGGGAAGCAACCAATCAATGTCTCTCTCACAGTGATGTTTCTTTCTCTTTCTCCCTTCTCTCCTCTCTCTCTCTCTGCATCTCCCTCTCTCCCCCCCCCCCCACCCCCCCACCCCCCCACCCCCGCCCGCCGCCACTGCCTTTCCTCCCTTTTCACTCTCTCAAAAAAGCTATAGAAATAATATCCTCAGATGGGGATGAAAAAAAGAAAAAAGAAGAAAAAAAATTCAACGAATAATCACATAACCTTACATAAGCTTTTATCTTCATATCAAATTTAAGTGGTCTATGGAAGAAGGAGTGATAAACACTATATTCTGGTCTTAAGGATGAAGGAAGGAAGGGGAATCTTTGCTTAGGCTGTCACAGAAGTTAGCGATCAAACATTTCATGTGACTATTGAGCCCTAAAGGAAACAAAGCTTACAGTACCACTTCAGAAAGTAGATGGCAGAAAAAAAGAACGACCAGTTTTGATGCTGGACGGGGGCATGTGACATGACCAAACAGTGTTCAAGAGAAGAGGTCAGAGGTCAATGACAGATGATGTGGATTATTTTCTAGATCTCTATCCAAAACCTTACCTGCTCACCACACTGATTTAGTTTATACACCACTCTTCCAAAAAAGTAAATCCACCCAGCCCGGGGGACAGTGTTCTATCATCCCATCTTCTCTCTCTTCTCCCCCCCAAGGTCTCTGGACCCACTTCCTCTCACTTTCCCAAGAAAGCGGCATGGCCCCTCTCCTCGCTGACAGGTTACTGTCAGTATTTTAAATCATGCTGGTGCTACGGATGCTCGCCTCTCCACCAGATCAGTCACTCAAAAGACTGCACACTCCATCGCTCTGCGAGACTGGAAATACTGGTTCCCGGCCCCTTTGGCAAACTGAAGGCCCCCTCCCTCTCTGTCCCGACCTTGTGATCCACATCCTTCAAAGCATGGCTCCTTATCTCTCCCCTTTCAGCCTTGATCAAGTTCCTCATGTGCACAAAGTAACCTTTACCACCTACCCCCTCTGGAAAAGCTCCTGGTTTAATTTAACCCTTTAGTTATCACATACAGTTGGCCGGGAGGATAAGTTCTAGACAGTGAGAGGAATTTGGAATTCCAGTATCTTGCTAAAAATTCACATCCAAACCTAACTTACTGCTAGAGAATACTTCCCATTATTATTTGAATTCTGATTATAAAACAAACTTCTTGCAAACAGGTAAAATTTCCTACCTGTTTTCTTTGCCATTCTGAATCACTGAATGTCTGTCAGCTGTAGTTCTTTCACTGCAAACGTAAGTATTTCGCCGTGTCATTCCGCCAGATGCTGTGTTACTCTATTAAAAAAAGGGGGAGGCATTTTTGTCTTGAACTATTTAATGATTAAGCACAGTACACTGCTCAAGAAAACACACCTCTTCTACATAAACATGAGTCCGAGTCTTTAACGAAATCTACACAGAAATGTCAGCAGCACCGGCAAAAAGACCGGCCTGGAGAGAAGGCAGCAACCCCCTCCTGGCAGAAGGAGGGAGAGGCAAGGGGACAGACTGAAAAGCTGGCTGCCGGAACCCGTTAGTAATAACTCACGGATTACTAAAGAGCAAGATAGAGATCCACTGTTTTAAAAGCTAATAATTTCAAAATAAAAATTACAAAGCAAGTATTATAAGTGTAAGGTAAGTGTACAAATAAAAATTAAGATGTAAATATGAGTTCAAACTCTAAAACTAGCCTCGGCCGGGTACTCGGTTGGTGGGAGCATTGTCCTGCACACCAAAAGGCGGTGAGTTTGATGTCCAGAACTCTTAACTCAAACAATTTAGAAACGGGCAAGGGACTCGGACGGTACTGCTCCGAAGAAGGTGTGCAAATAAATGCCCACCAGCACATGGAAAGATGCCACACGCTGGTCACTAAGGAAATGCAAATCAAAACTGCAAACACTCACACCCATCAGGACAGCCGGGAAAAATGGAAAGAGGTGTTGGCAAGCCTGTGGAGAAGCAGGAGTGCTCATCTCTGACGGGATACAAAATGCGCAGCCACCGTGGAAACAGCTGGGCCATGAGCCTGAACTCTGAAAACGTGATGCCAAGCGAGAGAAGCCAGGCCCAGAGGATGCTATGGTCGGGGTCCAATTACAGGAAATGTCCCGAGCAGGCCACTCCACGGGAGAGCAAGTGGCAAGGCAGGGGCAGGGGCGAGAGGAGAGGGGAGGGCGCTGCAGGCGGCTGCCCTGCTGTGAGGGAAGTCTTGGGAGGAGAGCGGTGAGGCTGTACCACACTGTGAACGTCCAGATGACACTGAACCCGGCATTTTAAAATGGTTAATGATGGCACCTTAATTTCACGTCCATTTTTTAAAGCTACTATTTCCAAAATAAAAAAGCAAAGAATTAAAGTAATATCTAAGAAATGTCATCAGAGAAGACAAATTTTGAACAAAGATAAACACTGGCCAGGTGGCTCAGTTGGCTGGAGCGTCGTCTGGTGCACCAAAAGGTTGGTGGTTCAATTACCGTTCAGGGCACATACTCAGGTTGTAGGTTTGATTTCCTGTTGGAGCACGTAGAGGAATCAATGGTCCTGTTTCTCTCTCACATCGATGTGTTTCTCTCTCTCTCTCCTCCTTGCTCTCTCTCTAAAGGTCAATTAAAAACCCATCCTCAGGTGAGGGTTAAAAAGGGGGGGAAAAAAAGATAAAAATAGGCACCTTTAATACAGCTGAGCAGACCATGCATAGCAAACTCCACAGACTAATGGAAATCAATGCAGGGACGGGCAGTGCTAGGACCTATTCCCAAATGGCGGTGTGCAGCCGGGCAGGGTGACAGGGACGCAGCGTTATTTCCTCTGGAAAATGCCACCTCCAGCCGGAGGCTGAATTTAAACGGCAGGGCCGAAGTGACAGTGGTTATGGCGAAAGGGTTTGCTGGGATGAAGCCTAAGACCAGAGGACGGCACACAGAACCCTCGGGGCTCCTTTCTGGGCCTCCTACCCCGGGAGGCAGAGCCCCGGGGAGCAGCAGGCCCCTTGCCTCCCTGCAGGGCTCTCGGGGGGAGGAGGGCTGCGCACGGTTCAGTTTGTAGAGAAGAGCGTGGTCACAGAACACCCTTAGCACGGCTCATTCTCGCCGACTTCTCCCTAAAATTCCCTCAAGAGTGCTAAAGGTATTCCCTACGCTGGGTCACACAGACACATGAAAATTGACGGGGACGTTTCTGACGCTGAGTAGATTCTGTTACACTTAATAAATACTACTTGCTCACTGGTGAGATTTTATTAAGGGCAGAGACTGAGAGGTAGATTTAGGTCAGCAGAGTAATTTTAGGCCATTACCTGGCTTTTCTTCGCTTTAAAATTTAGCTGACCTGTGAGAAAGGCACTCGCACACAGAAAGGAAGCAGGCCAAGCTCTTTGTGGGAAGGAACTCTGAAACCGCAGTGCACCCTGCCCTGGCCCACAGGCAGTCCAGCCCCAGTGCACTGTGAGATCCCGTCTGCTCGGCCATCATTTGGTTTCCTCTCCTGTGAGACTCTGAGATCTTCCCGCTTCTCCCCTCTCACCCTCACATGTTTACGGGATAACCAGAAAGAGCTGTGACAGAGGGTCTGCTGCTCCCCCAGCGAGGGCATTTCACCCGCCAACCCCCGGGGCGCTAGAGGTCAGCAGCACTTACGCTGGGGACAGTGGAGCCGGTCTTGCGTTCAGGAATGTCCGCCTTGTTGGGATTGCTCGCGTTCCCAAGCATGGGACTGGCTGGAGCCATGCCCTTGCCTCCGCCCGCACTGCCGCCTGCCCTCCTGGAGGGAGCGCCGTCTGCCTTGAGGTCCCCATCGGCAGTGCTGGTCTGGCTTCTTTTCGGATATGCCACCACGGAAGGGATGGCTGGTCCAGCTGCAATAGAAGAGTTCACCCTTAAATGTCAGACCCTCCAACAGCAGACACACAGGCAGTTTGCCGAGTGTCAGTACCGTGTGCTGCTTCAGCCCACACCCTGCACCAGCAAAAAGAAATGGAAGACGAGCAAGGCATCCTCACTCTGGTACAAAGCCAAAGCTGTCCACACCCGATCGCTGTGCAGTGTTCAGTGCAGGCTCTCAAGCTGAAACGTGGAGGTGGACAAGGTCCAGAGTGGGGAAATGAACTGGACGAGAAATAAATGAAATGTTCCATATGGCAGTGTATTTTTATTTATTTTTTAATTTAATTTTTAAAATATATTTTATTGATTTTTTACAGAGAGGAAGGGAGAGGGACAGAGAGCTGGAAACATCGATGAGAGAGAAACATCTATCATCTGCCTCCTGTACACCTCCTACCGGGATGTGCCCACAATCAAGGTACATGCCCTTGACCGGAATCAAACCAGGGACCCTTCAGTCCGCAGGACGACGCTCTATCCATTGAGCCAAACTGGTTTCAGCGAGAGTGTATTTTTAAAAGTTAGGACCAGGCCAACATAGATTTGGTTCCTGAATCCTAGAATACTGGATGTAAAGAAAATTACCTGCAACATAAACACGCATGCACGCAACAGTCTCTGGATTTCAACATCTGGGACTGCCCTGAGGGTGAACTGTCAATTTTGGTAGCATACCCTTGAGGATCCTAAGCCTCATAAAGGATTTGCTTCTACGGTGAAAGTTTTAAGAGTGAGGGCAGTCAGCCTGGACGTCTTGACTCAGGGGTTGAGTCTCGACCTATGAACCAGGGGGTCACAGTTTGATTCCTGTCAGGACACAGGCCCAGGATGCTAGACTGATCCCCAGTGTGAGGTGTTCAGGAGGCAGCCAATCAATGATTCTCTCTCATTGCCGATGTTTCTATCTCTCTTTCTCCCTTCCTCTCTGAAATTTATAATAAAAGTATATTAAAAAAAACAAAACAAAAAGACAACATAAAGCAAACACACAAACTTTAAAACACTTAAGAAAAAACTGGGATATCAAATATTCTTCAGGGCTGCGCTGTCCCATATGAGCCACTGGCCTCATAAATTTAATTATTTAACGAAGTTGAAAATAATTTCCCCAGTTTAAGTGCTCAACAGCCACATGTGGCTAGTAGCTACTCTACTGGATGGCACAGACAGAACAGCTCGGCACTGCGGAGCTAGCTGGAAAGCAGAGAGGGAGAGAATGAACAGAACTAGAGGCTGCAGCAGGGCTCAAAGCAGGGCAAGTTGTAAGGTTTCCACCCAGCTAGGCCTTATCCATCAGCAGTCATGGCATGGCCTTGGCTGGTTTGGCTCAGTGTATAGAGCATCCTCCCTCGGACTGTAAGGCCATGGGTTCGATTCCATCAAGGGCACATACTTGGTTGCAAGCTCAATCCTCAGCCCCACGTCGGGGCATTTGCAAGAGCCAACCAATTGATGTGTCTCTCTCACATCGATTTTTTTTTAATCTCTTTCTCTCCCTTCCTTCCACTCTCTAAAAACCGATGGGAAGCCCCAGCTGGTTTATCTCAGTGGATAGAGCACAGGCCTGAGGACTGAAGGGTCCCAGGTTCGTTTCCAGCCAAGGGCATGTGACAGGTTTCGAGCTCAATCCCTGGTAAAGGGGCATGCAGGAGGCAGCCAATCAATGATTTCTCTCGTCATTCATGTTTCTATTGCTTTCTCCCTCTCCCTTCCTCTCTGAAGTCAATACAAATATATTTAAAAGAAATCAATGGAAAAATAT
The DNA here is from genome assembly GCA_036971965.1 of Nyctalus aviator. Classification (NCBI taxonomy): domain Eukaryota; kingdom Metazoa; phylum Chordata; class Mammalia; order Chiroptera; family Vespertilionidae; genus Nyctalus; species Nyctalus aviator. Next base: position 1,905,261 of record CM072922.1, read on the forward strand.
CCTTGAGTGAGGATAAAAAAAAAAGTCCTGGAATACACCATGTCAGCGCCTGGCGGAGGGTAGATATCAGGCCCAATGCACCCCTAGGAGTCCTGCACAGCGGGGCTCAGGGGGAAGGCCCCAGCTCACCATGGTCGCTGTAGCGCCGCTGCTTCTGGCTGGAGGAAACACTCCGCTGCACCTTGTGGTGAGGAGACTGGCCAGTGCTGTTGTTGAGGTCACTGCTCGGCCGGACCTTGGCAAGTGAGAGGTTGCTGCTGGAACTGGAGTCACTAGCATCGAGCTAAGAGAAAAGGAGAAAAACAGCAAACCACACACAAACCCAGATGGTTGATTAGCAAAGTAAACTCAAAACACACAAACCTCTCACTGAGAGAAGCAGCAAACGTTCAAAGATGGGAGCCCTCATCTCCGGTGACAGCGTGGTCTGGCTGCCGGAAACTCACCGAAGGAGAGGAGTGTTTGTCAGCTTTCTAGGCTTTTTGAAATAACTTAAAATGCTCTCTTCACTTCATCTGATACTTCATATCATTTCTAAACACGAAAGCTATAGGTTAGCTTATGAAAGCCAACTTTGTGACAATATCACCATTAAGGTAATCATTATTATTATTTTTAACACTATAAACAGCCTTTACTGGTTGCAACGGGAAGTGGAAAAAGGGGATGTGACAGCTCTGGCTCCTGGGCCGGCTTCACAGACTCTGTGGCTGCCCTCTGAAAGTAAGGTTATTGTCTTAAAAGTTAAAACAGTAGCTCATATAGGTCAGAAGAGTTATTTATTTGCAGGTAAACTAAAAATGCGTTATAGATATTAAAAAAATAAAAACTAAGAAAACAATTTATATAACCTGGTAATTTAAAGGATAGTTTAATTTTTTCTGATTATTCTTACCTCTGAAGATTTTCTCCCCAACAACAAATATGTAGCTGTGATTTCATCGTATTTCATTTTACTAAGAGATTCTTGAATTTCTTCTTGTGAATATCCCATTCCCACCATAATATCTAAAAAAAAAAAAAAAAAGGCATAATATATTTATGCGTCTTGTTGGATAAAAAAACCATTGTGTTATTAAGGTAAACTAATTTCCTTTATTTGATCCAAAAGACCACACATTTAACGGGCAGTTGGCTTATTTCTGAGTTATTGAGCGCTATTATAGGAAACAACAGAAAACTGCTTAAACATGAAGCAGCAGATGAGCTGACTCACTGACCTGTACTTACCGCCCATTATTTTCCCTGTAGACATGCGAGTCAAACAGAAATGGTACTGCGCACACACAAGCACGCAGCACAGGGCCATTACCTATTCTTTTCTGGTCTGAGATGTCTAGTTCTGGTTCCACAAAGGGTTTCAGTTCGTCCTCCTCGTGCCCTGCGTTGATCCACCTGTCCTTCATGATTTGCTGAAAGGTGAACTGCTGATTAGTAGCAGAAAAGAAAGCATTCTGATAACCACAATATGTAGAAAAATTTACGTTCAACATTTCATTGATGATAGCTCAAAGGGTAACTTTAAACAAGTTTTCAACGTCTCAATTCCTGCTTTAAAAGCTCTAGCACAGTTTCCAACACAGCTTCCAAGCCCAGGTCTAAAGACACTTTACAGAGACTCCAAGGTTACTCATTCCCCCGATGTGCTGTGATTACCTCCAGAGTGCCGCGCTTTATTGGATTGAGCACCAGGAAACGCTTGAGAAGGTTTTCACAGTCTGTGGACATGTAGAAAGGGATTCTGTACTTCCCTCTTAACACTCTCTCTCTCAGCTCCTTTGGGAAGAAGAGAGGAAAGAAAACTAGTGAGTCAGGTTTGAGGTTACAAAGACCCCGGCTCCATCCTCACAAACGCTGAAGCAGTAACAGCCAGCACTGCACACCCTCCCGCTTTCACAGCGCTGCAGCGGCTGCGCTACCTTCAGGTTCTGCCCGTCGAAGGGGAGCGACCCGCTGACCAGCGTGTACAGGATGACGCCCAGGCTCCACACGTCCACCTCGGGCCCGTCGTACTTCTTGCCCTGGAAGAGCTCCGGGGCCGCGTACGGGGGGCTCCCGCAGAACGTGTCCAGCTTGCTGCCGACAGTGAATTCATTGCTGAAACCAAAGTCAGCGATTTTAATGTTCATATCAGCATCTAACAATAGATTTTCAGCCTAGAGGGAAAACATCAAGACAAAAATAAAATTTAACCAACATATTCTTAGAACTATGATAGAATTAGGCATTTCATAAAAGCCTTTTGTAATGATGTAAAGTTAATACATCTTAATGAATAAGATGAGAAAACACTCTTTCCACGAAAAAAGGAGGTAAATCAGAATCTCTAATTTTACATTAAGAACCAATAAGAGAACAAGATATAAATTAATTCTAGCAATGATTTAAATGAATTCTCCATGATAAAAAAAACCCACACAAACTTTTAATAAATAGTCCTTTTAAATATACATATAAATATATATATGTTTTATTGATTTTTTTACGGAGAGGAAGGGAGAGGGATAGAGAGCTAGAAATGTCGATGAGAGAGAAACATCGACCAGCTGCCTCCTGCACCACCCCCACTGGGGATGTGCCCGCAACCAATGTACATGCCCTTGACCAGAATCAAACGTGGGACCCTTCAGTCCGCAGGCCTATCCACTGAGCCAAACCGGTTTCGGCAATCAATAGTCCTTTTAATTAAGACTGATAGACTTGTAAAAGAAGGAATACTAGCTTTATGTGGACAGCCACCTTTCATATATTTGTACTATATAGTGGCAATGATTGGGGTGAGGGGGGTTTGTAAACCTCACTCAAGAATCAGATCACAGCCTAACCCGGTTTGGCTTAGTGGATAGAACTTCGGTGTGCGGACTGGAAGGTCCCCGGTTCGATTCCGGTCAAGGGCATGTACATTGGTTGCGGGCACATCCCCAGTGGGGGGTGTGCAGGAGGCAGCTTGTTGATGTATCTCTCATTGATGTTTCTAGCTCTCTATCCCTGTCCCTTCCTCTCTGTGAAAAATCAATAAAATATATTAAAAAATAAATCAGATCACAGTGACTTTATGATTTCAACAAGCATTTCCCATTTACAATTACACACCAGGCGCTATGTCAGTGTCTGGGTATCTGACCATAAACAAGGGCCTCTGTCTCAGGAAGCTCCCAGTTTAGAGGGAGAAGCAGAGAGTAAGCGGACACTCTCGCCCTAAGTGCTGCGACACAAGAGGGGAGCGGGCGAGAGAACGTCTGGCCAGAAACGAAGGGAGTGTGGAGAGGCAGAGGGTGGCGGGGACTCGGTGGCTGAGTCACAAAGGGCCGAGAAGTGACTAGGAGTCAGAGTTCGGGCTTTCAACCTCAGGCAGTGGGAGTGCTGAGGCGTGGTCTAGGGGGCAACAAGGATCTTCTTGTGTCTGCAGAAGAGTCCTCTGGCTGCAGTGTGGGGAGCGGGAGGGAGGGAAGAAGAGGGTGGGCACTGGAAGCAGGGAAGACCAGGCAAGAAGCTGGTGTGGTGATCAAGTCCAAGACCCTGGCGGTCTGAGCCAGGACAGGGGGAGACACAGGAAGGACCGCGGTCAGGAGACATGGAGGGAACAGGAGCTAAAGGACCTGGGACCGAGTGAGGCTAGAGCAGTGGTTGGCAAACCTATTAGCCAACAGAGCAGCAAACCATGGCTCACGAGCCGCAGTTTGCGGACCACTGGGCTAGAGCGAAGGCGAGGGCACCTGGATGAGAAATGGGAGGAAGACCTGTAGGGCATGAGCTTACTGAGCCCCGTAGGTGGCGGGTCCCTTAGTGGCTGGAGAGGGTGGGAGGGGCTCTGGCTGGGGATGGAGCGGGTCGACAGGAGCAGCCCCTGTGGCTACCAGGGGGGAATGCGGTGAGGGGTGCGGAGAGGAGCATGCGAGTGGGTGACAAGTCTGTGCGGTGAGGACATGGGGACAGCTAAGACAGAGTACAGATAGTGTTTAGAGAAACATGCTGTGCCGGGGAGAAGACAAAAGGAAGTTCTAGAAGGGAAGTTGGGCGAAGTGTTTTGGTAAAGGGTGGCACAGCCTTGAGCAAGCTTTCGTAAACGCGGCTGGTGAGAAGGCAGCTGAGAGGGAGGAGACAGGAGGCAGCAGCTGGAAGGCAGCCGGGCCTGGAGACGGAACGCGGAGCCAGCAGAGGCGCCCTGCCCTGCACAAGAGGGCAGCTGTGAGGGGGAGGGTGGGTGCGGGTGCAGCTGAGGGAGAGCTGTTGGGAGAGGGAGGGAGTTTCTCCTGAACATTTCTATTTCCCTGTGAAACAGGAACCTGATCCTCCGCAGGAGCGAGAGCAGAGGGAGGACGAGGGCAGAGGGAGGACAGCGAAGGAGAGCAGCAGGTACGGCCAGGCCCCGAGGCTGCTGTCTGCCCAGTGAGAGTGCATGTCCGGAGCCCCCCGAGGTTTGCTGGTGTGATGGTTTTTCTCCACAAACCAACTACAGGCTCCTTTAACTGCGATGTAAAACTTCTGGCAAACTCATTTTTCTGCCTTTTCAGCGCTGTGTACTGTCACTGGATCAGAGGACTCAATTACAGATTTATTTTGTCCTCGTGGCCCCGGCTGCACAGACAGAGCGCCCCCTGCGGGCCGGACTCACCTTGAGGTCCCTGTGAACGATCCGCTTCTGGTGGCAGTACTGCACGGCAGACACGATCTGGACAAGAGAGAGGCACGTTAGCAACCCTCACGGAGCAGGTTCGTCATTCAGATGGCAGTCCGTCACCGGTGCCACACATGCCGATACTCAGGGAGTCTGACTGTCTGCACGGACCTCTGAATGGGAATTCCGCCTGCTCTGAACTTTCTAATCTGAAGCAGCTCAGGAGTGAGGCAAGAAGAGATGGTGCCGACGTCCTTCCCGCTCGCTCTCCATTAAGTGGAAACTCTGCCTCTTCTGGGGCCCTCCTCCTTGACATGCCAGCACTTCTGTGTGGTTCCTGAGCCAACAAACCACCAGGGTCTGCGGGGCTCTGGCTGCCCGCAGGCCCAGAAGTCTCAGGGGCAGCCTGAGCTCACCCTGTAACCGCTCCAAGCCACCTGGCCGCCCAGGCCCTCCAGAGCCGCTGTCCCCAGGCTGGTTCTCCTGGTGTCACCTTCTTCCCAGCCCACCTGCTCCCCACTCTCTCATTGTCTGTGTGGCTTCAAGCACAGCAAAAGCTACTTCCCTTCTCGAAGGACCGGCTCCTCTGCGGCAAAGTAGAAGAGGGGCGTGTGTGCACCCGGCCCAGGGATCCTTCGCTGCTGCCTCAGGAGGACCTCCTGCTCTCAGCGATTCTGCTTCCAGGCAGCTTTTCCTGAGCCCGTGGCTGAACTGTGACCAACTGTTTTGCTAAAATTCCACACTTACTTTCAAAAGTCTCCTTTTCTAATGATAAAAGTCTATATGCTCATTATAGAAATCTCATGAAGTATAGAAAAGTTTATACAAATACGTAAAATAATGCAATAATTAATAAATATAAGAATACACTGTCTCACGCACTCACAACTATAACGCTGCTTTTGCCCTGTCCTGTATATGCCTCCTACCACCACCAGAGAGACCATCTCCTGCTCTTTTGGTTAAGTGTTTTGCTTATGTAAACAAAACCGGGGTTAAAAAGAAAATGCCACTTATTTCTCCCAATCATCATCAAACCTGAATTGTAAGCCGCACACACACACCTACACTGACATAACCCCCGGAGGGCGCTCTATCCGCTGGTATTGCGGCTCAGCACGAGCAGCAGGGGGAGCGGCAGGCTGGGCTGCAGAGTGAAGGGAGATCAGCTCAGGCTCCTCACCGACAGGCACTGAGGCTCCCGCAGCGTGCGGGGCGCGGAGCAGCAGACACTTCGGAAACGCCGTCTCTGCCGTGCCAACGGGAACCGGGGAGCGAAAGAGCTTTGTTTTCCCAGAACGCAACCGGCTCATCTCCCAGGACACAGGCAACTTTTATCTGATCCCTGCCTGATCCAATTCCCCGATTCCCACCCATACTGACATTTCTCTCTTAGGTCTGCTTTTGAATCAGATTTCACTATTTCCTATGCTTTCTCACAGATTAAAGAATTTCTTCTTTTACCTCCAATGAGCTCAAAGCTAAAATAATGCCACAATAACCTGAAAACACCAAATAAATGGTTGATTTTTGCCTTCTGCTTTTAAGCTAGAAGCAGTCACTCCAAAGGCTGAGAACCGGACGCTCTCCAGGCTGGAAGGGGAGTGCAGACTGCTTCCTCTCCAATCCCACCTGCCCGAGCAGCACTCACCACCATCAGGGCGAGGGGAGCCGGTGGAGCCAGGAATGGAGTCTCTTTCTTTGCAAAGAACAAGAGCAGCGTAAGGGGGAGGCAGGTGAGCGTGGGGAGGGAGAAGGCCATGTGCTGGGAATACGGAACAAGGGCTGGCTGTTTGCTTTGTGAGCGCCATACCCTTCACTTCGTCATAAACAGGAAACCTTTTCTAGTCAAAGTAATGCCAACCATCACTGTGCGGGAAGCGTGGCGATGAGACACAGAAGCAGGAGACGCCGCCATGGAGGCCCTTCCAGGCTGGCACAGCGGCCCCAGGGAACTGGGCGCCAGGACTGCAGCCTCCCCGTGCCGGACTCCAGGCGCGCTGTCACAGCAGACACTCCCTTCCTGGACGCACAGAGCAAGCAGCCGGGCCTTCGGAGAGTCGACAACCCAGCAGGGAGCCTCTGTGCCATGACAGCCATACAAGTGCTGAGTCATGGCTGAGGCTTGGGATGTGACGGGAACGCCATCAACCAGAGTCGGGCACGTGGCTAGGACCCCATCCTTATCCACTGCCCCTGGAGCCGTAAGAGTGAAGCTCAGAGCCCCTGCCGCTGCTGCCCCAGGGGGTGAGACCGACACCGCCTGTCCCCTGCGGGCGCTGCTCTGCCCGCTTCCATCTCCTCCCTCCTCTGTAGCCTGCTGGGGTTCACGGCTTACTGGGGAGGCCCCCACACACTGGCGCTGTGGGAAGACACACCTGTACATTTTGGGGACGCTCCCTGGCTCATGACCTTAGACCAATGGAGGTTCCTCAAATACTGACTCAGAATTCCTGAGGAAAAGGAGAAGTCACCCGGGGGAAGGTCCAGGCCTGGACAAGCCTGGCCCCAGGGGAGGGTGGAGAGGGCAGAGTTGGGGGAAGTGCCAAAGGCCCCGGGGGCGGCCCAGGCTCCGGCTGCTGGCTTTTCTTCAGTTGGTAACCCACAGCCATTCCAAGTAGGAAGGAATGGCAATTTTATGAGACAAAAACAATAATGGTGTTTAGGTGGCCAGCTTATAAAATTTAGTACAGCTGTGAAAATGGCCAGACTTGTTCTGTAATAAAGAGAAATTGGAGTTTCTTTCCATAGGCAACAGAATAAAATAACAGAACTGAAAATAACTTCAGAATTCAACCAGTATAACTTCCTTTCTCTCCCCCCCCGCACACAAAAAGTTTTAAATGTATTTATTGATTTCAGAGATGATGGGAGAGAGAGAGAGAGAGAGAAGCATCAATGATGAGTCGCTGACTGGCTGCCTCCTGCACCCCTCCACTGGGGATCGAGCCCGCAACCTGGACATGTGCCCCAAGCGGAAACCAAACAGTGACCGCCTGGTTCATGGGTCGATGCTCAACCACTGAGCCACACTCGCCAGGCAATTCCCACTTTTTATAAACAGAAAAGCTGAGGCTCGGAGAAGTAAAATGATAGACCAAAATTAGTTTAAACTTTGATATTTAATAGGTTTCAATTCCAAGTACCATTAATATTTTTAAGTTTTTAAAATTAAATTTGTAAATAAATCCTTAACCATAAACACTAAACAAATTAAGAGAGGCAAATGTTATGAGAAATCTTGAAAACCAGCTAAAACTGCCTTCCAAATACTGTAAAAACTTTAAAGGCTCCCATCTATACTCTACCTTGAAAATCTTAAGTGAATAGCCTTCCTCCCCTTCGCCTGCCTCGGGGGGCCGGGCCATCACCACTCGTTGTGGTAGAGTTTTGCTGGAAACAATGGTGTGAGCCACTTTCACATACTGTCCAAAGTGTGTCAGTGCTGCCACTCCGAGTGAAACTGCCGCCACAGAGCCCGTGCGGCCCACGGAGCCTGGACTATCTCCTATAGAGCCCTCTGCTCAACACGCGTGCTAATCCCCAGGCTAAGAACACTCGGCGTAATGAGCAAACATTTTCTGAGTTTTGATGTCACAGGACAAGGCATCAAATTTTGGGCGAATTATTTAATCTGCCGGTGCTTCAGTTTCCTTATTTCTAGGAAATGAGCGTAATATTCCTTAACTCACAAGACTCCTGGGTTTTGTTAACACAGGTAAAGCACTTATTCCCATGTCTGGCAGGTAGTGATCAATCAATAAGCAGTAATTATTATTGTTAAAAACCTGGAAATAGTTTTAATCATAGATATTATGAAAGACTGGTTTTTAAGGATCAAATGTTAAAAACTAAAGTTAAGAGTGAGGCCAGCCGAAACCGGTTTGGCTCAATGGATAGAGCATCGGCTTGGGGACTGAAAGGTCCCAGGTTCGATTCCGGTCAAGGGCATGTACCTTGGTTTCGGGCATATCCCCAGTAGGAGGTGTGCAAGAGGCAGCTGATTGATGACTCTCTCTCATCGATGTTTCTAACTATCTCTCCCTTCCTCTCTGTAAAAATCAATAAAATATATTTAAAAAAAGAAAAGAAAAAAGAGTGAGGCTAGCCCCGCTGCCAGGGCTCGGTGCCTGAGCACCGACTTATGGCCGAGGAGGAGGTCAGGGTTCGGCCCGCCAGGGACCTGCCCCGGGTGCCCGCTCGATCCCCAGTGTGGGACGAGCAGGAGGCAGCTGACTGATGACTCTCTCTCTCTCTTCCTCTCTGAAATCAATAAAAATGTATTAAAAAACAAATAAAACAAACAAAAAAACCCTGAGCTAAAATCCCAATAATAAAGCCAGAAACAGAAACCAAGGCTATCTGTAAAGAAGTGCTTTAGGCACAAAAGGCACTTAATAAATTTTTGTTGAACTGAATGGCCAACCCCTGCTCCATCCGACGGGCCTATAACCATTTATATGTGCACACACCTGTTCGTTTTAGGGTTTAATTGAGATTACTTTATCAAATTAATAAACTAAAGGTACGTTAATTCATACCTGTCTAAATTTAGCTCTTGCTTCTTTTTCCTTCATTCTTCCATGTGCAACCAAATAGTCAAACACTTCACCTATAATTGAGAGAAATAAAAGTAAGAAGAAGTCCTACTTCTGAGCAATTATTTTCCATAAATCGATGTTTCCTTCTTAGCAATGCTTTAATTTGATTTTTAAATATAGATATGAAGATAAACAGAAATATGTGGAATTTAAACTAAGTTAGCCTTAAGCTCAACTATAGGTAAAATTCATCTACAAAATCTTGAAGCTAGATAAAAGCCCTGAAATTATAAGCTTTCATTTTAAATATAATTTAAAAATATATATTTTATTGATTTTTTACAGAGAGGAAGAGAGGGACAGAGAGTTAGAAACATTGATCGCTGCCTCTTGTATACCCACCGCAACCAAGGTTTGACCGGAATTGAACCCGGGACCCTCCAGTCCGCAGGCCGATGCTCTATCGAGCCAAACCAGGTTCGGCTTAAATATCATTTTTCATGCGCTTTAATAAAAACCTAGCGATGAACATTAAAAGTTGAAATGGATGTTATTTTTGTTAAAGAGGAAGTCCTCACTGCAGGACTATGACAAACTAGCACTTCCTGAGTATATTCATTCATTCATTCAACAAATATTTATTGAGTGCCTACTAACTGCCGGGCACGGCTCCAGGCTCTGGGAAACAGCAGTGAACAAAGCAAGGTTCCCTTCCTGCGGCGTTGACATTCTAGGAGGGGAGACAGTGGTAGACAGACAAGAGAACACACAGTGTGGCAGATGGTAAGAAGTACAGTGGAGGAGAGAAAAACGGGCAAAGGAACAGGAAGTGTGCTCCTGTGTGCAAACGTCTGGCTGACCCCTCTGAGCAGGGGCGAGGGCAGCAGTGGATGGGCACAGGAATGGGTAGGAGGGTGAGTCCTGAAGGGGCTGGTGGGCTTTGGTAAGGATTCGGGCTCAGCGCCAAGTGAGAGCAGAGGAGGATATAAAATGGCTGACCTCTTACAAGGAGCACTCTGGCTGCTGGAGGGAGAGCAGGTGAGGGTGGGGAAGAGCCAGGGTGAGAGCGCTGGGCCTGGAGTGGACACGGCAGCGATGTGAGAGGGAGGGAACCAGGACAAAGAGTGGGGTGAAGCCAAGAGAATGCGCCGGTGGACATTTCTTGGGGAAGAGGGGTGACATTCAACAAATGTATCAGTACTGCCAACTGCTTATCAATCTGGAAGAAAGAAACACCTCTGAAACCCACAGAAAAGAGGACTCATTTAACAAATGTGGTATGAACTGTGTTTAGGAAAGAATCCTGTCTACTTCATACACACAAATACTACCACTAATAACAATTGACAAAAACATTTTGCCTAGCCGGGGTGGCTCAGTGGTTGATTGTCAATCTATGTACCAGGAGGCATAGTTAGATTCCCGGTCAGGGCACAAGCCCAGGTTGTGGGCTCGATCCCCAGTGGGGAGTGTGCAGGAGGCAGCCGATCCATTACTCTCTCATCAACCAATCGATGTCTCTCTCTCACCGATATTTCTGTCTTTCCTTCTCTCTTCCACTCTCTAAAAATAAATGGAAAAATATACTCAGGTGAGGATTAAAAGAACAAACAAGTAGTTAAAATGTGAAAACTGAAGATATATGCATATCATATGGAAAACAGTTTTGACTTAAAAAAATTAATAGATTAGACCCACTAGCTATTGTAGTGGGTCTGTCCCTTCCTCACATCTAACCCGCTTTCCCCTCTGGGAGCCAGAGGGATCCTTGCAAGAGGTCAGTCATTTCATATTCTCCTCTGCTCTCACAGATAAAATCCAAGTCTGTCAAAATAATTTTAAAACACTTTTATAAATTCAAATATCATATAAACCTCTTAAGAGTTTTAGGAACCATAAAATCATACTCACAATTACTAAGTTATAAATTAGAAATTCATCCCACATGTTTTTTCCTTATTAAAAACTAGAGGCCGAGTGCATGAAATTCATGCAGGTGTGAGTGTGTGTGGTTTCCCTCAGTCCAGCCCTCTCACAATTGGACATCCGTCTCACAATCCAGGACCACTCCTAACTGCTCGCCTGCCTGCCTGATCCCCCCTAACACCTCTGCCTTGGCCCCTGCCACCATGGCTTCGTCCAGAAGGATGTCTGGAAGGTCGTTTGGCTGTCCAGTCTAATTAGCATATTATACTTTTATTATTATAGATGGATTAGCACTCAGATTAAGCTGCTAAACGGAAAACCCCTAAAGGCTATCTATCTCTTAGAGAAAAAATAGCAAAGGTGGCTCTCTCCAGCCAGGCCAGGGGCCCTGTGGTTGCCGGAAGGACACTGGACAGGACAGTTGAGAAAGCTCTTGGATGAAGAGTCAGGTCCTGCTACTAGTGATGGAACAATTGGCATAGAACATCTTTCAAGGTTTTAGTTTTATCTGTAAAAATTAGGTAGGTGTCCTGGATGATTTCTAAGATTCCTTCCAATTCTATAATTCACTGATTCTGCTAAACTGTAAAACACCAGACTGGAGAGGAATAGGAAGTAAATCTAATGAAAATTTTTATTGTTCAAAATGGCAAACATAAACAATCAAATAGATATCCTGAAAATGACAGTGCTTAATTAAGAGGATTAAAGCAAACAGCCAAAGCCAGTACACCGCCACCACTAATGAACTTTCTTAATGCTTCTCAGAGGAGCACCGTGTTCGAGAGTTACTGAGACACTCAGAGACTTATCTGGTCACTCTGCCAACGAGGGGACTGGATGGGCTGGCCCCGGCTCTCTTTCCCAAAGCACATCCTCTTTCTACTGAAACTGGCTGTTTCTTAGATGTTTGTTTTTTTCTTTAATATCCTTTATTGATTTGAGAGAGAGGAAAGGAGAGGAACAGAGAGGTAGAAATATTGATGAGAGAGAAACATCGATCGGCTTCCTCCACACCCGGGCACATGCTCTCACCAAGAATCAAACCAGTGACCTGTTGGCTCATGGGCTAGCCAGAAGTTTTGTTTTGTCCCTAGAGAAGAACGGTCTGTACAGCACTGGGCCTACAACAGAGGGGAACAGAAAGCCATGGCCAGCTATCCATGTCGGAAGGCTGGGCTACAGGCCTGGCAAAGTGACCGCAGTGCGACTTCCCAGCCTCCCTGCCTCCCTGCCTGGCCACAGCATCGTCACTGTGAAGCTCAAGGAGAGGCCAGGCCCGAGAAGGCGCTGTGCTGCTGAGGCTGCACCAGTGGAAAGGCTGTGAAGGTTTACTCTGTAAGGAGACCAGCAAGTATTAGAACTCTGTATGGATGCTCAGTTCTTCAGTGATCCTTGAGCTCTTCCTACGACTAATCAATTGGGGAATACCAACTACATTCTTCAACCACACATCTAAAACAGAAGTCACACAACTAATAACGAATCAGGAGTACGAAAAAGGGATGTCAGGGGTGTGCCTACTGCTTGCTCACAACAGGCTTCCAATCTTTTATCCAATGGTTAACTCACTACAAGGAGGCTACAATTTACTTTGGTTTTCAGATTTTATCATCTGGATAACAGTGCTAATGAAAAAATAAAACGCTACCCAAAACAATTTAAGCTATACTATAGTCAAATAGAGTATGTCCCGAGTAGTTTATAATTGTGTGAAGTAAACTAAATTCTTATTTGTTAGAAATGCTATGTGTCAGACACTGCAAGGAAGGAGTAGGAAACACCCAGGCTAAGCAGGACAGTTCTGACCTCCACAACCACACAGGGCCCGACAACCACTAGCCTCCCGGAAAATGGGAATCTTTGTGAAAGACAAGAGCCGTAAATATGGCTATCTATATTCATTTCAGAAAACGTCTACATTTATATAAACTTGCAGGCAAATAATTATCAGTCCTTAATATTTAAGGAAAATCTAATTATTGCATTAAACCATCACTTCTGACCTTGGGAAAGATGGACACCAATGAAATTAAAATCTGATAAGGAAAAACAAGTTTATTTCAAACAGGCTAATATCCAGGGTTATATTTAAAACTCTAAGTACTTGAAATAAAATGTGGTATAGACACGCGCACATGTGCAGACACACACACATTATTCAGTCTTAAAAAGGAAATCCTGTCATATGCTTCCACATAGATGAGCCTTACGGATACTATGCTAGCAGTCAAAGGGACAAAAACTGGATGATTCCACTCATATAGGGTCCCCAGAGCAGCCAAAGTCATAAAGACAGAAAGCAGAACGTGGCGGCCAGGGACTGGGATGGAGGGAGCAAAGAGGCAGTGTTGAATGGGACAGAGCGATAGTTTGCAACATGGAAAAGTCGTGTGGAAAAATGGTGGTGATGGATACACAACAATGTGTATCACTTAATGCCACTGAACTGTACACTCTAAGTGATAAAACTAACTTTTATGTTGTGTAATTTTACCACAATAAAAAAATCCAAGTATCGGGATACTGTCCATTTAAAACGTTAATAGTGAGCAAATGCAACCACAGAGCTGCGAACAGCTCTTCTCTGACTCACCCTCTGCGCTCTGAGGGCGCACAGTGAAGGGCGTGGGGCGGCTTCCCAAAGGAAAGGGGAGAACCGGGGACGGCTTCTTACCTCCGCTCGCATACTCCATGACTAGGTAGAGTGTTTTGTCAGTTTCGATGACTTCAAATAACTTCACTGGGGAGGGAGAGGATACAGAAGAAACAGATGTTTGTGTGCATACACCATGGACATATAAACTGTAACTACAAAAAGTAACCATTTTCTGTTTACGCTTTTAATAGAGGGCCCTCTAAAAACTGCTTTTCCGACATTTATTATATATTACAACAACAGAAAAGACTCTGTAAGGCCTTGGAATTCCATAAAAATAATGTTCTTTCTGGGTGCCGGCAGGGCGTTCCTTCTCGCTGCCTGGCAGTGCGTCTGTCTGTCCCGGCAGCTGCCTTCCCAGCAGCTCCCCCGCTACAACTCGGGAAAAGCCTTATTTCACATTCAAACTGCAGGGAATGCTCAGATCTACTCTGCTTCCGCAAGTGCAAATCGATTTACTTTTCATTCTGGCTTCAAGGATATATGTAATTCCACCCGAGATTTGTATTGTTTGGGAAACATAAATTCCCCAAAAACAAGGTTCCTTTGTTACTATTCTGAAGCCAGTAAAGTAGAAGGGATTATACTGTGATTAAATGAAAAGAACTTTTAAAAGAATTCTTTTCAATAGGTCAGAGTAACTTTATCATACCAGATCCTGTGACAGAGAAATAACCTTCCGATTACTGCTAATTCATAAAACCATAAAAAATTGCCAAAACCGGTTTGGCTCAGTGGATAGAGCATCGGCCTGCAGATTGAAAGGTCCCGGGCTCGATTCCGGTCAAGGGCATGTACCTTGGTTGCGGACACAACCCCAGTAGGGGATGTGCAAGAGGCAGTTGATCAATGTTTCTCTCTCATCAATGTTTCTAACTATCCCTCTCTCTTCCTCTCTATAAAAAATCAACAAAATATATATTTTTAAAAAACCATAAAAAATTAAAACACACATATTTTTAAAGAAAACTAAATTTCTAAAGGTATCAAATCACTGTTTTGCATTATCTACTTTATTTTGGTAATACATACTTTAAAATTAAATTTACCAAAGGGTAGGGGGAATGCTAGTCTTTTATAATTGGGGCTATTTTCTGATGTTTTAACAGAGAGTAATAGGCCAAATAAAATGCCTAACATAGTATTTAATATATGTTTGTTGAACTAATGAATAAAACTATCATATTTCTAAGATGAAATATTTGGGTTATCAAGAAATCATTAAGATAAATTTAAGACATATATGCTGGACAACCATCAACATATAAACAAAACCTTTCTCAAATTCCAATACAAATATTACCTCTCCTGGGAAAATGATTTTAATTCAATAGTAAATTTTTAGACACTTAAAACTATTATTAAAGTAATAGATCAAAGATAGGTCAGTTAGTAATAAGTAGAGAGAACTCCAATCAGGGCACAACTTAATTAAAAAATAAAATAAATATGCTTAAGTTAGCCAGTTCTAGTCAGTAGTAATATAAAGTGTTTTGGATGGGAAGTTAGAATTTAAAATTCAGAGTTGGCTTGCTAACAAAGGGTTGAAACAAAAAGTGAAGGACTTTCTTTTTATTAATATTCCTTATTTTTCTTTTCTCCAAACATATATTTTACTGATTTTAAGATGTATAGTTTTTCTCTTTTTAATTAATATCACTGATAATGGGATAATGGCTTGGTAGCATTGTTTTTTTCTTAGTTCATAAAATAATAAAGCCTTTTAAATAATAGTGGCTCAGATTGGGTAAAATAGAGTATAAACTAAGTCTTCTCTTCCTGTGCCTCAAGAATTCTTAATAGGATATCCTTAATATCAAATGTCACTTCTCCCACCTCCTAGAAGTGATTCTGATAGTAAACTGCTATTTTTAAGAGTTATTTCACTTGCTGTGTGTATATTTCACTATTCTTCTAATCAATATTTATTAATTATCTATCTACATGATAAAAGTTATTTTACTCTTGAAGTAATATTTTTAGACTGCAGGAGCTATTACTGTGTAAAGAAGCAGTTACATTGTTTTTAACTATTATGATATATGGGATCAAAAATTTCCATGGAGATATCTATACAACAGGTCAGAATTAGGGAATGTCACTTTCATCTTGGTCCTACAATTAGAAGGACATCTTCCTCATCTTTGAGCCACCTCATCACACCCAGCAGAGCTGTGCAGAGGACACTTCAAACAAATCTGTGCTTCATATCAAAATCCCAGTAGATAACTATCCTAGTCTTTTTAAATGGTTCAACGTACAAGTATTTTCTTAGAAAAGGTCTATCTTTGAAAATCTTAATTCTGACTTAACAGAATTCCCTTCTCTCTAGCTATGAATTAAATACAATTATATTTTCCAATAATTAAAAAATTAGAATATTATAATCTAATTATAGATGTTTCTACTGCATTGAAGCTTTAAATTCAAATGTCTAGTATCTAAGCTTTTAACTTGTCTTTAGCAAATTTCAGAAAGTTAATACAAATGATAAACAATTTGGAGATATATTTTATTAGAAGTGTGCCTGGGCTGGAGGAGGGAAGACATCTCTCTCCTGGAATAAATGTTTAACTTTATGAAATAGTTTCAAGAATGTATTTAGACACAAAAATACTTAAGAAAGCAGAAAGTACCTATGTTTGGATGATTTAAAATCTTCATTATTCTTACTTCTCTGAAGAGCTAAAAAACAAACACACAATTCGCCCGAAACAGGTTATTACACATCATCTTCCACTGTTGCAATATAAGTTTAACTTTTTACCTAAGAACCAGTTCATTGGTAAGGTCCAGTAGCTCACATCTAAAACTAACATGCAAGTACAGAGTAACCATGAAGTCGCTTTAACCCACTACCACGCACCTCAACTTCCTCTTGGGAGAGAGCAGAGGTGCCCGAGAATGCCAGCGCCAGCTGAATGCTACTTTGCTGTCTGCACACCTATGATGGGATTCAGGCAAGAACAGTTTGTGACTAAACTTCGTATGACTCGGGTATCTGCAAATCAAAACGTCTAGTCCCAGGGAAGTGCATCCTGAGTGCAGCAGATTTATATGCCGAGGAATTCTATGAGCGATTTGAACAAAACCACGGCAGGAAGCCCTCAGGAGGTAGGTCGTTAGCATGGACGCTGTGGGGGCCTGAACTGGTCCCGATCAGCACTGCCTCATGCGCTCCCTCTGGTTCTGGCTGTGGGACTAGCGCTGGCCGATGGGACACGGATGAATGTGAAGTGAGCAAGGGCAGGACGAAGCGTCTGCGCAGCGGGGCTGGCGTTCTTGGAATGATGGCGTCCTAGCATGAAGACAGTTTGGCCTCTCTGAGGATGGAACACGGCACGTGGAGAGACCCCTGTTCCACCTGAGGGAGCCCACCACCTCCCCCCCACGCTGCCACCCAGGGAAGCCGGGGAGCCCGCAGACAGACTGCCCGCCAGCACCAGCAGGCGGCCCAGCCACCGGGGCTTCAGAGCAGGTCCCAGCTCCTGGCCGCGACCAACCCAACATGATCTCTGAAAACAAGAGAACCTGCGGCCATCGTGCCCAGCCTCTTGCAGGCACGTGGAAACCAGAAAAGGAGGGAAGACCTTCCAGAGCCCGTGGGGAGTGTGGCCAGACCAGGGCTGCAAACACAGCCGCCTACCCCTGCAGGCGCCAGGGCGGAGGGCTCTGGAGGCTGCGGCGTGGCTGGCTCCGGGCGGGAGGAACTGCAGAAGCCACAGGCTCTGGCTGGTCCTCGCCCACCTGTCTCACCTACAAGGCCTGGCAGCTCACTGCGAGCAGGAGACACGGACGTATCTGCCTACAAGCTGAGCCGGAGCGCAGAACATGGGACCAGAGAAGCAGACTTCCAGGCGGGAGCCCGAAGGCAGGCCATTTTACCGCCAACACCAAGGCCGCAGGGGCTGCCGTGCCTGCTCAGGTTTTATGGCCGGAGGGGAAGACTGCGCCCAGGCCGGAGTTCTCTGAGCTCCCGCCCGGCTGACACAGACACCGCGCTCCCGCTGGGGGAGCTCCCGCTGGGACCTCCGTCATTCCCACAGCAGCCAGCCAGACTCCGGCCGGCCGCTGTGCCCGCAGCTCAGGACCCGTGTCTGAAGGAAAGCCATGGCCACTGCGGCCCCCGGTCACCGCCCAACAGGCAGAAACGAGTTACCTTACACCAAGGCAACCGAGAGGGCGGCCGCGGAGCCAGCGCCACACCCGTCAGGTGGCCGGGAAAGGGATGACTGGCCCCGGCCCCCGGCCGGGAGGGGCCAGACCGGGACTCGGAGCTGCCTGACTCCCACGTCCACACGCACCCAGGACTCCACGCAAACCCCTTCCAGACCTTCAAACGGTACGACTGACGGAGTACAAGCTGCTGCTGTAGCAAACCCCAGAGCAATGGGTGGCTGGCAGAGAACTTCCTAAAAAGCCAACGATTTGCACATGTGCTAATGCCAGAGCCACCACAGATTCAGATCACTGTGAGCCTGATGCCTAAAGATAGCTAAATTTGCACAGAAATAATTTATTAAAGAAAAGTGGAACGTTAGAATCCCCATCAGGTCTGTAAAAATAGTCTTTAAATTTTTGTTATAAAAGAACATTTAAGAGAAATTTATTTCTACTGTCTTAATTCAACTTATTTTTATACATTTCCTCTCAATCTTATGCAGATGCTGGTTGTAAGAAGTAAAATGACACGGCTTGGTTCACTTGGCTGGAGTGTCACCCCCCCACACACACACACTAGAAGGCCTCGGGTTTGATTCCCGGTCAGGACACGCACTAGGTGTCAGGTTCGATCCCCAGCCCCAGGCGGTCATGTGTGGGAGGCAACCAGTCGACATTTTGCTCTCGCATTGATGTTTTCTGTCCCCTCCTGACTTTCCCCTCTCTCTAAAAATCAATGAACATGGGAGAGATGCAAATCAAAACAACAATGCGGTACCATCTCACACCCGTCAGAATGGCCAACATCAACAAATCAACAAACGACAAGTGCTGGCGAGGTTGTGGAGAAAAAGGAACCCTCGTGCACTGCTGGTGGGAATGCAGACTGGTGCAACCACTGTGGAGAACAGTGTGGAGTTTCCTCAAAAAACTGAAAATGGAACTCCCATTTGACCCAGCAATCCCACTCCTAGGAATATATCCCAAGAAACTAGAAACACCAATCAGAAAGGATATATGCACCCCTATGTTCATAGCAGCACAGTCTACAATAGCTAGAATCTGGAAACAGCCTAGGTGCCCATCAGCAGATGATTGGATCCAAAAACTATGGTACATCTACACAATGGAATATTATGCTGCCATAAAAAGAAGGAATTCTCATCATTTGCAGCAACCTGGATGGAATTGGAGAACATCATGCTGAGTGAAATAAGCCAGTCAATGAAAGAGAAACACCACATGACCTCACTCATTTATGGGTATTAAAGAACATTATAAACTGACAAGCCAAAAGTCAGATATAAAGACAGTAAAGCAACAAGCAGACTGTAAAATTACAGCAGGGAGGGTAGGGAGATCTGGGGGAGATAAGAGATCAACCGAAGGACTTGTATACATGCATATAAGTACAACCAATGGACACAAAACTCTAGGGAGGGAGCGTATGTATGGGGGAGGGGGCAATGTTAAAATATGTACACAGATAATAAATTAATAAAAAAATTTAAAATAAAAAAAATAAAAAAATAAAAATCAATGAACAAGGACTTGGGTGAGTATTAAAAACAAAAACCCTGCCGAAACCGGTTTGGCTCAGTGGATAAAGGATCGGCCTGCGGACTGAAGGGTCCCGGGTTCGATTCCGGTCAAGGGCACGTACCGTGGTTGCGGGCACATCCCCAGTGGGGGGCGTGCAAGAGGGGCAGCTGGTCGATGTATCTCTCTCATCGACGTTTCTAACTCTCTATCCCTCTCCCTTCCTCTCTGTGTAAAAATCAATAAAATATATATTAAAAAAAAAAAACAAAAAAAAACCCAGAAACGTATAAAGCGAAAGAATTCTCTCTTCACTGGGCATTGGCACCCTCCACACATCACCACACCCTCTTGTCCTCTAGGAACTGGTACACAGGAGCCGAACAAACATCCCTGAGGGAAAAACTCGGGGCTCTGGTGATCAGAATACCAGGGACACCAAACCCACCACAGCACATAATAAACAAGTGTCCCCACAGCCAGGACTTGGGGTGTACAGGAATTCTCTCTGAGAGCACGGGGGATGGGGGAGTTCTCGACATAAAAGTGTGATCTAAACTCCATGAGGAGGTCTGAGACAAAAGGGACTGGCCAGGAGGCAGAATGACAAGGTGTGTGAGAGAAATAATGGAAGGAACCGGAACTGGTCTGGCTCAGTGGATAGAGCTTCGGCCTGCGGACTGAAGGGTCCTGGGTTCGATTCTGGTCAAGAGCATGTACCTTGGTTGCAGGCACATCCCCAGTGGGAGGTGTGCAGGAGGCAGCTGATCGATGTTTTTCTCTCATCGATGTTTCTAACTCTCTATCCCTCTCCCTTCCTCTCTGTAAAAAATCAGTAAAATATATATATTTAAAAATAAGAAATGATGGAAGGAGTAAATAATCCCCCTCCTCTTTAACAGGACAGAGCTGCACTGTAAATCTGAGGTGAGTGAGTCCATATTTAGCAGCCTTGGGTGGAGGAGACTCGGTCGGGAGCTATTGGGAGGGCAGAGGAGGGAAGCTGTCGCTGACACCTGAGACAGCTGAGCACATAGCAGGGGAGGCGGGGCGGGCGGGGCTGGCCCCGGGCAGCCCTGAGGGGCAGTTAGTGACGACAGGGAGAGCACAGGCGCGTGTGGAGCTGAGGGCTTAAGCTCCGACAGAAAGCTGGGCAGATTCCTAGACTCCGGGCTAAGACCCCAGCGGGAAGAGAGCGCCCTTGGGAGGAAGGAAGAGGCAGGCTGGCCCAGGACCAGCAGCAGAGAGAACGGCCACACTGACGGCAGACAGGCAGGGAGGGAATGAAGGACAGCGCAGGAACCGCAGACCACCTGTGGGGTCAGATGGTCCAGGCCCCAGAGCACCTCCGGGTGCTTCCGGAAGGAGCAGCGGAGGACACGCCGGCCTTCCCGCATCACGGCGGACACTGTCCCTCACCACTCTGAGCGCGGCCCCTCTGCTGGGGCAAAACCGGGGGGGGGGGGGGGGCGCGGGGGGCTGGCAAAGCCCGGGTTCATGGAGAAAATTGTCAAGAAGATGCATTGCTGGAAAGAAAAGGAAAAATGTGTCTTTTCTTCTCCTCACAGAGAAGCATCTCTGGAGGACCGAGAGAGATCGATGCCACTGGCTGTCCCAGGGCAGTGCCGGGTGCTGGGAGTCAAGGGGAGATGAAGACTCAGTTCTATACTGTGCCCTTTGAACCACATAACTACTTACCCATCTCCCCCCAATCTGAATTGTAACAGAAATGGACTGAGAAACAAAAAGAGTGGCGTTTTGTTGATTTAGCTAAACGAGAAATTGCTGAAAAACGAAAAGCAGACAACACTCACTGTGTCCTGATCACTTAGCGAGAAGGGCGGACACTGCTCTGCAGCATGCGAACCAAGGCTGCTGGAGGGAAAGGCAAGCCAAGCTCCAGGGAATTGGCTGAAAGCCAGGCAAGTACGAGAGCTGGCTCAGCAAGGCAACATTGAAGGCGGGTTAAAAAGATCTAATCACTTTCAGAACCACCTTAGCAGTAAAATGAACAAATCCGAGTTAACAGTGGCAGGGAAATGCAGTAAGTAACACAGCACTCACTAGCCCGAAGCAGTGGCCTCTCCATCCAGGGAGCGCAGTCTACAGTCACGGGGAGATACGTGTGATCAGGGGTGGGGAACCTTTTTCCTCTAAGGGCCACTAGATATCTGTAACATCATTCTCAGGCCATACCAGATTATCAACCTAAAAATCCTGTTGCTATAAAAAAAGTGCCTGGATTTATTGAATTTCAAGTCCCGCCCATGGCTGCCTTGGCAGGCAGCGCCCGCCCAAAGGAGGCGGCCGGGCTCAGAGGCTCCCACCCGGGCGGGATGGCTGCCGTGTGCTGGACCACCTGTCACTGATGCCGGAGGTACTGCTCACGTCTGCTATTGTGACATTCCAGGGGTCACGCCTGTATACACATGCCTGCACATGCACTGGCAGGGTGGGTGCCTAGAAACCCAATGGACCCAAGGGCACACGCGAATGTAAAACGTTGCTAGTGTTATATTATCTAAAAACATAATTTGCAGTATTGTCAAAGTTATGACATTTGCTGTTTCTCTACACTCTTGTCAACACTATGTACTACCGTGTTTCCCCGAAAATAAGACATCTTCCGAAAATAAGACCTACTTACAGTTTTCCTTCTGAGTGAAATATAAGGCATCCCCCAAAAAATAAGGCCCCCCCCTAGGCTAAACATGAGAGATCAGGTCCATTGATTCTGAAAGAAATGGAGTCACAAGAAATTCACCAGGAATTCAGGAATTGGATTGTTATGATGATGTTCCAGAAGATGATGACATGATTGTCATTGAATAAATGAGTAAATTCTTGATACTGTAGGATTCACAGTTTGTCTGGTTTGTGTTGACGACTATCATACTACCGTACCATACACAGGTAATAAATGTCCTTTATTTTCATTTAACAATAAGTGTGTACTGTATTCTTCTTCATGGAAAAATAAGACATCCCCTGAAAATAAGACCTAACGCATCTTTGGGAGCAAAAATTAATATAAGATACTGTCTTATTTTCGGGGAAACAGGGTACCAACATTTGCAGATCTTTAGGAGATATCATTTAGGAGGTGAACATTTTTACTTGAATACTGATAATCTGTCCTATTAACTACCTAAGTGGATCTTCTGATTACTTCTATTCGGTTATATGGTTCTATTTCTTTTTGTTTTGTTTTAATGATTTTTAGAAAGTGAAAGGGAAGGAGAGGGCAGAGAGAGAGAGGGAGAGAGAGAGAGACATCGACTGGTGGCCTCCCACTTGAGCCCCCTGGGGGAGGGGGAGGAAGTGACCCTGCAATCCAGGTATGTGCCTTTGACCAGAATCAAACCTGGGACCCTGGGTCCTTAGGCTGATGTTCTAAAAACTAAGCAGAATTGGCCAGGGTCTACTGCTTCTTATCGATTTACAAGACTTTTATTTAAACAGTTATTGTTAAATCGGGGGAGGGGAGGAGGGGCACTGACCCCCACAGTCAGAAATCAACATGAAACATTTTTTATACTTTGCTTTTAGAGAGAGAGGAAGAGCAAGAGAGGAGGGAGGGAAAAAGAGAGGGTGTGACAGGACAGAGAGAGGGAGAGGACAAGAGATCAATTTTTTGTTATACTTATTTATGCATTCATTGGTTGATTCTTTTTTTCTTTTGTTAATCATCATTTGAGGATATTTTCTCCATTGGTTTTTGAGAGAGAGTGGAAGGGAGGGAGGGAAGAAGGGAACCTCGAAAGAAAGAGGCACCTCGACTGGTTGCCTCTCACATGTGCCTCTACCAGCGTTTCAAATCTGCAATCAGGCACCTGCCCTTGACTGCAAATAACCGGAAACGCTTCTGGGCGTGGGCTGACGACTTAGCTACACTGGCCAGGGCCACTGACTGATTCCTGTATGTGCCCTGATTGGGCAGACCTGCAGCCTGGTGTGCTGGGACATGCTCTAACCAATGAGCTACCTGGCCAGGGCCCCGGAAATGCACATGTATCTTTCGACTCCCCAGAAATTTAGCTGTGGGACACTGATTCCAAGACCGCTGGCGGATACCCCCACCCACAGACGTTCATGTACCATATGTAAAATAGCACCGAGCAGCGCATGGAGTCGGCCCCTGGCATCAGCGGACTCCCAAACGTGGACGGAAACAGTACAAGTGTTGGGGGGGAGGATCGCGTATAGTTGGGCCAGCACAGACCAAACCTGTGTTGTTGCTGGTCCTGAGGAAGGAAGAGCTGCCTGCCCTGGCAGACAATGCTGAGTGCTGAGCCAAAGCCACCGGGATCCCCTTTTCCTTGCTGACTGTGCAGGAGCAATCCTTTCAACCTCTTCCACCATTTTATCTACTACTGAATCCATGCTTCCCCTTCCTGTCCTCTGTGTGAGGTCTACCACATTTTGGCTAACTAAATTGTTTTCTAACCTTTCTTTTTTTATTATTATTATTATTATTTTTAAGGCAATGCATATTTTTGTACATTTCTTTTCTTTTTTTAAAAAAATATATTTTTTTATTGATTTTGTACAGAGAGGAAGGGAGAGAGATAGAGAGTTAGAAACATCGATGAGAGAGAGTCATCGATCAGCTGCCTCTTGCACACCCCCTAATGGGGATATGCCCGCAACCAAGGTACATGCCCTTGACTGGAATCGAACCTGGGACCTTTCAGTCCCCAAGCCACGCTCTATCCATTGAGCCAAACCGGTCTCGGCTAACCTTTCTTTTTTAAAATCCTCACCTGAGGATATTTTTTAGAGAAAGTGGAAGGGAGGGATTTCCTTTTTTTTTTTTTTTTTTAAATAATATTCGTGTGTGTGTGCGTCTGTGTGCGCGCGTGTGTGTTTGTGTGTGTGTGTGTGTGTGAGATTTCTGTGAACGGTTCCATGCTATGTTCTACATTGAATCTATTTAGGCACTGGCTCTTCAGTGCCTTTTCCAAACTAGCACAATGCCTCACTCCCCTCGCCTCTCCCCTGTGCCTTCGCCTCTCCTGAGCTCTGAGGCCTTTCTTTGTTTTGTAACTTGTTTCCTGCGCCTGTGCAGCCCAACTGGCTCATTTCCACCACCTCTGTGACCTTTTAAATAAACTTTCTCTTATAATTTGAGGGGAAAAAAATAGCCCAAATGAATCACTGGTACAATTAAAAATAAATTCTAATATCCTCAATTCTCAATCTACTCTTAATATCAAGCTTCTCATTATTTCCTGCCAAAGAGAAGGTAAGGCTGGCAACAAATTAAAAAGTTCCCCAGAAGGCAGAAGCTGCACCAAAGCTGGGTTTTCTTCCTTTTCTATTACTGCTTTTGAAATGTGACAATAAAGAAATAAACATCCATTTTTAGTCTCAATACATCAAATATGTATAATCAAGAGGGACTTGTCTTCAATGTCACTTACCACTCTATTTCTATCAGAGTACCAGACCCACACACTGATCCCAATACAGATGCCAGATCGTCAACAACATTCAGGACTAATAACCACTGTTCTTTTTTTTAAATTATTTTTTAATTGATTTTTAACAGACAGAAAGGAAGAGATAGAGAGCTAGAAACATTGATGAGAGAGAAACATCGACCAGCTGCCTCTTGCACAACCCCTACGGGGGATGTGCCTGCAACCAAGGTACATGCCCTTGACCGGAAATGAACCTGGGACCTTTCAGTCCACAGACCGACACTCTACCACTGAGCCAAACCGGCTTCGGCATAACCACTGTTCTTAATGGCCGGAATTGTTAGCCTGCTACAAGTCAAAATGAAAAGAGGAAGGTATTGCCGAAACCGGTTTGGCTCAGTGGATAGAGCGTCAGCCTGGGGACTGAAAGGTCCCAGGTTCGATTCCAGTCAAGGGCATGTACCTGGGTTGCGGGCACATCCCCAGTGGGGATGTGCAAGAGGCAGCTGATCGATATTTCTCTCTCATCGATGTTTCTGACTCTCTATCCCCCTCCCTTCCTCTCTGTAAAACAGGAAGGTGTTAAGACAGGAAAAGTTGAATAGACTTGTTCAATGAAAATGACTGTGCTTCACTGGAAAGGAAGGGGAAGGGGAAGGGGAAGGGGGAGGGGGAGAGGGAGGTGAAGGGGAAGGGGGAGGGGGGAGGTGAAGGGGAAGGGGAAGGGGAAGGGGGAGGGGGAGGGGGAGGGGGAAGGGGGAAGGGGGAGGGGGAAGAGAAAGGGAGGGAGAAGGGAAGGGGAAGGGGAAGGGGAGGGGAAGGGGAAGGAGGGGGAGGGGGAGGGGGAAGGGGGAGGGGGAAAGGAAAGGGAGGGGGAAGGGAAGGGGAAGGGGAAGGGGAGGGGGAAGGGGAGGGGAAGGGGAAGGGGAGGGGAAAGGGAAGGGGAAGGGGAAGGGAATGGGAAGGGGAAAGGGAGGGGGAGGGGGAGGGGAGGGGGAAGGGAAGGGGAAGGGGAAGGGAAGGGGAAGGGGAAGGAGGGGGAGGGGGAAGGGAAGGGGAAGGGGAAGGGGAGGGGGAGGGGGAGGGGAAGGGGAAGGAGGGGGAGGGGGAAGGGAAGGGGAAGGGGAAGGGGAGGGGGAGGGGGAGGGGAAGGGGAAGGAGGGGGAGGGGGAAGGGAAGGGGAAGGGGAAGGGGAGGGGGAGGGGGAAGGGAAGGGGAAGGGGAAGGGGAGGGGGAGGGGGAGGGGAAGTGGGAGGGGAAGGGGGAGGGGGAGGGGAAGGGGGAGGGGGAAGGGGAAGGGAAGGGGAAGGGGAAGGGAAGGGGAAGGGGAAGGAGGGGGAAGGGAAGGGGAAGGGGAAGGGGAGGGGGAAGGGAAAGGGAGGGGAAAGGGAAAGGGAAGGGGAGGGGGAGGGGGAGGGGGAGGGGGAGGGGGAGGGGGAGGGGGAAGGGAAGGGAAGAAGTGAAGATGTTGGGTAAGATCACTCTCGGGAGAGTCGGAGGAGGAAACAGTCAGCGGCAGCAGTCTAAGATGTAGGACACAGGGGAGGTTAGCTTCAGGAAGGGAAGGGAAATGACTGACTTTGAGGGGAACAAGGAAAGCAGAGGAGCCATTCTCAGCTGGGCTGTGCATTGGGGATCCCTCAGACCCAACCTGGAGCCATCAAGCCAGGAGACCTCTGAAGATTTTAAGGGGAGGGGGAGAGGGGATTTTGAAGGAAACATTTGAAAAAATATCATATGACAAATTTATTTATTTTTCATGGAATTTACTGGGGTGATGTTAATAAAATTATATAAATTTCAAGTATACAATTCTACACTGAATGGCCAGATTATGATCTCTGAACGCAAAATAATCTGGCTACTCAGTGTATAGCCTATATAATCTTATATAATAAAAGTCTAATATGCAAACTGTCCCCTTGACCAGTTTGACCAGCAGGCAGGCCAACCAACGGCCCATGTCACATCCCCCCGCCAGGCTGGCCAGGCCCCACCCATGCACGAATTCATGTACCAGGCCAGGCCTATATATTCGTGCATTTGTGTGTGTGTGTGTGTGTGTGTGTGTGTGTGAAGGGGGGGAGGGAGAATGTCCTTAGCCCGGCCTGTGTCCTTTTGCAGTCCAGGAGCCCTAGATGGATGTCCAACTGATGGCTTAGGCCACTCCCCACGGGAGAGGCTCCTGTCACCACTGCTGCACTTGCCAGCAGTGAGCCTGGCTCAGGGCTGCTGGCTGAGTGGTGTTCCCCCTGCATTGAGCGTCTATCCCCTAGGGGTCAGTACGTGCCATAGTGACCAGTCGTTCCGCTGCTTGGTCAATTTGCAGATTAGCCTTTTATTATATAGGACACACACACACACACACACACACACACACACTGAGTGGTCAGATTATTATGCTTTCAGAGATCATAATAATCCGGCCACTAAGTGTATAATACATAGTCTGTCCACTGTGTTACGTGTTCACCACCCCCAGTTGTTTTTGGTTCTTTACACTTCAGAGGATTCGAATGCACAGCGGGGGCTGGTTTCAGGAGGCTGAAGCAAAGGGCCCCAAATAAGCCAGCGGCGGCAGCAGCAAAAGTAGTTCCATCGCGGATCACATGAGAAGCATGGGCTGGTTCTCTGCCTCCAAATTATACGGCTCCTTCCCGGACCTGACCCATGACTAGGATGCCCTGAGAGGCCCAAAGCGGCCACCACTGCCACAGAGCTCCGAAACCAGCACCGGCTTTAGGAAGAAAAAGCCTGAGCGGGTGTAAGCACGATTTCTTCGAAAAACAAAACGAAACCCTGATAAAAGGAATCTTGTCCTTGACGGTTCGCTCGATGGTTAAAGTGTTGACCCAAGGACTAAGGAGTCGAAGGTTTGATCCCTGGCTCTGGTTGGGCTCATACAGAGTCAATAATGCTTCAATAATCATTAGCAACCTATTGTATAGTTAGCAAAGAATATTTCATGTTCATTCTTTTGTTGTCCTTAGTATTTTTTTTTTATTACATTTTTTAAAACATGGGGATTTCCCTTTCTCTCTTACTGAAACCTGCACTGCAGAATGGTGCGTGAACTTTACTCAAAAAACACTTCTCTACTGGGCCAGCAGGATCTTTAACTAAAGGGTGTATTCCCCACTAAGGGCCCTGTTAGATACTTTAACTAGATGAATTATCCCTATCGATTTATACAGCATCGAACTAGAAGTGAGAGCTAATACCAAGACTCATTATTTTAAAAATACCCCAATAGACTGGAATTATGGCAGAAAACAAGTTATTAGCACAAATCAAATAAACTCAGGTAAGAAAAAAAAGCAACAATACTCATGAACAAAACTAGGCCTATGTGGAAGGCAATTATTCCTGTGGCTGGCCCAAGAAGAGAAGTATTTACTCAGGAGACTGAACCAAGATCCAAAATAAGATTGCTATGTTTGCTGTAGTAGATTTTACCTCTATAACCCTGTATGAAGAATAGAGACTACTACTGAGTAAGTTTCTAAAA
Organism: Nyctalus aviator; assembly: GCA_036971965.1. NCBI lineage: Eukaryota > Metazoa > Chordata > Mammalia > Chiroptera > Vespertilionidae > Nyctalus > Nyctalus aviator. The sequence goes on from CM072922.1 coordinate 1,933,636, forward strand.
GATGGATCAATGTTAGAGCAAATGAAAAGAAAAGAAGAGCATCTGACACTGGAAAAGGTGGCAGAGTAAGGAGCAGCCTGCATTCCTAGATGTGCTTAAAGCTGGCTAACCACTGATTACTCCTATATCTTCCTCCCTCTCACCTCCTTGTCCCCTCCTCCTCCCCCAGGCCTGCTTCTCTTAAGTACCTGAAATATTCCTCCAAACTTGAAACTATTAACCACTTTATTTAAAAATACATATATGTATATTTTTAAAATTGATTTCAGAGAGGAAGGGAGAGGGAGAGAGAGAAACATCAATGATGAGAGAGAATCATTTATCGGCTGCCTCCTACTGGGAATCAAGAACGCAACATGGGCATGTGTCCTGACCGGGAATTGAACTGTGACCTCCTGGTTCATAGGTCAACACTCAACCACTGAGTGACAACAGAAGGGCTTACCTTCTTTATAGCTACTCCAAAGAAAACCTCAGGTTAATTCCCATCCAAGTTTTTATAAACCCTGAAGGAGGGCTATTTAATGATGGTAAGGTGGCACAATGGGATGAAAAGAGCCCCTATTTCAGTCAGACCAATACTGTGACTGACCGGAGAGCTGGACTGCACCCACTTCTCAGGCTGTCTCCTCTCAGGAAGCAGCCCGGTAATAACACTGAGGTAACAGAGTATGAAGAAGAAAAGATGCCTATCAGGCCAACTCCTGATAGAGTTCAAGGCCTCTATGTGGAAGAGCATGAGGCCAGGCTTTAAGACTAATGACCAGGAATTCCTATGCATTAATATACAATAGTGATGCAGGGCACTGCTTAGCACAAGTGCTCTCTGGTCTGAACTGTGGCTAACGTGTTCATCTAGAATTCATTCATGCTTGACTCAATGTCAACTGTACCTATCAAAGAACGACAGCCCGGTGACCATCCCCTACTAGTTAGGGGACTTTGGGCAGGTTAGTTTATCTCCCTGGCATCTCTTTCCTGAATAACAGAACTTGACAACCTCAAGTTCATGAAATGGGAAAGATCACATGAATACCAAGGACGAATTTTGTTCCCCACAAATTCACATGCTAAACCCTAGCCCACAGGTGATGCTATGGGAAGATGGGCCACTTGGGAACTGAGTAGTTAGATGATGACACGAGGGCAGGCCCTCCTGATGGGCTCGGTGCCCTCAGAGCAGCTACCAGAGTATGCTCGTGTGCCCTGGCGCTGTGCACCCCCAGCCCCGGACATGGTGGGAAGGCAGCCACTGAGAGAACTCTCACCAGAACCCAACCATGCTGGCACCCTGATCTGGGACCGCTCAGCCTCTACAATGTGCAAAAGAAATGTCTGCTGTCTAAGCCAGCCAGTCTGTGGTGTTTTGTTACAGCAGCTTGTGCAAACTAATATAGTGAGTTAATATGGTAATACACTTAAGAGCAGTGCTCAGTATATAAATGCTCAAATATTAGCGGCTGGGTGCACAAAATTTGTGTGTGTGTGTGTGTGTGTGTGTGTGCGCGCGTGTGTGTCCCCTCCGCCTAGCCTGCACCCTCTCAAATCCGGAACTCCTTGGGGGATATCCAACTGCTTCTCACAATCCTGGACCACTGGCTCCTAATCACTCACCTACCTGCCTGGTCGCCCCAAACTGCTCCCCCCTGCCTCTACCTGCTGGCCTAGTTGCCCCTCACTTCCCCCCTACCAGCTTAATCACCCCCAACTGCCCCTTGCCAGCCTGGTCACTCCCAACGGCACTTCCCCACCTGCTGGCCTGATAGACCCTAACTGCCCCTCTCCCCGCACCTGCCTGATTGCCTCTTACTGCCCCCCTTGCCGACACGGTTGCCCCTAACTGCCCCTCCCCCGCCCCGCCAGCATGGTCGCCCCCAACTGCTCCCACCCCCACCCCACTGCCTGGCCGCCCCTCATGGCCCCCCTGCCAGCCTGGTCACACCAAGCAGCCTGCTATTCAGTAGTTTGGTTTCTCTCAGTAACCCCCCTGCCGACCTGGTCGCCCCATGCAGCCTGCTTGGTCAGTCGTTTGTCTGTCCCTCATTTACCCCCTGCTGGCCTGATCATAGGGAGCCATCTTATGAGTGCATGAGGGTTAATTTGCATATTACCTCTTTATTATATAGGATTATTATATACGCTTTCAGAAGTAGTCTAGCCAAAACCGGTTTGGTTCAATTGATAGAGTGTCGGCCTGTGGACTGAAAGGTCCCAGGTTCGATTCTGGTCAAGGGTATGTACCTTGGTTGCAGGCATATCCTCAGTAGGGGGTGTACAGGAGGCAGCTGGTCGATGATTCTCTCTCATCAATGTTTCTAACTCTCTATCCCTCTCTCTTCCCCTCTGTAAAAAATTAATAAAAAATATATTTAAAAAAAAGAAGTAGTCTACAGCAATCAAGTCCCACAACTGAAGGGTACTGGATTCAATTCCAGTCAAGGGCACATGCCCAGGTTGTGGGCTCAATCCCAAGTGGAAACTTACATGAGGCAGGCAATCCATGATTCTCTCTCATCATGGATGTTTCTCTCTCTCTCTCCCTCTCTCCCTCCTTCCCTCCCTCCCCCCCCTTCCTTCCTCTCTGAAATCAATAAAAATAAAAAACACTAAAAATATTAGATCTTATTATAAAGATCATCAATCATTTGCAGAATGCACCAATGAAATGCCTATTTCCAGGCACTACCTAAGCACTGACACTTCTCCTGTGGGCTTTGAAGAGGCCCAGATGAGTCTAACATGCAGGTTGAGAACTCCTGGGTTACGAGGTGACACAAATGGCAACAGTGCATTACAGACATGCTTTTCTCAACTGCCATTCAGGATTCCTTTTATATTAATTATCAACACTCCTCAATTTGACCTAGTGTGAGTTTAAGAAAGCCAAAATGCTGACTTTAAAGATCTTAGTAGTAGTTATACAGTGTATATTGCTGACTAAAAATGAATTATAGGAAAATATGTGATTCTATCTTATTTTTTTTTTAAAAAAAACTCTATTCTAATAATTATTTAGAACATTTAATTTAAACTTACAGCTTTCAGTTTGCTACTGAGAACATTAAAAAGCATTATCTTCAACTTAAGGAAAAAAATCCAATACTATTACGTTTATACAATGCTACATTTAAGTTGCATTCTTTGGAGGAATATAAAGTTTTACTGTACTAACCACAATAAGTAAAATACCAGTAGAGGTATTTAAGAGGCAAATTAGATGGCAATTAGCACAGAAAATCATTTAAAAAGTACTAGATACTGGACCAAACTTACCTTTTGTAGACTTGTTGGATTCAACTGAGTTTTGTCAATTATTTTTATTGCAACCTAGAAAAAAAACAAATTAATGAAATTTATGTGTTTTAAGAATTACAAACTGGTAATAGTTTTATAAATGCCCAGACATGTGGTATTGTTAAAAAGAAAACAGCCCACTGAAACCGTTTTGGCTCAGTGGATAGAGCGTCAGCCTGCGGACTGAAAGGTCCCGGGTTCGATTCCGGTCAAGGGCATGTACCTTGGTTGCGGGCACATCCCCAGTGGGGAATGTGCAACAAACAGCTGATCGATGATTCTCTCCCATCGATGTTTCTAACTCTCTATTCCTCTCTGTGAAAAATCAATAAAATATATTTAAAAAAAAAAAAGAAAAAAAGAAAAAAGAAAAAAAAAGTAAACAGCCCTAGCTGGTTTGGCTCAGTGGACAGAGTGTTCGCTGGCCTGTGGACTGAAGGGTCCCGGGTTCGATTCCAATCGAGGGCACAGGCCTGGGTTGCAGGCTTGATCCCCAGTAGGGGGCGTGGAGGAGGCAGCTGATCAATGATTCTTACCATAGATGTTTCCATCTCTCTTTCCCTCTCCCTTCCTCTCTGAAATCAATAAAAAAAAAATGTATTTTTTTAAAAAAAGCACATAAACAAGCCTCAAACTTCGTTTAGCATTACAATAAGATTTTGTATTTTATAAATATTTTAAAATTGAAAACAGGGACTTTGTGCAAATAAGGATACTATTATAACTGTTTAAATGAAGATACCTATAGACAAGGAAAAAAGATCTCACAAACAAAAATTAACAGGAGAGATTATAGAATAAAAACACTTCTCAAAATGTTTGACTATGCAGCAAATCTATTCACTTATTACTAACATTTTAATTATATCGGCAGGAACCACAGCTTTTATAGGTTTATACAGCCCAGGTGCCTTACACTCAGTAGGAACTAAATAAATATATGAATACACACATTGCTGTTAAATATGAAAGCTTAACAAAAAATTTTAAATGATCATTTTATTAATTGATTCGACAGTGAGAAAGACATCAATTTGTTGTTGCATTTATTTACGCCTTCTTTGGCTGATTCCTGTTATGTGTCCTAAATGGAGAGTGAACCTGAAACCTTGGTGTACTAAGGAGGACTTTTAACCAACCGAGCTACTCTGCCAGGGCAAAACATTTTCTTAAAAAGATAGTAAACAGCGCTAGCTGCTTGCTCAGTGGATAGAGTATCGGTCTGTGAACAGAAAGGTTCCAGGTTCGATTCAGATCAAGGGCACATGGCCAGGTTGCAACTAGATCCCCAATGGGGGGATTGCGGGAGGGAACTGATCAATGATTCTCTCTCATCATCGGAGGGAACTGATCAATGATTCTCTCTCATCATCGGAGGGAACTGATCAATGATTCTCTCTCATCATCGGAGGGAACTGATCAATGATTCTCTCTCATCATCGGAGGGAACTGATCAATGATTCTCTCTCATCATGCGTATATTTTGTATCTTAAATCTATATACACATATAGATTTAAGATACAAAATATACGCATCCCTATATTCACTGCAGCACTATTTACAATAGCCAGAATATGGAAGTAACTTAGATGTCCATCAATTCAAGAATGGATAAAGATGTGATTACACACATGCACAAACATGCACACACAGGCACTGGAATATTACTCAGCAATAAAAAAGAATGAAGTTTGCAACAACATGGATGGATCTGGAGGGTATTATGCTAAGTGAAAATAAGTCAAACAGAGAAAGACAAATACTGCATGATTTCACTCATATGTAAAACTAAAAACAAATCAAAACAAGTGAATAAATAAAGCCTGATCATAGAAACAAAGAACAATTGATGGTTGCCAGGTAGGTGGGTAGGAAGTGAAAGGATGAGTGAGAAAGTTAAGGGGAAACAGTAATAGGGCAATCACTGCACAGTGGAAGGTGGTTACTAGACTTACTGTGCTAATCACATGGGAAGGTGATGTGAAATCACTATGTTGTACACCTGAAGATAATACTGATTCCAACTATAGTTTGTGTGTGTGTTTTAAATACATTTTATTGATTTTTTACAGAAAGAAAGGGAGAGGGATAAAGAGCTAGAAACATCGATGGGAGAGAAACATCCATCAGCTGCCTCCTACACACCTCCTACTGGGGATGTGCCCGCAACCAAGGTACATGCCCTTGACTGGAATTGAACCTGAAACCTTTCAGCCCACAGGCCGACACTCTATCCACCGAGCCAAACCGGTTAGGGTTGTGTGTGTGTTTTAAATAGAAAAACCCTTTATGCAGTTAAAGAAGAAAAAGGGAGTAGTTCCAGACCAACCTGTAGGCTAACCAAATGAAACACAAACAGAAGCAACAAATGGGTCAAAAAGGATGAGAATACCCCAGGCAGTCTAAAAGCGAGCCACCAACACACACACACACACACACACACACCCCACGTATACCTTCTAGTTAATATGCACTTCTTATCTTAAACTAGAGGCCCAGTGCACAGATTCATGCACAGGTGGGGCCCTCGGCCTGGCCTGCGGGGACTGGGCCAAAACCTCTCTCTGGTCCGGGCTGTGGGTGAAGCAGATCTGGGCCGACAGTGCCCCAGCAGCAACCTAACCCACAGGTGATTCCATGAGGAATCAGGCTCCCTCCTCTGCGGGTCAGAGTGTGTGGATCCTGATGGTCACTGCGTGTCACCGCTGCTGGTGAATGGTCCAACGGTTGCTTAAGCTTTATATTTATACCAGAGGCCCTGTGCATGGAATTCATGCACGGGTAGAGTTTCTAGGCCAGCCAGGGCCTTTCAGCTGCCGCCAGGGCCTTCCTTCAGCTGGCTGCCGGCTGCCAGCCACCGACCAGGGCTTCCCTTTGTTCTGCACAGCTCCCTGGTGGTCAGCACATGTCATAGTGAGCGGCTGAACTTCCGAGGACAATTTGCATATTAACCTTTTATTATATAGGATATATAAAAGCCTAAATGACCATTACAACTAGTCAACTGGTCACTATGATGCGCACTGCCCCCCCAGGGGGTAGACAATGCAGGAGCTGCCCCCTAGTGGTCATTGTGCTCTCACAGCCAACTTCCTGCAGTCCCTCCCCCGGGTCAGGTGGTCCCGATCAGCCCCAATTGGGACTCAGCAAGACGATCCCAATCACCCCGATCACTGGCCAAGGGGCCCCACCCATGCACGAATTCATGTACCAGGCCTCTAGTATACAGATAACTAAGTACACCTACACCAGCACCTTAACCTGGTCGGTTTGTCATTTCTCTTACAAAGTGACTAGAGGCCCGGTGCACAAAGTCATGCACCAGTGGGGTCCCTTGGCCTGGCCTGCGGGATGGGGCCAAAACTGGCTCTCCAACATCCCCTGAGGGTCTCTAATTGCGAGAGGGTGCAGGCCAGGCTGAAGGACCCCACTGGGGAGGGATGAAGGAGGTTGGACATGCCCTGAAGACACTGCAGGAGGGCTTCAGGGCGTGTCCAGCCTGTCTCACCCAGTCCCAACTGACCAGACCCCAGAAGCAAGCTCACCTACCAGTCGGAGTGTCATAGTGAGCAGTTGAGCAGCCTTAGCATACCATTAGCATATTATGCTTTGATTGGTTGAACAGATGACCGGACACTTAGCATATTAGGCTTTTATTATATAGGCTTTCTCGAAGCTATGGACATCCAGGATGAGGGGAGGGGTTACAACAGAAGATGACAGAAGAAAACGTAAGAGGGAAACTTTGCCATGAACTGGGGAATATAGTAGCTCTGCTTTGCACCTAAAGTCCGTGACAACAATGCTCCTGCCCCATGTCAGCGAGGCTGTGCTTCAGAAAAGAGACCTAATACAGAGTACCAGGGAAGAAAAGGGCTTCAGCCAGTCTGTCAACAGTTATAAAACATTTAGTCTCCTTTACACTCTTAAGATTATTGGTGACTCCTAGTAGGGTTATTTACCATATTACAAATAAACAGATAAATGCAAAAATAATTGAACAATTCATTTCAAAATAATATTCAAGAAATGGTGCTGAGAAAAACGGACATCTATATGCAAAAGAGTGAAACTGGATTCTTAGCTAACATCATATACAAAAATTAACTCAAAGAGGATCAATAATTATAAATGTAAGATCTAAACCTATCAAACTCTTTTTATTTTATTTATTTATTTATTTATTTTTAAATCAAACTTAAAAAAAAATATATATATATATATTTTATTGATGTTTTACAGAAAGGAAGGGAGAGGAATAGAGAGTTAGAAACATCGATGAGAGAGAAACATCTATCAGCTGCCTCCTGCACACCCCCTACTTGGGATGTGCCCACTTGACCGGAATCGAACCTGGGACCCTTGAGTCCATAGGCCGATGCTCTATCCACTGAGCCAAACCGGTTTCAGCCCTATCAAACTCTTAGAAGAAAATAGGGCAAAAGCTTCACGTGAGATTCAGCAATGGCTACTTGGATATGACACCAAAGGTACAAGTAACAAGAGGAAACAAAGACCAACTGAACTTAATGGAAATTTTAAATTCTGTGCTTCAAAAGACAGCTCCAGCTCTTCATAAACACAGTGCTTGGAAGCAGTCGGCTACTTCTGGACGAAGCTGAGTATCTCTTTCCTAGCCACTGACTCCCAGAAACTCACTGAAGCAGATGAGAAACACAAACTTCGTGCCTTTTATGGAAGGCGTGTGGCACAGAAGTTGGTGCAGACACTCCGGGTGAAGAACAGAAGGCTCTGAGGTTTAACAGTGGTGAGAACTACCAACAAGGTCCCCCATGAAGAAGGGTGTCTTGGCCCATGTCCACCTGCTACGGAAAGGGCATTCCTGTCCCAGTCCACGGAGAACTGGGTAAATCTGTTTGGGGTTGCACTGTAGATGCAATCTCAGTGCTCTCAACCTAGTCATTGTAAAAAGAGGGAAGAAGAAAGATCTTCCTGGTCTCACTGGTATCACTTTGTCCCATAGCCTGAAGCCCAAAAGAGCTGGCAGAAGCCTCAAACTGTTCAATCTCTCTAAAGAAGATAATGTTCACCAGTATGTTTGAGAAAGCCCCTAAACTAAGAAGGTAAAAAACCTTGGACCAAAGTACCCAAGATTCAGCATCTTGTCACTCCTCGTGTCCTGCGATACCAAACACCGGTATATTGCCCCGAAGAAGCAGAACACAGAGAAACAAGAGGCCGCAGAACATGCTAGTCATTTGGTTGAGACAATGGAGGACAGTGACAGACTCCTGGAACAGAAGGCCAAGTCCGAGTCCAATCAAAAATAAGATTTTTCTAGCCGAGACTGGTTTGGCTCAGTGGATAGAGTGTCGGCTTGGGGACTGAAAGGTCCCGGGTTCGATTCCGGTCAAGGGCATGTACCTTGGTTGCGGGCATATCCCCAGTAGGGGGTATGCAAGAGGCAGCTGATCGATGACTCTCTCTCACCGATGTTTCTAGCTCTCTATCTCTCTCCCTTCCTCCCTGTAAGAATCAATAAAATATATTTTAAAAAAAATAATAATAATAAGATTTTTCTAAGAGCAACAAATAACTAAGGTCAGACACACACAAAAAAGACAATATCAGCAGAGTAAAAAGGCAACCCACAGAATGGGAGAAAGTATTTGCCAATCATACATCAGGTAAGGGGTTTATAACCAGAATATATAGAGAACTTCTAAAACTCAACAACAAAAGGCCCCAGGTAAAAAATGGGTGCAGATATGCAGAGGTCAGTAAGCACATGGAAAAGATGCTCAACATCCCTTGTCATTAGGGAAATGCAAATCAAAACTACCTGGGAGGAACTCTTTGCCCCTCCCCACGCGGGCGCCTGTACTTGTTCTTCAATAAATTTCCACCTTTGCTGTACAAACAACAAACAAAAAGCTACCAGATGACACTGCACACACATCAGGTTGGCAACTATCAAAAACCCATCAATAAAAATAAAACAAGCCTTGGCAAGGATGGGCAGCAAATGGAACACTTGTATACTTTTGGTAAGAATGCAAAATAGTACAGCCATTGTAGAAAACTATATGGAGCTCCTCAAAACACTAAAAACAATTACCAGATGATCCAGCAATTCCACTTCTGGCTATAAACCCCGAAGACTTGAAAGTAGGGAGTTAATATTCATACACCCATGATTATAGCAGCATTATTCACAATAGCCAAGATGTGCAAGTCACCCACGTTCCCATTGAGGAGCAAATGGATAAGCCTAATGTGGAAGTACCGTACAATGGAATGTTACTCAGCCTTAAAAAGGAAGGAAATTCTGGCAGATGCTATAACATCAAAGGACCATTGAGGACATTATGCTAAGTGAAGTAATGAAGTCACAAAAGGACAAATATAGTATGACTCCACTCATATGAGATACCTAGAATATTGAAAATCATAGAGACAGAAGTAGGTGGCAGGTACCAGAAGCAGGGGGGAGAGGGAAGGAAGACAGTCTCAGGTTTACAAAATGAAAAAAGTTCTGGAGATAAGATGGTGGTGACAGTGATGATTATGCAACATTATGAACCTATTTAATTCCACTGAAATATACCACTTAAAAATGGTGAAGATGGTAAATTTTGTTATGCGTATTTTTTATTCCTCATCCGAGGATATGTTTATTGATTTCAGACAGAGAAAAGGAGGAAGTAGGGAGGAAGAGATCTTCTGAGTTCTGGCTTCTGGCTTCTTCCCATGACTGGACTTTTAATCACTGGTTTTTCCTGGTTCTGTTCAATATCCACCAAAATTTCTATTCTGATTCTGTTCTTACACAGTTTCATTTTCAAGTAGTGCTATTCAAATAATGCCTAAATAGGAGCTCAAATATTTTTTAAAAATATATATATTTTATTGATTTTTCACAGAGAGGAAGAGAGAGGGATAGAGAGTCAGAAACATTGATGAGAGAGAATCATCAATCAGTTGCCTCTTGCACACCCTCCACTGGGGATGTGCTCACAACCAAGGTACATGCCCTTGACCGGAATCAAACCCGGGACCCTTCAGTCCCCAGGCCGACGCTCTATCCACTGAGCCAAACAGGAGCTCAAATATTTTGCATTTGATTAAATCAAACTGGTCATTTTATCAAAAGCAAGTGTCCTCAGTGTGAAACACTGTGTGTGTGTGTGTGTGTGTGCGCGTGTGTGTGTGTGTCTGAAGCCTCAGGAGGAAGCTCCTAATCCCCTCTTCCTTTCAGCTCCCCATTGGGATGGCTCAACTACGAAAATAACCTTGGCCCAGAGCTGGGGCCTAGAACAGCTCAGCCCTTGAGGTCACCAGCACAGGAGGCAGCTGTGGTCATTGCTGCTCAGAAAGACAGAGCCTGGAGAAAAGAGCATCCACTCATCCCCAAGGCTGAGTGGGGTGGGGTGGGGTGGGGTGGGGCACAGCCAAAAGGAGCTCACTACGTGAGGAAGAGACTCCCTGCCACGTGTGTGCAGTTCTGGAAATCCCACTGATTCACCCTCATGCCAGACACAGTGGAAAATTACACAACAGAAATAAGCTCATGCACGCCAAGGACTTACCCCACATTCCTAAGCCAAGAGCCCAACAAACCATAGCACGCCCCCTGGGGAGGAACCTGTCAGTTCACTACTGGCCAAAATCCTTCCTTTAGTCCGAAGGGCGACACTATCCACTGGGCCAAACCAGTTAGGGCCCATTAGTATAACGTTAAAAAGCAAATCAGCCTCTCTGGTGGGAGAAGCCAGGACAGCTATTTCCTTGGGGAGGAAGAGCAGTGAAAAGATGCGAGGGGGTTGAAGGAAGGCTACTAGGGTTCAAGTGATAGCATATTTTTGCCCTAAGTGTATTTTGGATCAGGAATATACAAACAAGCACTTTTCTAAGATGTTTCATGTTTTTCAATAAAGACTATTTTTAAAAAGTCAGTAATAACTGCCCTGGCCTGTGTTGCCCGGTGATTAGAGCATCAGCCTGCGCATCAAATGGTCACAGGTTTGATTCCTGGTCAAGGGCGAGTACCTGGGTTACAGCTTCACTTCCCGCCCCCAGTTGGGGCATGTGCATGAGGCAACCAATCTGTGTCTGTCTCACTTGGATGCTTCCCTCCCCTCCTTCCCTCTCTGAAGGCAATGGAACAGAAATATCCTTGGGTGGCCAAGCCGGCGGGGCTCAGGGGCTGAGCGTCAACCTGTGAACCCGGAGGTCACAGTGCGGTTCCCAGTCAGGGCACATGCCCAGGTTGGGGGCTCGATCCCCAGTGTGGGGCGTGCAGGAGGCAGCCGATCCATAATTCTCATCAATGATCGTTTTCTCTCTCTCTTCCTCTCCCTTCCTCTCTGAAATCAATAAAAATATATTAAACAAAAATCCTTTGATGAGGATTAACAACAAAAAGTCAATGATGACTTTTAAAACCATAACAAACAAAAAAAAATTGAGAACAGATTTTTGATTTTAAAACTGAAAAATAGCCAAAACCGGTTTGGCTCAGTGGATAGAGCGTCAGCCTGCGAACTGAAGGGTCCCAGGTTCGATTCCATGGTCAAGGGCATGTACCTTGGTTGCGGGCACATTCCCAGTAGGGGTTGTGCAAGAGGCAGCTGATCGATGATTTTCTCTCATCGATGTTTCTAACATTCTATCCCTCTCTCTCCCTCTCTGTAAAAAAAATCAATAAAATATATTTTAAAATAAATAAATAAAAAATAAAACTGGAAAATAATTAAGAAAAGCAAGCTATTAAAGATATAAAATTAAAATGAAAGAATCAGTTAAAAAAATACTAAGAATGGCTGTCTTGGAAAATTAGGAAATGGAGGGTACAGGGGACATTATTTTTTCAACAAGCCATGACTCTAAACTACATGACATATAACAAATAAAAATACCTACATGAAAAGTTCTTTTATAACCATAATGAGGACATTTGCTTAAAGATGAGATACTGATCACACACATTTCTCTGTTCCACCTGACAGCTCAATTAAAGATAAAGACAGAACAACAAAGAAGGACAAAGAGAATGGGAGAGGAACCATTAGCAGACTAGCAACTTTAAGCCATTTCTGGGGGCTAAAAATGAGAGGCACATGTAGCAGAGCGCACACAAGCCTAGAGTGCTCACAGAGGGCACAGCACAGGAAGCGTGGCTGAGCAGACAGGAACTCTGTGCTGCGTAGTGGAAGGCACTGTGTACAGCCAGCTTTCCTCCTAGCTACCAGAGAAAGCTGGCAGCACCTCCACACAGCCCATCCAAGGCAGACACTCTCAATGGTGCTTCTGAGTGCTCCACTCTTTTTGTTGTCGTAGTTGTTTTTGTTAACCCTCATCTGATGATACTTTTTCCATTGATTTTTAGAAAGAGTGGAAGGACGAGGGAGGAAGGGGGAGTAACGAGGGAGTACAAGGGGGAGGGGAGAATGAAGGGGGGGTAAGAGAGAGAGGGAGGGGGAGGGGGACATCAATGTGAGAGAAACACATTGATTGGTTGCCTTCCTCACGTACCCTGATAGGGATCAAACGTGCAACCCAGATGCATGCCCTTGACTGTGCCCTGGACTGGTGACTGAACCTGAGACCCTGTGGCGCACAAGCCAACCTTTAACCACTGAGCGTACTGGCCAGGGCAGTGCTCCACTCTTGAAAACATTAACAGAGAACAAAAAATCAAACATTTGAGGAATACCTGTAATTTTTTCTACCTTTTTAAAAAACATTTTATTTTTTATTGATGTCAGAGAGGAAGGGGGAGAGAGAAACATCAGTGATGAGAGAGAATCACTGATGGGCTGGCTCCTGCAGGCACCGTACTGGGGATCAAGCCTGTGAACCAGGCCTGTGCCTTTGACCACACTCGAACCAGGGACCCTTCAGTCGTAGGCTGATGCTCATCCACTGAGCCAAAAAAGGCTAGGGCTATCCTTTCTATATGTAACTGTTGTTAGAGGAAAACATCAGCAATAATTAAGCCTCTTCTTGGGGGGGGGGGGCAGTTGATTCTCGCTATTCATGGATATAATTATATATATATATATATATATATATATATATATATATATATGCCAAGGGTCCTCTCAGAATCTCACCCGGGAGTTTGATCGATGGCTGTGACGTGCGCTGACCACCAAGGGTTGGCTCGGAACAAGGGAAGGCCCCGATAGGCCCTCATCCTGGCCAGGCCTAGGGACCCTACCCGTGCACGAATTTCATGCACTGGGCCTCTAGTCTTCTATGAAATCATTGTGGACATTGAATTAGCAAATTCTGAACCACTGTTCCTTGGGGACATACAGGGAGGACTAGATTCCTGTGAGCCCTTAGCATATTTTCATCAACTGATCACACATAACTTGGTTTTATGTGTGTTTCTATTTCGGACCCTTAATAGACTTGCACAGCAAAATCACCCTAGCTGGTTTGGCTCAGTGGAGAGCAGTGACCTGCGGACTGATGGGTCCTGGATTGGATTCCAGTCAAGGGTACATGCCTGGTTTGCAGGCTGGATCTCTAGTAGGGGGTGTGCAGGAGACAGCTGACCAATGATTTTCTCTCATCATTGATGTTTATATCTCTTTTTCCCGCTTCTTCACATTTCTGTTTTTTGTTCATGATTTTGCCATTAAAATTCACACACACACACACACACACACACACACGGACTAAACAGACCACAGAAAGGCATCTGTGTAGAGGATGAAGCTGAAACAAGGCAGAGTGTCCTTGCTGACCTCGCCTGGGGAACGCACACCCAGCAGCTGAAAGGTTTCACTCTCTGTGCATCCGGAAACACACTCGGTACTGATTTGGGGACTACAAAGACAGGCCAGGTAGTGGGTGCGTTTGCAAATATGGAATTTGTGAATAAAGAGGCTAACTTTATCTGTTCTGGAGACAGATATGATGGTAGCTGCATGACAATGCAAATGTACTTAATGCCACTGACCTGTAAACATAAAAATTGTTAAAATGGTAAATTTTATATATTTTACCACAATTTTTAAGTGTCACAATTGTGTAATTGAGAGACTGTCAATTTGTAGGAATTGTGCTTATGTGAATTTCTTTTCTGCATATGAACTGTAAAGTCCTGACCTCTGAGCTGTACTAAACACACTACCATCAACTGCCCTCATGCTTCTCAGTCACATCTGCCATCAGAACACTAAGGCTCTTCCACTTCCTGCCCCTGTTAACTTCCAAAGGGAGCAAACTATTCTGGGCAGTAATTCTTTTTTGTCAATCACTATAGTTGTTTTGAATAAACATTCGATTAAGCACTGCTCTCCCCACCCCAAGAAATTACCCCTTGTTGCGTTTCAATAGACAGAATAATACCTGTGAGCACCTGAAAGGGTATTAGAACATCCTCTCTTTTCCAGCCACGTGTCTGTCTGTGGGAGGTCAGGTTTCTTCATATACTTTTAACCAAAACAACATACTGAAGTAGTTTGAATGCAGAAGCAGATGTGAAAACCTACCAAACTTCTATTAAGCAAACATTAAAGAAATTTGCAAATAATTGTTACTCTTCTCAATAATTTGTTTTGAAAAAGTCATTTTCATAAAAATACATTACTTACATTAATATGTAATAGGTTACTTTAAATGAATTAACATATATTTTAAGTTCCTTAGTGTTAACTTCTACTGCAGTATCAATAAATATAACCCATATTAACAAGTTCTCCATTTTTTTTCTTTACCCACAGATATATTTTTATTAATTTTTAGAGAGAGAAGTGGGAGAGGAGGAGTGAAAAAGAGAGACACAGAGAGAGAAACATTGATTGGTTGCCTCCCCTACACACCTCAACCACTGATGAAATCCACAATCAACGGAGCCACCTGGCCAGGATGAGAGCCCTCAATTTAAACTATTTAAAGGAATTCTGAGTAGCCCTAGCCAGTTTGGGTCAATGGTTAGAGTGTTGGCCCACAGACTGAAAGGTCTGGGTTCAATTCCAGTTAAGGGCATATACTTCAGTCAGAGCGGTGTGGGAGGCAACCAATCAATGTGTCTCTCTCACATCAATGTTTCTCTCTCTCCCCCTCTCCCTTCCACTCTCTCTAAAACTTAATGGAAAAATTATCCTCAGGTGAGGATTGACAACAACAACAACAACAGTTTGGGATCTGTTGTTAATCAATGGAGCTGCACAAGACCACTGACATTTAGTTTTAATGGTTAGGCAGCAATAAAATTGTGAAGCGGAAAGCCAGGATACAAAATTGTGACCCAAAGTATGTTGAGAAAACATACATATAAATATGGAGAATATACAAAGATAACAATGGTATTCAGGGTATTATGACTGGGATTTTTCCTCCAAACTTTCTCTAAAGCTAACGTATTCTTCACACACTAAAAAAATTGTTGTGACTAAAATGTATAACTATTACTCTAGATCAGTGTTTCCCAAAGTGCGGTACGCGTACCCCCAGGGGTACGGGAAGAGTTTGGTGGGGATATGCACTGCACCGTGCTTAGCTGCGCCTAATTCTACGTTCTCATGAGTTTGAGGGGTACTCAGCGTTACAAAAATTATAGAAGGGGTACACATATGTCAAAAGTTTGGGAAACACTGCCCTAGATCAGCGGTCGGCAAACTGAGACTCTCGAGCCACATGCGGCTCTTTGGCCCTCTGAGTGTTCTAACACCTCTCCTTCAAAACAGACTCGCCCGGGCCGAACGCCGATTTCTGCACACGGGCCACGGAGTTTCACTCGCACTGGGCGTGCGCCCGCATGCGGCGTCATGTGGAAGAGCCACACTCAAGGGGCCAAAGAGCCGCATGTGCGTCGTGAACCTCGGTTTGCCAACCAGTGTCCTGGATGGTTTGGCCCACCGGACAGTGTCAGCACACACAATGAAAGGCCCGGTTTGATTCCGATCGGGGACATACCTTGGCTGCAGGCTCAATCCCCAGCCCTGGTCAGGGGATGTGCAGGAGGCAACCAATCAATGTGTCTCTCTCACAACAGTGCTTCTCTCTCTGTCTCTCCCTCTCCCTTCCACTAAAAGTCAATGGAAAAAATCTCCTTGGGTGAGGATTACAAAAATGTAAAATAAATAAAATAAAATGTATAGTCATTTATGTAAAATCTCAAGCAGTTCAGACATCCCGAGATGAAGAATTATAATTTTATCATTCTTAGAATCAACAACAAATACCTGAGGCCAAAGGTAATTGCGGTTCAAGTTCTAACCCTTCTCCCACCCACTGTGGTGCTTCCTCTAGGGTAGAAAACAGGACATTTGCAGTTGAATGTGGAGGACAGAAAGGCAGACAGCATAAAAAGCACAGGAATAAGTTGAGAAGACAACAGTAGGAAAGATACTTCAATAATGTTCTGAAAGAGACCACAGAGGAAACGACTAGCCAGACACAATGGGATTTGCCAGCACAAGCGGAAAGGGTTACACTTGGAGGTCCTGGGAACCGAAGGCGATGTGGGAGCTGACGAGCAATTCCAAGGTGAAAAGTCTATGTACAGAATGGCTGCTGCTCCCCAAGCCAATCAGTAACTACGGTTCCTAAGCAGCTAGCATGCACTCTGTGAAAAGAGAACAAGGCTCTGGACTCAGGTCCCAGCAGCGAGCAGTGAGGAGATGGAAAAGGCGGAATGAAGTGTTGCGCAGCCACTTACGGGTGGGACCACCGGCTCCTTCCAAGCAGAACCTAGGATCCTTCCTCCCTTCCTTTCTTTTTTCCGAAGAAATACAGGGGCTTTATTATAATCAGTATTCTTGAAATTTATAATTGATAAGCTCATTCAGGAAAGTATTTTTGCTTTCAATGACCCAGAACTCACACACACGTGACAGATGCAGCTGAAGTACATGAAGAGTCTTATCTGTGGAAACTGAATGTTCCCAGAGAGGAGAGCCAAAGGCTCGATAAGGAGCCTGGGGTCCTCCAGCAAAGGCACTGAACAACTCCCCACAGGAAAGCTTTGTGGGCAAACATAAACCTACACGTGCAGATACAGACAGACACCAGAGATGAACAGATTACAAAGAAAGTGTCTGTATGTAAGAGAGACACCAAGAAAGGCGGCCAGAAAAAAGAGAATGCAGGGAGTAAAATCTACAAGACGGGGGAGGGGGGAAATAAGGAGGGAGGGAAGGGAGAGTGGGTGGGGAGAGGGAGAATATGAGAATAAATCTGTCACAACACTTAGAACTGGGTGCTATGAAGACAAATAATCAGAGAACAAGAAAGCTGGGATAAGAGGGAAGCATGGATATGATCATGTAAGACTAGATGATAAAATTAAAGACATCTCCTAAAAAGTAAAATAAAAACACAGAATGGGAAACAGATCAAATAACAAGAAAAATCAAGAGTTCCAGTCTCTTGTTAATTATAATTCCAAAATGAAGGTTTTTAAATGAGACAATTCTCCGGAAGTGAAGAACAAGAATCTCTACATTGGAAGAGTCCTATGAGCACCAAGAACAATGAATGAAGACCAACTCCTTGGCACCTCCCTGTGAAATTCCTGAACATCAAGCATAAATGAGGAGTCTAAAAAGCTTCTGGAAACAAACAAAAAGTCACATAAGTTAGCCACTTACATTGCTATACTATACTCCAGTCTTTAGAACTACCAATATCTGAAAACCCTTTGTGATCTGAATTTTTAGTTTTTCACTCTCTAATCACCGTCTCCCTTTCCCACTTACTTGCTCTAGGATGCTGAAATCACCAGGAGCTATAATCCATTTGATACCTCTGTAATTAGCTAGTTATTAATAATAATAGGAAAGGAGCAGGGGGGGCAGACATTATAAGCAGGGCCATTTGGGGTAGCTTCACCAGGAAGCTGCAATGTCACATTCCCCAGGGAACCCTGGGTCACTTTCCACAGATCACTGGGGGCAGGGACCGGACAAAAGGAAGATGGACGCATGTGCAGTAGAGTCAGGGTGATGCGGGGAAGGTGTCTGTCAGTCAAGCCTGGGAACAAAGATCACTGGCGAGAGTGGCAGGGCCAATGGAGGTCTGTGAAAATTTGGGGATATATAATCCCAAAATAAAAGAAATTCTTGCTCTTCTTGGTTTCGTGTGGCTTTGCTCCTGTTTCCTGGCATTCGCCCATGTACCCTCCACAGCTATGTGGCCCTGAGGACGGATCCTGCATGCAATGAGCTGAGAACACAGTAGGGAACACAAACCAAGCTAGCGTGAAGTTGCACTGGACCGTGTCCCAATATCAAATGGAAACTGGGCAACAGCTTTAATCTTAGCTCTGCTGAAGTCACAGCTACACTTCTTCCGGTGGGACTGAGGGAAATGGGACCTTGGAAACTCGGGGGTGCAATTCCACAGAAACAAAGCTTTCCACCAATTATCTTATTCTCAGGTGTGAATCTCAGAAAATTCCTTCTCCTATGATTTTCAAGAAACCCACTCCCACCAGCAACTGGTGGAGTTAAGAAGAGCTCCCCATAACACACTGATCTCACCACCTTCCTATAGACAAAAATAATAACCAGTGTTAGCAACAGTTTAGAAAAAGAAACACCCTTATTCATGTTGGTAAGTTATTAAAATAATATGACATTTTCTCAAAACCAAATGCCTACTACAATGCTAAACATTAATCCCCTTTGACCCAGGATTTCCACTCCTAGGAATTTATCCCACAAAAACACTCTTAACAAGGGTGTAGAGTGTTACCTATAATAATAAAAGCATAATATGCTAACTAGACCGGACAGCGGAATGACCTTCTGGACGTCATTCCGGGCGTCCTTCCAGATGAAGCCGCCACGGTGGCGGAGGGGGAAAAGGCAGAAACGGTTATGGTGTGATCAGGCAGGCAGAGGGGTTAGGGGTGATGAGGCAGGCAGAGGGGTTAGGATTGATCAGGCAGGCAGGCAGAGTGCTTATGGTCAATCAGGCAGGCAGGATAGAACGTGAGGAGGGAGTTAATTTAGTAGTTCTGATAGAAGTATGATAAACATACAAAGTGGTTGAGCAGAAAGCTGATATCACACCAGACAGGAAAGCACATGCCTTCCTCCACCATAGCCCATCAAACATAAGCTATGAGGAAAGTATTTGGGAAGATTTTTCAAGTAACTTCTTGAGGATAAATTTATAACAAAACAGCACTATTGATTTGCAAGTATCATGTGTTTATTTTACATGACATTTAAAACCATTTTTACTATGTGGCAGATATTACTAAAAAAGAACAAAACACTACCCATTTTTAAAGGTGAAAGATTATTCAAACAATCAATATACTATATACTACATCTAAAGAAATGGGAAAGCAAAAGAATTCCCAGATAATTAATGTTTCTTGTTCTTTAAAAAAATTGCTTATTTCGCTTAGAAAGGAGCCCAAGTCTATCTGCTCTCCTCCTCTTTCTCTCCTGTGGAACTAATCAGAGCAAGTGTAACAGAAATTAAGCATAATCTCATTTACCTCTCTGCCTGTAAGGATGTGTCTTGCCAATTTCACTTTTGCAAAATTCCCTTTGCCGATTGTTTTCAACAGTCTGTAGTTTCCGATGTGAGGCTGTTCGTCTGCACAGGAAGCTATAGAGTTTCTACACCGAGCTCCAGAGCGCGCGGTGCGGGAGGCCACTTCTTGCCGACCATCTCCATGTGACGTGTGCTACAATACAATACACACAAAACAAAGATAAGGATATGGGAACACAGTTACCTACCAAGTTGTAAATGCCTCTAGCTGAAGAAACAAAACATTACTACTTTAATTTTTAAAAAAATATATTTTATTGATTTTCCACAGAGAGGAAGGGACAGGGATAGAGAGCCAGAACTGTCGATGAGAGAGAAACATCGACCAGCTGCCTCCTGCACACCCCCTGCTGGGGATGTGCCCGCAACCAACGTACATGCCTTTGACCAGAATCGAACCTGGGACCCTTCAGTCCGCAGACCGACGCTCTATTCACTAAGTCAAACCAGTTTCAGCTTTTTTTTTTTTTTTAATGATTGCTGTTGTTTTAAGTCACTACATTTAAAAAATATATATTTTATTGATTTTTCTCAGAGAGGAAAGGAGAGGGATAGAGAGCCATAAACTGTGGATGAGAGAGAAACAGCGACCAGTTGCCTCTTGCATACCCCCTACTGGGGATGTGCCCGCAACCAGATACATGCCCTTGACCAGAATCGAACCTGGGACCTTTCAGTCCGCAGACCAATGCTCTATCCACTGAGCCAAACTGGTTTCGGCTAATTTTAATCCTAATGCATATACCACTTTGAAGAAATTTTCCCATGTGTCTATGTTTGTTTGTTTTTTTAAATATTTTTTTTTATTTCAGAGAGGAAAGAAGAGAAAGAGAGAGAAAGAAACATCAATGAGAGAGAATCATTGATCGGCTGCCTCCTGCACACTCCCTACTGGGGACTGAGCCTGCGATCCAGGCATGTGTCCTTGACCGAATTGAACCCGGGACCCTTCATCTGCAGGCCAACACTCTATCCACTGAGCCACACCAGCCAGGGCCACATGTCTGTTTTTATTATACACATGTCTTAGTAAAACAACGTTTATAAACTAGTTAAAAATCTAAGCAACTTGTAACAATGTTCCTGTAACAAAAAGGATTCTAATTTCCAAATTAGAAGGTAGGGAAAATAGCCTATTTATAAATGAGGTCTTGTTGATCAAAGGAAAAATTAAAGCAACACTAAAATGTGCCACTTAACACTTTAACAATTAATTTTGAATTACTGTACCATTAGTCAGTTATTTCATACATGAATTTTTTTTTTCTCCCTAAGGAGCCAATAATCAACCCAAGGGCACAAAAATGTTACATAATTCTTCAGTAGTCATTTTACAACGTTTTGTGGCACACCAATCACATAACAGGTTCTGAGCTGTTGAATTTAATTCTTTTAAAAAATATATTTTATTGCCGAAGCCGGTTTGACACCTGTCAAGGGTATGTACCTAATCGATATGTCTCTTTCACATCAATATTTCTCTCTATCTCTAGTCCTCCCTTCCACTCTCTCTAAAAATTAATAGAAGAAATAATGTTGGGTGAGGATTAACAAAAGAAATGAAAACTCAAGGGCCCTAACGTAGAATCAAGGTCTGGGATGGGGTCCAGCAATCAGTACTTCAACAAGCCCTCCAGGTAATCCTGGTGTTCGCTCCGGTTTGAGTTTAGCTGAGGGTACTTTGATCAACAGGAACTGGAAGTCCGAAAGAGCAATATGATTCCCAGGTATATCCTCTATGGCACAGTGTAATAATACACAGAGTAGGTACTTACATTGTGAACAGGTTAACAGTAATCTCATAACCAATAGCTGGCTAGATAATAACACCATCAGTTTATCTATTTCTCAGAGATAAGAAATTATGATTATATTAAATAATAATAAGTACATGGTGCACACACACTGGGAGCTGTTAAATAATTGGCAAAGCCCCTGGGTACTTTGGCAAATAACCCAAACTTACTAAGTGTCATACACTTTGAAACTTAAGTGAAAAATACATTTCTAGTTTTACCAGTATACAAATAGGATTTGTCCTGGGTCTATACAAACCAACTGTAGAACATAAATTAAAATACAATCTTTTTATTGACGTTAAAAAGCATCTTATTTCAGCCTGGCCAGTGTGGCTCGATGGTTTAATACCAGCCTAGGAACCAAGATGTCATATGACACTTTGATTCCCAGTCAGGGCACATGCCCAGGTTGTGGGCTCTATCCCCAGTAGGGAACCTGAAGGAGGCAGCCTACTGATGATGTTTCTCCCTATACCTTTCCCTTCTTCTCTTTAAAGTAATTAATTAATTAATTAAAAGAACATCTTATTTCACATCTTAGCCAACTATAATTGATGGACCAAACAGGGATTCTAATTTGAATAGTGTTTACAAAACACTGACTAGATATTTGATATTAAGAAATTATGATAACTGGGTTATGATTACTTTTTAAAAATAAGCTTTATTTTTTCTAAAAGCTTTAGAGATGAAGTGATAAAATGTATTGAATTTGCTTCTTGGGGAGAGAACAAATGAAATTAAGGCTGGCATTGATGCCCTAGCTGGTTTGGCTTAGTGGATAGAGTGTTGACCTGCAGACTGAAGGGTCCCAGGTTCAGTTCAGGTCAAGGGAACCTGCCCCATTGCAGGCTCAATCCCCAGTTGGCAGGAGGCAGCCAACCAATGATTCTCTCTCATCACTGATGTTTCTATATCTCTATCCCTCTCCCTCCCTGAAATCAATAAAAAATATTATTATTATTTTTTAAAGACTGGCCACTGAGTACATGGGGGGCTAACTGCATATCAGGATTTCTCAATCCTGGCACAACTGACATTTTGGACCAGGGAGTTCTTTGCTAGAGAAAAGGGGTACTATCTTGTGTATTGTAAAATGTTTAGCAGCATTCCTGGTCACAGCAACCCTCTGCAGTGTGACAACTACAAGTGTCTCCAAACACTGTCAAACATCCACTGGAGGGCCAAACTGTCCCCAGAAGACAACCATTGACAAACATTTATTAAACTTGCTCTACTTACTTGTTTGAAATTTTCCATAACAAAACTTTTCCCCCATTCTCACTAGAGAATATGTTTTTATTAATTTTAGAGAGAAAGGGAGAGGGAGAGAAAAACATTAATCAATTGCCTCCCAAACTCAGATGAGGGATTAAACCCTTAACCTGACCTAGAATCAAACCTAGAATACAATTTCTGAGTATGGGACAATGCCCCAACCAACTGAGCAACACCAGCCAGGGCAACAAAACACTTTTAAGTCTTAACTATACTCTGTATTGGTACAACTATATCTTTCTAATTGAATAATCTACCTATCTACCTACCTATCTATCTATAAAAGGCTAATATGCAAAGTGTCCCCTCAGGAGTTCGACCGGGAGACTGAAGTTTGATCACTGGCTACCAGGGGGTGGCACAAAGGAAGGAAGGAAGGCCCCGATTGGCCCTGATAGCCAGCCAGGCCTAGGAACCCTACCTGTGCAGGAATTTTGTGCACCGTTGCCTCTAGTTAGTACATAAGCTTTTGGGAAATAGCCTGATATACAACAAAGCAGAAGGTCTGAGCTGGAAAACTAGGACTCAGTAAAGGTTCTGCTACTAAAGTCAGAGGTCATAAGCAGCTCGGTCACCTATCTGAGCCTCAGCATCCTCATTACATCAGATTGCCTGACTAGTCCTTTGAGCTACTAAGTGGATATTCACATTTGAAAAAAAATGAAACCCTAGCCGAAACCGGTTTGGCTCAATGGATAGAGCGTCGGCTTGGGGACTGAAGGGACCCGGGTTCGATTCCGGTCAAGGGCATGTACCTTGGTTGCGGGCATGTCCCCGGTAGGGGGTGTGCAAGAGGCAGCTGATTGATGACTCTCTCTCATCGATGTTTCTAACTCTCTATCTCTCTCACTTCCTCTCTGTACAAAATCAATAAAATATATTTAAAAAAAAAAAAAAAAATGAAACCCTAGCCTGTTTGGCTCAGTGGACAGAACATCAGCCTGCAGACCAAAGATTCCAGGTTCAATTCTGGTCACGGGGACATACCTTGGTTGCAGGCTCTCCCCAGCTCAGGCCCTTGTCAGGACTTGTGCAGGGGGTAACCGATAGATGTGTTTCTCTCACATCGATGTTTCTCTCTGTCTTTCCCTCTCTTTTCCACTCTCCATAAAAAAAAAAAGAAAAGAAAAAAAAAAAAGAAAAATCAATGGAAAAATATCCTCGGGTGAGGTTTAATAAAAAACAAAAGCTAAAAAAAAAAAAAAAAAAGAAAATATAGTAAACAAGAATGAAGATAATGTTTTCATAACAAATTATCTGCCTTTTATTATTCTTTTTTTAAAAATATATTTTATTGATTTTCCACAGAGAGGAAGGGAGAGAGATAAAGAGCTAGAAACATCGATGAGAGAGAAACATCGAGCAGGTGCCTCTTACACACCCCCTATCGGGGATGTGCCCGCAACCAACGTACATGCCCCTGTACATGCCCCTGACCGGAATCGAACCTGGGACATTTCAGTCTGCATACAGACACTCTACCACTGAGCCAAACCGGTTTCGGCGCCTTTTATTATTCTTAACCAATAGGCGACATTCTTATCTCAATTTATGTAATTATTTAAAATTTAAATAAATTTGCAACAACATGGATGTATCTTAAAGGATACATATGCTAAGTGAACTAAGTCAGAAGGAAAAGGATAAGAATCATATAATTTCATGTGGGATATAAAACAAAAAGCAACAAATAAACAAACAAACTCATAGACAC
Source organism: Nyctalus aviator (assembly GCA_036971965.1). Lineage (NCBI taxonomy): Eukaryota > Metazoa > Chordata > Mammalia > Chiroptera > Vespertilionidae > Nyctalus > Nyctalus aviator. The sequence goes on from CM072922.1 coordinate 1,958,213, forward strand.
AGACAACAGAATGGTGGTTATCAGAGGGGAAGGTGGGTAGGTAGATAATGAGGGTAAAGGAGGTCAACTATATAGAAATGGAAGAAGACTAGACTTCCGGAGGTGAGCACATAGTGGAGAATACAGATGTCATGCTGTAAAGTTGCATTACTGGAATTTATATAATGTTATTACCCAGTGTTATCCCAATACATTTAATTTGGGCATCTGATTCTGAGTTGAGCATCTGCCCCCTGTTGGTCAGTGCACCTCATAAGGACTGGTTGTTCTGCCATTTGGTCGATTTGCATATTAGCCTTTTATTATATATGATTGTAGAAAAAGTAAGACTGTAAGGACAAATAACAGATCAATGGTTGCCAGGGGCTAGAGAAAGGCAGAGGGGATTGACTGTAAAGGGCCATAAAGAACACTTTGGGCCAAAACCGGTTTGGCTCAGTGGATAGGGCGGTCAAGGACATGTACATTGGTTGCGCACATACCCGGTGGGGTGTGTACAAGAGGCAGCTGGTTGATGTTTCTCTCTCATCAACGTTTCTAGCTCTCTATCGCTCTCTCCTCCTCTCTGTAAAAAAATCAATAAAAAAAAAAAAAGAACACTTTGGGGCAAAGGAAAAGCTATATCTTGTCTGTGAGAGTGGTTACATGGCTATGCATTTGTCAAAATACATTAAACTAGCTTTGCAGAGTGGCAATATCGTAGCCAATGAGGTTTATCCAAGGCGTAATTATTGCTAATTGAAAAAAAAAATTCATCAAACTATACATAAGAGTGTATGATCTACCTCAATAAACCTAACTTTAGCAAATGAGCTGCTCAACAGACTGAGGGCTCCCATTCATTCTGTACCCTCATTACTCAACTGGCAAGAAGTCTAATGTTCAGCAGCAGTTCAGTGACAGAGGGTAAATAATATGGTATATGCCAGGTGTATAACACTGACACAAGGGCACCGCACTGTAAAAGACACCCAAGTACTTCCAGAACATGCCAATACCCGAGTTAAAAATGGAACAGGGCATGATAAATTAACACATGACGTGCTACAATCCTGATTGTAACACTGTCAAAAATTCAATTTTAAATACATTCCATGAGAATAAAGGCACTCTTCACACTCTATTGTTTTTAAAGAATAAAGTTAGCACTCTAGCTGGTTTGTACGAATGGACAGAGCATCAGCCTGTGGACTGAAGGGTCCCAGGTTCAATTCCTGTCAAGGGCACATGTCCAAGTTGCGGGCTTGATCCCCAGTAGGGGGGGGTGTGCAGGAGGCAGCCAATCAATGAATCTCTCTCATCATTGATGTTTCTATCACTCTCTTTTCCTCTCTGAAATCAATAAAAATCTATTTTAAAAAATAAATTTAAAAAATAACAAAGTTAGCAATTTGTAATGACACACAAAAAAATTACAGCATAATTCAACAACTTCAGCAGAGAAGGAGTAAAAGACTCACTGGGTGTAAATCCTTCATTATCACAAGTCTGTGATGGTGATGATGATGACACGTATTTGGCTTCAGTTTATTTAGAAAGTACGGAGCACTTGCTCTGGTCCAATGTAATATTTTGCTTTTCTGAATGCAAGTCAATAATTCACGCTAACTCACTTTTTTGCTTGTTCCATAAAGAGTAGTCAAAGAACAGGCTGATCAAGTCAGAAATCAGTTCAAAAGGTCTACAAGAAAATGAACTCACTGACTCGCTTAGTCTTACCCCTTTCTGTGGCTCTTTATGGAACCTCCTAACCGGTCCCAGGTAAAGAAGGCGCCAAGGTACCAATGACCGGGCTGGTTAGCGCGCCTGGACCACCACACGGTCACATCCTGCTGCCCTAGTGCCCGGGGCGGGTCACCTGCCAGCCACCCAGTAAACCGGCGGCGCTGACAGTGAAGGCACCTGACCTGGTGCCCAGGGTCCCGGGGACGTTACCGGGACCAGGGGCACACCAGCAGGGCAAAAGCTTTTTCCTACGTGATGACAGTGGGACCCGCTGCGGTTTCTTTCCGGGTGACTTTGGCGGCGATGCGGTTCAGAACTCACGCAGCTAGGCTGGGCAGCTCTGAACCCCGAGAGGGGCGTTCGGAAACTCTGCCCAAGTGTCATTCCCTAAAAACGCTGCTCGCGGCCTTTTCAAACGGGGTCGTGAACAAAACCGATGCGGCCCCCTCCCCCGCCCCCCTTAGGGCAGTAAGCAGCCTGGCCGCTCACCTGCCGCCCGCGCCGCCCTCCGGGACCTTCTCCCCGCCGCCGGGCCGCGGCGCCCCTCGGCGTGAGTGACCCGCTCCCGCCAGCCCCGGACAGCGAGAGAGAACGGGCACAAAGGACGCTCCGCGGGGCCCGACCGGCTCCCTTTCCTCGGCACCGCGAGCGGGCAGCCCTCAGAGCTGCCTGCCATCCAAAGGGAGCGGGGTGCGCTCCGCGCGGCAGAGATGGGGCCTGGGACCCCGGCGGGCGGGCGGCGGCCCGGCCCGGTCCTCCCAGGAAACGGCCGCCGGCCGGCCGGCCTGCTGCCCACCCTCCCGCTGCGGGCGCCGCGGCCGGGACCCGGTTACTCACGTTCTCGGCGTCCCGTTCATTCACCGTGGGCAGCGGGGTCCTCGTGGACATCTTCCTTCACTTCGGGGCCGCGCAGCGCGAGGAGGAAGCACAGCCGGCCCGGCGGCGACGGCGTCCCGGAGCGGCCCGCGGAGGGCGGCTCCCCTCCCCCACGCCGCCTAGATCCCGGGCCGGGTCCCGGCCGTCCCCCGGAGGGGCCCGGCGCTCATGCTCCCGCGCCCGGCGGCCGCGCCGAGGCGCCCGGCGGGCGGCGGTGGCGGGGCCGGGCCGGCGGCAGCGGACTGCGGGCGCTGGCGTCCCCGCGCGCGAGGGCGCCCCGTGGGCCCGGAGCCCCTCGCCGCCGCCTCCGCCCGTCGCTCCGCGGGTTTCAGCGCCCGGGCCTCCACACCGCGCCGCCGGCGGCCCCCGGGAAGGCGGAGGAGGATGTGCAGGAGACGGAGCGCGAGACAGGCCGCCGCGGCCTGCGGGCGCCGACCATGGACGGACTGTGGAGGCGGCGCCTGCGCCCAGCTGCTCGTCGCGCTCGGGCTTTGCTTTCCGCCTCAGCCTCCGCCTGCTGGCCGCCGGCGCCGCCGCCGCAGCCCGCACCTCAGAGCCTCACAGACTCAAGATGGCCGCCCCGCGGCTTCCTCTGCTGCCTCCGGGGGCCGGAAGTGACGACACCGCTGCCTCCCGGAGCCCGGCCAATCAGCGCGGCCGAGGGAGCCGGCCGGCTGCTGTTGCTAGGAGAGACCTGGTCCTGCCCCGGGCCGGGGGGGCGGCTCTGGGCCGGGAAGGGCTGGCGGGTCCGACAGGTCCGGGCGGGCGGCAGGTTCCCGGCGCCCGGAGCACGCGGGCACCCCCGGAAGAGCCGGCGAAGGCCCTGGGCGGCGGCCGCAGTGCCAGCGCCGGGTTGGCACGTAGTGCTGACCGTGGGCCTGCTCTGTAGGAAAGCTGCCCCGGACCGTGCGGCACCGAGCCGAGTCCCGGCAGCAGCGATGAGAAGGCCGGGGCGGCGGGGAGGTGCGGGGCTCCTGCATCATCGACGCGGACCCGGGAGTGGAGGACTCCGGCGCCTTCCTGCCTCTGGCTCCGAGCTCCGAGCAGCCGGGCTGGGCTCGGCCTCCGAGGGCAGCAGGCGCGTCCTGCGCTGCAGGAGGCGGCTGTCTGCAGGAAGGTGGACGGAGGCCCAGCTGATGCCATTGGGAAGGAGGGGTGCTGTGCCGGTGCCATAGGAGGTTAGGGGACAGGGGAGGTGTGGTGAGCAAAGCCCTAGAAACACGCAGGGGCCAGTTCCTAAATGCCCCGGGGATTCTGCTACACCAGGGGAGGCTGTTGGAGCACTGAAGGCATCCCCGGGTCCCAGCTGGGCTGAGCTCAGGGGACGCTGGGCCTGGGACGCCGGAAAGGCTCCCTCCCCTGGAAGCCTTCCTTGTCCCCCCTCCGCCGCCTGTGCCCCGCGGCCCTGCCCAGAGGGGGGCAGAGGCCCTTGGTGCAGGGCTCTGAGGAGGGAGCTGGATGCGTAGGGGTTGGAGCAACATGACCTACTCCTGAAGTCTGCCCCGTGGGTCCATTACATTTGTTACCTAATTTCCGCCTCAGGGTAGCCCGGTAAGATGGGCAGGCACCCCTGAGATCTTAAGTCTAAAGGTAACAGGGACTTGACCAAAGTACCCCAGCTCGACTGCAGAACTGGGATTTGAACCCGGATTTTAAAACTTCCTAATGCATAAGCCCTTGTAACGGGTATATCCTGTTTTACTTTTTCTCTTTTGTCCTCTGCATGTGAACCGTCTGGGACGTTTCCTGCTGTGAAACGCCCGTCTTTCAACACCGGACTCATCTCCGGGGAGGCCACGTTCCCACCTCAGACCTGAGGACAGATTCGAGAGGCTTCCGTCTCCCTCTCTCTGGCCAGTGCTCCCCAGGCCCAGGGCGGCCCGTTTAAAATGTTGTCAGGGACTCTCCCCCTCCCCGTGAAGGAGTCTGCTTGTTTCTCAATAAATTTCCATCTTTTCCTATAATAAAAAAATAAAATGTTATGTTCTTTCTTCCTCTTCAGCCAAGCAGAAATAGTTGAATTCTCATTAGTTAAATGTATGTCATCCAGTTCAACTGAAAAGTGGCTTAGCACAAGATTTTGGGAACCCCAGCAGGGGTATTTGACCCAAAAGGGGATGGGCCAGGGGCGCTCCCTGAAAAGAGATGTTCCTCTGAGTCTGAAAGCCTGAGCAGCCGGCGGTGAGGATGGCCGGGGGCACGGAGATGAGAAACGGCCGGCAGTGCGCACCCAGTCAGCAGGATGAGCCTGGAGGGGGAGGCAGGAGCCAGGCCAGATGTGGTCACAGCGCGGCACTCCGGCCTGCGCCGAGGACAGCAGGGTCAACAAGGTCAGCGGGGAGGCACCGGAGGACCCACGCACGGCGTCAGCCCCGGGCAGGGGTGCCAGGAAATGACGTTTCCCCCTGGACTCCCCTTGGAGTCACACATTCAATACGAGTAATGAGTCAGTGAGTGCCAAAGGTAGGAAATTAAGCTGACACGTCCTCATTCACGATGCTTCTGGTTTTCATGAAGTCGAGAATTGAGGAAACACTGAGCTTTTCATTATACTTATGTGAAAAGACAGCATCCTATATAATAGAAGCGTAGTATACAAATTGTCCCCTGGAAGTTCCACCAGTGGCAGCTGGCAGCCACTAGGGGCCCTACCAGTGCCCGCATTTCATGCACTGGGCCTCTGGTGGTACTATAAAGGCAAGGTGTGCCTGTTACATGCCAAAATAAAAAATAAAAAAAATGAGGCAAAAGAGAAGCAGGAGGAGAAAAAAAAGAAGTGTCCAGCCAGGTATGGCTCAGTGGTCGAATGTCAACCCATAAACCAGGAAGTCACACTTCCATGCAGGATCAAGCACATGCCGAGTTGTGGGCTCAATCTCCAGTAGGGGGCGTTTAGGAGGGTTAGGGGCCCTGCAGCCCTGTGATCTGGGGCCAACTGGAGGCCCCTCCTCAACCCCGGCCACAGATGCCCAGGACGGGCTCCCCTTACACCCCAGCACCCACAGGCCACCCAGCCTCCCTCTGAACCAATTGAGTACCAGAGACACCCCTGACCCTGAGGGAGGGGCGATTGGAGGCTGGAGGTGACCCAGGGGACAGGATAGAGACCTCTGACTGACTTCTTTCCCCGCCCTGAGCTGAGAACAACTCATGGTCCAAGCAGCCTGGGGCATTTTTCCTTTAAAATAACCAACAACAGCCCTGTGGCTCAGTGGTTGACCTTCAACCTATGAACCAGGGGGTCAGGGTTCAATTCCCGGTTGGGGCACATGCCCAGGTTGCAGGCTCAATCCCCAGTGTGAGGCGTGCAAGAGACAGCTGATTAGTGATTCTCTCATCACTGATGTTCCTCTCTCCCTCTCCCTCTCTGAAATCAATATATTAAAAAGAAAAATAAAGAACAAAACCTTCCGAGGTCTAGCCTCTCCTCCTGACCTCACAAGGACTGCCCAGGGCTGGGCACGGCGAGGCGGCCTGGAGCCCACCAAGACGTTCGAACAGGATTTTGTCCCTGCAGTGCAACCTCAGCCCTGAGCTGGCCAGGGCTGGTCCTCTGAGTCAGGCCTGAGTCCCCACCACGCCCTCCCGTGGGGCGGCCGGGCTTAAAGCCTCCTTTCACAAAGAGGGCAGACGCACAGATGACTCGCAGTGTGTAATGTGTCTGAGCTCGGATGAATAATTGACGTGCTTGAATCTTAATAAGCAGGAACTGATTTCCGAGGCCAGGGAAGCCCAAAAGAGATTCTGGTAAAGCAAACTCTTAAATATGGGCCAAGGCAGGTAAATAAACATACAAACAACAATAAAACCCCAAAACCTCCCTAAAAACAGACACCTGTACACACATATACCCGGGTAATTTATAGGTCAAAGAAATTAAGAAGGAAAATGTAGAACTGAATAATAATGAAAATTTCTGTTTTCACGTCAGAAGTTGTGGGATACAATGAAAGCAGTATTTAGAAAGGAAATTATACTGTAATATGTTAACTATAAAAAAGGGCTAAAAATTAATAAGCTATGTATTAATATTATGTAGATGGGGGGGAAAATACAATATACCAGAGAAAGCCAAAAGGAAAAGAAGGCCTGGCTGGTGCGCCTCAGGTGGCTGGAGTGTAAACCCTCCACCAAAATGGTGGCAGGTGCGATCCCTGGTCGGGGTGAGTCAGGAGGCAACCCATCAATGTTTCCCGCTCCCATAGCTGTTTCTCTCTCTCGCCCTTCCCTCCATTTTTCTCTAAAGTAAAATTTTACAAAGGACAAAATAAAAGCAGAAATTAATGAAATAGAGAACAAAGATAAAATGAGATGAACAAAGTCAAGAAAGTTATTTGAAAAAAAACTAGTTGAAAAGGTAAAAGAATAAAGGAGAGAAAGCATGAGGAAGGCATTAGAAAATATAAAGGAAAACATGATTACAGATGTTACAGATTCACAAAAGATCACAAATATTATCACCAAATTTGTGTCAATATTTTGAAAATATATAGTTAATTTCTATAAAACTATAACATCTTAACTACCTAAGAAGTAGAAAATGAATAGTTCTATAACTATTAACGTTGAAATCATTTTATAAGCAGTTTTACTAAATTGTCAAAGAACACAGTATTTCAGTTTTATGCAAACTCTTTCAGACAAGAAGAATGGTCCAAAATTCATGACCTTAGCAAGCACCTCGGGAAGCTTGAAAAGGAACCATAAGCCCTGGCTGGTGTTGCTCAGTGGGTTGGGTATTGTCCCATGCATCGAAAGGTTTTGAGTTCAGTTAAGTCAGGGCACATACCCAGGTTGCATGCTTGATTCCTGGCAGGGGGCAGATCATGCAGGAGGCAGCCGATCAATGATTCTCTCTCATCATTGATGTTTCTCTCCCCGTCTCTCTTCCTTTCTGAAATTAATCAATTCTTGTTTGCTTTTCTATAAAAAGAAAAAAATTATTCCCTTCTCAACACTTGTTTGAGAGATCCGGCGTTGCAATATCTGAAGCATCGTACATGGGAATGAAGACATGGCAACAACCAAAGTGTCCTTCGATAGATGACGGATAAAGAGGATGTGGTACATGATATATACAATGGAATATCGCTGTCATAAGAAAATATGAATTAGTTATTTGCGACAACATAGATCTTGAGACTATCATGCTAAGTGAAATAAATCGGATGGAAAAAGTCAAGAACCGTATGATTTTACTCATATATGGGATATAAAACTGAAAACAACAAATGAACAAACAAGACAAGCGAACAAAAACTCAGACACAGACAGCAGCATGGAGGATGCCAGAGGGAGAAGAGAGGTGGGGTAACAAAGGGTAAAAAGGGTCAAATATATGGTGACAGAAGATTTGACACACAATGCAATATCCAGATGAAGTACATAGAATTGTACACTTGAAACTTATTAACCAATGTTACCCCAATAAATTAAACAAAAAAATCAACATAATTCACCAAAGGATTAGAATGGAGAAAAAAGATCATACGAACACTATGCATGCAGGAAAATGATTACATTTCCCAGCAAACTAGGAACGGATTGGAACTTAATTTCATTGTAATCAAATTTACCAGAATTTTCCATTATTTTTATGCAATATAGTAAATTTTTTTCTGATTTAATCTCCCTAGCAATTATAGGTCTGGTCAGATTTTGTATTCCTTGGTGAGTAGGAACTTATGTTGCTATATTGAAATCTACATGCCATTTACCTTTTTCCTATCACCATTTATGCCCTCTATGCCCTCCTCTTTAACCCTCTCCCCACCCCATCACCACACTATTGTCCATGAGTTTCTTTTTGCTCAGTTCCCCCACCAAAGCTGCCCACCTGCCCTCTTATCTATGAAATGCTTTTGTTTTGATTGTCCATTAAATTCTATATGAGTGAAATCACATGGCATTTGTCTTTCTGTGATTGGTTTATTTCACTTAGCACAATGTTCTCCAGGTCCCTCTGTGCTATGGCAAAGGTAAAATGTCTTCCTTTGGATGGCAGAGTAGTATTCCACTGTGTACCACGGTTTTATCCACTCATTTACTGGACACTTGGGCTGTTTCCAAATCTTTGCTATATGCCATCTAGCTTTATTGTCCCTCATTACCTGCATTACTGTAATCTTTTGTTATTTGATCTTTTGTATTAAATGCTTATTTTCTCATTTTCCTTTTACATATTCTATTATCTTTGTGGTTACCATGGGGATTACATTTAACTTCCTAAAGTTATGAAACCTCATTTGAATTTATGCCAACTTAATTTTACTAAAGCATGTGGAAAACAAAAGGTTGCAATTGTTAAAATAGCACTGGCTTTTATAACTTCCCATTTACCTTTATTGAGATCTTTATTTCTTCTTATGGCTTTGGGCTACTCTCTAGTGTCCTTTCACCCAGCAGGCATTCCTTCCAGGGTAGGTCTAGAGCAGTGTTTCCGAGTGTGGTACGCGTACCCCCAGGGTACGGGAAGGGTTTGGTGGGGGTAAGCGTAGCACCAGAGTTTGGTGGGGATAGGCACTGCAACATGCTTAGCTGCGCCTAATTCTACGTTCTCATGAGTTCGAGGGGTACTCAGCGTTACGAAAATTATAGGAAAGGTACACATATGTCAAAAGTTTGGCAAACACTGATCTGGAGGCAACAAACCTCATCAACTTATTTTGTCTGAAAAATGTCTTAATTCTTCCTTCTTAATTATTTTTATTGCTTTCAAAGAGGAAAAGGGAGGGTGTTAGCATCAATGAAAATCATCGATCTTCTGCCGAAACCAGTTTGGTTCAGTGGTAGAGCGTCGGTCTGTGGACTGAAAGGTCCCAGGTTCGAATCCGGTCAAGGGCATGTACATTGGTTGCGCACATACCAGGTAGGGGGTGTGCAAGAGGCAGCTGGTTGGTATTTCTCTTTCATTGACATTTCTAACTCTCTATTTCTCTCCCTTCCTCTCTGTAAAAAATCAATATATCTAAAAAAAAGAAAAAAAAATCATCTATCTTCTGCCTCCTGCATGCACTCCCACTGGAAACTGAGCCCCCAATTGATCAGAATTAAACCCAGAATCCTTCAGTCCTCAGGCCAACTCTATCCACTGACCCAAACCATGTAGGGCCCTCACTTTTATTTTTATTATTGATTTCAAAGAGAAAGGGAGCGATCGACGCATCAATGGTGAAATTCTTTGGCCAGCTACCTCCTGCATGCCCCCTACTGGGGGTTGAGCCTGCAATCCTGGAATTGAACCGTGACCTCCAGGTTCATAGGTCAAAGCTAAACCATTGGTATACGCTGGCCAGGTAAATTAATTTTCTTAAAGCATTTTGAGTATATAAAACCACTCCCTTCTGTCCTGAGAAATCTAATAATCTTACTAAGGGAGGCAAGAAGGGGGAGGTCGTCCCTGTATGTGATGAGTTGCTTCCCTCTTGCTGTTTCAAGATTGTCTTTTTTTCGCCAAGATCTTTGTCCTTCAAAAATCTGATTGTGTCTGTGTGACTGAGTTCACCTGACTTGGAATTTGTTGAGGCTCTCTCTCGTTTACTTTGGGAAGACTTCTGCCACCATTTCGAGATCCCCACAACACATATTGGTCTTCTTAGCGGTGTCCTACAGGTTCCTCAGGCTCTGCTCTACTTTTCCTCCATGTTTTCTGTTCTTCAGAATGAATAATTTCCATTGCCCTACCTAAAAGTCCACTGATTTTTTTCTTTCTGCCCTCGATTTCCTCTGAATTTTTCACTTATTGCACGTTTTAGCTCCAGAATTTTTAAATGTTTTTTTTTCTAATTATTAATATTTCCATTTGGCTCAGATATTGTCTTGACTTTCTCCACATCTTCGAGTATCATTAGGATGGTCGCTTTAAAATCTTTGTGAGATCTGCCAAAACCGGTTTGGCTCAGCGGTAGAGCGTCAGTCTGCGGACTGAAAGGTCCCAGGTTCGATTCAGGTCAAGGGTATGTACATTGGTTTCAGGCACATCCCCGGTAGGGGGTGTGCAAGAGGCAGCTGGTCAATGACTCTCTCTTATCGACGTTTCTAGCTCTCTATCCCTCTCTCCTCCTCTAAAAAATCAATAAAATATATTTAATAAAAATCTTTGTGAGATCAGATCTTTCTCAGGGACAGTGTCTATTGATTTGTTTTCTTTTGGTGGCCGTCTTTCCCTGTTGCCATGTATTGTTATATTGTTGTACACTGGGCATCTGAATCTGTTAACTTTGGAAATAAAATTCCCTTTCCCCCCCAGGACAGCTGGATTTTTCATTTATTACTATTATTTTTATAGGCTGTGCCTGTGCAAAGCCTCAGCCCGAGGATACACTTTAAGGTCTTCCCAGGTCTCTCTGGGCCTTTGCCTTTCACCAGGCATATGAGGTCAGCTTCCAATTTCCCGTATACGCAGCTCCTGTCAATGTCCTAGTCTTTAATGCCTGGCTTCCGAAAGGCGAAATGAGAGGCAGGAAGTAGGGCACCAATCTTTAAATCTCCCAGAAGTTACTTCAGCCTGAGAACAGGTCCACAACACTCGGGAGAAATTCAACAATGGCTTCCCTACTCCTTGTACTTATCCAAAGCAGCCTTTTATCAGTATGTAAAACCACTAACGCATGTGGAAAACAACGGGTCTTTGGGGCCCACACAAGTTCCTGAAAGCTATGTGCATGTTGGGGGAGAATAGGTAAGCTGCTGCTGTGCCAGAGTCTGAAATTAACCAAAATGAACGGGAACTCTACTGTCCAAGGAAGTTGAAAGCCTTCACTAGACTCCAGAAGCTCCAAAAACAGTTGTGAGAAACAGATTCTGCCAGTGTGATTGTTAGCTAGGTGGGGAGCGATTCCTGGTGCTTCCGACTTCCCAGAATCCTTTTACTAATATTTTACTGTGGTTTCAGGATTGAGGTCTAATTAGGTTCAACTGACAATCTTAGCTAGAAGTCACAATTGATTTCTAAATTTTTGTGTAGCTCTTTTAATCAACACCTGGGATATTCCTGGTTGTTTTAGTCATTGCTCTTAAAAAACAAAAACAAGCTGTGGATAGAACGTCGGTCAATGGACCGAGGGGTCCCAGGTTCAATTCCGGTCAGGGCATGTGCATTGGTTGCAGGCAACATCCCGTGTGCGCGCGCGCACGCAGTAGGTGGCTGGTCGATGTTTCTCTCTCATCGACGTTTCTGGCTCTCTATCCCTCTCCCTTCCGCTGTGGAAAATCAATAATACAAACCACCACCATTGCCCTACCCTGGCTAGTGATCAGTTGGCTGATGTCCAAGCACACCAGAAAGCAGTGAGTTTGATTTCGTCAGGATAAGTGCCCAGATTGCAGGTTTGATCCGTGGTTGGAGCATGTGAATCCAACCGTGACCTCCTGGTTCATAGGCAGACGCTCAACCATTGACCACATAGGATGGGCTCTAAATATATATACATACACATATACATATACACACATACATAATTTATGTAAATTATATAATTTACATGAATACTTAAGTTAAAGGAATGAAAAAATGACCCAGGTTCTCATATATTCTTTATAGAATTATGTATGAATTGGCTTGGAGGGGAAAGCATGTTTTAAATCAATCACCTCCCAATGCCACATCCATTTATTCACCCAAACATCCATCCACCAATGTACCTAGTCATTCACACACCCACCCTTTGCTCTATCCACCCATAACCTTTCCAGTCACTTGGTGCTTCCCTGGGTATCCCGTGTGCAAGCATTCTAGGGCCTTGGGGTGCAGATATTAGATTTGTCCCTGCCTTTAGAGATGGCAATCTTTGGGGGGGAAATGGAAACTTTGCTATGAGCAGGCTTGAGGATGAGGCCCTGCTGCCTCCTCCTCCTCCTCACTGCACTCAACTACAGGGAGTAGCTTCCAATTTCCAGATGTGCCCCCACCCAGAGGGCAGAGTCCCCCATACCCCCAAGGGAGAAAGCACTGAACACTAATTTAGAGAACACCACTCCCCACCTTTAGGACTCAAATTGGTACCTTGTAAGTTCATCTACTTCAGCAAAAGACTTTCTTAGAAAGCAATCTCCGTTTCCCTTTTTCAACTAAAGATACATGCAGTATCCAATTATGTAACGATAAGCATACCCTATTTTTACTGTGCTTCACGGATTTTTTACAAATCAAAGAAAGGTAAAGACCCTTCACTGGTAAAATGATTACAACTCAGTTTTATTGGGGTGGTCTGCAACCAATCCTACAATCTCTCTATATACTTGACATCTGAATTCCCATGTTATGTGCCCATAAAGAATTCATAAAATCACATTAAGGCAGACCCTTTCAGTTTAAAATCAATTCAAGTTGCAGATCAGGAACAAAAGACCTAAGGAAAGCCACTGACTAAAGGTAATAAGCAACATCTGTTTTTGAATAGGACCGGCAACTGCAGAAGGAAAAGTCCAACACAAATTCAAAGCAGCAGCTACAAAACAGAGCACATTTCAATAATCCAGCATCTTATGAAAATCGACATTAATTTTAACATTGAAGCAGACACAACATATAATTGTAACATTGTTTTAATCAAGTAATGTAGCAGTTTAAAACAAGGAATTTTAAGACAGTTGAATAGAGCAAAGTGAAGGATCACTCTATTAGGATAGCCTCTGTGAATAAAATTATGTGGATTTCAATATATTGGAATTTTGGCACCAGACTCAACAGCAGTCTATGCCAGAGTTTTATTTAGTGTTTAGAAGCCCTAAATAGTTTCCTTCAGGTTAAAAGGAAAGCAAAACAAAAAAGCCTCTATAACAGAACCTCATTAGCTTGACACTGGGTATGTTGAGTGCAATCTGGCCTATACCACCAGTTATCTCCTATAGGATGTCGGATAATGAAAGCAAATTAGCCAATGGCAAATCATTTGAAACCTAGGTGAGATGTGAATTTGCAAAACCCTTTTCTTTGGTGTGACAAAGCACATTCCCTCCAGATACAGCATCTGCTTCACTATCACCAAAATCTATCAAAAGGCAGCTGGAGTCTAATTCATTCTCTCTCCAGTAAAATTACTAGATTGTAATTTCTTAAAACATCAGCTAACAAGACTTTATTACATCAAATGTTTGTATAATTTCAATGTGAAAAATCTCCTACATACATTTGTTAAGGTCTCATTATAATCTGAGATGGATCAAAGAAAGTCAGAGGTGAATGAAGAAAGCCCATGCTCCAAAAACGAATCCCGTGACTCTTTGATTCCCACAGAATGCTTTTTAAGCTAAGAAATAACTGCAACAATTTCCCAAAACCCTTTTAGATCATCTTTTGGGCAAAGAATTCACAAGAAGTTATTTCCAAATCTAAAGACCAGGATGGGCTGGGCCAGGCCCTAATCACCTGTATTCAGTGGCCATCACCAGACTTACTGAGTGTCTAACTATATTCAATGTGAAATAAAAGACACCCAAGTCTCCTGCCAAAATATAGGCTGACTTAGAAGTACAATTTTAGTTTTCTTTTTAAATAAGACATTTTTGGGGGAGAAAAATCAAGCTCAAGACATAGCAACACTAATTTTGGCAAGATAACAACCAAAACTTATATGTTCAAATGTAAAGCATTCTAGAACAAGCCATAGTATTAGGGAAAACCCACACTGAACAAAATATACAGTATGTCTAAACATTTTGAAATTGTAATTTAAACCATAAAAGCTGAAAAATATGCTGTTTTTTGCTAGAGATTAAGTGCACCTTTTTCTCCCCAAATAAAATCATGGAACTTCCTATCTAATCAGGCCCCAAAGCTTGAGCTTTCTTTCTCTCAACACAAAGCAACAGCTACATAGACATAAAATGCTCACTTGTTAATAATTCCCCTGGCTCATCCAACTCGCAATGCATGACTTCAAAGACTACAGTTTGGGGTAAGGGTATGTGAACTGGAAAAAAAAAATTCAAGTTTCAAAACCTGCTTTAAAAAATTAATTATAGGACACTCAGGTCATTTTTACTCTTAGTAAGATAAAGATGTTGCACTGTCCACCTTGGCATGGTAAGAATGTACATTACCTGATGCCAATTTGAGGAACTAGAGATAAGACTTTAAAAAGTACTGTGTTTAACGGCTAAATAAGGTAATTAAAATAAGTTTATGCTCACATTCTGCTAAAGACCTGTTTACAGTCTCAGCACCGAACAGTTTCTAACAGGCTCCAAGAATCCCTATGAGGTTAAATGATGGTACAGTGTTTTTAAAAGGAGCCAATTGTTTCAGCAGCTTAAGTCATTCAGAGCCAAAAAATTTAAGAATGACCAAAATCAAATCTTTATTTTTATAACTGTATAAATGTGATCCAAATGTGTCCACCACTAATTTTTCAAAAAGAAACATGCTATAAATAAGCAAACTACATCTGTTTACTGATATGTGTATGGACTCCCGAGGTGTCTCATTGGGGCTTAATTACAGATCACTCACAGCAATACGTATTTAGCAGAAAGTGTAGCATGATGTTAAGCCATGTTAGCTTTTGCACATACATGTTGCACTTCTGCTGATGATGCAGGAAGAGTCTCAGCATTACAGATAAGCTGGGCTGCACCCACCCCTTTAAATGGCATCAATATCAATGTCATCTTCCTTGCTGTCAGGCTTCACAGCTTCCACTTTGGGCACACTGGCCGTCTTCGAGTACACCACCTGATAAGACAAATATCAAGTCCATGCGAGGTGCAGCCTTCCTCCTTCACTTAACCCCCCCACCCCTCAACAAGCTCGCTCCACAGCCTACCAGGATCCTGTTCCGTTTTACAGACCACTAGCACCTCTATATGCAACCTGCATTATTTAAATCTTACATTGGAGCCGAGACCAGTTTGGCTCAATGGAGCGTAGGCTTGGGGACTGAAAGGTTCCAGGTTCGATTCCGGTCAAGGGCATGTACCTTGGTTGCGGGCATATCCCCAGTAGGGGGTGTGCAAGAGGCAGCTGATCGATGACTCTCTCTCATCCATGTTTCTAACTCTCTTATCTCCCTTCCTCTCTGTACAAAATCAATAAAATATTAAAAAAAAAATCTTACATTGGAAACTCTGGCATATTTGAAATCATGTCTGGGGATATGAGATTCCCATCATCCTTTATACTCATTATTCTCCAAATTACTGGGACTGCATCTTATTGCCTCAGTCACCCAAATCTGCCTTTTTACAATTGTCATGCACCCATCACTAGGACTAGATTAACTCTCCCCAGTGCTTACCTCAATATTTTCATCTTCATCTTCTTCTTCACCACCAGAAGATTCCTCCTCTGCTTCCTTCAACCACTTTATAAATGGTTCTGCTTTGACACGAATCTCTTTGGCAAGTTCTTTTGAAACATATTTCTTTGAGGCCTAAAGAACATTAGTATAGTTTTCTTAGTTTGAAGAATATAAAATATGAGTTATTTATATAGATCTCAGGGAACTGGGTCATACTGTAATCTTGAATCATCAACAAAATACATGCATTTCACAAAAAGTGTTAGCGTCTGAAAAGCTTCTTGCTCCAAGCTGCCACGGCGGGCATCCCTCCCAATTACATTAGTCAGGCAGAGGAATTGCACTTCCATGTGCCTGTTTGTGTCCCCCACCTTTTCCGACCAGCTGATGACGACTTCTTCCTCCAAAAGGTCTGCGTCATACATCTCCTTCAAGATGTGTGGGATCTTGGAGAGCAGCTGCGCTTGATGCATTGCTACCACACACTCCAAACCATGAAGAAGGTAACGTTGAGCTTTTTTATTGTTGTGACAAAACTGCAAATAGATTATCTTTGTGTTAACAAGCTGTTACAGATGTTTTAAGTTTATAATTTTAACATCCAAGTACATTCACTGCCTTAGGGTGGTTCCTTAAAGATATAGCCCCTAACAGTGGTTCAAAATGGTCCACACACGCAGAACTCTGCATTACTTTATCTGTAAGAGACCATGCGCAGTTCTCAGACAGTCCCATGCTTTTAAGGCACGCCAATTATCTCCGCTTTCAGGATGACAGAGAACAAATGGGCAAGTTAAAGTGATGTTCCCAAGGTCACAAAGCCTTAATGTCATTTATGAATCTCAAATGTGCTTACTCGTAGGAAATGGCGTCTGTATTTTTTAATCTGTTCTCTAATCTTCTCATTAAAAAGAACTTCAGTCAAAACAAGAGGTCCCATAGCTTTTACATCCAGTCTTTCTGCTTCAGCAACAATTTCTTTGTCTGATGAGTCGATAATACCCTCTTCTTTCTTTTTCTGCAAATAAAAGCAATTCAGTGAAACGGAGATATGTTTTGCTCTAGAGATATAGGTTACCCCTACTCTCATGGACATTTCCTCTAATTTGACAGTTCTAAGACTTCTATGATCAATAGCAGCCAGAAATAATGCCTAGGATCACACCCAAAAAAATATGTGAATGAACAAATAGGAAAAGTAAAACTAAGCCTTGCATTCGAAGATTCAAAAGATAGCATGAAAAGTTACTTCACAAGTATCAGCTTAAAGTATTATTAATAGCCTAAAGCTGATTTTATCAATTAAAAAACAGCATGGCTCAGTGGTTGAGCTTTGACCTATGAACCTGGTATTCACAGTTTGATTCCTGGTCGGGTCACATGCCCAGGCTGGGAACCCGATCCCCACTGTGGGCATCAGGGGGGTATGCAGGAGGCAACAGATCAATGATTCTTTCTCATCATTGATGTTTCTCTCTCTTCCTCTCTGAAATCAATAAAAAAAATTTTAAAAACATGTTCAACAGCTCTCAAAGCAAATATTTTTACCTTAACAAAATCAAACAGGATATTGACCCGTTCTTCAACAGTTCTTTCCAAATCATCACTGAGTGTTAGAACTTTTGCATGGTCACTGATTTCATCCATTCTGCGCCTCTGAGCTTCCTCAGTCGTATCCTCCCCCCAGTCATCATCCTCTTCTTCTTCCTGTTTACAAGAGAAAGACGCGTGACCAAAGGCCTTAAAATGTAAAAAAAAAAAAAAAAAAGGGCCCAGCCGTCATGGCTCCACGGTTGAGCATCAACCTATGAACCAGGTCACAGTTCAATTCCTGGTCAGGGCACATGCCTGGGTTGCAGGCTCAATCCCTAGTGTGGGGCGTGCAGGAGGCAGCCAATCAATGATTTTCTCTTAAATTGACTAGAGGCCCAATGCACAAAATTTGTGCACTTTGGGGGGCAGTGTGGGGTGGGTGTGGATGGTGTCCCTCAGCGGGCCTGCACCCTCTCAGCAATCCAGGAGCCCTGTGGGGAGTGGGCCTAAGCCATCAGTCAGACATCCTTAGCATTGCCTTGGAGGCGGGAGAGGCTCCCACCACCTACACTGTGCTCACCAGCCCGGCTTCCCACAGGGGAAGCGCACTGACCACCAGAGGGCAACTCCTGCATTGAGCATTTGCCCCCTGGCGGTCAATGCGTGTCACAGTGACTGGACGAAATCGGCTCTCCAACATCCCCCAGGGGTCCCAGATTGCAAGAGGGTGCGCAGGCCAGGCCGAGGGTCCCCACCAGGGAACGATCTGGGCACCCGGGCCAGGGAGGGCTCCGGGTATGTCTGCCTCTTCTTGCTCAGTCCCAATTGGCCAGACCCCAGCAGCAAACTAACCTACAGGTCCGAGTGCCGGCCCCCTGTGGTCAGTGCTTATCAGCGAGCAGTTCAGTGGCCTTAATGTATCGTTAGCATATTACACTTTGATTGGTGAAAAGGCCAACTAGACAACCGTTAGGCTTTTGTTATATAAGATGTTTCTACCTCTTTCCCTTCCGCTCTCAAAACAATTAAAAAAAAATATTAAGAAAGTTTCAGGTTTTTATCAACTCCACCTGGCACCCAAAACACTGTTGTGGTTTAGTCTTTCTGCTCACTATAACCAAATTTATTTTACATAATCCAAATACCTACCAAGCTCTCAACCCTGCACTTACCACTGCATGTGGAGGGAGACTGATTTCATTTGCTGGTGGTGGTGGTGGTGGTGTCTCACTGCTGGACACAGAGCCATTTTCCTTGTCTTTGCCCTTCCTATTTTTCTTTTCTTTTTCTTTCTTTCCTGTACCACTGTCACTATTCTCTACCAGGAAACAAAAAGGAAAAGTTCAGTATCACAACTTATTCTACTCTACCTTATTGCCCATCATGAACATTTAAAACCCTGCCTTTTGTTCCTGAACCCTCCTCTGAGAAAACCAAGCACACTGCTACTCAAAACTCGCAGAGGATTCAAGACCAAAGGCATTCACTGTATTCAGTTTACAAATGGAATGTTCAAAAAAATTAATGTCCTATTGGGTAACATTAAAATGACTCAGAAGACCCAGCATTCAGGACTCTTTCCCATCATTCATGAAGTTGAACACAGGCATAACTGAACACTGTTTAAGTCTATATAACAGATCATCTCATAGAGGAGAGCACCGGAATAGGTTAGACTTTGTTGCTATAGCAAGCTCAAATTGTGTCAGACAGTGTCCATCATCTGCCACAGAGTGTTGCTTGCATTCTCCTATGAGTTTTACAGCAACAAGGAAACTTCCATTTTCTTTCAAAGCATCAGTAGCTTTACAGGGAGATCTTAGAAGTTCATCAGGAAGACTTACCAGGTGGGTTTTTGAGAATGAATGTGCAGAGTTTATGATGTGTGTCAAGCATGCCTCGATAACCACAGGCTTTACAAGAATTACCTATTGTTTGCTTCTTTGGATTGACATGCTGCCAAAAAAGTAAAAACAAGTACATCACCCAGAATATATTATGAAAATTCTGAGAAAAGTGTAAAAAGACCTAACCAACAGAAAACATCTAAAACACCAGCTTAACATTAAAAGGAATTATTTTCCACAAAGTAATCTACTTCAAAAATGTTACTCTGAGCCGAAACTGGTTTGGCTCAGTGGGTAGAGTGTCAGCCCGTGGACTGAAAGGTCCCGGGTTCGATTCCAGTCAAGGGCATGTACCTTAGTTGTGGGCACATCCCCAGTAGGGGGTGTGCAAGAGGCAACTGATCGATGATTCTCTCTCATCAACGTTTCTAACTATCCCTCTCTTCCTCTCTGTAAAAACTTAATAAAATGTATTTTTTTAAAAAAAGTTACTATGAGTAATACTGTCAATAAATAAAAAGTCACTATGTGAACATCTCCAAAATTTACAGGTTTTTTGTTATACTTCTAATTAAGTCTGTTCTGCCTTGTCAAAACATTTGTTGCTATCACAGGACTGATCATAAAAGCAGGTATATAGTTTCTTCTTTTATTGACAAACATCTCAAAGGCACTCACCAGCTCTGTTTCAGGATTCTCACACTCAGGACAAAGAACAAATTTTTTAATGAATCCATCCAACATGTCTTGCAGCTTATTCGCCTCATGAGATCCATTGACAATGTAACGGTCATTCTTAACATCAAACTGGGTCTGTGCTCCCAGCTCACAACCAAAATATTTGGTGGGATCTGTTTGGGGGGTCGGGAGGGGGGAGAGAGAGAAATAGTTTGATTACAATTAACTAAATCTACTCAGCTAGCTTTATGCAATTATCACTCCCTATGATTTTAAAAGTTACTTTGTATTGGGTTAAGAAATCTGTCGCCTACATAGTTTATTCTACTAACAACAACAAATCAGTTGGCTTTAAATCCAAGGTTCTACTTAACCCTTACACTAATTAATTAGTATACAATCCAGACAAGAGCTGCAGACCCACGTTGGTCATTACTGTCAATACTATGCCTTTCAGACTTCTCCAAGAGGCATTACTTACACGTTGGAGGCCGATTAAGCGCCTTTGCAACGTCAACCATGTTGACTATAACTGTCTTGATTCCATTTCCTTTGCCCTCAACCTAAAGGAAATAAGAATTTAATTTTGCACTGTCTAGCCAAGAGATACATTCTTAAAGAATCTACCAAAAGAGCTCACGACTTGCTACTAAAATGAAGAAAAATTACCACCTTGGCAATCAGACGGGGCATCTTGTAGCGATAGAACTGGTCTGACACGCTGCGGTTGACGTTGACAGACATTTTGGCTTATTAGTGGCTTTATCAATAAGATGAAGAGATCTTTGATTGCAACTTTTTGGTATCTTCTGTCTGGAGAAGAAGGGATGACATAAACGACTGCAAGAGTTCTCGGTCTCTGACATGAAAAAGTTTTCGCCACTGAGGCTGTAAGCTCCTTGCTTGTATGCTATATTCCCCCAATACAGGTACCAATGGCTGCGCAACAGCTCTGGAAGAAAAGGGAAAGAGAACACACAAGCCCCCACCTTTAGCATGACTCCTGCAGGGAGCACGTCCCCCCTAGGACGGGGTCCCCGTTAATTCAGCCCCAACTCCCCATGTTAAAGGGCACACGTGTAAACGCGTGTTCTCTGAGGCAGGACACCTGTGGCAACGCCAAGGGTCGCTGTGTGATTTAAGATGTGAGAGAGCTGGGAAATGCCAGGCTAAAACCAACTGCCTCCAGCTGCCGTGGGTTCAGCGTTTCCACAGCCAGCGGCTTCCGTGCAGCGAGTGGCCTGATTTCCACAGCTGATGGAAACTCAGCCCCTCTGCTCCCCGCGAGCCGCCGTGGGGGCGGCGGGGCCGTTCTTTCCCCGGCCGCTCGGACAGCCATGCTCACTTGGCAGACACACTCGCAACAGCCTGGCCGCGAGCTCCGGGCGCGCGCACGGCCGCCGGAGGAGGACCGCCCGGCCGCGCTCGTGCAAACGCGCCGGACCCGACCTTCGCTCCCGTCCCCGCGCCCGGCCGGGGGCAGCGCCGCCCCTGCCGACGCGGACGTCGCGGAGCCGCGACATGGCGAGGCTTCCCCCGGGCGGCAGGTGGCCCGGGCCGCGCCCGCCGCGCCGCGGGGCCCGAGAACGAAGCCCGACAGGGGGCGCCGGCCCTTCGCCCCGCCGCGCCCCGCAC
Organism: Nyctalus aviator; assembly: GCA_036971965.1. Lineage (NCBI taxonomy): Eukaryota > Metazoa > Chordata > Mammalia > Chiroptera > Vespertilionidae > Nyctalus > Nyctalus aviator. The sequence goes on from CM072922.1 coordinate 1,979,745, forward strand.
CATGACTCACAAATGCAGCACCGAGGCCTGACTCAGCCGCGCGGCGCGCTCCCGGGGCGGGGCGGGGCCCGGGGAGCAGCGGGGCCCGGGTGGGGGCGGGGAGGGGAGGCCGCCCGCCCGCCGCCCGAACTGCGCCACACGCGCCGGGTCACGCGGCGCGCCGCCATCTTGTGCGGCCGCCATCTCCCCGCCGGCCCGCGCCGCCCGCCGCCCGCGGACTCACCGTTTTCGTCAAATAAAGACATAAACCCAACGCTGCTCGCCCGGGACTGGGATGAAGTGAGACGCGCGTGAACCCGAGTCCGAGGAGGGGCGGCGGAGGAGCGCAGCGAGCAGCGGCCGGGCAGGCGCCGCCGAGCAGCGGGGAGGGGCTGTCCCAGCGACGTCCGGGGTCCACACCCTTCAGCGCCCGGGGCCTGGCGACCTGGCGCGGAGAAACGTCGCCGTGAGCCACGGCCGACGGGGCGCCTTCCCCGCCAGCCAGCGGCCCGCGGGGGTCGAGGGGGCGGGGAGGACTGGGGAGGGGGCGCGGGGCCGCCACCTCGCCACCGGACTCACCTCTGGAATGTTCTCGCTCTGACTGAACAACGCCGCCGCCGCGCTCAAGCTACCCTTGGCCCCCAGTGCCCGCCCCCCGCGCCAGGCGGCGCGGCCCATTGGCGGGAGGCCCGCCCGACCTCGCTCGTCATTGGCCCTCATGGCGTGTCCATCACGGCTTTCCCCGCCCCTTCTGCTTCCTGAGGCTCCACAAGCCGCCTCAGCCGGCCCCCAGCCCGGGTCCCGGCTTCCGCCACCTGCCTTCCCCTCCCCTGCGTTTCCCGGAGGCCTTCACGGTCTCGCGAGAGCGGGCGCGCCGCGGCGGGCAGAGGGGCTCGCCCGCGGGCCGCGCTCGGTCGGTTTGGCCCTGGGGGAAGATGGCGGTTGGCCCTCCATCCTCGCCCTCCCTCTCCCCCTCCCCCGCCGGCCGGACCCAGCCCCGTTCCCACCCGAGCCCTCCCCGCGGCGGGTGCGCAGCCTCGGGTTCCGGGTCCCCCTTGGTGGGATGAAGTTGTTTGGTCTCCTAACTTCCTAGGCCTGGGGCTTCCATCCTGGTCCCGCCCTTTCCCCTCCGGGCTCGGGGGTGGGTCTGCGTGGCCGCGGCGACGTGACCCACCGAGTCGCCGCGCCGGGGGCGTGAGGCCGGGTCCCTCCCCCTCCCCTGCTGCGGCCCGCCATGCTCCCGGGCACCCAGCCCCCGGCCCACTCCGCTGCTGGCGGGGCCGGACCTGGACGCGCTCCCTGCAGGGCGTCCCCGTGGGGTGACCGGACAGCCCAGCCCACCCCCCGCGTGTAAGTTGTGACCTAGAGGCAGGCCGTCACCCCAAAGCGAGCGGCTGAGAAAGCGCCATTGCAGGCACCCCCCTTCTTTCAGAAACAGGCTTTGTGCACAAGTTTCCGTTGCGACTGTAAAAACCCAGCAGACATTGGAAGACAGGCCGGGCTGCGGGACCGGAGCCGGCAGCGGAGCGGCTGCCGGGCACCTGCCGCCCGCGCCCCGCGCCCCGCGCCCCGCGCCGGTGACAGCGCGCTGGGAGGGGCAGGATGGCGCGCAGGGGCTGCCCGCCCGCGCCCTCTGTTCAGGGCAGGTCTTGTTTGCAGGGAGGTTGGAGCTGAAAGATACGGTGATCTTTTTAGTAAGTTCAAGAGCACTCTCCCATGGCTCGTAGCGTTCTAAACCATTTTAAAGCGGACGGTGACCGTGGGGAGACGCGGAGCGGAGAGGAGCGCCGTGGGCCCCGGGCGCAGGGCCTCCCCCAGGCAGTGTATGTCCCCAGGCGGGTAACTGGGAGCACTAGCCGGGGTGCCCGGGTTCCCAGGGGACACCTTGGTAAGGTCGGGCCTGACACGCTGCTCTGGTTCACCTTGGAGCATGACTTCGCTGTCCTGAAACGGGAGTTTTTGCATGACTGCAGGCAAATGATGTTATTTTAGAAAACCTTTTTGGAAACTAGGGGCCTGAAACTCGTCTGAGGTAAAAAGCCTGCCGCCTCAGCAAAGTTTTAAAATAAATACAAAGTGATTTAAAAAAAATTTTTTTGTACGTGTGATGGTCCATCATTAATTTTAAGTTTGTACTAATGTGAACTTTAACTTTTAGTACCCGTACTGTGGACAAAAAGGGTTTTGTGGAAAGTAACCTCACAGGGTGATCGGATCATAAATCCCTGGCCCACGGTCACAGGTGGGGAGCCATGCCCAGGCCTAGGGCTCTTTAGGAAAGAAGCAAGCTCTGGCCATTGCTTTTGTCAGCTAGGTTAATACACCTTGGAAATGAGCATAACAGCTGGAGAGCAGGTAATCTTGTTAACTCCTCTGTAATCCAATTACCGCCTCTCTTCCACGTGCATGTCATCTTCCCTACATGCCCTCGATTTCACATGCATGAGAGAAAACTGCAAAACTGTTAGTTTCCTAAGCGTTTGAGATCTTGCTTCCTGGCAATTGTCATCAGTTTATTTTTAATTTAATATTTTTATTGGCTTTTAGAGAGAGGAAGAGAGAGAAAAACTGTGTGAGAGCAGAACATCAATTGATTGGGTGCCTTCTGCACACTCCCTAATGGGATGGAGCCCCAAAACCCAGGGATGTGCCCTGACTCGGAGTCAAATCAGCAGCCTCTCGGTGCACAGGACAACGCCCAACCAACTGATCCACATGGGCCAGGGCAATTGTCATCAGTTTTGGCTTAGATCCTGTATAATAGAAGGCTACTATGCAAATTGTCCCTTTAACTGGGAGTTCAACCAGGGGGCAGGGGCAGGGCCAGCCAGCCCCACCCCCTGGTCAAACTCCCTGGCTGGCCTGCCCGGATGGAGGTGGCCTGCCGGACTTCACCCACGCTCGAATTCATGCACCAGGCCTCTAATAGACGCATAAAAATTCACAACAGCTTTGGATGTTCTTATATCAACAGCACCACCCCTTTGCATCCAATCAATCACAGGCCATGCGCTTTGTTGAATGCTTCTATAACCTGAGGATTTGCTAAGTTCTTTGTTTACAACTATCTTATTTACTTCCTAGCCCCTAGGAGGAATTTTTTATTCCCATTTTACGAATGAGCAAACTGAGACTTAGTGGGGGGTGGGGGTGGAACAAGCAACTTGCCCAAGATCGTGCACCTATTAAAAGGCAGAGCTAGAAGTTAGACCTGGTGTGTGTGACCTCAGCCGCACGGGCCACAGCCTGCCCAGGGGAACGTAAACAGCCTCACTTAATAACAACCTCGAGCCGTGTTGCCATACCCATTTCACAGGTGAGGAATGAGACTCGGGAAGGTGAAGCAATGTTCCGAGTCACCTGCCTAGTAAACGGCGGGCAGCGTTGGAACTCCGGCATGTTTGACGCCAAGGTCATTGTGGTTGCACAACTCGGCCTCCCTCTGCCGGTCCCCGCCTCTTCCGGCTGCTGTTTCCTCCGGCCAGGTCCCCGGTTGGCTATGTAATGGGCGCTGGTGCTTACGAAATCCATTGCAGTGAGTTCCTGAAATAGGCATTTCGGCGCGGACAGGAGTAGCTGCCGGAAAGGTGGACTAGTCCGCTGGCTCCACTGTTGTGTGGATACCCGTGTCTGTGACTGCTGGGCAAGCACTAGCCCCTGGAGCCACATCGAGTCTGCTGGACGGAGAACCTTGTGCCTCTGAGCTGCGGGCCCTGGGGGCGAAGGCCTTGGCAGCTGCCCTCCCCCGTGATGTTCCTGCCTCAGCTCTCTCTAACCTCCAGCGAGTTTTTTGTGTTTTTTTTTTTTTATTCTCACCCAAAAATATTTTTTCCATTGATTTTTAGAGAGAGTAGAAGGGAGAAGGAGAGACAGAAACACTGATGTGAGAGACCCATCGATTGGCTGCCTCTCACATGCCTCTGACCAGGGCCGGGAGCCTGCAACCCAGGTACCTGCCCTTGACCAGAATCAAAGCCAGGACCCTTCAGCCCACAGGCCGACCCTCTAACTGCTGAGCCAAACCGGCCAGGGCTCTGTGGTGTCTCAGAGCTGCCTACTATTGGCCACAAAGTTCCTGTCTCCCGAGCTGGAGGAGAGCTCAGGGGGTGGCTGTTTTCCTTCTAGCCCAGCAGTCGCCACTCTTTCAGACCTCATGGACCACTCTGGCCCGTGGACAGCAGGCTGGTGACCGCTGTTGTAGCCCTGGCCTGCCTGCGCCGGGCGGGAACGGAAGGTTATCTGGTGTGCGCAGGGTGGAAGGGCGTAGGCTCCTGTCCCACAGCGCCATAATCTCCGGCAACCCTTCCAGTAAACACTCTGACCCGCCAGGCAGCGAGAATCCAGGCCTCCTGCAATACAGGCCCTGCCCTGGGCCACCCATAAACATGCCGGGTAACACCCCGGAAGGCAGGTCCCTCCGTGGCATCTCTGGGCCGCTGGGCAGGATGTCTCCCCACTTCTGTGACACCCCCCCCAAATTCATGGACCGTGATTGTCCTTGCCTGTTTACTTCTCCTCCTCAGGCTTAACATGCGGACGGGGAACTTGTCCTTGAGAGCCGAGGAAGCTGAACCTGGGGAGGAGGGGAGCTTTCAGAGTGTCTCTGAGGCAGCGCCCAGGCCCGGTGTCCCTGGAGACCAACACGAGCCCGCCTGCTCCATGGCACGCGGCTCCAGCCAGACTCCACCGCGTGGCACTCCTGGAGAGAGGAAAAAGTGCAGAGTGGCCCTAGCCGGTGGGGCCCCCCGGCTCCATGCTGGTCCAGGGGCCAAGGGCACATATGTCGTGGCAGGCTCTGGTCAGGGCCCATGCAGGAGGCAACCAGTCAATAGGTTTCTCTTCATCGATATTTCTCTCTGTCTTTCCCTCTCTCTTCCACTCCCTCTAAAATCATGGGAAAATATCCTCAGGTGAGGATTAAGCAAAGAAAGTGCAACATGGAGAAATGTGAGGCCCAGGAGAGCAGCCCCTGCTGGCGAAGGGGTTGTGTCTGTCGCACGGAAGCCACACTCACACCCCGTGCCGCCGCCCAGGCCACCTCAGGGCCGTTCGCCAGGAAGCCAGGAGCGTGGCTGCTGGCCCAGACCCTCCCCTGTACGACTCGAGTGGCCTTCGTCTCGCACATGGCGCTGCCCTGGTGCACACGCGTGTGCACGAAGGCCTGGGACAGGCTGAGGGGTGCGAGCCCGGACCCCGCAGGTTCTCCTTCCTGACAGCTGTTGCGAGCCTCTGCAGGAGAGCATCTTAAGGTCCCCGCCCTGCCACCCGTCGTCCTCCTTAGTGTGAGCCTGGCAGGCTTTAGCCACCATCTAGACATGCCCTCGGGCCAGACCAAGAGCTCACAGTCGCTGGTGGCTCGGCCTGTGGCCCGTGCTGACCACTTGACCCGGAGCAGCAGGAAGCTCGGACGGTTACCTTCCCCAGCAGCCACTTTGGGGAGAGTGGCTAGCAAGGTGGCACTTTTTTGGTTTTTGGTTTTTTATTTTTTTATTTTTTTTAAATATATTTTATTGATTTTCTACAGATAGGAAGGGAGAGAGATAGAGAGTTAGAAACATTGATGAGAGAGAGTCATCGATCAGCTGCCTCTTGCACACCCCCAATGGGGATATGCCCGCAACCAAGGTACATGCCCTTGACCGGAATCGAACCCGGGACCCTTCAGTCCCCAAGCCGACGCTCTATCCATTGAGCCAAACCGGTTTCGGCGGTTTTTGGTTTTTTATTTCAGGGAGGAAGAGAGAGAGAGAGAGAGAAACATCAGAGATGAGAAAGAATCATTGATTGGCTGCCTCCTGCATGCCCCCTACTGGGGATTGAGCCTGCGACCTAGGCCCGTGCCCTTGACTGGAATCGAACCCTGGATCCTTCAGTCCACAGGGTGACGCTCTATCCACTCAGCCAAACCAGCTAGGGCAAAGCACACTTTGTTTACTCATTCACCCATTGATAGTGAATCTAGGTTCTTTACAGTTTGGGGCACTTACCAATGAAGTTGCTTTGGATATTTGTATACACATCTTTGAAATATATGAACATATACTTCCTTTCCTTGGGGGAGTTTCCTAGGGGTAGAATGGCTGGATTGTGTGTATGTCTGATTTTCGGAGAAACTCCCAAACTATTCCCCACAGTGGTTGTATCATTTTACATTCTCATGAGCAGTGCCTGAGAATCCCAGTTCCTCCACACGCTTATCAACACTTGGTAAGTCTGGTTTTTTTTTTAATCCTCACCCAGGGACACTTTTTCCATTGATTTTTAGAGAAAGTGGAAGAGAGAGGGAAAGACTGAGAGAAACACATCGACTGGTTGCCTCCTGCATGCACCACAACCAGGGCCGGGCTGGGGAGGGACCTGAAACCAAAGTCATGCCCTTGACCTTAATCTGGGACCCTTCAGTATGCAGGCCAGAGCCCTATCCACTGAGCCATGCCGCCCACGGCTAGTCTGTCTTTGTAGTCACACCCAGTCTAATAAGTGTAGACTAGGGTCTGGTGGCTATTTAAGGTGCATTTTCTTAGTGACTGGTGGCTTTGTGCATCTTTCCGCTCGCTTATATGCCACTGGTCTATCTCCACTGGTGAGGTGTCTGTTCAAATATGTTGACCATTTAAAAAATTGTATTTACTTTTGAGTTTCAAGAGTTTGTTGACTTCAAAGAAATAGAAAACTCGAAATTTCTCCAGCAAAGCTGATTTTTATTTTTATTTTATTTTGTTAATAGTCATTGCAAATGCTGGCATCACAGGAAACTGTCGTCCAGCAAAGCGGATTTATTCGGGAACTACACATAACTGTAATTTGGCTCAGAGTCCATTGGAGGACACTGGGAGTTGAAGTGTTGTGGCTCCTCATTGGAATAGCTGTCACTGTCTCTCATTGGCTGAGTGGTTGCTAGGCGAAGAGAAGATCCTCCCTCCTTGCTGGAATAGCTGAGTCCCAAACAAGTGATGGAGATGGGAGCAGTCTCTTCCTGTTTGGGGTGATGAGCAGGTGGGCGTGAGAGCTCCCCCTGCAAACTCTCTCAACTCTAATCCAAGTGGATTTCTGTTCATTCATTTCCACAAGTTTTTTTTTTAATATATTTCATTGATTTTGTACAGAGAGGAAGGGAGAGAGATAGAGAGTTAGAAACATCGATGAGAGAGAGTCATCGATCAGCTGCCTCTTGCACACCCCCTACTGGGGATATGCCCGCAACCAAGGTACATGCCCTTGACCAGAATCGAACCTGGGACCTTTCAGTCCCCAAGCCAACGCTCTATCCATTGAGCCAAACTGGTCTCAGCAATTTCCACAAGTTCTTTTTGAAAAAAATTATTTTTATTGTATAAAGAATTTCAGATGCCCCCTTTCCCGCCCCCACATTGGCCCCTCCACTTCGCTGCCCCCTTCGGCCTTTATATATTCTAGATAAAAATTATTTTATTTTGATCCCTCCCGAGGTTGGTGTCGTCCTGCTTCCATTCTGGAAAGTTCTATTTCATCTTTCCTCCTCTCCCCTCTACCGTCTGCTTTGGAAATTGCTAGTGCATGAAGATAGGCCTCTCAGCTTTTCTCCCACCTGTTCCCTCTCGTCCCCTGTTGAAGTCAGGTGCTCCCCGGCCTGGGACTTCGCTGGTGAGCAGAAGCAGCGATCCTCTGCTCTCACCCGGTGGTCGTGGGGGGGCAGAGGGAGGGCCTGGCGATGGATGATGTGGCCTAGTGATACATCGGCCAGTTATTCCTTCTGCTCCCGGTGCTGGAAATGGAAGAGGGGAGAGCCAGGGCCTGCGTTGGGAGCAGGTGAGGCCGATCTCACCAGGAGCAGAGATGATGGGCTGAGGAGGGGTCAGGTCACCCAGGTGCAGGGGTGGGGAGAGCGTGTGGGGGGAGGGAGCAGGCTGGCTGCGCGGGTGAGTGCGGGTGTGAGGATGCCTGGTCGGACGTGGGGCGGGCGGCAGGTCCCCGCCGTGCGTGATGCACAGGGCACTTTGGCTATACTTGGGAGTGGATGGAGCCCGCCCGGGCAAGGGGAATGAGGCGGGGCTCAGTCTGGGGTGGGAGGGAGGCCAGGCAGGGGGCCTGCAGAGGTCGGGAAGGGAAGAGATGGCCAGGGGAGGTGGGGGGCAGCTGTTCTCCCTGAGAAGCAGCGAGACCAGAAACTTTATTGTGGGAAATGCTGGAAGGCATGTGAGGAGGGAGGTGCAAGGCGGGAACTGCAGGTCCGCACGGAGGTCTGACCCAGAGCGTCCTGGTGGGCAGGAGCGCCCTGGGGGTCCCAGCAGCCTGAGGAAGGTGTGGCACTGTCATCCCATCGGCGAGTCCTCAAGCCAGAGCCAGTCATCAGAGGAGCCTGTCCCCCAGGCCCAGCCTGCCTTTACACCCTGGCGCCTTAGGTCCCTGGCGGGGAGCAGAACCCCCCTCCCCCCATGGTAGGTCCCTGACGGCAGCACCCCTATGCAGTAGGTCCCTGGCGGGGAGCAGCACCCCCCTCCCCCCATGGTAGGTCCCTGGCGGGGAGCAGCACCCCTATGCAGTAGGGCCCTGGCGGGGAGCAGCACCCCCCTCCCCCCATGGTAGGTCCCTGGCGGGGAGCAGCACCCCTATGCAGTAGGGCCCTGGCGGGGAGCAGCACCCCTATGCAGTAGGTCCCTGGCGGGGAGCAGCACCCCTATGCAGTAGGGCCCTGGCGGGGAGCAGCACCCCTATGCAGTAGAGACCTGGCGGGGAGCAGCACCCCTATGCAGTAGGTCCCTGGCGGGGAGCAGCACCCCTATGCAGTAGGTCCCTGGCGGGGAGCAGCACCCCTATGCAGTAGGTCCCTGGCGGGGAGCAGCACCCCTATGCAGTAGGTCCCTGGCGGGGAGCAGCACCCCTATGCAGTAGAGACCTGGCGGGGAGCAGCACCCCTATGCAGTAGGGCCCTGGCGGGGAGCGGCACCCCCCTCCCCCATGGTAGGGCCCTGGCGGGGAGCAGCACCCCTATGCAGTAGAGACCTGGCGGGGAGCAGCACCCCTATGCAGTAGAGACCTGGCGGGGAGCAGCACCCCTATGCAGTAGGTCCCTGGCGGGGAGCAGCACCCCTATGCAGTAGGGACCTGGCGGGGAGCAGCACCCCTATGCAGTAGGGCCCTGGCGGGGAGCAGCACCCCTATGCAGTAGGACCCTGGCGGGGAGCAGCACCCCTATGCAGTAGGGCCCTGGCGGGGAGCAGCACCCCTATGCAGTAGGGCCCTGGCGGGGAGCAGCACCCCCCTCCCCCATGGTAGGTCCCTGGCGGGGAGCAGCACCCCTATGCAGTAGGGCCCTGGCGGGGAGCAGCACCCCTATGCAGTAGGGCCCTGGCGGGAGCAGCAGGGGCAGCAGAACCCCAGAGCTAAGCAGCTGGGACCCTCCTTGGAGTTGGGGCCAGGGTCTTCATGGCCACACTGTCCTGGGCATGACTAGCCTGGACTGTCCCCTCACTCGACCTCCATGATCCAGAGGCAAAGGTCAAAGGGAAGAGTGACCCAGCCTGGCTGGTGTGGCTCAGTGGCTGAGCATCAACCTATGAACCAGGAGGCCATGGTTCAATTCCCGGTCAGGGCACATGCCCGGGTGGGGTCCTTGATTCTCAGTGGTGGGTCTGCAGGAGGCAGCCGATCAATGATTCTCATTGATGTTTCTCTCTCCCTCTCCCTTCATCTCTGAAATCAATAAAAAAGAAAAGAAAGGGAAAAGAAAAGAGTGACCCTGCTGAAACCAGTTTGACTCAGTGGATAGAGCTTTGGCCTGCGGACTGAAAGGTTCCTGGTTCGATTCCGGTCAAGGGCATGTACCTTGGTTGCGGGCACATGTCTGGTGGGGGGTGTGCAGGAGGCAGCTTATGGATGTTTCTCATCGATGCTTCTGACTCTTTATCCCTCTCCCTTCCTCTCTGTAAGAAATCAATAAAATATTTTTTTCTTTTGAAAGAGTGACCCTAACTGCGGTGTGGGTCCCTGGTTTCTCCCGGCTCCTCCTCCCTACATCCTTTGCTTTGGGGGTGCTGGGGGTAAAGTGGAAAGAGTCTATTGCTAGCATGTTCCAGTAGGTTCCAGCGGACAGGGGATGGAGGATCGGGTCACAAGATCTAGGAGAGAAGGCAGGTTGTTGAAGTTGAGGCCCAGGCTTTCTGCAGTGGTCCCGTGAGACGGCATCCAGCCGGGGAGCGGACAGGACAGGGCACGTGGCCCGCGGGCTCTGCCTGGGGCCAGGCTGCTGGCCACTGCCCGCACCGTCCTCTGTGCGGGAGGCAGGGCCCCAAGATTGCTTCCAAGCTTCCTGCTTTGAAAGCAGCATTTCCATTCAGCCCAGCACACCCTCGCCTGCCAGGACTTCCTGGTCCGGCAGGAATCTGGGGCAGAGCTTTTAAGAACTGCATTTGCTGAATGAAGCCGGCAGCCCCCAGGGGTGTGGCTCCTGGGGGAGGAGGGGTGAAGGGAAGGCTTTGGCCATGAGCGCGTCAGCCCCTGTGACATCTGCTCCGGCTGCGCCGTGGGTGTTGACCTGAGCGCCTCTGGGGAAGGCGCTGAGGTCTGTGGGAGCCTGTCGGGGTGTCTCGCAGTGGTTTGGGGTGAGGGGCGGCTGGGGCCAGGGCTCCTGGCCTGAGGGTCCTGCTGGGCTGGGCTGTGCTCAGGGCCCTGGCCCTGAGACCCTGGGTTCCCAGACGGTTTGCTTCGCCTGCTTTAAGCTCCAGCACCCGTGCCGGGGGCTGAAGTGGGGCCCCTCCCCCAAGGAGCAGGTTGGAGTCCCAGAGTCTCCCAGGGGACTTAGGGGACCATCCCAACAGAGGTGACCAAGCCAGGAAGCAGTCACTGGGTGGCCCAGGGCCAATAGGACCGGGGTCTCCGTGAGGAGAGGATGGGACACACGCACAGAGACGGCCCTGAGGACACGGGGACCGGCCAGCCATCCGCAGGCCGGGACAGGGGCTTCTGAGCCAGACCCGGAGGCTCCCTCCCCGCTCCGCGTGCAAGGACACAGCTGATGACCGAGCCCGTGGCCCAGGAAGGAGGCCTCACCAGGCACCCCACTGCCTGGGCCTTGACCTTGGGTGTCCAGTGTCCAGACTGCGAGGAGCGAGCTCCAGTGTGTGTAAGGCCCCTCGGCCCCGGGCTGTGTCTGTCACCGCAGCCGGAGCTCGGAGCTGAGGCCGCAGAGCAGGCCTTGCGGGACTGGCCCCTCCCCCTGGGACACGGGCTTCCCCCCTGCGGCCCGTCACACTGTCACACTGCAGGGATGGCAGGGACAGAAAGCAAAGAGGGCAGGGAGACTCCTCACAAATAAAATAATAAAATAAAATAAAATAAATCTCAATTTCAGTTTTAAAAAATATATTTATTTTTTAAAAATATATATTTTATTGAACTTTTACAGAGAGGAAGGGAGGGAGATAGTTAGAAACATCGATGAGAGAGAAACATCGATTCAGCTGCCTCGTGCACACCCCTTACTGGGGATGTGCCCGCAACCACGGTACATGCCCTTGACCGGAATCGAACCTGGGACCTTTCAGTCCCCAAGCCGACGCTCTATCCACTGAGCCAAACCGGTTTCGGCTCAATTTTAGTTTTTATTTTTTTTAAAATATATTTTATTGATTTTGTGCAGAGAGGAAGGGAGAGAGATAGAGAGCTAGAAACATCAATGAGAGAGAGTCATCGATCAGCTGCCTCCTGCACACCCCCCGCCCCACACACACAAATTTTGTGCACCCAGCCGCTAATATTTGAGCATTTATATACTGAGCACGGCCTGCTCTTAAGTGTATTACCCATATTAATTTACTGTATTAATTTGCTCATCACGAACAAGTCTGTTTTATGTGACATGCAAATTTAACCAGGATCTTCATGGTTTCTAACTCTCTAGCTCCCTCCCTTCCTCTCTAAAAAAAACCAATAGAATATAAAAATACATATTTTATAAAAAATTAAATTGAGATTTTTATTTATTTTATTTATTATTTTATTTTATATTATATTTTATTTTATTTGGTGCAGGAGTCTCCCTTCCCTCCTGCTGACCTGCACCCCGCGCTGCCCAGGGGAGCACCGCCGGCAGGGCGCGCACAGGAGCAGGCGCCTCCGCTGTTGGGCCCGGCCGCCCGGCTCCCACGGGCAGCGGGCTTTCGCTGTGCATCCGAGCCGCTGTCCGCCGGGCTGTGCGCGGTGGGTGTGCGACCTCAGGGCGGAGCTGTGCTGCCCTGAGCGGCGCCCGTGCCCCCTCCCCGCTCCGAGGCGTGCCTGGGAGGGACGCTGAGCCTCCACGCGCGCACTGACACGTTCCTCAGGCGGCCGCCTGTGAGCAGGGCCCCCTCTGTGCGGAGGGAGGTGCCCGGTTCCACTCTCCCGGCTTCCCCTGGGCACAGCTGCCACCAGGGGAGCCCGCGCCCCATGCCAACGGCCACCCCGCCCGTGGCCAGGAGGTGGCGGCAGAGTCCTCTAAAGCAGTGGTTCTCAACCTTCCCCATGGCCCGACCCTTTAATGCGGATCCCGTGTGGTTGGTGCCTCTCAACCAGAACGTTATTTTCGCTGCTACTTCATCACTGTGATTGTGCTACTGTTATGAAGAGTGATGTAAATATCCGTGTTTTCCGATGGTCTTAGGCTTGTGGATGAAAAGAGCCCCATGCTAACCTGACAAGCTCAGGGGAGGCCTGCGTGGCGGTCTTGCAAACTCAGAGACCTAAAATAACCACAAAAGATGGTCTGAAAATTAAATATTTAACTACAAACAGGTTATAGTGGGTAGTCGTGTCCTAGACCGATATTTCACCTGACAAAGATCAACTTAGCTCTTTCCTGAGCCCATTTGCCTTCCTGCCTCTAAGGTAACACATCTGTGAGATGTCTGGGTAACTTGTAACCTCCCTTTCTCTGGAGCCCCTGGGGCACAACCATTGTGGTGGCGCCAGGACAGGCCTCAGACTCCTTCGTTATCATGTTCATTGTTCCTGCACCCACCTGAGTAAGAGTCCACCATTTCCCTTTTTATCCAATCGCAGGCGTTTCCCACCGCTTTGCTTTGTCCCGCCTCCTTACTCCATCACCAATGACTTTCATGGAAGCCCCTATGTCCCTCCTTTGATGGCAATGAATAAACACAGATGTAACCGCCATTCTCCGGAGCATCATCCCAATCCACTGAGGTTCTGCTTCCCGGCATGTGTCCACAGTAAGTCTTCACAGGTTTCAGTGGTTTTGTTTTCATTAACAGGCTCTACAGCCGTGGTTCTCAACCTGGGGATGGCGACACCCCCTTAACTCCCAAAGCAACTTGGACCATGCCTCTGCCCAGGCCACCTCCCAGCCCCCCAGCCCCCATCCACCTAGCCCCCAGGGCCCCAGTCCCCATCCACCTAGTCCTCAGCTCCCAGCCCCCCAGCCCCCCAGCCCCCACCCACCTAGCCCTCAGTCCCCCAGCCCCCAGCCCCCATCCACCTAGCCCCCAGCCCCCCAGCCCCTCAGCCCCCATCCACCTAGCCCTCAGCCCCCCAGCGCCCTAGCCCCCATCCGCCTAGCCCTCAGCCCCCCAGCCCCCCAGCTCCCAGCCCCCCAGCCCCCTAGCCGCCATCCGCCTAGCCCCCAGCCCCCCAGCCCCCATCAACCTAGCCCCCAGCCCCCCAGCCCCCAGCCCCCATCCACCTAGCCCCCAGCCCGCCAGCCCCCAGCCCCCCAGCCCCCATCCACCTAGCCCTCAGCCCCCAGGCCCCCAGCCCCCCAGCCCCCATCCATCTAGCCCTCAGCCCCCAGCCCCCAGCCCCCCAGCCCCCACCCACCTAGCCCTCAGCCCTCCAGCCCCCCAGCCCCCATCCGCCTAGCCCTCAGCCCCCCAGACCCCCAGCTCCCAGCCCCCCAGCCCCCCAGCCTCCCAGTCCCCAGCCCCTCAGCTCCCCAGCCCCCATCCACCTAGCCCTCAGCCCCCAGCCTCCCAGCCCCCCAGCCCGCCAGCCCTCCAGCCCCCAGCCCCCATCTACCTAGCCCCCCTCCCCTCAGCCCCCCAGCCCCCATCCGCCTAGCCCTCAGCCCCCAGCCTCCCCCCCCAGCCCCCATCTACCAAGCCCCCCTCCCCTCAGCCCCCCAGCTCCCATCCGCCTAGCCCTCAGCCCCCAGCCCCCCAGCTCCCATCCACCTAGCCCTCAGCCCCCCAGCCCCCATCCACCTAGCCCCCAGCCCCTCAGCCCCCCAGCTCCCATCCGCCTAGCCCTCAGCCCCCCAGCCCCCCAGCTCCCATCCGCCTAGCCCTCAGCCCCCCATCCACCTAGCCCCCAATCCCCCAGCCCCCCAGCCCCCCAGCCCCCCATCTACCTAGCCCCCATCCACCTAGCCCCCCTCCCCTCAGCCCCCCAGCCCCCATCCGCCTAGCCCTCAGCCCCCCCAGCCCCCATCCACCTAGCCCCCAGCCCCTCAGCCCCCCAGCCCCCTTCCACCTAGCCCCCAGCCCCTCAGCCCCCCAGCCCCCATCCACCTAGCCCTCAGCCCCCAGCCCCCCAGCCCCCCAGCCCCCATCCACCTAGCCCCCAGCCCCTCAGCCCCCCAGCTCCCATCCGCCTAGCCCTCAGCCCCCCAGCCCCCCAGCTCCCATCCACCTAGCCCTCAGCCCCCCATCCACCTAGCCCCCAATCCCCCAGCCCCCCAGCCCCCCAGCCCCCCATCTACCTAGCCCCCCTCCCCTCAGCCCCTCAGCCCCCCAGCCCCCATCCACCTAGCCCCCAGCCCCCCAGCCCCCCAGCCCCCCAGCAGGTCACAATGCCAGGCATCGGGAACCGCCGCCCAGCCGGGCCCACCCACCACAGCTGCTGCCTCCAGGAGGGCTCCGGACCGTGGGACGGGGAGGGTGCCGAGGCCTCCTCAGAGCAGGCCGGTCCGATCCAGCCCAGGGCCATGGGCGGGACAGGCAGCCCCTTCCTGAACCCGGCTCCCCCCTCAGGTCGCTGTCCCCTCGGCCTTCAGTGCCTCCACTCGCCGCCTTCCCACCCGCCGCTCACCTTGGGGAGGGGACTCGCCACAGGGCGGGGGGAGGAGGAGAGGGGGACGGGCCAAGGCCACAGGCCGGTCGAGGGGCCTTCTCGCTGGCTGTCGCCTTGGCTCACAGGAGCTGCTGAGCCTGGGAAGGCCGGGCCTGGGGGCACGTGGGGTGCCTTGTCCGCGTCTTGGGGGCCGAAGCCAACCTCCCGGGGCAGGAGAGCCAGGGGCGAGGGGAGGAGCAGCCGAGGCGGAGGCCTGGGTGCGGTGTCCGCTCAGATGGGGCACAGGGAGTGGGATGGGCCCAAAGGGTGTCCCCGACTTCAGGGTCCCCAACGACGGTGACAGCAGCCAGCACAGCCAGGCGGGAGCCTCTGCCAGAGGCACTGGGACCAGACCAGCTCAGGGCGCCCATTCTCACGTAAGAGAATGTTCCAGGCCCTGGGCTGGCAGAGGGGGGCTGGCCTGGGAGAGAGGGGCTCTCCCCTCGGAGGGGGAGGGCAGCTGCGAGTGCTCCGGGGACAGCCGCCCAGGTCAGGGGACGTAGGATTTATGAGGCGGTTGCAAACTGCTGTTTAGGTATCTGTCTGTTCCCTGTTCTGTTCGTCCCGGCTGACCAGTCGGGATCACAGAGAGGTTGGGTCACTTGTCCAGGGACACAGAGCAAAGGAAGGGGTCAAGGTTCAAGTCCAAGCTGCGGGAGCTGGAGCTGCAGAGGCCGGAGGAGAGGAGCCTGGGGCGGGGTCCCCATGGCCCAGCAGGGGCTGTGCCTGGCTGCGCTGGCCCACAGCGGGTTTGCTGGGAGGGGCTGAGCTCTGTGGGAGCAGCGTGTGTTTCTAACCTGGGGATCTTGTTCGGAGAGAAAATATTGCAGATTTTCCGTGAGGTCATTGCAGAACTGCCCGGGAGCACAGGGTCGGGGGGGATGGGGTGCCACCGGCCTCCTGGCATCGTCCCCAGAGGAGGGGCCAGCAGTTCTCAGATGACTGACAGGTGATGGGATCTTTGAGGGGTTCCCCAAATCCTCATATCAGGGGTGGGGTGGGGGGCGCAGGGGCCTCCTTGCCAGGACGCCGGGACGGTCACCTTTCAGGGTCACCTGAGCAGCCCGCAGTGTGCGGCCTGCACCAGTCTGTCCCCACCCCTCCCTGCTGGCCTCTGCCTCCTGAGCATCGCCAGGGTCCTTGCTGAAAGGCAGTCATGTGTGCAGCTGGAGAGACCTCAGGGTCCCTCAGGGAGCAGTAAGGATGGCTTGTCTGGTTTTGGGGGAGCTCACAACCCCATCCTGAGGAGAGTTGGGCTGGTGTGGGGTAAACGGGTTCCCCGTCAGGTGGAGAGAGGTGAGCCACACGGTCACTTCCAGCTTTGCGCGGTCACAGTGAAACGCGAAAAGAGCCGAAACCGGGGTGACTCCGTGGATAGAGTGTCGGCCTGCGGACTGAAGGGTCCCGGGTTCGATTCCGGTCAAGGGCATGTACCTTGGTTGCGGGCACATCCCCGGTGGGGGGTGTGCAGGAGGCAGCTGATCGATGTTTCCCTCTCATCCATGTTTCTAATTCTCCGTCCCTCTCTGTAAAACAATCAATAAAATATCTATTTAAAGAAATGCGGAGAGAAACAGGTGAGCCCGGCTGGGTGGCTCCGAGGCTGAGCATCGATCTACGAGCCGGGAGGTCAGGGCACAGGCCCGGGCTGTGGGCTTCACCTATGATTCTCTTATCGTTGATGCTTCTATCCTCCATTTCTCTCTGAAATCAATAAAAAAATATTTTTTAAAAATTAAATGAATTGAAACAACACAGAAGTCAGCAGAGATGAGAAGTATACTCCTGGTTGCACTGCTGAGCCTGGACTCGGGGGAATTATTAACTCTGGAGCACCCCAGAGGGTGCGGCTCAGTGGATAGACTGTCAGTCTATGGAGCGATGGGTCCTGGATTCCATTCTGGTCAAGGGCACATGTCCGGGTCGGGGGTTCGATCCCCAGTAGCAGGCATGCAGGAGGCACCCAATCAATAATTCTCTCCCATCATTGATGTTTCCATCTCTCCCTCTTCCTTCCCCTCTAAAATCCATAAAAATGGATTTCTAAAAATTGTGTTTGGAGCTTCTTTTTGGTGAGCTATGAAAATGTTCTAAAATTGTGGAGATGGGGATGCAACCCTTAATATACTCGGCGTACCCTGGGAATGGGCGAGTGTGATGCTCTGTGAATTATATGATTAAACAGTGAATACTTGGAGACGTCTCAGACAGCGGTACCTGGGAGGTCTCTACTGTTCTTGCAACTTTTCTCTCAGTTTGACATTATTTCCAGTTCAAAAGTTAAGAAAGTGTACAGGCCAGGATGGGGAAGGAATGACCAATGCTGTGGAGAGGAGTGGTGACAGAGCACAGGGCCAGGCGGGAGGAGCACAGGGGGGGATCAGTGGATGGAGGGGGGAGGAGGGGAGCAGGACAGACAACGGGAGGTCTGTGGGTAGTGGTCAAGGCCCGGGGGGAGGTCTGGTGGAGGTCCGGTGCCGGGTTCATGTTAAAAGGCTGCAGAGGCTGGAGTGGGGATGGTCTGCCTGAGACCATCGGCGTTATCAGCAGGGATGGCCACATGCGGAGTTGTTTGTTTCTTCCCAGGTTGAAGTGATGACAGTTTGAAATGATGCTCTCTCCTTCTTCTGTTTACGTTTTTAAGATTCGCTGTATTCTGGAAAGGCTGCTGGTCCTAAAGAACAGTGTCATGCAGAGGATTAGGGCTGTGAGCCTGAGCCTGTAGAGAAACAGAGGAAATTGCTAAGAGTGGAGGTGAGTCATGTTGAGTTCCCTGTGGACGTGGCCCCACGATGGAAGTGCGGAAGGTAGCTGGAGCTGTGGGTCAGGTGCCCGGCCTGCTCAGCAAGCGTCCGGAGGGATCCAATGGCAGCTGTGTTTCTGTGGTGAGACCCTGTGAGTGGCCCCTGTGCAGGAGGGCCCCTGTGAGATAAGCACCCCCACACGTAGCCTGAGGGGCTGGACTCAGCTGGGCAGCAGCATCACCATAGAGCCTTCTGATGCCTTTGGAAGAGGCCCCACCAGGACCAGAGGCGTTAGCCTATCAGGAGAGGGGCTTGTCTGTGTCACCTCCCCAGGTATTTTCACGTGGGGCCACAGCGGAGACCCCTGCACTCTCCAGTCAGGCCAGTCCTCTGTCCTTCCTTAAAAAAATTTTTTTTAAGGGAATTTATATATATTGAGTTCAGAGAGGAAGGGAGACGGAGAAGGAGAAACATTGATGATGAGAATCATTGATTCACTGCCCCCTGCACACCCCAGCCTAGGGATGGGTGCCACACGCAGGGCATGTGCCCGTCCTGGAATCAAACCATGACCGCCTGGTTCATAGGTCGACGCTCAACCACTGAGCCAGGCCTCCCAGGCTAAGGTGGTGGTAAAATGCTTGTATAAATAAAAGAATGGTGTTGCGGGTTTACTTCCTTTAAGATATTCTTTGAGCCGAAACCGGTTTGGCTCAGTGGTAGAGCGTCGGTCTGCGGACTGAAAGGTCCCGGGTTTGATTCCGGCCAAGGGTATGTACATTGGTTGCGGGTACATCCCCGGTAGGGGATGTGTAAGAGGCAGCTGGTCGATGTTTCTCTCTCATTGACATTTCTAGCTCTCTATCTCTCTCCCTTCCTCTCTGTAAAATATCAATAAAATATATTTTAAAAAAAGATATTCTTTGAAACTATTAGGGAATTTGTTAAGAATTTATAACTAAAAATTTGAAAATTGCCTTCTAAGACCTAATAGACCCATTTTTTCCTTTAAATCCTATCCCGAGGCTATGCTTACTGATTGGAGAGAGAGAGAGAAAATCATTGATGTGGGAGAGAAACATCAGTTGGTTGCCTCTCATACACACACTCATTGGGGAGTGAACGCCCAGCCTCGGTATGTGCCCTGACCGGGAATTGAACCCACAGCCTTTCCCCGTAGAGAGGATGCTCCCACAAACCGAGCCACACCGCCAGGTCATGGGACCAAATTTAGGAAAGAAAACCTTATATGACTCCTAAGATTTGTGCGTATCCGAGGTCCAACAGACAGCTCAGGCAGTGGGAGTTCATGGAACCCCTTGGTGACTTTGAGTGGACTGAATGAGTGCATCGCGCTCATCGCTGTGCCAGGCTTGCACTCACTCTTGTGGTTTCGGTCGGACTCATCCTGTTTTCTGTGTCACTGTTAGGTCTTTTCCTTAAAATAACTCTATGTTCATAAATTTTGCATCATTCCTCTAAAATGTTGGCCCTGAAAATTGGCAGCAAAGAGTTTAAATTTTTATCATCCAGTTACTGTCTCATTGGTGTAAGCTCAACAATTCAACTGTTCTTGAAATCTTTACTTGCATAATATAAGAGAAATAGTTTTTAATATATAAAGATTCTTTAAATTATATGATATTTACTGTGTTCTCAGTTCACTACATCTACAAATTTGTTTTTAGGTTAGATCTCATTTTGTTGGACATTAATTTAAATCTCATCATGCTTTCCACAAATGAAGGCTGTTAGATTTTTGCAATAGATTCTACACAAGGAATGGATTGAGGTAGTTATGAAACAGTAACCCCTCGAGGTGGGATTTTTGTTGTTCTTTTGTTAGAGGCAGGAGTAGAATATTGGGGAAGAGCTATAATTATAAGGAATATTAATGGTGCTCTGCTAACTGTGATTGTTCTGTTCTGATTAGAGAAAGCACGCTTTAATCTGGCAGAGAGTTGTGAGCACTGGGACCTGGGAGCTATTAGGGAATGCAGGCACCCTGGTTTCTGAGAAAGGCCTAGATTGGCAACCTCATTGCCTGTAATCTGGTCCCTGAGCCACCCGCCCTCTGCCAGTTCCCCAGCCTGGTTGCCTGTAATCTGTAACCACTATACCTTGCCTACTTCCCCAGGCCTGAAATTTCTACTTTCCTGTGGGATCTTTGTCCTTCTACCCAACATAAGCAGCTGGATTATGGAGGGGGAGGTGTCTGGGGGAGAGGGAGGACGGTACAACAGACTTTTGTGGATGACCTGCTGTTCTCTCATTCTGCTGCATTAATGGAATAAATGCTCATATATGAGTCAATCCTGTCTCTCCTTCATTGGCTCAAGTAGTGACCAGCAGCCTGGACCCATTGGTTGTCAGTTTCACTTTCAGCAGGTTCATAACAGTTATTGGAGTGGAATAATTAATATAAATGATAATTGGTACTCCCCTCCCCCCCATCATAAGTCCAAAGATTTCATCTACATAAAACAATTTAAATTCATCTTAAATTAAGGAGTTTTTTAATTAACCCAAGTAAAACCATTACTAGTTTAGAAATAATTAAAACACTTTTAGCTCATTGATTGGCAGCCTAAATGTTTAAATTCTGTTCTGAGTATACCTATATATTTGTTCTCTAAATGCCTTTCTTGTATGGGGTAATTCAGTACTCCTTCCACAGAAAGTTATATACAAAATCCTATTGTTAAAATATTTTCCAGTCTGGCCATCATGGCTCAGTGATTGAGCATAAAACTATGAACCAGGAGATCATGGATCCATACACAGTCAGGGCAGATGCCCGGGTTGGGGGCTGGATCCCCATTATGGGGCTTGCAGGAGGCAGTAGATCAATGCTTCTCTCTTCATTGATGTTTCTCTCTCTCCCCCTCTCCTTTCTCCTCTGAGCTCAATAAAGATAAATATATATATATATTATTGATTTTTAAAAAATAAATCTTTATTGTTCATATTATTACAAAAGTTCCTCATTTTTCTCCTCCACCAGGTTCCCACCCCACCCTCTTATTATTGATTTTTTATAGAGAGGAAGAGAGAGAGATAGAGAGTTAGAAACATCGATTAGAGAGAATCATTGATCAGCTGCCTCTTGCACACCTATTGGGGATGTGCCCGCAACCAAGGTACATGCCCTTGACCGGAATCGAACCTGGGACCTTTCAGTCCACGGGCTGACACTCTATCCACTGAGCCAAACCGGTTTCGGCTAAAAATATATTTTTATTATTTATTTATTTATTTATTTTAAAAATATATTTTATTGATTTTTTACAGAGAGGAAGAGAGAGGGATAGAGAGTTAGAAACATCGATGAGAGAGAATCATCGATCAGCTGCCTCTTGCACATCCCCTGTTGGGGATGTGCCCACAACCAAGGCACATGCCCTTGACCAGAATCAAAACTGGGACCTTTCAGTCCGCAGGCCGACGCTCCATCCACTGAGCCAAACCGGTCCCGGCTAAAGATATATTTTTAAATAAATAAAGTATTTTCCAAATATACAGTATTACTTTGGTCATTTTTCTTATAAAATACATATTGCTTAGTGGTCTGTCAAATAGTTTTTTAGGCAGTTGACTGGTGGACTTCAGGGTCCTATGTCTGAACTCTTCCCAGTGGATGGGGAGAAGAATTCCCGAGCTGAGCTCTCTAGGTAAGACTTGACAAAATAAAGTGAATAAAGTGTTGTTCCCTTAAAGGAATGGGTCAAATCTTTATAATTTGACTGATGGGAAAAAAGTAATTTTTCAAAACGTGGGTAGACATATTAGAATGAAGTGGTTAGTTTCCATTTGTAATGATATAGGGTGTATAAATTAACTTTTATGTTTCTTTATGTTTTATATGCCCAGCTAAATCTGAAGTTTTGTAGGGAGAGGGGTCTGAGCCGCTGGCAGAGCCGTTTAGAATGCGGGGCCTAGAGCCGTTTGGCCTGGTGGGCATGGAGACAGTGGAATGTTAGGTGTGGAGTTGGTGGTTGTGGAGAGGGTAGGCGTGGAGTAGGAGGGTTAGGAGTCGGTAGGTGAGGAGTTGGTGGGAGCGGAGAGGGTTTGTGTGGAGTTGGAGAGTGCGGAGTAGTTTGGTGAACTGTCATTTCGTGGAGAGTCGGTGTGAAAAGTCGGTGTGAGAAGAGCCGGTGGACATATAGTCGGTGAGTGCAGAGCCTCTTCCCAGGTAAGAAGGGACGCTCCCTGCCTGCCCCTTGGGGCTGTTGTGAAGACTGAATGAGCAAGGACAGAGGGCACCGAGCCCTGGGCTGGCGATGGGCAGAGAGACGGGGCTCAGGCGACTCCAGAGTCTGTGAGCTAACCCTTCCCGCTGCCAGGCATTGATCAGAGCCGCGCCCACTGGCAGTAGGTCCACGGCTTCCCTTCCACCAAGAAACTTGGGTGCTGGATCGTGGGGGAAAAATGAACACGAGATGGAAAAGCAGGAGCTACCGCCCCCTCACAGCTGTTAAAACCGTGCGTGGGGCCTGGCTTCCAAAGCTGCCCACCGAGAGCAACGGACACATCCCGTGTATGCGTGTTCCCAAACTGAGAAGGCAGACTGGGGAGACTCAGCCCCCGAGGACACCGGTGGTTCCGGGAGGGATCTGGGCGGGAGGAGAGATGAGGGAAAGAGCGGATCGGCTCCCCCGTGTGTGCTGGGCCCTGGGACAGGAATAGGCCCCACGGACTCCTCCCGTGAGGGGGCCTGTGAGGGGCCAGCCTTGGCGTCCCACACCAGATGTGCCTGACCGCTGGAGGCCCATAGTCCTATCTGTTGTGTCTCAGCCCTCATTTCTGAGACACTGTCCAGAGCTGTTGGTTTTCCGAGACAACATGTGTGACCTGTTCAGAAGGGAACTGTGTATTTAACAACAACTCGCCCGAATAGCCATTTATTTCCAGCGCCCAGATGAGTGGAGTGACTGTGGAATTGAAAGGCCTAGGCTCAGCCCTCAAACTGGGATAGCTCTTAGCCCCACCCCTTCCTGGTTAAGGAAATGGGCTCAGTGAAGTCCCATACCTATCAGCAGGTCACTCATCCAAGCAGGCGAGGCTGTACACGTCAGACACTCTCCCATCAGGGTACCAGAGAAGGGGCAGTATTAGGTTTATGTGGTGTGCTTCCCTGATTTTCTGCTCCTGCGGACACGGGGGCCTGCTGCCAGCCAAGAGTCATCGGCTAAGCTTAGCGGCTTAAGTGGGCACCACAGAGGCCCTCATAGCAGACAGGGCCTGCCTGTTGGGGTGATGCCCAGGTTGTGGCTCCATGCTGAGGGGTGTCCTGTGGGAGGCAGGCGGTCAGTGATTCTCTCATCATTGATGTGTCTATCTCTCCGTCCCCTTTGCTCTCTGTGATCAATAAAAATACCTTTAAAAGAAATACATTGGAGGTTCGGTGCATGAAATTCATGCTTCGGGGTGGGGGGCCCTCAGCCTGGCCTCCTGCACCTCTCCAATCTGGGGCTCCCTGATCTGTAGCGATCAGGCCTAATATGGCAGTCAACCATCCCTCTCTCAATCCAGGACTGCTGGCTCCTAACTGCTCCCCTGCCTGCCTGCCTGACCATCCCTTAACTGCTCCTCTGCCAGCCTGATCCCTCCCTTACTCCTCTCCCCTGCTGCTGGTTTGACCACTCCTACCTTCTCTCCCCTGCCGGCCTGATACCCCTAACACCTGTGCTTTAGTCCCCACCACCTTGGCTTTATCTAGAAGGATGTCCAGAAGACTACTGGTCTATTTAGCAGATTACCCTTTTATTAGTATAGATATTTAAAACAACAACAACAAAACAACAACAACAACAACAAACCTATAGATAAGGCCTGGCTGCTGTGTTGCTTTTCTGAAAGGATGGATGTAGGTGGCTGATGTGGCAAAAAGGGTCTCTGCTGGCATCTAGGATGTGCGGGAAGCTGTGATTTTCGGTCCCCATGGCCTTTCCAAGACATGTTAAACCAGCTAAGGGCCTCAGGGCTGTCCGTCCTCCTAACCTTGCTTTACAGCTCTGTGCTGTGCATCAGTTTGTTCAGACATCACTGACCTCGGGTGTCTTCATCCCCTACCACTGGGGCAGCGTGTCTTAGTGGCTGTGGGTGTCCCAGCTGGGCCCTGTGTTGGAGTCACTTCTGTGCAGCTGTGCGTTAGGAAGTGAGCAGGGGCATTGAGGCCCTGCATCCGGGGGGAAGGAAGGCATCTGCACGGGGCAGGACCTGCCCAGAAGGTGCCCTAGTGTGCATCCTCACCCACCTCTCTTCTTGCATTAGGAGCCTGGACAGAGCCCCCAGCAGCTCCTTGAGGAGCTGCTGGGGGACAACATGGCCCAGGAGGCGGAGCAGGGCCTAAGGATCAACGAGTCCGACCACCGGAGCGCGGAGCTGGGCCAGGAGTCAGAAGGTAGGCAGCAGCCCCTGGCGCTGGGGGGCCGGCCTGGCCGCAGCTTCTCCCTCAGCCAGGGAGCTGAGCCCTTGGCTCTGAACCTCCTGGGTCAGCCCATCCTCAGCCCAAGTCCATGGGGTTTGATTCAAGGGCTCTTTGGAACTGTCAACTGCCTTCTTCCCAAGGAGAACATGAAGGGTCTGGCAGCCTTGAAGTCAGGACATGAACTACAAAGTCAGTGCTGCCAGTTTTCTCAGCTCCCAGGCGGACAGTCCCAGGAGCCTTCAGAGGACAGCACGCTGACCCCCAGCGTCTGTGTTACATCTGTCCGTGGGGGACTGAGCGCTCTGGATGGCAGGCACCTTCCCCAGCGGTCACTAACCTGCACTGTCACAGGAGCCTGGGCTGATTTCCTCCGTTCCTGTCCTCATCGGGCAGATGGGTGCAGTCTGCTCTGTCTCCCTGGGCAGGGGCTGGCTGCTCAGGGACCCCTTCTCCCAAGGGCCTTACCCAGGGGTGGTAAGTTCTGGGCACACGCGCCCCAGAGGCTCTACCCCCCACAGACATACTGGTCAATTTTTGTGCCCCCACACATCCAGCTGAGCTACCCAACACCCCACTCTGAGGGTTGGCAGAGACCATGCCATGTGTTTGCCTTCTCTGTGAGTGTCTGAAATCCTGACTTGACGGTCAGGTTGGAACTTGGCAAAAAGGGGTTCCAGCAGTTCCAGCAGTCTTGAACTTTTGCAGTGGCCTGTTCACAGTCACCTGCTTTCTTCTTAAACTCTGGGTGGCTCCCCAATGGACCCAAGAGGAGCCAGCAGAGGGGCACAACCCACAGCGACAGCACCCTGTGAACAACAGAGGGCAACCAGCTGGCCGTCTCTGGCCTTTAGACCTTGGCTTCAGGGGGATGGCCTTCTCGGAGGGATGACCGTCTCGAGGCGGAGACAAGAGGGGAGCGGAGGCCCTGGGATCGGGGCTCTCACTCCACTTTGTTCTTCAGCCTCCAGCGCGACCCTGGCACTGGGGCAAAATTCCCAGGCCCCTCAGGACACAGTCCTGGAGCTGCAGGGCGATACCCAGGCCCTGCAGGAGAGCGACAGCAAGTGTGAGGAGCTGATGAAGGAGAACTGTCAGCTCTGGGAGCAGGTGACGGAGTGCGTTTGTGTGTGTGTGTGTGTGTGTGTGTGTGTGTCCGGAACATATGGGCCAGCCGGTGGCCGGGTGTGCCATGGGGCGAAAGGTTTCCGGTTATGTTAAAGCCAAGATCACTTTGTGACCTGACTGGCATGGGCTGGGTCTTTGGCTTATAGGTGGCAAAGTTGGAGATCCGACTAGGAAATGAGAAGGAGACCAGCGAGCATTTGAGAAGCCTCAAAGAAAAGCTGTTCAAAGTCATAGAAATTCAGATGCTGCCCAGGCCCCCGCAGGTAGGCACTCAGAGCGCAGGCCCCTGGCGCCCCTGCCTGCCAGAGGGAGGGTCCAGGATCACAGCCGTGTCCTGGTCATTGATCAGTGATTCCCGGTGACCAGTTCTCTCGCTCAGCTGCATCTCAGACCAGCAGTTCTCAGCCACGGCAGGGCCCCGGGCAGGTATTGCCTCTCTGGACACTGGCCATCTTGTTGTTGATGGACAGGACTGGGGGGCCGAGAAGGAGGTGCTGCTGGCTGTGCAGGTGGATGGTTGTTCTGTCAATATCTGGGAAAATTAGATGTTAGTGTTGTCTAGGTATTCTGCATCCTTACTGAGGTTCCATGTGCTTTAAAAAATAGGGTTTTAAATGTGGTCAAAGAGGGCAACCAAGGAGCTGATCCCTTTGCCCTAAAGTTCCCATGTGTGGAGAGCACCCGGGACTCATGTAGCCCCATGTGATGGTCCCTTCATGCCCTGGGCCGTCCCAGCACAGTTCCTTAAGTGCTGGGAGAACTGCACTCAGCACGGCTGGGTGTTGCCTGCCCCGAGGGTCCCTGCTCCTTTGGGGTCTGCACTTGCCCTGCTCTTGGCCCCTCCCGGGGTGTGGGGTGCAGGGATGGGGAGTGAGTGGCTCCCCGGGGCCTGCACCCAGGGAGGCATCCTCACCTTTTCCCCCTGAACCAGCCGGGGGCCGAGCAGAAGCAGCTTGAGGAGCTGGGGGAGCAGGCGAAGCAGCTGACTGAAGTCCAGGAGGCCCTGCTGCGGGAGCAGGAGACCTATGCCCTGCTCAACCAGAAAAATGAGAGGCTGCAGCAGGAGGTGGCCAGGTAACAGCCTCCGCCTGGCAGCGGCATCTCCCGGTTTCATTCCCACCAGCTCTCTGAGCACCCGCTGAGCTCAGCTCCAGTGAGGTCCCCCCCCACCCCCCTTTCCCGTTAGGGTCACAGCTGATGGTCTCGGGGGAAGGGCCTCCGGCTGGTGGCTGGATGGAAGGACTAGTGACAGCTGGGATGGAGCGTGGTCCAGGGTTGGAGGGCCACCCATGCCACATGACGATGGTGATGATGGTGTCGGGCCCGGGCACCTTCATCCTCTCACACCTGCAATCCCGGGAAGGACGTGTGCTCGCTCCGCGTCATTCTCGCGTTCCCTGTGGGTGAATTCACCTCCTGGCTGACTTGCATTGTCGCCCCCACATCGGTCCCCGTGGCCTCTCAGGGGCCTGTCCAGAGGGGGAGACACCGGAGTCGCCTGATGTGCACATTTGCAGCTGCGGTTGAACAGGCCTCTGACTCCTGCCTGTTTCAGCTCTCACACTGCAAAGGAGCATCCCTTCCGCGCTCCACTGAGGACCGTGGGTTCTATTTTTGTGCTTTTCGGTGGCGATGTCGCCGTGTGAAATGGCCCCGAATGGAGTGCTGAGGGCTGTCTAGTGTCCCCAAGTGCAAGCGGCGCTGGGCCTTGGGAAAATATCCGAGTGGCACCTGAGGGTCCTTCAGGCCCGAGGTATGGTGCTGATGGCTGTGAGCATAGTAACCAAAGCGTCTTTAGGTCTTGATTGGTTGACAGAAATGTGGCCAGAGACTTCAGGAACAGTTGGGACAGTTGCAGTTACACTGACTCAGTGCTCACAGTGGCTTCATAGGACATTGTCCTGTGAATCGTGAGAATTGACTGCGCTATTATCCTTTTTTCCCCATAAAGATGAGGAAAGGGGCTCTGAGAGAGTAACTAAGATGTTCGGGTCAATCCTGGGGGTAGTGGCCAGTCAGGATTCAAATCCAGGTCTTATCTCATCCCAGAGGCGTGACCACAGGAAGCCTTCCTTTGCGCACCGCAGCCTTGTTGGACTAGATATTGGGGCTACAAACTCAGGTGTCTGCGGGGTCAGGCAGGTCCAGCAGGTGGGGGAGGAGAGTCAGCGGGAGGCCAGGCCTCCTGGAGAATGCACACCCTCTGAAGGCTGTCAGCGCTGCCGGGTCATCCTTTTCTTTCTGCTTTTTAACAAAAAGTTAATCCTCATCTCAGGATTATTTTTGCATTGCCCTTCAGAGAGAGTGAAAGGAAGGGCGGAAGCGGGCGAGAGAGAAACAGCGATGCGAGAGAGAAACAGCGATGCCAGAGACACTTCTCCTGGCTGCCTACAGCACACACCCCTCTATGCCACAGAGCAATCCCACCGCCAGGTGCATGGCCCTGACTGGGAATCCAACCCGAGGCGGTCCTGTACACAGGCGGACGCTGTCTCTGCGGAGCCACACCTGCCGGGGCCTTTGCTTGATGCTTTCTCCCACCCTCCGAGAAGGGCGATAGCTGAGAGTTCATGTGAAACTTGACATTTTAAAATATTAAATAACTAACTAACTTAAATTAAATAACAAAGCTGTGTGGGCCAAACAGAGGCCCTCTGTGTTCACATTGAGTCTGTGAGCCTCTGGGCATTGAGATTTCAGGTATAACCCTTTGCCCCGGAAAGCCAGTCGGGTAATTATGACAGTGATGATGATGATGATGATGCGGATGTCAGTGGCTTTACATAATGCTCCAGAATCTCACAGTTTATTTGTGTCAGGAGTTGAAATCAGAAAGGGTCTTGGCCTGGGGAGAAGAGCTGGGCAAAGACAGTTTCAGAGCAAAGATGTTCTGATTCCATGTTTTCCAAAAGTGTTTCAGTGCAAGAACCGTTTTCCAAGGAGGCGGCTCTGTAAAGCCTTCCATGGGAAGGGCTGTCACAGGCTGCTCTGTTGAAGTGTCCGAGCCTGCCTGTCCTGTGTCCCCAGTCCACAGGGGGCAACTGGGTGGCCACATAGAACCCCAGCGCACACAGTTGGAGAAGCACTGACTGTGCTCAGCCCTCATTTACAGGGGACACCCTGAGGCCCAGAGGGGTGGTGGGTGTGATGGAGGCGCACCCCTGGGATGGAGGCTAGGAGTGCTCCTCAGCCCTGGGCCTGTGGCTCTCCACCCGCAGACTGACCTCCTGGACTGAGCAGCTGCAGGCGGGGCAGGAGGAGCTGCTCACGAAGAACCAGGAATTGCAGGGCTCCTTAGAGAACAAGCAGCAGACTACCCAGAGCTTTCATGACTTGTACCACAAGATGATGTTGGAGCAACAATCAAAAGAAATAACTTTACCAAAGCTCAGTGCCCAGTGCGAGGTGAGAACTGGGGCTGGTGGGCCTCAGGACACCGGGCCTGAGCCCTGCGCTGATAGCCGGGGTCTCAGCAAGGTCTCCATGGTTCCTCATTGGCGTCTGTGCCAAACACTGTGTGTGAATGTCACCCAGAGGCCGGGAGGCAGCCAGTGGCGTTTAACGGGCACAAGCACCTTGGCTGGTGGGGATGTGTCAGAAAAGACCTTTCAGCGGACCTTTGCTGTTTTCTTTTTTTAAGCACTTTTTTTTTTTTTAATTTGAGAGAGAACAAGGGAGAGGGAGAAAGAGATAGAAACATCAATGATGACAGGGAAGCATCATTCAGCTGCCTTCCACACCACCCCCGCGGGGGATACCGCCCACAATCTAGGAATATGCCCTTGACCCGAAAGGAACCCAGGGCCCTTTAGTCCGAGGTCCGATGCTCTATCCACTGCACTAAACTGGTTAGGGCCTGACCTTTGCTTTGGCAGGGATGGGGCGGTGCATGGAAATAGCCAAGTGCCCTTTTCTCTGTCCTCTGGGCTGAGCTCTGTGCTCTGTGCTCCCGTGTCATTGCATTGAATTCTCGCGATGCCTTTGTGAGCTGGGGGGCACGTACTCAGACCTCTGAGGCAGAGGGTCTGGACTCCGTTTGATTGAAGCCAGAGCTTGGGCTTTCCTGCCCCTCCCACCTCAGCCCGAAATTCCTATCCAGCCCGTCATTTGTTTTATTGATGTCAGAGAGAGGAAGGGAGAGGGCGAGAGGGATGGAAACATCAGTGATGAGAGAGAATCTGTGATAGCTTCCTCTGCACGCTCCCTCCTGAGCTCCACAGCTCCTCCTGGGCGTGTTGCTTGAATAGGCATTTCACCAGGGACCTCCTGGTGCCTGGGAGGCCTCTCCACCCTCTGACCCACACCTGCTGGGCAACTTATCAATGAGATCGTTTACGTTTCTTTTGAAAATGGCTGTGAAGTCCCCAGAACCTGCTGTACATTTTGCACTGAGGCGCCTCTCAGCTCAGACTGGCTGCGTTTCAGTGCTCAGCGGCCACACGTGGGCAGGGGCCGCCCCATTGGCCGGTGCACCTGTCCTCCCCATGGCATTGGCTGTGTTGGTCCTGCCGACGGGTGTGGCTCCTACCGAAAAGGCCCTCTTGTGCACGTGGCCTTTCTTCTCTGGGAGCAGTTTCCCAGCAGTGGAGCCACAGGGGCCGTGGTGGGGGACACATTGTTGATCTCTGTTTCAGTCGCTCACCCTCTTGACTAAGGAGTTGAAAGAGGAAAGAAGGCAATTGTGGAGCGAAATTAACGCGGTGAAACAGCTGAGCAAGACTCTCCTGGAAGAGCATGCGGGCACCTGGCCTCAGAATAAGTAAGGGGGTGGGGTGACCGATGCCTGTCCCCACGGCTCCGGGCTTCCGGCTCCACGCCCAGCCTCCACGTTCAGGACAGAGAGCCCCCCTGGCGCACTGTCGTCCCCAGGGCAGGGCAAGGGGACAGACCACCTTCCCACTTTTCCTCTCCTTTCCCAGGAATGGTCTAGATTTCTGCAAGGAGGGGTGGTTGCATTTTGCTGGCTTCCAAGACATGGCCCACTGCCAGCCCCTTCTTCCTCTGCTTTTGAGTTAAGCTCCGTTTAAAAAATATAAGAGGTGAAGAGAGGCACCTAGGGGAGAGACCCAGGATCGCGGGATGAGCCTTTTCTGTGTCTGACTTCCCCATTTGATCTGGAGGGGGGGTTGTGGGTGCGCCGTGATTGTCCTCCCTCTGCTGACATGATAAGGACCTGACTGTGGCATAGACACTGCGAGGGGCACAGAACCTGTGACCCGGTGGCCACTCACCAGCAGGGGTGATGGGATTTGAGCAGTGTGTGCACAGCAGACAGATGGTGAGGAGCTCCATGGAGGTGTAGAAGGAAGCATGGTGGTGAGCATCGGGGTTCTCCTGCTGACCCGGATGGAGCCAGGGCCAGCCAGTGGGGCGGGACGTGGGGGGGCGAGAAGATGGAGCAGGGGTGGTCTGGGTGCAGGGAAGGCGCACCCAGTGGCAGGAGGGAAAGCCCGAGCAGGGGTGGTCTGGGTGCAGGGAAGACGCACCCAGTGGCAGGAGGGAAAGCCGGAGCAGGGAGCAATGAGATGTGGAAGGCGTCCATGCCTCGCTAAGGAGTGGGATTCGCTAGGAGTGAGTGTTTATGGGAGGCTGGTCTAGAGGCCGAGGGAGCTGCCTGAAATGAGGCAGGAGGGAGCGGCTTGGTGCTGGAAACCTTGTGGTTGGAAGTCAAGTAACTCGAGAGGCATCTGGTGGGCCCAGGGTGGCCTTCACCCCTCGGTCCTAGTGCTGCTGGACTGTCCTTCCTTGTGGTGGGGTATGGCTGGCCCTGAGGGACAGGGACCAGGTCACAGTGACCACAGGGTCCTGTCCCAGCACCCCGGGGTCAGGGTGCTGCTTCACCGTTCTCCCGGATTCTTCTGCTCGGCTCCAGCCGGCTCGCCACCCACTCAGGATGGCTTACCTGGAAAGCCACACTGTAGTTTGGGGCAGAAATGACTGTGGCCCGAGTTGGCTCTCTGTAACGCAGTGGGTACAAATGACCAGCGGAGGTTGGGCAGGTGCCAACTGGAAGCGTCGGGCTTTGGTACCCAGGGGATGATGTGGTGATGGTTTGCATTAGACAGTGTCTGCAGGAGGCCAGGGAGTTGGCTGGCTTCCTGAGCTGCTCCGAGGGGAGTCCTCCCAGCCCAGGGAGGGTTGCGGGGCCTGCGCTCAGTGAGATTGTGCGCCTCCTGGTGGGGGCCGGTCAAAGCAGACAGGGAGGCGCTCTAGCATAAGGCCAAGGAGCACGACTGTGGGAGGAGAAGGACACAGACTGGAAGAGCAGATGCTGAGCCAAGGGCGCTGGGAGCCCAGCGGGTTCGGTGGGCCTAGGCCCAGCGGTTTGTGAGTCATCACTTTCACTCTGCCTGCTTTATGGGGAGCTCTCGGAAAAGCCCCGGATTGGAGGGACCTGAGCAGCCTTTTGGCTGAAGGAGCCTGAGCTGCTGCCTCAATCCGGGGGACTCATTTTCCAGCAAGGAAACCAGGGTGTGAGCTCTCAAAGCCCAGGGATTTGTGATCCTGAGTTTCACATGGTTCGGGCCTTGCTCTCTTGAGATGAGGTCAGCCTGATCCTTGGGGCTTTAGCAGGTCTCCTCGCGTGTTAGGTTCCCAGGCCCACGCCACAGGCTTCCATCTCCATATCCCCACGTGGCGAGCATGAAGGTCCGGGATGTGAGTTGTTCTGAGCGGCACTAACGTAGACACGGTACAGAAAGGTGCTCTGTCACGAGTGGGGAAAGCCACCTGGAGCAGGGGCCAGGTCGGTGCGCCCACGCCACTTGCTTCCATCCCCGTATTCCCACGTGGCGAGCATGACAGTCATGAGCTCCGTGATGTCTGAGTCCCAGGGAAATGCCGGCCGTTCTGGGCCAGGTCCCAGCCCGGGCCGATAAGGCAGTTTACACATTTTATGTAAAACCGGATCGTTTTCTCTTTCTCCGCTGTTAACAGAGGCTCATTGAAGACGGTGCCTACAGGAAAGGCGGCAGAGCAGGAGGACATATTTGTAGACACCCATGAGGCCCAGGATCCTGCTTCCGGGATGTGAGTTGTTCTGAGGGGCAGTAACGTAGACAGGGAACAGAAAGGTGCTCGGTCACGAGTGGGGAAAGCCACCTGGAGCAGGGGCCAGGTCGGTGGGCCCACGCCACTTGCTTCCATCCCTGTATTCCCACGTGGCGAGCATGAAGGTCATGAGCTCCGTGATGTCTGAGTCCCAGGGAAATGCCGGCCCTTGTGGGCCAGGTCCCAGCCTGTGCTCATTAGTCAATATACACATTTTATTTAACATCAAAATGTTGCCGAAACCGATTTGGCTCAGTGGATAGAGCACGGGCCTGTGGACTGAAAGGTCCCCGGTTCGATTGCTGTCAAGGGCATGCACCTCGGTTGCAGGCACAGCTCCAGTAGTGGGTGTGCAAGACGAGGCTGATCGATGATTCTCTCATCGATGTCTCTAACTCTCTATCCCTCTCTTCCTCTCTGTAAAAAATCAGTAAAATATATTTTGAAAAAATAAATGAAAATAAATCAAATAGTTTTCTCTTTCTCCGCTCTTACAGAGGCTCACTGAAGCCAGTGCCTACAGGAAATGCGGAGGAGGAGGACAATGACAACTTAATGACAAAAGCTAAAGAGGCCAAGGAACCCGCTGCCGAGATGTGAGTTGTTCTCAGCGGCGGTAACGTAAACTCAGAACAGAGAGCTGCTCTGTCAGGAGTGGGGGCAGCCAAATGGAGCAAGGGCCTGTTTGGTGGGCCTCCACCTTCCCTTCGGTGGCAGGTCCCCTGTGCGAACGTCCCTCCCAGCTCTGAAAGAATGGAGTTTCTTTCTGTCCCGCCCTCGGGGGCATCCTCGGAGGGATGGCGAGTGCAGCTGGCCTTGAGCCTGTGGGAGGGGCCTGGAGTCTGTGGTTGAGAGCCACCGAAGTGGGACTGTCAGGCTGTGTCTCCAGGTTTCAGGACCTGGAACGCCGTGTTTCTGTTTGGGGAAGGAAGCTTGGGCCGGACACCTGGGCCAGCACCTCTGGTCTTCAGGCTTCCCTCTTGGGCTTCCCTACATTTCTCTGGGCCTCAGGGTGGCTCACCATCACCTACCCTTCTGCAGAGCAGCAGCCCAGCGGGGGGCCAGCTTGGTCCCTGAGACTGCCAGGCTCAATCCAGCAGGCCTTCCCCTGGGCCCCGGCCTGAGCCCCAAGAGCTGGGCCTTCAGGTTGTCCTGCCCCAGCCCAGCCTTGAGGTCAGATCACCATGAATCCCGCAAGGCCTCCTGCGGACATCCCAGAAGCTCAGCATTTCCCAGCCAGCCTCCGCCCGGCCCTGGAGTGGATAGCACATCAAGGCAGCAGTGGGGAAAGGGAGGGAGCACTGAGGGAGCACGGTGCTGCTCCGCTGCAGAGCCGGGATTGACCCAGATGCGGTTCTTCCTGTGACATGAGAATGCCATTTGCAGTTAGCTGCAATGATTACCCTTTAAGTTCACTGCTTCCATTTATTTATTTTTATTTCATTTTATTTATTCTCTATAATAAAAGGCTAATATGCATCTTGTGCGCTCACCGGGAGTTTGACCAGGGAACGGGGACAACCAGCCAACGGCCTGCGGTCCCTCCTCCAGGCAGGCCAGGCCAGATGGGGCCCGGTATCGGGTTGGGCCGGCCAAACCCCACCCATGCACCAATTGGTGCACTGAGCCTCTAGTCTATATATTTGGAAAAAACATTTTTATTGTTTTCAGAGAGGAAGGGAGAGAGAGAAACATCAATGATGAGAGTGAATCATTAATTGGCTGCCTCCTGCACGTCCCACATGGGGAAGTAAGGCCGAAACCCGGGCATGTGAACCTTGAGCAGAATGGAACCCAGGACCCTTCAGTCCAGAAACCATTACTCTATCCACTGAGCCCAACTGGCTAGGGCTATTTTAAGTTTTTTTTAAAAACTTAAAAACATCCCACGTGGGGGTGGGAAAGAGAGAGAGAGAGAGACATCAATATGAAAGAGACACACTGAATGGTTGCCAGCCCACACCCCCCCACTGGGCCCAGGGATAAATCTGTAACTCAGGTACATGCCGGTGACCCAGAATCAAACCCTTGACCCTTGGGTGCTCGGGCCAGTGCTCTAACCCCTGAGGCACGCCTGTCAGTGTTCACTCTTTTTCATCCAAATGACCCACTGGGCCTGCCCTCTTGCCCCCTCACCCGAATTCCTCACTGCGGGGAAGGGGCAAAGTCTGCCCGCCTGTCCCACGTACTATTCGCTTTAGCCGGAACTGAGGAGGTCCTGCTCTTATGGAAATGGCCCTTGGATGCACAATTGCCAGCACAGCCAGCTGAGCACGGCACCTGTTCCGGTGCCTCCCAGGGACCCAGAGTGGAGGCTGCATGGGAAGTTCTGGTTCCCGAGAGAGAGGCTAGTGTGGTTTCTGCCACCGGGAACGCTTCTCCCCTCCCTGGGTCTGTGCGAATGAACTGCAGATGGTGTCCCATGCCCTGAGGCCACATGCGATGATCATGGTGCTGGTGACACACGCTCGTGGGAACCTGGTGCTGAAGCCCAGGTAACGGCCACTTTCCCGGCTGAAGGGGCAGCGAGGGTTGGCATGTCCTGAACCTCTGCTGCTAATAGGAGGAAGCGCAGGAGTCGACTAAGAGCCTTCCTCAGATTCTTCCAACGCCAGAGACACGGCTCAAGAGTACCAGCCAAGTCACCCGCAGAGAGTGCTCCCGGGTCCCCGGAGGCCACCCCAGCCGGCTCGGGCCGGCTGGAAGACAGAGACGCGGGCAGTGAGCCCCTGCCAAAAGGTAGGAGGCGCTGGCCTGGCTGTAGGAGGGCAGTGAAGGGGAGGATGGCAGGCCTCCCTCGTGGGCAGGGCAGAAGCATCGAGAAGCCAGCTGGGAGTGCACACGTGTGCTTGGAGGCTGAAAGGGGTGCTCCGCACACACCCACCCACGTCGGGCCCCTTACGTGTGTGGACACCCAGGTAGAGAATGTGAACCCCCGTCTCTGTTGTGGTGGTTTCGTCCCAGAACCATTTAGTCCCTTCAGCAGGAGAAGCCTCCCCGTCACGGACACTGTGGTGGGTCCTCGAGTATCCAGAGCGGATCTCCGACAGTTACCACAGAGACAAGCTCAGGAGAGCATGTTTGTGGGCTTCCTGGTCTATGCCAGGCCTCGGATTAGCCATTTCTGTAGGGAGATCCCACACATGTAACACGTCATGGACATCTGCCGGGTCTTCAGCAAGGCTCGGGCTCTGCTCTTCCCGGGCCTCTAAAAGCAGACGGGGTTCTCCTCTCCCCCTGACCCGGCCCTGAGTCCTCCCACCAGGGGCCGCGCATTTAGGACTGTGGCGGGCATGAGCCAGAGGTGCCAGGGTTTTCTAGCTGCATGTGCTGCTTGCGTTTCCTGGGACCTAAGAGGCTGGCAGCTGTGAGCTGCCCCATTTCATGCTCATAAAAAGAAAATGAATGGGCGGTGGCAGTGACGGTTTTGTCAGCATTGCCAGCTTGCTGACAGTGACTGTGAGAGTGCCCCGACTGCATCCTGGTTTCAGAGAAGTGCCGTGTGGTGGAGGGGGGAGGGGGAGATGTTCATCTTACAACCGACTGAAGAGAGCCATCGCCTTAAATGTGGTTTAGTTTTCCAATTCACTTGGAAATATCATTTTATTGGTTATTCTATCTAATTAAAGAGTGATATGCAGATTGATGTATCTCTGCCACACCAACAAGCCATGCCCACCATCCTATCAGGATCGAGTATGCAAATTAACCCAACCAAGGTGGCTGCGGCCACAGAGAGAGCAGAAGGCTTGGGTTTCTCCGGCAATGGAGGAAATCAAGCTTTCTGCCTGCCATGGTCTGCCTTGGCTTCTGCCAGTGCCTACAAAGTTTCAGTTATAGAGGATAAAGGAATCGCAGATACCAGGACCTCCTCTTGGGTTGATAGGGGGCGTGGCCTGCATGCAAACCACAAAAGGCCCCTGGCCCAGGCCACCTCACACCTCAAGGGAACCACCACCCTGGTCCGAGGCACCCTTCAGGGCAAACCAGCCGGCCCCCACCCGATCACCAGGCCTCCATCCTGTCTAATCCTCTCATCTAATAAGTGAATAATATGAAAATTGACCGTCAAGCCAACATTCAAAATGGCTGCCCCATTGTGGTCAAAGATGACTGACCTCATGTGGACACAAGATGGCCACCACATGATGGCCAGCAGGGGAGGGCAGTTAGGGGCGTTGAAAACTGTAGGCGAGGGCAGTTAAGCGTGACCAGGCCAGCAGAGGAGCGAAGTGGGGGGGCGACTGGAGGAAAGGGCAATTGGTGGGGGGGGGGACCTAAGCCTGCAGGGGAAAGCAGTTGTGAGCATTAGGCATCAATCCGGCTCACAGGGGAGTGGTTAGGGGGTGATTAGGATGGCAGGCAGAAACAGTTGGGGCCAGTCAGGAAGGCAGGCAGGCAAGCAGTTGGGAGCCAGCAATCCTGGATTGTGAGAGGGATGTCCGACTGCCCACTTAGGCCTGATCCCGTAGGCAGTCGAACATCTTCAGATTGGAGAGGGTGCAGGCTGGGCTGGGGGACACCCCGCCCCCTGTGCACGAATTTTCTGCACCGGGCCTCTAGTTCACCCGAAAACCCGCCAAACGCGCGCCCTGGGAAAGTACAATTTGCTGAAGGACACTAGGACTTTCTGAAGACGGGGCCAGGCCTGAGACTCGTGCGCTCCCAGGGGCTGGCATTACAGGACCCGACAGGACCCAGGGCCTGGGACAAGCCGCCCTGTGAGCGTGACTGGCGCACCAGCTGTTCCGGGGGGCCGTCGCCACTTCAGGTCCTGCTTTGTGGCTCGAGATGCAGCCATGAAGTGTTCGCTCCCGGACCCACTGTCTGGGGACTGGTGCTCGCATTCCCAGCCTCTCAGGAAGCGAATTAGGTGAAATGCTCACGTGCAGGTAAATGATCATGAAGCTTATTGCTTATTGACATTGTTTTATCTAGAGGGTTCTGTAGCCTCAGGTTTTCATACTGGCCCTTCAAACTCTTTGACATGTATCACGTCAACTCCTGGGATTGGCTAAGTTGATTAGTGAGCTATAATCAGCCTAACTGAGTTAGCAACACTTTCTGAGAAAGAACTGCTTGACAGGTCCAGCTGTGGTTGGATCCATGAGTGAGCAGGCCTGTGGTTGATGTTAGTAACAGCAGCCGCGCGATGGTGCTTTCTGGGCTCAGCGGCCTTTCTGTAGGTGACCCGCCTAATCTGTCTCCTTGAGTCTAACCGCAGGGTGAGCTGGGCACGCTTCCTGTCCCCTGTTCAGAGCCGGGAAAGTGAGGCTTGACAAGGGTAAGCACTGGCCAGAGGACAAGTGTTGGAGCTGGGTTCCGAACCGGGCCTGACAGATTACGGGCCCGAGCTCTTAGCCTCTGTGAGCAGGGCCTGCACTTCAAGCTGCTTTGGTCCCTGAAGATGCTACACCATCTTGGGGCACCAGCACTGAATAGCGGGTCCCTTCTCCTTTGGTGTGAGCTGTGGCCAGCAGGTGGTGCTGTGGGGACAGGAATAACAGGGGTGCAGCCCTGCACTTGAATCCTCAGGGAGAACTGGGAGAAATCCCTTCTCTTCATCCATGGACATGAGGAGTTGAGGAAGTCAGACCACTCGCCTGCTCTCATGAGACTATGATTTGAAGGTTGTGAAAGGCTAACCTAGAGGAGAAGATGTGTCGGGATCTAAACTGCGATGATCCTTGATTTTGAGGGTGTTTGGGTATGAAATAGAGGTAGACATTTTCTGTTTTCTTTTCTTTTTAAAAAATATATTTTATTGATTTTTTTTATATAGAGAAGAAGAGAGAGGGATAGAGAGAGAGTCACCGATCAGCCGCCTTCTGCACACCCCCCACTGGGAATGTGCCCGCAACCAGGGTACATGCCCTTGACCGGAATCGAACCCGGGACCTTTCAGTCCGCAGACCGACGCTCTACCACTGAGCCAAACCGGTTTTGGCAGGAAAATATATTTTTAAAATAAAATTGTAAAAAAATAAAAAGAATCCTGAGTGAGCCCTGCCCGTGTGGCTCAGTGCTGATAGCATCACCGGACCAACGGGGCACAACTTTGCTTTCCAGTCAGGCGCACATACCTCGGGTGCAGGATTGATCCACAACCACGGTTGGGGTTTGTGAGAGAGGCAACCGGTGGATGTATCTCTATCGCATCCATGTTTCCCTCTCTCTCTCCCTCCCTGCACCTATGTCCTCCCTTCCCCTCTCTCTCTAAAGATCAATGAAAACTATACCCTCCCAGGAGGACTTTTTACAAAGAAGTATTATGACTGAGTAGTCGGGTGGACTGCGTCACTGCATGCAGCAGGCCAGAAACCTGCCCTAAGTGTCCCAAGGTCTTTGCGGAGGAGCAGGAGTTGGTTGTGTGTGAGCCAAGTTGTCAGGGAGCCTGTCTCTAAAATGGATGAGTAAGCCCAGCTGGCGAGGCTGCGTCGGTTGAGCATCGTCCCGTGAACCAGGAGAACACCTTCTGATTCCCGGTCAGGGCGCAGGCCCGGGATGCGGCTCCATCCCCAGTACGGGGCGTGCAGAAGACAGTCGATCCATCTTTCTCATCAGTGATGTTTCCATCTCCCTCTCCCTCCCCCTCTCTGACAATCAATAAAAACACATTGGCCCAAAACATGGAGGAGTAAGAAAAGCCGAGCCCTAAATCGATAAACGCCTTGTTTAATAACGTCACCCGGTGACACGGGAAAGTGGTCTAACGCGTCGTCTCCTCCAGCAACACAGGGTTCTCTTCTGGAGCTCCACAGAGCACCGGCTCCAGGCGCCACTCCGGGGGCTCAGTGGAGTGAGAGCACAAGTGACTCACCGAGTCCTGGTTCGGGGTGGGCCGTGGGGAATGTGGCATCTCTCCTGGGCCGGACAGGATTCTGATTGTCCAAGTACATTTAGCGATCGTAGCGTCATTGGTCATTATTCAATTCATTCATTTGCTATTTTCTGTGTTTTTTTTCTTATCTTTCCTCCCTTGGCTTAACAATTTAGCAACCGGGCAACAAAAGAGTGCCTTTTGGAGCAGGAAGAAGAAGGACAAAGTCAAAGACCAGCCTCCCAGAGCCAGATCGACTTTGTCTAACCTGCTTTGTTGCTGCAAGCGTTAAAGTGCCCCCCCACCCCACCGCCCTAACTATCCTCTCCCTTTTTTCCGACCCCGAAGATTTATTATCCTTCCCCTTTATCCCTTTCTTGACCATATACCCTTTATTTCTGAAAATTTAAAAAAAACAACAAAAAAAAGACAAAATCAACAACAACAAACAAGCCCAAAGAAAATCAGTACTTATGGAAGAAAAAAAAAGATCCCATAGCAAATGGAAACCTCTATCGCCATGACAACAAGGCCACATCAAAGCCAAGGAGCCGCCATCGGTGTGCCTCACTAACTTCTGTGTCGTCTACTTGGACTCCGGCACTGGCCCTGCTTCCTGGGCTGCCCCGGCCTGCTCCTGCCTCCGCCGGGCTCCCGGGGCGCACTGGGAAACGCGAAGTGTCTCTGGCTTGGCTGCTGTCTGTCCATCTCCGCCTCGCTCTCCCCATGGTGAGTTCACGCACTGGATGCCTGATTTCAAGTGGTAACACGAGGTGCTTCCGACCTCACGGTGGGGTGTACACCTTGAGGAGCTGAGGGGCAGGGGGCAGGTCCTGGCGGAGTGAGGAGAGGGCCTGCAGTCCGCACAGTGGGAGGGCTCCGGGCACACAGCCCCCGGGCTGCCTGGAGCCGGACGCTGTGCAAAACAGCCTTGTCCTCCTGCTCCTGGAACTCCAGCAGCGTGCACTTGCCACTTGGGTTTGGAGAGCACATCTTGTCCCAGTGCGAGGGAGCTGGAGGCCTTTTAGGGGTTTTCCCTCATGGTTTCTTAAAATTAGGGTTCTGTTTGCCTTTGATAAGAGTATTGTTCACGACTAAATGCACAGATTGCAGAAAAGCACAAAACACAAGGTGAGCTCCTTGTGCAGTAAAGGCACCATGCGGAGATGAGGACTTCTTAAGCCCACGGCTGTTGGGGTGGCCACCGACTTGGTTCTCAAGTCCTCAGGGTGCCGTCCTGGCCCGTGAGGCCCGGCACACAGGTCTCGGGGGTCCTGAGCGGACACGGGTCAGGGTGCTTTTAGGTCAGGGACCTGAGGACACAGCGTCACACAGCAGCTGTGCCCAGGACTTCATGTGCTGGCCTTGTGCCTACATTTGGTGGAGCCTCGTGAGTTGGTCCTTCACGTTCTCCCAGCTGCTCAGGGCCCGCGCTGTGAGCGAGGGTTAGAGCGAGGGCCGGCCTCCCGGGGCCTCGGCTCAGGTCTGCGGCCAGGGCCTCCCGCTCAGACCACGGCCGTGAGGCACAGCCCCGCTTTTGTCCCGGCTCCGTGCCCTGCTGCCTCTGCTCTAGGCCTCCGTGTGGTCGCCACCTTGGCATGGGATGAGGCAGCCCATTTCTCACCGCCCTTCTCTGCCCCAGGCCCTGGGCACCTAATACTGACGGGAGCCCCCCGCCCCCCGGGAGGCAGCCTGGACTGCACACAGGCCTCTGCTGCCCCAACCCCAGCGCTGGCGTCCTGGCCAAGGCGCTGTGTGTGCTGGGGCCACGCTGGGCTGTGAGCAGGCCCAGCAGGAGCGGGAACTTTGGGGCTGGCCATGTGGCCTGCGCAGGGGCCGCCCTGGGGGGGGGGCTCTCCGAGGACCCTCCGGTCCTCACTCCCGCCTCTCTGTCCTGTTCTCTTCTCTCTAGGACACTCCCAGTTGCCTGATAACCTTCCAAGGTGCCTGGTCAGAACCACCACGCTCTCCCTACCACTGACCACCGGCGACCAGCAGGCCCAGCTGCCAGGAGAGGAGGGAGGACACCTCCAGCTCTGTGCCCGCAGGAGGACTGCCAGTCCCTCCGGGAAGCTGCTGGAGAGGGCCAGCATGTAAAGCCCAGCTTGAGACCTGCTGAGGCCGAGGCCCCCCCAGTGCACTGAGGCAGCCCGCCTCCCAGAGCCTGTTTCTGGACAGAGCCGGACGCCACGCGGCTGCCCGACCGCCCACACAGCGGCCCGCGGGCGCTTCCCTGAACAGGTTCGTCAGCCTGGCCTCGGCCTGGCTGCTTGGGGCCCGCGGGCCAGAGGCCTACAAACAGGAGTCTCCCTGCAGCCGGAGGTTCTGAGGCCTTGGGGGCAGACAACCAGCCAGCCACCCCCTGCCTCTCCTCCTTCAGCTCCTTCAGGGCCTGGGCCCCACTGCTGACCCCTGGACAGAAGGTCCTTCTCACTGGCTCCCCCAAAGGAAGAGAGGCTGGCTCCTCTGCTGCCCTCCGCCACAGCCCGCCATGGCCACAGGAGGCGGCGGCTCCAGCCCAGCACCGCGCAGCCCCGGCTGCCGGGACCAGCGCCAGCCCCGACACTCAGGGCAGGTGGCCCCGTGGC
This sequence comes from Nyctalus aviator, assembly GCA_036971965.1. Classification (NCBI taxonomy): domain Eukaryota; kingdom Metazoa; phylum Chordata; class Mammalia; order Chiroptera; family Vespertilionidae; genus Nyctalus; species Nyctalus aviator. The sequence goes on from CM072922.1 coordinate 2,021,499, forward strand.
CCCTTCCCCGCGGACCTCAGCCCTCCGAGGGGACGGGTCCAGGGCAGGAGCACAGAGAGGGGCTCCCTCCACTAGATCATACAGGGATCCCGACATGGCTCCCCGCCAACGGCCCCTGAGGACATGGGTCCTGGGAACAAGAGGCGGCAGAGAGCAGGCGGCAGCCCCACAGCAGCGTGGGCCCGGCAGACGGCGTCTGAGGATGGAGCGTGGCCGTGGCGACTCGTCTCCGGGCCCCGCGGCTCCTGAACCTTTCGAACGCCGACCAGCCTTCTGACCGCCTGGGCCCCTCTCCCATCCACCTGAGGGGCCGGGATCGCTTTCGGAACGAGGAAGGCTTCCATCCATCCGTTAGTGACAGCGCTGTGCCAGCCCCAGGGTCACTCTCCCACCATGGCAGCATGCGCCTGCCCCTCAGCCACTGTGCTTTAAGGTGTCCCCCCAAATGTATGTAGTACAGGCTGCTCCCCAAATGTATGGTACTACAGGTGTCCCCCAAATACTATATGCACCCGGCGTGTCCCCCCAAATGTACACACAGTTTAACAGATGATACCTCCATTTTCACTCCTTTTCAGGTTAACGGATTTGACGGGTTGGGTGACGCCAGACTAAGCTTTGAACAAAGAAGATGTATCCTCTGGACTTCCTTTTGGGGACACATACAGGGTGAAGGGTCTGGTCCCGCCCGGGCCACAGTGCAGGCATCCAGGGCCGCTGTGGACAGAGGATGCGCAGAAACACGACCACAGCGATTCTCGGTGTTTGCGGTTCCATTGCTTCCTTCGCAGCAGCGCCTGGACCAGACTACCGCGGCCATGCAGCCCAAACATCAAGAATCGCTCCTTGGGTTCGGGGTTTGTGCGCATCTCTTCCAGCAGCTGCCCTGGATTCCTCGCCTGCTGGGCGTGGGTCCCTAAACTTTAACTTGTGTGTGTCCCCGTAGAAAGCCTCATGGAGAAATGTTCTTCATCCAAATCTTAGTCTGTCTTCACCCATTTCTTCAAGTCGGGTAAACCTGAAAAGGAGTGACAATTAAGTGCTTTAGTGCTTGTTAAACTGTGTACATTTTGGGGGGACACTATATTTCCACTCAGTGGGGTGCTATTTCCACCATGTGTCTAACCTTGGTATACCTTTTTGGGGGGACACCCTATATTTACATCCTGTGAGTGTCCTTTTCCATCTGACCTCTGTACCTGTTTTGGGGGATACCCTATATTTACATCCTGTGAGTGTCCTTTTCTATCTGGCCTCTGTACCTGTTTGGGGGGACAGCCTATATTTCCATCCTGTGAGTGTCCTTTTCCATCTGGCCTCTGTACCTGTTTGGGGGGACAGCCTATATTTATATCCTGTGAGTGTCCTTTTCCATCTGGCCTCTGTACCTGTTTTGGGGGACAGCCTATATTTATATCCCGTGAGTGTCCTTTTCCATCTGGCCTCTGTACCTGTTTGGGGGGACAGCCTATATTTCCATCCTGTGAGTGTCCTTTTCCATCTGGCCTCTGTACCTGTTTGGGGGGACAGCCTATATTTATATCCCGTGAGTGTCCTTTTCCATCTGGCCTCTGTACCTGTTTGGGGGGACAGCCTATATTTCCATCCTGTGAGTGTCCTTTTCCATCTGGCCTCTGTACCTGTTTTGGGGGACAGCCTGTATTTACATCAATTGGCGTCAATCTTTGCCACGGGAAGTCGCACCTGCTGTATGTCTGTGACCAGGTGCCTGCACGTTCGGGTCCTGTTGTTCCTGCGGTGCTCTTCCTGGGATGGGGTCGGCCTGGTGGCGGTATTCTAGAAGGTTTTCCTTTGGAGCTCATGTGCTGAGCACCGACAGGCTTTTCTTCCGAGTGTTTGGAGATTGTACTGAGCAGCCTGTAGGGCGGATCCAGGATGGCTTGTAATAAAGTGAGGTGGAGTAGAATTGAGTTTTTAATAAAGTGTGTTGGCGTAGAATTGAGTCCTCGTTTTCCTCTCCGCGCATCACTGGCAGCGATGTCGGGGCTCCGGGCTCCCCGAGTTGGCCCCCAGGCTCCTGGGCCCTGGAATGCAGACCTCCCGGGGCCAGGCGATCAGAGGATGAGGAAGGAGGCTTCCTGTTCACCAGGCAGCAGCCGTCCCATCCTGGGTGTGTTGTAAGCTCATGTGAGTTTAATCCATTTTGATTTGGGGTTTATAGCACAGCAGGAGCTCAGCTCCAGACCATCCTTTGGATTTTCCAAGGCTACTCCACTGGGAAGAGGCAGAGGAGGGAGGGAGGCACCTGAGATCCCCCGACCCACTCTCATGGCGGGCTGTCCAGCTGCCACCTGCGTGACCCTTCCTTCCTCACCAGCCTCTGCTGGCAGGTGCCTCCTCGCCCTCTTTCCCGGGGCCCAGCTCCTGTGGGAGCCGCACTCAGCGCGCCGCCCTCCCCGTGCTGGACCCAAACTGAGCGCAGGCCCTGCAGGCCGCCTCCCCTGGCCTTGGGCTGCTGCAGGGTTTGACTCTGGCCAGGCCGCCCCCCCCCCCCCCCGGGAGCTCTCAGCCTCTGTCCCTGACTCTATCCCGCCTGGGACAGCTCTCCAGGGCTCCCACTGGCCAGCCCCTGGGCCCCTCCCCACCCCCTCCACAGACACTCACTGAAAGCTTCCTGGGTGCTGGCTCCCGGGTTGCACCGTGCAGGCAGTCCCCCCTCACCCGCCCCCTCTGCAGGGCTGACCACCTGCACCCCTAGCACTGACCACTCCTGAGCTTCAGGCCTGAGGTCGGCTGCCTCGGACCCCCTGCCCGGGCTGCAGGCTTCCCCCTCTCCCCCTGCCTCCTCTGGGCTCCCTGCTTACCCAAGGCACCAGCTGTCCATCACAGAAGCCCAAAGCCTGTGGTGCAGGGGGGCCCCTCCTCTCTCCGCTTCCCACAGGTGGTAGCTCCCCTGAACTGGGAATGGGTCTGGAATCTGCCTCCCACTTAGCTGACTGTTCTCATCCCAGGACCCCGACACCCCTGTCCCTGGGTCTTGGCAGGGACTTGCCAACCGGTCTGCCTGCCTCCCACAGCTCCTCAGCCCCATGGCACCTCTGGGCATCCACCCAGTGACCTTCCTCTTTGAACTTCCCTCCCTCAGCCTCCACACTAGCTACACCCATCCCTCTGAGGACTAGGTGCTCCCTGGGGCTCACCAATGAGTGCACCCCATCTGCTATCACCCCTCCCCCAGCCCCAGACCAGCTGGTGCACACCCACAGCTTTCCCTGCAATCTTCCCCGAGGCTGGGAGCACCTCTAGCCCAGGCCTCCCTGGGAGCCTCCAGACCTGTTCCAGCTTGGATGTCCCAAGACACCGCCAACCCTAAATGCTAAGAGTGCGGCAGATTCCAGACCATTCCCAGTTCCGGAGAGTAGCACCTATGAGAAGTGGAGAGAGGAGGGGCCCCCCCTGCACCACAGGCACCAGCTGTCCATCACAGAAGCTCAATCCCCAGGGGGTAGGGGGGTGACGGAGGCAGCCAATCAACTATTCTCTCATCATTGATGTTTCTATCTGTTCCTCTCCCTCTCCGTTCCTCTCTGAAATCAATAAAAATATATTTAAAAAAGAACAAGAAGGAAAAAAAAACAGAGGTGCCCACATCACTGGGAGCGTGTCAGGCAGGCACCCTGTGGGCCCCTCCAGAGCGGGCAGCTGCGGAAGAGCCTCCTGGGCAGGACCTGGGTCTGCAGTCAGGCGGAGGCAGAGCAGACCGCCTGGCAGAGGTGGGGGAGGGGGGGCGCTGTGGGATGGCTGCAGGTTCAGGTGGACGGGGCAGCACAGGGACCCCCAGAATGAAGTCGCTGGGGTCCTGGGCCTGTGGGCAGGAGGGAGGTGCCAGCCTGTCCCGCACTGTGAGAGATGAGGCCCCTGCTTCTCCCCAGGAGTCAGCCGTCCCGCTGGCTGCCCCTCTCATCTCTGGCCACACAGCTGGGCTCACTCAGGCCAAGCAAACCCCGCCTCCCTTCCCCCCCCCCCCCTGTCCCCCCGAGGGGACCTGGGGAGCCCAGGCTCCTGGGTGCTGGCTGTGCCTGCCCATGGCCATACCTGATGCGCCCAGCTCTGTGCTGCGCAGGGCACCGGGGCGCCAGGCCCAGAGCGTTGGTGGAGGAGGGGCCGGGGCCTCAGCTCCCGGAGCGCAGAGACCCTGTGAGGCCTGGCCAGCCCGGAGCCAGGACCTGGGCGCCATCCCCGCCAGCCGGGCCCCGTGAATCCGCCTGGCCCTGCTCTGGTGTCTGCCCTCCTTCAGGGAGCCCCCCCCCCGCCCCCGCTTCCTCCCACCACTGGGCCCTGAGCCAGACCTACTGGGCCCCGGCTCTCATCTGAGGGGTTTTTCCTGTGTGTCCCTGGCTTCAGCTGCGGCTGGAGGGAGAGGACCCGCTGTCTACAACAGATCTCACCCTTGGCAGAGCCCGCTGGTGGGCAGGTGGGCGGCGCTGTGGGCCGGAGAACCCCTCCAGGGGGGAGCCGCTCTGTCCCGGGGGAGGGGGGATGGGCAAACTCTCCTCCCTCCCTGCCCCCCTGCACCTGAGGGGCTGGAGCCCCCAGGGCAACTAGACTGCTTCCTGCCTGGTTCCTGCCACCTGCTGAGCAGCTGAGCCAGGCCTGCTCTGCGCCCGCCCCTCCCGCCAGCACTAAGGGGGGTGAGCCCTCTGCTCAGTCCGCACCCCCAGAGCCTTGCCTCTGGCCACGGCAGGTCACCTGTTCCCTCTTCCAAGGCTGTGTGTGCACCTAAGAAAGTGGAGCTGGTCACAGGAAGGAAGTCCCTGTCTCCGCCCCGCGGCTCCGGCGGCTCCTGGGGCCCCGTGCTGAGTGGGTTTGCTGGGACCCACTCCTGACTCACCAGCTCCAGGAGGCCTGGCGGGGAAGGGCCGTGCCCGGTGCAGACACCCGTCCCCCCACCAGGGGGCAGAGCGGCTCAGGGCAGAGGAGCGGCTGGTGGTGGTGCCTTCCAGGCTTGTGTGCAGACAGGACTTTGGCAAAGCCCAGGTGGCCGGTCCCGGGGGCGGCTCTCCGAGGCTCCCCTTGGGGAGGGGCCCCCTCCCAAGAGCTTTCTCTGTGGCCGTGGTTCCTGTCGCCCCCTAGTGTCCGGGACGCTCACCGTGAGGCTGTGTGCACCCACCATCCTGCGCAGTCCGGGCCACGGAGACCCTGGAGGTGGCCACACCTTGGCCGCCCGTCCCGGCTGTGGGAGCTGGTGGCCTCTGGGGGACCCGGGCTGCACCAGCACCGGAGCACACAGGGAGGGCTGGGCAGTCTGGACCCCATGCCCTCATCCCCACAGTCAGGTGACCAGGGGTCCGGGTGGGTGGTGCGGACAGCGGGCACAGGGGTGTGTCAGCGGGACAGCCCTTTTATATACGTCAGAGGCCGGGGCCGAGCACCGGGTGGGGGTGCCCTCGGCCTGGCCTGCGGTGTCGGGCCGAAACCGGCTCTCGGACATCTCCTGGGGTCCTGGACTGCGAGGGGCGCAGCCTGGCTGAGGGAGCCCGTGAGTGTATCATTTCATGCCCAGCCTCTGGTATCAAACAAGACATGTAGCCGAAGCCGGTTTGGCTCGGTGGATAGAGCGTCGGTCATCCGGAGGAAGGCCAGGCGCCTCCGCTCGCCGGGTCCTGGCTGCTCAGGCTGCCCGGCCGCGGGGGACAGAACCGAGGCGCCGCTGCGTCCGAGGAGCCGCTCTGAGTGGAGCCCGAGCAGGAAGTGCACGCGTCTGACACGCAGTTCGCTGAACGTTCACATGGCACAGGCTCCTGAAACCGATGCGCAGGCCGTGACCATACAATCTCCACCGCACGAGCCCGCGTGGCCCCTCGGAACTATTCCGCCTGGCCCTCCCCCTGCAGCACCCTCCCCTCCTAGCACACCTCCCCTCCACCCAGTGCCCTCCCCCCCCCAGAACCCCCTCTCCCAACCAGCACCTCTCACCCAGCCAGCACCCTACCCCCCCAGCACACTCTCCCCAGCAACTCTCACCCACCCAGCATCCGTCCCCCCAGGAACCTCCCCCCCAGCACCCTCCCCTCCCAGCACCCCTTCCCCCCACTCAGCACCCTCCCCCCCCCAGAACCCCCTCTCCCAACCAGCACCTCTCACCCAGCCAGCACCCTTTCCCCCAGCACCCTCCCCCCCAGCACCTCTCACCCACCCAGTATCCCTCCCCCCAGCACCCTCCCCCCCAGCACCTCTCCCCCAGCACCCTCCCCCCAGCACCTCTCACCCACCCAACACCCTCCCCCCAGCACCTCTCACCCACCCAACACCCTCCCCCCCAGCACCTCTCACCCACCCAACACCCTCCCCCCCAGCACCTCTCACCCTCCCAGCATCCCACCCCCCACTACACTCCCCCCCAGCAACCCCTCTCCCACCCAGCACCTCTCCCCCACACCCAGCATCCTCTCACCCACCCCAGCACCCTCCCACCCACCCTAGCACCCTCTCCCCCACCCAGCACTCTCCCCCACACCCAGCACCTCTCTCCCACACCCAGCACCTCACCTCCACTCAGCTCCCTCTCCGCAACCCAGCACCCCTACCCCCTCCCAGCACCCTCTCACCCACCCTAAGCACCCTCTCACCCAGCACCCTCTCACCCACCCAAGCACCCCCTCCTCCACCAGCACCCTTTCACCCACCCAGCACCTCTACCCCACCAGCACCCTCTCCCACACCAGCACCCTTTCACCCACCAGCACCTCTACCCCACCAGCACCCTTTCACCCACCAGCACCTCTACCCCACCAGCACCCTCTCCCACACCAGCACCCTCTCCCACACCAGCACCCCCCACCTGCCTCTCAGTGGCATCAGGTGCCAGAGGTAACGGCCAGGCTGGAGACCACCGGGGCTCTCACCCCAGCCCCGGGCAGGCCCTCCGCCAACCGCAGACCTGGCGCCTCCCTCCCCTCCCACAGGTGCCTTGGCGATGCCCCAACATCCTGGTACAAGGACGCAGGCGCCCGCTGCTGACTCTTTAAAACTGATGTTGGCAGGGAAGGGAGAGGGGGAGAGAGGGAGGGAGGGACATTAGTGATGGGGAGAATCACCGATCGGCTGCCTCCTGCACACCCCCACCCCCAATGGGATGGAGCCCGCAGCCCGGCCTGTGCCCTGACGGGGAATCGAACCCTGACCTCCGGGGTCCTGGGTCGCCCTCAGCCACCGAGCCCGCGGCCGGCGGCGGGATATCGGAAAGTCCCTGCGAGCCCGCGTCGCTGAACAGTGGGGAGTGTCTGGTCCGGCGGGATTCTCTGAGGGAGGCGGGGGGGGGGGGGCGGCATGTGCACACAGCAGAGGCCAGCGGCCCTTCCCCAGGGGGCATTCCTGAGGCCATGGCCTGGCCTGCCCCTCTGACCGCCCCACCCCTCCCCGGAGGGCCGGCACTCTGGCTCCCAGGCAGCTGGTGGCGGTACTGAGCCGCTTTCCCTTCGCCTTTATGCTGGGCTCTTCTGCTTTGCTCCAGTCTCAGAGGAGAGGATGGTCGCAGGGGGCACCGCTGCCCACTCCAGCACCGGGTGGCGAGGCCTCCGCACGCAGCTGGCCCGGAGGGGCTGCGAGCCTCGCCCCGGCCGCCAGCAGCTGGCAGCCTCAGGCTGCACCCGGGCAGGTGCTGAACCCCCACGCGTGCGGCTGAGTGCCAGCCCGAGACACTGCTGTGCCCGCGGGGGGCCCTGTGTCTGTGCAGCTGAGCACACAGGCGTACAATGTGCCTCTGGCGATGTTTTCGGTTGTAGCTCAGCGATACCCGGAGGACAATAGGTTCAGAGGCTGTGAGTGCGTTCTCGTTGCTGTGATGGCTTCACCCACTCCCCCCGGCAGTGCCTTACCCCTGGGAAAGGAACCACTCAATGGCTGCCCCTCCTCCCCCCCCCCCGCCCCCGTCCTCCCTGCCCCCTTCCCTGGCCGCCACCATTGTGCTTCCTTTTCTTTTTAAAATCTATTTTTATTGATTTCAGAGAGAAAGGGGGGAGAGAGAGAGAGAGAGAGAGAGAGAGACAGACATCAGTGATGAGAGAACCATGGACGGGCTGCCTTCTGCACGCCCCCCTCCTGGGATCGAGCCTGCAGCCCGGGCCAGTGCCCTGAGTGGGATCGAACCCTGACCTCCTGGCTCATAGGTCAATGCTCAACCACTGAGCCTCGCTGGCCGGGCCAGGAGGGTCTTTCCAAGGACCACACGTCTCACCAGCCCCGATGGCCTCTTCGAGCCCCCCCGTGCCTCCTCCTTTACGCTGCCGTGAGCCCCAGCCAAGGCCCGGAGCCCTGCCCTTCTGTGAGCTCCGCTCACTCCCTGCCCCCCCGCCCCCGCCTGAGCACCCGCCCCCTCCCACTGCCGCCCCGAAAACAGGAGCCCTGCCCAGTCCCCTGGCCTCCGCCCAGGTGGTGTCCGCCCTGCACTGCTCCCTCCAGGCGGCCCCTCTCCTGCGAGCACTCTGGGCCACGGGCCCCTTAACTCCGCCGCCTCCCCCCACCACCCCGCACTGGGACCCAGCATCCCTCTACTCACTCCCTCTGGGCCTGAGCTCCAGGAATGTCTGCCTGCCTGCGGGAGGGCTGGGCCCCTTCCCCGCGCCCCTCCTAGTCCCACATGCACTGTGTGCGCCCCCCTCCCCCCTCCCCCGCCTTCACAGGAGGGCGCGGCCAGGGTTTTGTGCAGGAGATGGGCCCGGAGCTCCCAGGCTCTCCCCTCCCCGCGCCCATGACTCAGGCCTCCTCTGAGCAGGCTTCCCGAGGGGAACCTGGAGGTGGCCCACTCCGGTGACTAGGGTGGGACCTCAGCCCTTCCCCCAGCCCACCCGGTGGCAGGAGCAGCAGGAACCCGGAGAGTGGGTGCTCCGGGCCCCCAGCCCCCCAGGCCCCGGGCAGCCCTCGGAGACCCTACACATTTGTCCCCAATTAAAATGAGGCAGCCCGGCCGGCCTGGCTCAGGGGCTGAGCATCGACCTATGAAACAAGGAAGTCTCAGGTTTGATTCCCAGTCCCGGCACAGGCCCGGGTGTGGGCTTGGTCCCCAGTGTGGGTGTGCAGGAGGCAGCTGGCCAGAGATTCTTTCTCATCATCGATGTTTCTATCTCTCTCCCCCTCTCCCTTCCTCTCTGGAATCAAGAAAAATATTTAACAATAAATAACTAATAAAAGGTTGAGGCAGCCCTGGCTGGTTTGGCTCGGCGGGTAGAGCGTCAGCCCCAGGACTGAAGGGTCTGGGGTTCGATGTCAGCCAAGGCGCCTGCCTCGGCTGCAGGTTCCCGGCCCTGGTCAGAGCTCGTGCAGGAGGCAGCCCACCGATGCGTCCCTCATCTCGGTGTTTCTCTCCCTCCCTCCCCTTCCACTCCAAAAAAAAAAAAAAAAAAAAAAAAAAAAAATCAATGGAAAATATCCTTGGGTGGGGATTAACAACAACAAACTGTCGACGTAAGAAACTGTAGGAACTTTTGTGCGTTTATCTGAGCCAAACTGACAACTGCCAGGAAGCAGACCCTCGGCGGGCTGAGCAGATGCTCCGGAGAGCGCTCTGCAGCTGTGTCCCATCAGGAGGGTCACTGAGGTCCCCGGCGGAGATGAGGGAGTGGGAGGAAGCGCAGGGACCCTCTGGGGTGGGGTAAGAAGTAAAGCAGGGAGTGAGACAACATGTTTTCCGTCCGCGAACCGCCCGGCACGCGGAGGTGTATTCCGGGAACGAGGGCCCGAGGCGTCCGTGGTCCCTGCTCTGGGGGAGGCGGCGAGGGAGGGCGACTGGGACATTCCTAAGGCTGTTATCTCAGAGGCCACACTCCGGGGAGGGACACACTGACCTTTGTCCGGAGACGCCGGCCGAGGACCTGACCGCCCGCCACAGCTCGCGTGCGGTCGGGAAGTGTAGCCCAGGCCGTCCTGTGTGGTTGCTGAGGTCTCCGGGTTTGTAAGGCTGCCACTGAGCCTGCCAGGCTTACTACGTGGCTCGGGCCCGGCCGGCATCGCTCAGTGGGTGAGCGTTGCCCTAAGAACCAGGAGGTCAGGGTTCGGTTCCCGGTCAGGGCACAGGCCTGGGTGGCGGGCTTGATCCCCAGGGTGGGGCGTGAGGGAGGCAGCCGATCAGTGACTCTCGGCATTGATGTTTCTATCTCTCTCCCCCTCTCCCTCTCCCTTCCTGTCTGACATCAATAAAAATACTTTTGTTATGTGGCCAAGGCCAACGCCCTGATCAGGCCTGGCGGTTGAAGCAGTTTCTTCCTTGGGCTCCCGTGGGCCTCCCTGACGCCCGCCCCCTCTCTTGCTTAATCGTCACGCCCCCAGGGCCAGGAGGCTCTGGACTCCTGAGGCCAGCCTCGGGCGGTGACAGGAGCGTTTACATCAGCCTCAGCTGTGCTTCTCTCCAGGATGACCCCCAACCGCCTCCCGGGAAGCCAGAACACGGGATGCCCGGCGAGGTGGGCCCCGGCGCCCCTCTGGCCTCGAGGCCACCCATCCCCATGGTCCCCAGCCTGAGCACCGCGCCCCGGGGCGGGGCACCGCCAGCTCCCCATGAGCTCACTTCTTGGCTGCAAAGCCCGGGTGTCCGCTGGCTGCGCTGTGCGCTGGCTCAGGCGCCCCAGCGAGCGGGGCCGTCCAGGGCACCGCTCCTCAGGTCGGCCCCGGGGACAGGAGGCCGCTCCACCCCCCTGAGCCCCGTGCTCCCTCTGAGCCCCATGCACGGAGAGGGAGGTGGGCCCCAGGGACAGGAGGCCGCCCCCCCCTCCTCTGAGCCCCGTGCTCCCTCTGAGCCCCGTGCTCCCTCTGAGCCCCGTGCTCCCTCTGAGCCCCGTGCTCCCTCTGAGCCCCGTGCTCCCTCTGAGCTCCGTGCGCGGAGGGGGAGGTTGGCCCCGGGGACAGGAGGCCACCCCCCCCCCCTTCTGAGCCCCATGTTCCCTCTGAGCCCTGTGCTCCCTCTGAGCCCCGTGCGCGGAGGGAAGTCACTGTTCGGCGTCCCCTCCCCCGCCCCGTCCTCCTCCCCGTCCTCCTCAGGACAGGGCTGGGCGGGGTGGAGGCGGGTGCGTCACGGGAAGGACACTGCGGGCCGACACGGTGCCGGAGCACGGGCTGCCCGGACCCCAAACCCTGAGAAAGCCGCCGAGGCCCCGCCCTGCCCCCAGAGAAATCACTGCACATCGATAAAAATTCCGAAGTCAGCTTTATGTGGTCGGCAAACCGTACAGAGGACACTCGGCGATACAGCGGCAGTGCTACCCGAACAACAGCCAGGACATCCGCAGCGAGCCCACACGTGCAGCGGCTCCGCGCTCGCATTCATGCCGGCTCCTCGCCAAGTGCCTGGACGGGGGACCGGCCCGCCTGGCGCTGCCCTCACAGGCCCGGTCACTCACACCGAGTCTGCGGAGGGCCTGTGGGCGGGCAGAGGCCGGGGGGCGGGGGGGACTGAACCCCTGTCTTCCTGGGTAGGACCAGGTGCTCTCCAGGGCCGGGGGTGAACGGAGGCCGTGGTGGGCAAAACCGAGGGCCCCAAAGATGCCCACGCCCTAACCTCGGGAACCTGGGACCACGTGAGGCTGGGGGGGGCGTGGTGGGAATGAAATCAGGTTGCCAACCGGCTGGCCTTCGGAGAGGGCGGAGAGCTCTCTGTCCGGATGGGCCACAGGTAACCAGGCTCCCGGCGAGCGGAAGCGGGGGCAGGAGGGAAGCACCGCGGTGCAAGCTCCAGCCAGGAGCGCCTCGGGGAAGGCGGCCTCTGAGCACCGCAGGAGGCCGGGACCCTCCCCTGGAGCCGCCGGCAGGGCCCGGCACCAGATCTCTGACCCCCAGAACTGAGAAGCTAGTCTCGTCTGAAGCTAAGTTTGTGGAAATTCGTTACAGCAGCAGTGAGGAACCAGCATAGGTGCAGAGGGGTCAGAGGTCAAGCTCGCCTAGCCCGGACTCAGCCGGACTTCCAGGTGGAGGACGCAGGAAGGCACCCCTGGGGCTGGGCCCGCTGGGGGCAGGCTGAGCCCTAGAAGACGCAGGAGGCCCCTTCCGGGCAGGGGTGCCTGCGGGCAACGCCAGCAGAGGGGGTCGGTATGAGCTGCAGGGGTGGGGGTGGGTGGGGGCAATCAGTGACTGCCCACCCCTTTCCAGGCCGGTAAGAGCTCTTTCCTTCCCTCCCAGCTGCTTCCATTCCAGACCTGTGAGCAGCTGGGTGCAGCCCTGGGGGAAGGGGCAGGCAGGTAAGGCTCGGCCCCCGGCCCCAGGCACTCAGCCCCGGCCACGAGGGCAGCTCTGAGGCGGACGGGGAGGCCCCGGAGAGGAGGTGACCCAGGCCGCTGACCCCTGGCCACTCTGCCCCCTTTAGTGCATGACGATCAACGGCCACTTCTCAGGAGCGGCCTCCAGCTGGTAAGGAACTGGGACCGGCCGGTCCAGCTGCCCCGGGCCTGCCCAGGGCCAGGGCTGGGCAGCAGCAGCAGCAGGCCTGAGGCCGGGGAGGGCTGGGAACAAAGTGGGTGACTGGCTCCAAGTGGGGTGTGTCCGAAGCTCGCCGGGCTCACAGCAGGTCCGTCCTCAGGAAAAGCTAACCAACCTTTATAAGTGAAAACAGAGACTTGGGCGACTCGTAGACCCCCGTGTGGATGTCCAGGATGCTGCGGATGGCCTTGACCTCACTGCTTGACAGGTTCCCCTTGATGGCCAGGATGGCGCTCAGGTGGTCTTTGCTGGCAGGAGAAAGTCCCGTCAGTCCAGCAGGTCCCCTACGCCCCTGCTCACACCCTCCCCCTCCAGCCTCCCGGCCTGAGCCACAGCGCCGACAGCTCCGCCTCTTCCTCCCACTGAGCCCAGCAGCATGGCCGCCTGGCCCCCGCGGGCGCCCAGCTCCTGCCTCCTCAGGCCTTTCACCGGCTGTGCCTGCGGGAGTCTCCTCCACCGCTCCGAGGTGACAGCTCCTCTCAGCTAAAATGTCCTGTGCCGCCCTGTCTCACCTGAAGTCAGGGTACAGGGTGGCGTAAGTGGCCACCTCGATCTTGATGGCACTGGGGTCCTGCAGGCGGATGATCTCGGCGAGCGTCGAGAGGCCGGGCTGCAGCCAGGTGGCCGGGGAGCCCTGCAGGCACAGGCCTGGTTGAAGGGAGCTGCCCGGCTCCAGAAGTGCCCCGGGCCCAGCGGGGGTCAGGCCAGAGCACTGAGCTTGGAGAGGCCCAGGGGGCAAGGGCAGCCCGTTTTTTGGGGGGGTTGTGGGGGGAGGGAGGGGGGATCTGGGGGGACAGGGCTTACGTGCTGAGTGCAGAAGTGCTCGATGAGGTTGGCGTTGGCCAGGACCTGCCCGGCCAGTTGCTGCTGCTGCTCCGCGGTCTTGAGGACCAGGCGTCGCTTGCTGAGCCGCACGATGTACTCCTTCACCAGGTGCACGTGGACCAGCTCCATGAGCTCCTGGGCGGCCAGGGCAGAGGCAGGGCCGTGAGCCCTCCGCGGAGCCACGCCCTCCCTGCGGAGCCGGCAGCCCGGCCGGAGTTCCGGGAGCACCGATGTCAGGGCCCAGGAGTGCGTGCACGCGGTGTCAGGGCCCAGGAGTGCGTGCACGCGGTGTCAGGGCCCAGGAGCGCGTGCACCGATGTCAGGGCCCAGGAGCGCGTGCACGCGGTGTCAGGGCCCAGGAGTGCGTGCACGCGGTGTCAGGGCCCAGGAGTGCGTGCACGCGGTGTCAGGGCCCAGGAGTGCGTGCACGCGGTGTCAGGGCCCAGGAGCGCGTGCACAGATGTCAGGGCCCAGGAGTGCGTGCACGCGGTGTCAGGGCCCAGGAGTGCGTGCACGCGGTGTCAGGGCCCAGGAGTGCGTGCACCGATGTCAGGGCCCAGGAGCGCGTGCACGCGGTGTCAGGGCCCAGGAGTGCGTGCACGCGGTGTCAGGGCCCAGGAGCGCGTGCACGCGGTGTCAGGGCCCAGGAGCGCGTGCACGCGGTGTCAGGGCCCAGGAGCGCGTGCACGCGGTGTCAGGGCCCAGGAGCGCGTGCACGCGGTGTCAGGGCCCAGGAGCGCGTGCACGCGGTGTCAGGGCCCAGGAGCGCGTGCACGCGGTGTCAGGGCCCAGGAGTGCGTGCACGCGGTGTCAGGGCCCAGGAGCGCGTGCACAGATGTCAGGGCCCAGGAGTGCGTGCACAGATGTCAGGGCCCAGGAGTGCTAAAGGGCCCAGGCCTGTTAGCTGTGTGCCGGGCTGCCGGCCACAGGACCAGCCCCCGCCCGCCCGCCAGGCCGTGGGAGCTCACCTCCTGGAAACACTCCCGCAGTTCCGAGAACTCGGGCAGCCGGGCCTCCACGACGGACACGACTTCCTCCAGGGTCTGCGCCGCGGCCGCCCAGCGGGTCTGCGTGAGCCTCTTGAACAGCGGCTGTGCCGGGAGGAAGGCAGGATGTCTGCCCGCCCTGCAGGGAAGGCTGCCAGCCACTCACACGCACACACGCGCACACGCACACACGCACACTGACACGCAGGGCGGCCCGGGGGCCAGGGGACCCGAGAACTGGCGGGACCCAGGGCGGGACTCGGGTCACCGGCAGGGAGTGGAAGGGGGGTGTGTACCCTTCCCCCAGGACGCCCGCTGGGGCTCCTGCAGCGCAGTCTGCCTGCTGAGGCTTCCCCGCTCCCCCCTCTCCGACCTAAATAAATAAATTCCTGCATAAACAAGGCCGCGCCTGACTGGTGCCAAGTCACCCGGGTCACCGTGCGGCCTCACCGCCAGCTGGCCACCCATGGCTCCCACCCTGTCGCCAGCTGGCCACCCATGGCTCCCACCCTGTCGCTGGGTACACGGCGGGCGGGCGGGCAGGGCCCCTCCTGCTCCTCTCCGGGACCCGAGCCCTCTGCTAAGGAACAGGCCTTTCTGGGGACTTCTTGGCCGGGCTGACATGGCGTGGTGGCGGCTGCCAGAGGCTCCGAGCATCACCGCTGGAGTTCGGCATGGGGACAGGCTGAGGGGGGCAGGGGGTGGGGGGAGTGTGTGCAAACTTGGGGACTAGGGGGCCGCTGAAGTTTTCCTGTGTCCTCCCAGCCCTGGGAGGCCCCTCTGAGGCCGAGCCCCAGCCAACACGGTGGGGGTGAGGGCTTGGGCTCGGGCTCACCAGCCTCTCCACACCCAGCCCCACACCGTGCCTCCCACACAGTGCCTGGCCCCTGCCACTCCGCCCACCCCCTGGCGGGCCACCCCCCTGGCGGCCCGGGGCGGGGGAGCGACCTTCAGGTCCGAGAACAGGCCCTGGAGCAGGGTGTCAAAGCCGCGGCTCTTGAGTTCATTCAGGGGGCGCAGGGGGTCCTGGGGCGCCTGCCACTTCTCTATGGAGATCCTGGGAGGACATGGGGCGGGGAGGTCACGCCGGCCCTGCTGGCCCATGGCCCAAACCAGAGCCGGTGAGCCCGAGGCCAGTCTTCCTAACCACCTCCTCCCTCTGGAACCCGCAGTCCCAGTCACCCCATTACAACCCCCGGGCAGGCCCAGTCTGCTCGTCCCTGCACCCCTCCCCCCCATCCTCTTCCTGACTGAGGTGGGGAGCTGCTCAGTGGGCAGAATCACTGCCCGATGTCCCGAGCACACAATCGCCGGGGACCGGTGCCCGGGGCGTGCCCCCCGGAGCGTCCCGCGGGGCAGGCCTCTCAGGTCCACAGCCTTCCTCGCTTACCCACGCTGTGCTTCAGCCGCTGTGGCCTAGCTCCCCCGCCCCCTCACCGCGCCCCCCTCCGCCCTCTCCTCTGCCTCCAGCAGCCCTTCCCTCCAGCGGGCAGGCTGGTGCTCCGCTCCCCCCCCGGGGGTGCCTCCCGGCCTCGCCGCCCTCACCCTCTCACCGGAAGGTCAGGCAATTGTTGATGTTGGCCATGACATTGGCCCTGTAATTTTTCAGCTGTTTGCACCTCTCCAGAAAGTCATCAAAGGCCCGCTGGTAGCTGATGAGACAGGAAGGGGCGCTTGTGGGACCAGCACAAACACCGGACAGGAGCAGCGCCTCTCCCAGGGCGGCCCCTTGGCTTAGGGCGGCCGCTGGCCCCCGGCACCCGCGGTCCTGCCCAGCTCCCGGCGGGGGGCCGCCGAGCCCTGGGAGGCTGGAGGGGGCGTGGGTAAACGGAGGGGGGTCCTCAGAAGTGGGGAGGTTTCTGCCTCCACGGCCGCCATGGCTCCCGTGAAAAAGCTCGTGGCGAAGGGGTTCTGAGCTTTACGCTGGATGCACCCACCCCGCAGAAGATGGAACCATGGATGCTGCCAACTTTGAGCAGTTTCTTCAGGAGAGAATCAAAGTGAACGGAAACCTGAGGATCTCGGCGGAGGGGTTGTAACCATTGAGAGAAGCAAGAGTAAGACCACTGTAACGTCTGAGGTGCCTTTTTCCAAAAGGTATTTGAAATATCTCACCAAAAAATATCTGAAGAAGAATAACCTACGGGACTGGTTGCTAACAGCAAAGAGTGTTACAAATTGCGTTACTTCCAGATAAACCAGGATGAAGAGGAGGAGGAAGATGAGGATTAAAGCTCATTTATCTGGCAAATGTTGTATGAGTTCTTGAATAAAACTTAGGAACCAAAAAAAAAGAAGCGGGGAGGGAGGCAGCCAGGAGTTGGGGGTGGAGACTAGGCTGTCACTGAAGGGGAGACCAGGGTCTCCGCCCCTCAGGGGCGCCCCCTTGGAGCTGAGGGCGCTCTGCTGAGAGCTGTGCCAGTAGGGTGGGGGCCTTGGGGCCCAGGGCAGGGGGACAGACACCCTAGGGGCCGGAGGGGCACCAATCTAGCCTGGACCCGAGCCGGGCACAGGGCAGAGGCTGCAGGCCCTCTGGACACACCCACCTCCTCAGAAACACAGCCAGCTCCGCCAGCAGCATGCTCTTGATCTGCTTGCCCAGGTCCAGCGTGATCTTCTCGGCCTTGACCTCGCCCCGGGAGATGATCTGCAGGGAGTGGGTAAGCTGAGCAGGGGCCCAACTGGACCAGGGCCGGGGGGAGGGGAGGGGGCATGCTGGGAACGGGGCGGGCTCGGAGGCGGCACGTGTGCGCATCAGGGATGGGCGGCGGGCTGCGGGCGCGGGCGGGCGGTGCCACCTGGATGATGTCGATGGCCAGCTCGCTGTGGCAGTGGCCGTTCAGCCTCTGGGGGGCCTCATCCCGGGCCCAGCGCTGTGACTCCAGGTCCAGGGCTCGGGTCATCAGCTCCTTCACGCTGGTCTGGGGGCAGGGGCGAGTCAGGTCGAGGTCGCCAGGAGCCCATCAGCCCTGCCCCCGGGGAGAGCTGTCCCGTCCGCCCCGCTTCCTTCCTGCCCCTCCCGGCCCGGCGCTGGCGCCCTCACGGACTCACCACCTCGTTGGACAGGAACGTGGCCTCCAGCAGCCGGATCTGCTTGGGGGGCAGGAGGCTGCCCAGGCTGAGCCCCTGCAGCTCACCTGCCAGCGAGGAGCTGTTGACGATGTCGCTGAGGGCAGAGGGGCTGGCGTGAGGAGACAGCCCGCCCAGCTCCGTGCTGAGCTGAGAGCCTCCTCCCCGCCTGCTCTCCGCTGCCCTGAGAGCCACCGTGTCACCCAGGACCCACCCGGCCTCTGCGTCTCCGATGATGGATCCTCTCCTGTTCCGGGAGGAAGCCTGGGCATCACCGTGCCTTTTTTTTTCTTTTTTCTTTTTACATGTTTTATTGATTTTTTACAGAGAGGAAGGGAGAGAGATAGAGCGCTAGAAACGTCGATGAGAGAGAAACATCCACCCTACCGGGGATGTGCCCGCAACCAAAGCACATGCCCCTGACCGGAATCAAACCCGGGACCTTTCAGTCACAGACCGACACTCTACCGCTGAGCCACACCGGTTTTGGCATCACCGTGCCTATTACTCTCTCATCCTCCAAAACAAGCCACCCCCGCCCTGCCCCCATCAGCCTCCAGCCACCCAGCCCAGCCACCCCTTCCTCCCAGGCTCCCTGCCACAGCCTCCTCCCAGCTCCCGCTTCCGCCCTGTCCACCCGCAGGCAGAACCTGCTGGCCGCCTCCTGCAAATCAAACCCCATCTCCCCTCTGACACAGCAACCGGCTCCCGCCGGCAGCAGCCTGGACCTGCCACCCCTCCACCTGCCCTCCCTCTCACTCCCCTGCACCCCAGCCTGGGCCCCCTCCCTCCGGCCACCGTGCTGCCCGCAGAGGCCGGCCGCCAAGCAGGAAGGGCTCGCTCACCCTCCCGGCGCCGCTGCGGGGTCCGGGCCCACAGGGACGGCCCCACCCTGGCACTTCCTCAGCCTTTGTCTGCGGGAGCTCAGGGGCGGCCTCTCGGCCTCTCTGCCCCTCGCAGCGGGACGCCATGGCCCTGTGCTGCCTGCACTCCTGCCACACAGGCCCGCAAAGCCTCCGAGCCCCCTCAGGGATCCGGCCCAGCCGGCTCCGTTTCCTGCTGTCCACCCGTGGGCCGGCCAAAGGCCCCGTCACCGGGACAGGAAGGCTGCCTGCCTGGCAGAGGTGTGCGTGCCCAGCGCTTCCTGGTGAGTCAGGCCGCAGTGCCTGCCTGTGCCGCCTCCCTGTGCCCTGCTGACCTCTCGCCCACCACCCACTGTGCCCTTCCTCCGGACCCGTGACCCAGCAGCACCAAGGGAGCCCCGGCCACCCCTAAGGCCCCCAGGCCCTCACGGCTGCTCAGGCTCCGCCCTCCAGGCTTCCCAGGCCTTCCACTGGGCTGGGCAAGGCACCCCTGGCTTCGTGCTGGGCACGGCCACACTCGCTCTCTCCCCACCCAGCTGGTGCTGAGACCCACGGCGAATGGGTAACCGGGACACCTGACGCTGGACCGACGCCTGCCAGGTCCCCTCCGCCTCACCGCCAGCCTCCCCCCTCCCCCATGGCTCCAGCCCCTGGGCCAGAGCTCAGCTCAGCTGTGGCTCTCAGGGGCGCCCAATGGGCCAGGTGGCCCACCCCTGCTTGCAGTGCTTCCGGGGGGGCCCATAACCTGTCCATAAATCCAAACGGGGACAAGCTCAGCCAGCTCCCAGAATGCCTCCCGGCTCAGCTCAGGCCCAGGGGGTGACCCCTTGCCAAGAGCACCACCCTCCCCCTGCCTTCTCCCCGGCCCCCTCCCCTTCCTCCTGTGGGCCTGGGGCTGTCCCTGCTCAGGACGTTGGCTCCTGCTCTCTCTCAGCAGACCCTACGGGCACCTCCTCAGCCCACTTCCCGGACTGACCAGGCCAGGCCAGGGCCCTGCCTTGGGCTCCCCCAGGCCCTGGCCCCCTCTGCCACAGCCCTTCCAGCTCTGGACAGCCATCGTCTGCCCCACCCCTGCCCAGTTCATGAGTGAATGAAGTTCTTGGCCCGGCCCGCGTGGCTGTGGTTGAGCATTGACCTGTGAGCCAGGAGGTCACGGGTCGATTCCTGGTCAGCCCACTTCCTGAGATGTGGGCTCGATCCCGTGTGGGGCCTGAAGGAGGCAGCTAATCAGATTTCTCATTATTCATGTTTCTCCTCCCTCTCCCTTCCACTCTGAAATAATAAAATGTATTTTTTTTTAATAAATGAAGTCCCTGCCTTTCTCTGCACCCCAGTTGCCCCAACTGCCCCAGTTTCCCCAAGTGAGGCCCTGGAATGAATGGTTCCAGGTGCCAAGCAGACCCCAGCAGGCCTGGGCTTCACCCTGGCTCCGCCCACGGGGCCCCGCCCTGCAGACGGGGCCGTCCACAGGGACGCCACCCCTACCATCCCCCCTCTCCCCCCCACCCCACCCCGGGGCGCCTCCCCGCCGGCCGCACTCACTTGGGGTAGATGTTCTGCACCCAGAACAGCAGCATGTAGGTGTCGCGCGGGCACAGCTCGAACTGCGCCATGGCCGCCACCTGGGCCGCGAAGTGCGCGTGGTAGGCCTCGGCGTAGGTGGCCACGACGCGGAACTCGGCGGGGAAGAGCGGCTTCAGGCGCCGCACCGCGGCCTGCAGGTCCTCCCGCATGGTGCGGCCCATGGCCAGGAAGGCGCGCTCGGCCTCCGACAGGCCCTGGGCGGCGGCGGCCGGCCGGCCCAGCCGCTCCTCCGCCTCGCGGGCCACGTCGCGCCGCCACAGCTGCAGCCAGCGCCGCGGCCGCGTGGGCGCCAGCGCGGGGGGCCCGGGCTCCGAGGCCGCGCGCCGGTCCTCGCGCTCCTGCTCGGCCAGCACGGCCAGCGCGCGCCGCAGCCGCCCGGGCTCGGCGTCCAGCGGCCGGCGCAGCGGGCCCAGCACCTGGTCGCGCAGCAGCGCGAACAGCGCCTCCACCTTGCTCTGCCGCCGCACCAGCTCCTCCTCGGCCGTGCCGCCCGCCGCCGCCGCCGCCCGCAGCTCCCGCTCCAGCCGCATGAGCGGCGCCGCCGCCTCCAGCTGCCCGCGCTCCAGGGCCGCCTTCAGCTCCTCCACTGCGGGGCGGGGGACGGGGGACGGGTCAGCGCCGCGGCCCGGCCGGCCCCCGAGGCCCGGCGGCCAGGCTCCCAGCCCCAGATTGGGCGGGCGTCCATGCCCACCTCGCCGCCCGCCCTCCTGGACCGAGCCCGGCCCGCCGGCCCTGACACGGACCGAACCCCGGGCCCAGCCTACCTGTGGGCAGCGGGCCCGCCGGCCCCGGCGCGGCGTCAGGCTTGCGGGCGGGCTCCACGGGGCCGGCCGCGCCCTTCTTCTTCCCTTTGGTGAAGAGGCCGAACATGGTGGCCAGGCCTTTGGACTTCTTCTTGGAAGTCTCCGCCTCATCCCGCTCCGGGGCCTCGGGGGGTGGCACCAGGTCCTCCGAGGAGGCCTCGGACATGGAGGCCTCGGACTCCGCCTCCGACGCCGTGCGAAACTTGAGGGAGCTCCCCAGGAAGTCAAGGGCCCCTGCCCCGGGCAGGCCTTGGAAGGTCATCATCTTCAGCATCGCTCGGGCTCAGGCCTGGGCCGAGGGGAGGGCAGGCAGTCAGCGGCACAGCACTCAGCGGGGCAGCCTCCGGGCGCTGCCAGTCCTCCCCGGGTGGCCACCTGGGCACCAGCTCCGCCCCGCCCGGACCGGTTTCTCAGCCCCCACCGCTCCCCACCCAACCCCCACCGCTCCCCCAGCCCCCACCGCTCCCCCCCAGCCCCCACCGCTCCCCCCCAGCCCCCACCGCCCCCCCCCAGCCCCCACCGCTCCCCCCCCAGCCCCCACCGCTCCCCCCCCAGCCCCCACCGCCCCCCCCAGCCCCCACCGCTCCCCCCCAGCCCCCACCGCCCCCCCCAGCCCCCACCGCTCCCCCCCCAGCCCCCACCGCTCCCCCCCCAGCCCCCACCGCCCCCCCCCAGCCCCCACCGCCCCCCCCAGCCCCCACCGCTCCCCCCCAGCCCCCACCGCTCCCCCCCCAGCCCCCACCGCTCCCCCCCAGCCCCCACCGCTCCCCCCCCCAGCCCCCACCGCTCCCCCCCAGCCCCCACTGCCCCCCCCAGCCCCCACCCAGCACACCAGGCAGGGAACAGGCTGAGGCCCCCCCTCCAGCTGGAGGGGCCCCCCTTCGCTGGCAAAACTTCCTCGGCAGCCCACCCTCTGGGCAGGGGCCGCAGAGCATGCGCCCTGGATCCCACAGGGCCTGGCGGGGACAGCAGGGCTCGGTCCCATTGCACGGAGCATGGACCGAGGCCCGGACGGGCCCGAGGCAGCAAAGGCTGGCTGAGGCAGAAGCCCGCCCTGCACGCCCTCCATCTGGCCAGCGCTTCTCTGGTCCTGTCTGGCTGCAGGTCCCAGAGGGACACTGTGAGCAAGCAGAGCCGTCCCCTAGCCTGGCTGTGGGTCCAGAAGCCACAGGCGCCTCCCACACCAGGGCGAAGGACCTCAGAGTAACCCGAGTGGGCCTGGCCCCGCTTCTCCCTGCTCCCACACGGCGAGGTCAGCACCACAGCAGCTTTCACTTTCTGTGCCTTCCCGGTGCCCTCCCCTCACTCCCCCTGGGGGAGCTGGGGGGGACACGTCATCTCAGGGACAGGACTCGGGGAGGCCTGAACACCCCACAGGCAGCAGCGTGAACTGGAGCTCACCCCCTGCCTCCGGTCCCCCAACACCTTGCAGGCTGCACCCCCGAAGGCAGGACCCTGTGCTCACAGGCTCGGCCACTCAGAGCGAGGCCAGGGCCCTGGAGGGAGCACGGCCGACCCCAGGGAGTGAGCGGGCAGAGCGGGGAGACGGGCCAGGCCTTCCTGGGAACGGGTGACCCATAACCACGGTGCCCTTTCTCCCACCCCGGAGTGAATGTGGCCAGGCATGAGGCAGGCAGCGACGGCAGCCGCCCGGCGCAGCCCACCACACGGCCAGGGGGAACGGGGTGTGGGTGATGCGGGGCTCAGCTTGACCTTCTGGGGCCCCGCTGCCTCCCATCAGCCCACACCCTGTCCCATCCCGCCCTCACCCCCCGCTCGCTGCTCACCCCACCCCTGAGCTTGGCCAGAGCCGCGCGGGGCCAGGGCGCCTGGCTTGTTCCCACTGGCCTCTCGGGGGCCCTGGGCGGGGTCCTCCAGCGCTTCCCCTGCCACGTGGCCTGGCAGTCCCTGCAGAGCCCAGGAGGGGTGCTCTAGGGAGCCCCCAGACCAAGGTCCCCTTCTCTGCCTTCCCACCGCTGCCCCAGCATCCCTCCCAATCCGTCCATTTCATGCCCTCACCCATAGGAGCTGGTCTGGCCGGCTGGTGGGTACTCAGGGGCCTGCCCCACCTCTGCCCCGCTCCTGGGGCGAGGCAGAGGCCATCCTGACCCCCAGGGCCCCAGCCTCACCTCTGCCCACCGCCCAGTCCCCACACAAGCTGGGCTCCGGCTGACCTCCAGACGCTGCTCTGGCGGGTCCCCACAGGGTTCCCCTCCTCCCCTGGGCACAGACTCCTTCTCAGGCCCCCAAACTGCAGACCCCCACCGCCCAGCACCAGCCGCGGGGCCCAGGGAAGGTGCGGGTGTCAGCCAGCGGGGGGCGGGGGGCAGAGTTCGCTCCGCTCAGCGCAGCCCCTGCTGGGCAGTGAAGATATAGGGGCCGGCTCAGTCATGCTGGGTGACATCCCGTCCTCCCCCTCCTCCTCAGGCACACAGCCCCCTCCTCCCTCCCCTGGGGTCAAGCTGCGGCCACACATCGCTGCCTCTGCTCCGGATCCTCCAGGCTGCAGGGGGAGTGATGGCTGGGTCACACAGCCCCCTCCCTGCCTCCTGAAATGGGGAGACCCGCACCCACCCCACAGCCCCCTCCCTGCCTTCCCCAGGGCACCCCGCTGCCTCCCCCAGGGCACCCCTACCCGCCTTCCCCAGGGCACCCCGCTGCCTCCCCCAGGGCACCCCTTCCCGCCTTCCCCAGGACACCCCCTCCCACCCCCCCCGGGGCACCCCCTCCAGGGCACCCCCTCCTGCCTCCCCCGGGGCACCCCCGTTGCCTTCCCCGGGGCACCCCGTGCTTTGAGCACAACCCGGTCCTCAGCGCCCGCAGCGCAAGCCCGGGGCAGGGGCCTCAGTTTCCCCGAAGGCGGGGCTGCGGGGTGCCAGGGCCTGGGTCGGCCGCCCCCTCGGTTCCCGCCGCCGCCCCTCGGAGGACCGGGCGCCCCCCCCCGAGGACCGGGCGCCCCTCTCGGAGGACCGGGCGCCCCTCTCGGAGGACCGGGTAGCCCCCCCCGAGGACCGGGCGGCCCTCTCAGAGGACCGGGTAGCCCCCCCCCCCGGAGGACCGGGCGCCCCTCTCGGAGGACCAGGTAACCCCCCCAACCCCGGAGGACCGGGCGCCCCCCCCCGGAGGACCGGGCGCCCCCTGGGGACCGGCGGCCCCCCCCCCCGGGGACCGGGCGCCCCCTGAGGACCGGCGGCCGCGGGGCGATGGACGGACCGGGCGCGGAGAGGAGTCACTTACTGAGCCGCCGCCGCGCTCTGCCCCGCGGCGCCCGGGCCTCAAAAAGCCTCGCCCGCCCCGCCCCGCTCCGCCCTCCGGCCCCGCCCTCCGGCCCCGAGCGCGGGCGGAGGCGGGGGCGGCGGGGGCGGCGGGGCTGCGGGTCCGGACGCGGAGCGCCCCCCGCCGGCCGGGCCGCCCAGCAGGGACGGGAGGGAGGGTCCCTGCTCCCACCGCGGGCGGGGCCCGGGCCGGGGGCGCGGCCGCCGCAGGCCCTCCCCGGGGTTTGGGCGCCGGGACCCTTACCCACGGCCGCCGGGGACCGGGTCCGGCTCCCCCCCATGGTCAGCGGCGCTGCTGATTGGCTGCTGGAAGCCCGCGCCGTCCCGCCCCCGCCCCAGGGCAGCCCCGCGGCCTGCGTCACAGAGCCGTCCCAGCCCCGGGCCACCGCGCTGGGGCCGGACAGTCCCACCCGCCCTCCCCTCCGGCCGCGGCCCTCCGGCGGCTCTGGCCTCACAGAGCGGGAGGGCTTCCCGGAGGGGGGCCCAGGGGCTGCGGGGTCGCTGAGGACGGAGCCCCGGTGCGGGGTGCTGCATGCTCATGGGCAGGTCCCCCAGAAAGGGGGGTGCCCGAGGGCACGCAGGCAGAATGGAGCCGGAACCCTCCCCAGGCCCAGGACCCCGCTGAAGGGCTCCCCTTCTGGGACCCGGGCCGGGCGGCCGGACAGGCTCCTGGGGGCAAAGCCAGGGGGGCCCGGGCAGCCGGGGCTTGAGCCACTCAGCCCGGCTCTGTCCTCGCCGTGCGGCCTTGAGCAGCTCACCCCCCTCTCTGGGCCTCAGTCTCCCCTCTCAGCCCGGCTGCCAGGCCTGTTACGGGTGGGGAGAGGGTGCTGGCAGAGAGACCCCCAGCGGCGCACCCCTCGCCATGGCACATGCCAGGAGTCCCTGCCCTCTGGAAGGGACATTCAGGAATTTCCCGGCTGAGCCACTTCCCTTTTGCTGCCTCACCCCTGCCCCTCTTGTTTGCTCCCCGACCCCTCACCTCGGGGGCAGCTCCCCCGCGGGCCTGGGAGGGCGGCAGGGCGGGCGGGGCCGGAGGGGGTGCCCCTGGGGACGAGGACTTCCTCTTCCTCTTGGGTGGCAGTGCCAGGCTTGGGTTTGGACACGGCCCTGTCCCTGTTGGCACTTGGGAGGAGGGGCGCTCCTTCCCTCACCCTTCCCCTTGCTGGCGCCCGGGCATTTTTCAGAGAAGCCAGCCGAGGGGCTGGGGGGTCATCCCATCTGCCCCACAGATGATGGGGAGCCGAGAGGCCAGGCCCCCAGGCCATCCAGCTGCCAGGGACCCTGGGGATGAACCGGGACCTGTGGCTGCATTGTGCAAACCTGCCTTCCGGTCAGGCTGCCGCCCGCCCACAGATGGGGACACCTGTGAGGCTCGGGTGGCCTAGTGGGCAGGGCCGGAGTGACGCTCCCCAGGGCACAGCCTGGACCGCAGCCGGCAGCCTGCCCCTTCACGCTTCACCTGAGCAGCGGGTGGGAGGGGGAGGAGGTGAGGGGGGAGGTGAGGTGGGAAGGGGGTAGGGAGAGCTGCCTGCCCTTGTGTGCTGCACCAGTCACCTCCCAAGGGCAGAGGTGTCCGTGAAGCCCCGGTGAGGGAAGTCCTCTCCCACAGGCCGGCGGCGCTGAGGCGGTGACAGCTGACAAGGCGGGAGCTATTCTTACTCCTGAGATATGAGGAACTGTCCTCCCGAGGCCAGACCGTCCAGGGAGAGCCAGCCGCGGGCCAGCCAACAACCCACCTCGGCAGGAGGGAGCGTCCGATGCGGTGGGAGTGCTGCTGGCCAGCTGCTGGCCAGCTGCTGGCCCTCCCTCCCAGTTCCGTCCCGTGTCCCCTCCCTCGGGCTCCGGCCGCGGGAGCCGTGGGTGGTCCGCTGCCCACTGTGACCAGGGCCCTGGCCCCACCACACGCCTGTCGCTCTGCCTCCCTTCCCTCTGCTCAGCAGCGACGCTGACCCTGTCCTTAGACCTGTGGCCACAGATGCTTAACAAAAAGGACCATTAGATCCGGACGCGTGCAGCTGGGCGCGTGCACCTTCGCCGCGCCGTCTGCGAACTTCGCTCACCGCGAGAAACTCACCGAACACTGCCCCCTCCCCCTCCGCCAGCCCCTGGCGACCGCCGTTCTGCTGGACACGCTGGCCCTTCTGAGTGCCTCGCGGACGTGGAATCGCACAGGGTCTGTGCGCGGGCGCTGGCTCGATTCTCGCAGCGTGCTGTCCCCACGCTCCGTCCCTTCCCGTCCTCTGTAAGACTGAGTGCCATTGTTTGTTCAGGGCACCGGTGGGCACGGGCTGCTGCTGCCTCTCGGCTGCTGAGAACACGTCCGCCCGCAGCCTGCCGTCCGTTCTCGGGGCAGACCGCGGACTCCGCGGACTCGCAGCCCTGAGGGCTTTGCCGTGTTCACTGCCCCCATGGGTCAGGTGACCAGGTGTCCGCTTTTGGCGATCCCTTACCCTTGGGGCAAGCCTCTGAGGTGCGTGCTCCCTCGCAGCCCCTCCACAGGCGGACACTGAGCACCTCCCTCTCCGAGGGGCCCTGCCCCGTGCTGGGCGCCCAGCAAGCATCGCCCCTCAGATGGTCAGTGTGGAGATGCAGTTCTGTGGACTTGGGTTGCAGGGAGGGGCTGCCAGCCGGACAGCTTGGATGCAGACACGAGAGGTTTTACAGCCTCCCACTTTGTTTACATCTTTGAGGGGAAAAGTCCCAGGGTTTCATAATCTTGTTCATCGACTGAGCCTTCCCCCTGCTCCCTCCGGGGCCCAGCCACAGGGGGTGGGGGGAGTGAGTGCCGGCTGTGCCGGGACCGTGGGGTGGGCGGGGGCAGGCGGCCTTGCTGGGAGAAGCTCCTGGAAGCGGCCTGGAAGGCAGAGGACACATTCAGGCCGAGGCCGAGGGTCTCACAAGAAGGAAGGGCTGTGGGTCGTGGGGCTGCTGCCCCCGGAGCACGAGCAGGGGCCTTGGGCACAGGGGGTGCTGATGGGGGGGGGGTGCTCCCCAGATCAGGAGGCCAGGGCACCGGGCTGTCGCCCAGCCTCCCGAGGCCCGGCCACTTCCCTCTGGGAGATGACTTGCATTTCCACACTGGCCCGCCAGTCCTGCTTCTCCCTCCGCTCCTCAGGCCGCCGCCTGACTGGGGGACCCTTCCGGGCCTCTTGTTCCCTGGGTGCCCTCACTCACTGCACCGGGCAGGCCCTTGTGCCCGTGCTGACAGAGGAGGAAACTGAGTCTCGGGAGAGCGAAGGAGCTCGCAGATGGAGGCCCTGAGGCAGAGTCTGGGGTCGCTTACAGCTGCCCAGTCCTGGCCGGGTCAGCTGACCTCCCCGGGCCACGGGACAGCTGGCCAGGAGCCACCCTCGGCACCCTCTGCCTCGGGGGCGCTCCCCCACGTGAAGATGTTTACTTGTGACCCCCCCCCGGAGGAAGCCAGGCCCCACGCGTCCTTTCTGCCTGGCAGTTGGGAAAACGGGCCAGGGGAGAGATGGCTTCGGCTGGCCCGTGGCAAGAGGATCCCAATGCCTGGCCTCCCGCGCAGTGAACGCAGAAGGGCTTCTCCGAGCCAGCCCCCTGGCCAACTCTCCCCAAAAGGCCTGGCTTGTGCAATGGCTTTTGGTGGTGATGCAAAAGGCCAAGTTCGGAGCTGCCCCTCCCGGCCTGGGCTGCCCCGGCAGCCTTCCCCTAGCCCGTGTGCTTTCCAGTAAGTCATGCTGCTCTCCCTGAGCCCCAGATGGCAGAGGCAGGAACGCGCCTGGAATCCCAGCACTCTGCAGGCCTGGGCCAGAGCCCAGAGGCCAGGAGGCTGCCCAGAAGACAGTCCCAGCACAGCTGGCACTCACTCCCCCCCCCTGTCCCCCATGAGGCTGGGCCAGGGCTCAGAGGCCAGGAGGCTGCCCAGAAGACAGTCCCAGCACAGCTGGCACTCACTCCCCCCCCTGTCCCCCATGAGGCTGGGCCAGGGCCCAGAGGCCAGGAGGCTGCCCAGAAGACAGTCCCAGCACAGCTGGCACTCACTCCCCCCCCTGTCCCCCATGAGGCTGGGCCAGGGCCCAGAGGCCAGGAGGCTGCCCAGAAGACAGTCCCAGCACAGCTGGCACTCACTCCCCCCCCTGTCCCCCATGAGGCTGGGCCAGGGCCCAGAGGCCAGGAGGCTGCCCAAAGCACCGAGAGCCTGACTTTCCCGGAGCCTTGGAGCTGGGCTCTCCTCATTGACGCTTGAGAGCTCAGGGTGTCGGCTTTGGAGAAGGAAGGCATAACTCACACCGGTATTTTTATTTTATATTATTATTTTATTTTTAACATATTTTATTGATTTTTCACAGAGAGGAAGGGAGAGGGATAGAGAGTTAGAAACATCGATGAGAGAGAATCATCGATCAGCTGCCTCTTGCACACCTACTGGGGATGTGCCCGCAACCAAGGTACAAGCCCTTGACCGGAATCGAACCCAGGACCTTTCAGTCCGCAGGCCGACGCTCTATCCACTGAGCCAAACCAGTTTCGGCTATATTATTGTTTTTTAATAGATTTTTTTGATTTCACAGAGGGAGAGGGAGAGAAACATCAACGACGAGAGAATCATTGATCGGCTGCCTTCTGCACACCCCTCCCCCACACCCCTCCTTCCCATTGGGGATTGAGCCACAACCCGGGCATGTGCCCTGACCAGGAATTGAGCAGTGACCTCCTGATTCAGAGGTCAATGCTCAACCACTGAGCCGCACCAGCCGGGCTGCATAGTGTGTTGAGACATGTGGCTTCACCCCTGGGGCCTCGTCTCCCCTCCTGGGGATGTGGCAGGTGGCTTTGCCAGGGAAGGCTGCAGTGCCCGTGCACGCAGCCAGCAGCACCTGCCGTGCTCCGGACCCTGCTCCCAGCCAGGCCTCCGGAGCCACATTTGCATTTTTGCAGGAATGCTCCCCATTTCCCCGGGAGACAGCGCCCGCCCGCCCGCCCGCCCGCCCGGAGAGGCGGAGTCGTGCCCAGAGTTACACAGCTAGGAAGGTGCCAGCTGGGACCCAGCTGGGAGGCATCGGAACCCAAAGCTGATTCATAACCCTGCAGGGAGGGAGGGAGGGAGGGAGGGAGCCGGGCGCACGGTGGCTGCGCCCCGACAGCCCAAGGGCTCAGGATATCATCCTCTTCCCTAGGATCCAGAGATCCATGGATCCCTTACTTGGGAACTTTTCTGACCCCGCTGGAGGACTGCCCCGCCCCCACCCCACCGCCCCAGGCTGCCCCAACCGCCCAGCACAGGCGGCTCTGTCAGGTTTCCCATCAGCCTGGGCTGTTTACTCCGAGGGGCCCGGGGAAGGACGGAGGAAGGAACTGGAGACTTCTTATCCACCGTATTTTCCGGCGTATAAGACGACCCCCTAAGTTTACAGTTAAAACATAGGTTTGGGCCTATATTCGCGGTATAAGACTACCCCCCACTCTTTTTTTTAATAGACCGCCTCTCTGACTCTGGCCAGTCTGAGCAGGCTTTTTACTAGAACACAGTGTAGCTTCGGGTACAGAACATGTATAATTTGCATGCATAAAAAATACGGTATATCCTCCTTACCACTTCTTAATCTTGAACTAAGCGAACAGACCACTCTCTAAGACATATCGAAATCATAGATAAAAACACGGACACATGTTACCAGCCGCTAACAGGTGTGTGGTGTAGTCATCCTTGGCAGGGGGAGGGCCTAGGAGCGCAGGGGGCCGGGTGTGGGCCTGACATGTCCAGAGTCTGTTCCCTCCAAGCACTTCACTACAGCAGAGGTTCCGGGAGGCCGGTGTGACCTGGTGGCACCCGCCCTTGGAGTCCAACTCCCAGCACATCACCCCCCCCGGAAGTCCAGGAGGGGGCCTGCACTCCGTGTGCCACGGTGCCCGGCACAGAGCCACTGCCCAGCACTCTCACGGACGGGAGGGGGGGGCAGGGAGCAGGGGGAGGCCGGGTCCCTGCCCCTCCCCCCAGGCCTGAGCACAGACAGACCCTGACTACCATGGGGGGCCCTCTTAGTCTGGGGGTTTCTAAAGGGACTTTGTGGTGGCAAAGGAAGGAACTGAGATTGGGGAAGCAGGTTGCTCTGGGAGCCAGCAGTCTTTCGAAGCACGAGAAGGGCCGCACATAAATGGATACACTAGACAAGAAACATAAACTTAGAAGGCATGGGGAACCAGGCGGAAACCCTTCTCCAGTGGAGTGGGCTCGCCAAATCTCCGGGCCCACGGCTTTTTATTTACGCACGAGGGGCCCGATGCACGAAATTCGTGCGAGAGTAGGCCTTGTTCCCCGTTGGCTGGCTGCCGGCAGGTACCCGAGACCCGTTTTTGCTGTTGTTGTTTTTATGTGTTTTTTAAAATATATTTTATTGATTTTTTACAGAGAGGAAGGGAGAGAGATAGAACATCGATGAGAGAGAGTTTCCTACTGGGGATGTGCCCGCATCCAAGGCACATGCCCTTGACCAGAATCAAACCCGGGACCCCTCCGTCCACAGGCCAAGGCTCTATCCACTAAGCCAAACAGGTTTCGGCCCCAGTTTTTTCTTGCAGCCCCAGAAGGTCGTCCACACTATGCTTTTATTATTATAGATTTTGTCCTTCAGCAAAGCAAACATACATATCAAAGGTAAGGTTTGGTAAGCAGTAAAAGATTTATCAGGTTAGGGGAACCCCTGAGCCATTCAGCCAACATTGTGTCAACAGAACAGTTGGTACCCAGCTTTTAGCCCTCGCTAAATGCCCCACGGTCCATCAGCCTTCTAAAGGACTTCCTGCTGGTCTTAGGACCTCCAGCACTCCTGGGCCCGGTGAGGGGCTGTCCCGCGTACAAGGACCCCCGTGAGGTGCAGGGCCACACAAAGGGGCCTGCAGCCATGTGGCAGGGCTCAGCCTAGCTCTGCACTTTCCAGCCACAAGACTGTAGGCCAGGTCCTTCGCCTCTCCGTGCCTCAGTTTCTCCAGCTGTGAAATGAGGCGCTGACTCCCAGGCTGGGGAGGGTGACGTAAATGCCAGCCATAAAGCCAGGCCCGCGGCCCCGCTGGGACTGCATGTTCGCAGGGGCCAGGGCAGGCCATGCTCTGCCAGAAAAAGCTGGGAAGGCCCTGAGTGCAAGGCTGGGGGGACTCTCGGTGGCAGCAAAGCCCGAGATGAGTGGGGAGCGCGTGGGGAGGCCCCAGGAGGACTGAGCAGCCTCCTCAGGTGCAGGGGGGCACTGAGGCAGACACCACGCTGTCTCCCTGAGCTTCCAGGTTCGGAGACAGGAAGTCAGAGTTTCCTGACAGGAATTCCATGCCTGGCAGGCCCAGTGCCTGTTCCTGTGAGCCCAGCGGCATCTGGGGGCTGGAGCCAGCTTCCCAAAGCCGAGTGGGGACGAGCCGCTCCTAATGAGGGTGCAGTTGGGGAGGCTGGAGCCACGGGGTTGGCTGAGATGGGGACACTCTGGGTGCTTCAGGCCCTGGGCTCTGGCCATTGGTCATTCTGCCCCAGGGGTGGGCGGGGGCTATGCCCAGGATCCTGCCTCCCTCCCTGTTACCAGGCCCCATAGGCCCTAGAGCCCAGAGAACTTGGCTCCTACGGTCCAGGCCAAGCGTGGGCTAGGGCCCGACTCCAGAGCTGCTTCCGGACGTGCTGGCCAAGTTGTCTGGCTAATAAGGAAGTGTGTGTGAGAATATGCGCGCGTGTGAGTGTGTCCCTGGAATGTGCTGGCCCTGGTCCACAGGAGGGATGGAGGGACCGTGCCCAGTGTCTGCGGTCCACCTGGGGCAGGACAGTCCTGGCCACAGTCCCTCCAGGCGTTCCTGGTCCTGCCTCTGCCTGGCACCCTCCCCCTGGCAGTGCCCTCTCCTCCCTCTGCTGGCTCCCCCTGTGCCCACGTTCCCCGGCTCCTTCATGGACAGGACCGGCTGTCCACCCCTGAGCTGAGGGGCCTGGAGTCGGGGCATGCCCTGATAAGCTGAGGTTTGGGGGCTCCAGCCCAGGCCCCCCTGGAGGTGCAGAAGCAGCCTCCAGCCCAACCGCAGCCAGGGGGAAGCCCCGTCTGGGCTCGCACCCCCTGAGGGCCCCCTCCCCGTGGCTGAGGCTCCAGGCCTCCTGTGCAGGCACCCGGTGCGGGCAGGGCCAGGAACACTCTGCTGGCCGCCCCTCCCCCACCCCCCCTACCCCCCCGCGCGCGCACAGATACACACACACACACATACACAGGACTGCTGGTCACTGGCAACTCTGGAATATTCCCTGCCCCACCCCCAGCCTGGAACCTGAGAACTCCAACCTCTCCTCTTCCTCATTCCACCCCTGCCTTCTTCCCACCGGGGAGATCTGGGCACTCCCTGCCCCCACCCCACCTCCAGCCCCTGAGCACCCATGAGGGGCAGCCCTGGTACCTCTCCCACCCCCTGGGCCCCACCGGACAGCCCTGCGGTGCTGCCGCCCGGGAGGGCGCACACAGCTGCCTGGCCTCTGCGCCGTGACGCCTGCGGTGCCGGGAGGTGGCCCAGGGTGACACCGCCCCTGGGCCCCTGCGGCCTTTCAGGACCCTCGCCTGTGCTTGGGAGGCAACTTCCTGGGGCTCCCAAGGGGCCTGGCTCCAGAGGGATAAGCTGAGGCCCGGCAGGGAAGTCCCTCCCCTGCAGTTACCTGCTCCCTCTGCAGCCATGGTCAGGGCCAGGCTGAGAGCCAGTGGGGCCTTGTGGGGGGGGGGCACCTTTACTGCTGCCTGTTTCCTGTCAACCCCTCACCTCCATGCCCAGGTTCCTGCCAAGCTGAGGTTGCCAATGCAAAAGGGTTCCCAGCAGCCTCGCCGGAGGGCTGGAGTCAAATTTCAGTGCCGCTTCGGAGAGGGGGTGAGGAGGATGCAGGTGCCCAATGGAGGGATCTCCTTTCAGCGCCCCCCCCCTCCCGCACCCAGGGTCTCACTTGCCTGACAGGAGCCCCACAGCCCGAAGCCCCTGGTGTCTAACCCAATCCCTTATGCTGTACAACAAACCTTGGCGTTTCCTAGTGTCCATCCTCCCCCCTTGCTGAGAGAGAAACATCGACCAGCTGCCTCCTGTACGCCCCCCACTGGGGATGTGCCCGAAACCAAGGTACATGCCCTTGACAGGAATCGAACCTGGGACCCTTCGATCCACAGGCTGATGCTCTATCCACTGAGCCAAACCGGTTAGGGCTCGGGTTTATTTTTAAAAACTCTGTGTCTCGCGCTCAGACAGGGGTGGTGCCGGACAGCAGGGGCGGGAGCCCCAGCCCCACACTCCCCCGCAGATGCCGGAAATGCCTCTCTCCTTGCTGTCCCTCTGCCCAGCGGCCGGCCGCTGAGGATGGAAGTTCTGGGCTCCGGCTTAGCGGGGGCGGCGGGAGCCTCCCTGGGCGCGGAGTGGCTCAGGCCGGGGCCAGTGGCTGAGCCTCCGCCGCCTGCAGCACGCCCTGCGGCTCTAGATGCAGGTGATGAGCACGTCCACGGAGTTGGGCACCGGGACCTCCTCGAAGAGCACGCGGCCGCCCGCGGTTCCCGAGCCGGCGTCGGCGCGGCCCGCGCTCAGCAGGTCCTGGGCGCGCTGCAGCAGGCGGTGGTTCCGCGGGCGGCCCAGGCGGCGCAGCGCCAGGATGGCCAGCACGTGCTCCCGCCTGCAGAGACAGGCCCTGGTTGGAGACCCCGCACCTCCGGGCACCCGGGCCGGAGAGGGAACCCCTGCTGGGGCAGGTCTGACAGAGGAGCTGGCTGGTGAGGGGGGTCCGGCAGGGGGAGAGAAGGGGCCGCCCGCGGGGGGTGGGCCTAGGCAGAGGGTCAGGAACTCTGGGGTGGGGAGGAGCCAGGGAGGATGGATGCTGTGCAGAGGGCGCGGTCAGGAGCATCATGGGAGGGAGGGCCGTCCTGAGAGCACTGTACAGGGAGCCCTGCCAGGCAGCATGGAGGAAGCTTTGTTAGTCACCCCTTCTGGACCAGGGCACCCCGCCTCCAGGAGCCTGGGACATCAGGGCCACTGAGAGCAGGGGAACCCCGGGACCAGGAGCGGGGTGTCCACTCTGAGTCAATCAGTCAGAGAGCCGGGCAGGAATGCTTCCAGCTGGGGCTCTGGGAAAAAGCTGCACCTACCATCCCCTCCCACGGCTGGGATTTCCGTGGTGTGATGACTCACCCTCCCTTCTCCCCCTCTTCCCTCAAGCAAAGCCTGCTTCCTCCGGGCAGGGCTCCCAGAGAGAGCTTGTTCCCCAAAACTCCCCCGAGGGGGTGGGAGGACACGTGCCCACCATCAGACACTGAAGAGGGCCCGGACCCCGCTAGATCCCAGGAGTACCCCTTCCCCCCACAGGACGGAGTGAAAACCAGAGGGCAGATTATGAGGCAGGGGAACCCCTTTTCCAGGCGGCCCCTCGCCTGCTCACCTCCAGCCTCAGGGAAGGCAGAAGGAACCCTGGGCAGCAGCGGGGGACAGACCTGATGTCCGGGTAGCTCCCGATGAGCGCCTCCAGGTGCCGCTGGATGTTGTCTTTGTAGGTCTCACCCAGGATGTCAGCCACGCACGGGATCGCCTGGTCCAGCCACGCGGCCTCTGAGCCCTGCGGAGGCCGGGAGGCAGGGCTGGCCACCTCCGGGCCCTCCTGCGGCCCTGCCTGCAGCCCCTCCACAGTGCGCGCTGGCCTCCCCACAGCCCCCGCCACGACCCCTTCCTGGCAGCATCACCTGCCCTGACCGGGTACGCTCAGGGTTCCCCCTCTGCTCAGGGGGTAAACTGAGGCCCCGCGGGAAGTGCTGCCTGGAGTCAGAGCCGCAGGCGGGGAGGGTGGATGTGCGGGGAGGAGGCCCTCCACTCACTCTGGGAGCGCCATACAATGTATGTAAATGTATGCAAATGTACGCGCAGCCCCGGCCCCGCCCCTTCGCAGCGGCCCCGCCCCAGAACCCCGGGAAGCGGAGGGGAGGGGATGCGGGAGCGGAGGGGAGGGGACGGGACGGGAGGCGCCCTCACCAGGCCCTGGAAGGTGTCGCTGATGGCCTGGGCGTCCAGGCCCATCTTCTGGGAGCCGGTCAGGCGCTCGGCGCCCCGGAAGCGCTCTGGTGGCCTCAGCGCCTGCGCCAGGTACTCGCGGACCACGTAGCGGTGCACCTCCTGCAGAGTCTCCTGGGCGGGCGGGGGGCAGGTCAGGGGTCAGGGTCAGGGTCAGAGTGGCGCCTGCCTCAGGCAGGAGCCCGCCAGGGCCACCCCTCCCCAGTACCTGCGCGCGAGGCGGCACCACGCGCTCCAGGTGGCCGGCAAAGGCCACCACCTTGTCCATGAGGGGCCGCAGCGTGTCCTCCGTCAGCCAGGCTTTGGTGCACAGGAGTCTGAAGAGCGGCTGGGCGAGGACGAGGGGGGCCTTCCAACTGTGCCCCCAGCCAGTGGCGCCTCCCCCGGAGCCATGCGGGGCTCCTGACAGCCCGTCAGGGAAGGAACCCTGGGGGTCTCGGACCCCTTCTCCACAGTGCCCGGCGCCCCTATGCAGTCATGGGCCAGGGCTTCCCAGGGACCGGGGCTCAGGGGCTCGGTTTGGGGTTGAGCCTGCAGCCAGGTCTTGCTGGAGAAGGGACCTGGTTTCTTCCTTATTTGATTTTATTTTTATTTTTTTAAGTGATAAAGTTTTGAAAAATACATTTGTTAATTGATTTTAGAGAGGGAGAGAAACATCAATGAGAATCATTGATTTGCTGCCTCCTGCACACCCTCTACTGGGAATGGAGCCTGCAATCCAGGCATGTGCCCTTGACCAGAATCGAACCCAGGACCCTTCAGCCTGCAGGCCAGCACTCTATTCACTGAGCCAAACCGGCTAGGGCTCTTTAAAAAAAAAAAAAAAAAAAAAAAAAAAAAAATTACTGATTTCAGAGAGGAAGGGAAAGGGAGAGAGAGAGATAGAAACATCAATGAGAGAGAAACATCGGTCAGCTGCCTGCTCCAGGCCCCACACTGGGGATGGAGCCTGCAACCTGGGCATGGGCCCTGACCGGGAATCGAACCCTGGCCTAGTTCCTAGATGGATGCTCAACCACT
Source organism: Nyctalus aviator (assembly GCA_036971965.1). NCBI lineage: Eukaryota > Metazoa > Chordata > Mammalia > Chiroptera > Vespertilionidae > Nyctalus > Nyctalus aviator. Next base: position 2,057,348 of record CM072922.1, read on the forward strand.
GAGCCATGCGGGCTGGGCAGCCTGGTTCCTTGACTACAGTCTCCAGGAAGTGGAGACTGACGTCCCTGCCCAGCTGGGTGCTTGTCTGGGCACCTGCCCCTGGAAAATGAAGTGTGACTTGGGCCCCGGGCCCCAGGGTGCGGGGCACCCACTGGGTGTGGAAAGTAGGCAGAGGGGCCCGTCCACTCACCCGCACGTCGTGCTGCAAACCCTGGAGCAGCCGCTTCTGGAAGGTGCCGGTGGCAGCCGCGAGGGGCTGCTCCAGCTCCGTGAAGGTTCCTGGGAACCTGGCCAGGAGGTTGGTCCTGGGAGGGGCCAGGACAGGTTACTAAGTAGCAAGGGAGCGGGACAAGGCCCGGCATGCAGTTATGGGCTAGGTGCCAGCAACTCCACCCCTTAGACCGTAGTGCACAGGGCCTGGGCCACGCAAGGTGGTAACCTGGGAGCAGCGCCACGTGAGGGGACGGCACCACAGCCCCAGGAGCCAGTCCTGGAAGCGCAGGGCCGGGCCTGGGGGTGGCCCCTCTGCACGCAGCGCGCCCCTGCGGCAGCTCTAGGCCAGCCGGCCATCCCTCCGGGACGCGCAGCCCAGCCCCGCCTGGCACGGGCCCTCCCTGGAGCCTCAGGACCGCCCCCTGAAGGTGCCACTGCCCCATCTCACTGTGGAGGCTAGGCTATGCCCAGTGCCCGGTGCAGGGACACAGAAGGGCGGGCCAGAGGCTACCTGCCAGAGGTAGTGAAGGGCCCCTGGGGCTGAACGGACAAGCCGGACCCAGATTAGACACAAGAGAGAGGTTTTCTCATCGAGGTCTTGCTTCGGATTCAGACCGGACTGCTTCCGATCCGGCGCAGCACGGACTGGCTGCAGACGGTGGACAAGTGGCGTTTCTTTTCTAAGCTCCCCTTCCCCATCCGCACACAGGGCGCCACCCCGGGGTGAGATGCCCCGGGCGGGTAAGGCGCTGGCAGGGTGCCTGGCACATCCCCAGTGTTCCTGAGGCCGCTGAGTCCCAGGGGGCCGGGGCCGACCTCTCCGGGAGAAGTCAGCAAAGGAGGCGCAGAAAGCGGAAGTGACTTCTCCAGGCACACACACAGCCAGCAAGCGGGCGAGCTGGATCTGAGCCCAGCACGGCTCAGTCTGTGCCTGCCGCAGCGGTGCCCCCACCCGAGGACCCTGAGCCTTGGCCTCGGGTTGAAGGCACAGAATGGGGCAGCCCTGCCAGCCCAGGGGGAGGGCCTCTGGCTTCCCGGGGCAGAGTGACCCAGGCCTCACTCCAGAATAGCCTCGCTTCCCAGAAAAGGGAATGTCCCACGGAGAAAGAAGGCTGCTGGGAAGCAGGGAGGAGAGACATGGAGCCACATTGACTGGATGTGGGCAGGGTTGGCAAGAGACAGAGACTGCTGGCTGGAACTTCCCAGCCTCTGCCCAGCCTCGGAACTCTCTGCATCTCTTCCGGGAGCCTGGCTCCTCGGAGCCCAGGGGCCCGCAGTGGGGACGGGGCAGGTGAGGGGCATTTCCGGAGGCCTCCCGGAATTCCCCATGCCCGGTTCAAATTTGTCTCCTTTGCGTGCGCCTTCCCGGTTTCCAGAGTTCGCGCGCCCCCTGCTGACCGCGCGGGGCACCGCGCCGAGGAGGAGCGGGAGACCCACCTGAGCTCCTCGAAGGCATTGATGTAGGCGCCCAGGTGCGGCTCACTCACCGCCTCCGACTCCAGAAACGTCTTTTCAAACCTGGGGTGGGAGCGCAGAGGCCTGGGGTCCTCCTTCCCCTCAGGATCACCCTCCCCTCCAGGCCCCACCCAAACCTCGGGCCTAGGGATGAGGCTCCCCCGCCCCATGGGTCCGGATCTCCCACTGAGCAAACCGGCTTGGCTCTGCCGGGAGACACAGCGCGCACCTGGGCAGGAAGAGGCCGAGCGCCCGCGCGCAGATCTGCAAGGTGGTGGCCTCCAGCTCCGCCGAGATGGCCCCCGCCGCCTTCACGTGCTCTGCTACCAGCTGGGAGCGAGGCCATGCGTGAGCCCGCCTCTGAGCCCCGGACCCAGGCCCCTGCCCACCAGCTACTGGCTCCAGCCGCCCTGCTGCCTCACATCGCGGCTCCAGCTTCCAGCCGCCTGAACGCCGGGGCCAGCTGGGAGCTGTGGCCTGGCGTTCCCCGCCTGCCATGCCACCAGGGGACCCCATCCCGCCCCACGTGGGCCTTCAAGCTCCGGCTGAGTCGGGGAGGAGGGGCTGGGTTTTATAGCTGAGGGGCCACCCAAACACCGCCTGGGCCAAACAGCACCCCGGCCCTCCGGGCCGCACCATGTGGACGTCGATGGACAGCGACGAGTGGTACCGGTCTTGCAGCACCTCCGGGGCCACGGCGGCCGCCCAGCGGCTCTGCTCCAGCTGCAGGATGCTGTCGAAGCAGCTGGCGATCTTGGTCTGGGGAGATCGGGTGTCCCCTACTTCAGGAGCCGTGTCCTTGGGGACAGGGCCTCCTCGCCAGGGCTCAGGCCGGGGTTGGGGGTAGAGGGGTGGAGATGGGGGGGGTGTGGAGCCCCGCATTGCCATCCTGGGCAGCCTGGGCGCTCAGCGTAGGCCCGCCCCTGTTGCCTAGCCAGGCCCGCCTCACCTCTAGGAAGCTGGTGTAATCGCTCTCCAGTTGGGCCCACACTTCTGGGGCCAGGAGGGGGGGCAGTGGCTCCGTGGACAGAGTCAGGTCAGGGGCGTCCAGGAAATTAGGACTGGAAGGCAGGGCGGGGGTGATGAGGCAGCGGCTGCCCCCGCCCCCCCCACCCCCGCTGGCTGGGCTCAAAGGGTAACACTCACCACCACCCCTGCAGAGCCCCAAACCTGGGTCTCCAATCACGCCCCACCTCACCCCTCCAATCACACCCCACCTCACCCCTCCAATCACACCCCACCTCACCCCTCCAATCACACCCCACCTCACCCCCAAGCTTGTCCCTGCCGGCTTCCTGGCTCCGGGCCAATCAGCTGTGTGCGCACAGAATGCACAGGAAGGGCTTCCACCTGGACCTTGGCCAGGCTGCCTCGGAAGTGACCTCTGCCCTCCTGGTCGGAGTCCACCCCAAACTGAGCTCTAAGTGCCCCAGTGCCACGCAGCTCAGTGCCTGTCGCTGCCCCCCCACCCCCCGCCCTCCAGGGAAGCCCAGAGAGGGGCGTGTCTCTCAGAACACGTGACCGCGCCCAGGCCCCTCCTCCCACGCGCTCTCCCGCCTGTGGCTGCGGGAGGCGACCCACCCGTCACCCTGCGGAGACGGGGCATCGAGGGAGGGCGTGAGGGTAACATCCAGCCCACGCCGAGCAGGGAGAGCCGGCGGTTGCGTCCCGCCTGGAGGGTGCTCTTTCCTGAGTCACGTGGAGGCACCCTGTGGGCTAGCGGGGTCCCTGCCCAGGGAGGGACGAGCCCGGACGCTCTCCAGTCTGGGGAGCCGGCGCCTGGGGGCCCTTGTGAAAGCACTGGCAGGGCACACCAGGGCCTGGACCCCGCGGAGAGGGCGCCCAGGGCCTCCGGGCCTCCCGCCATCGCCAGCCCGCGCCCAGGAAGGAGGGGAGGGGAAGCCGCACCTGCCGTAGACGTTGGCGGCCCAGTCCAGCAGGATGTAGAGCTGCTCGCAGCCGCGGGCGTCCCGCGCGAGCTCCTGCAGGCGCTGGGCCACGGCGCCGTGGTAGGCGCGCAGGTAGGTCTCCCAGGCCGGGAGGCCGGCGGCCGCGCACGCGGGCTGCACCTCCCGCCGCACCTTCTGCAGGTCGCGGCGAACCAGGCCGCCCAGCTCGGCCAGCAGCCGCGCCAGGCCCGCCGCGCCCTCCGCCGCCCCGGCGCCCGCCGCCCGCACGCGCTCCCCCGCGCTCCGCCGCACCGCGTCCTCCCAGAGCCGGCGCCAGCGGCGCGGCGTGCGCAGGAAGTCGCCGTCGGCGGGCGGGCCCGGGTGCGCCTCCTCCTCGGCGCGCACCACCTGCGCCAGCTCGGCCAGCGCGGCCGCAGCCACGCCGTCGGGGCCCAGCGTTTCGCGCACGATGGCGCGGATCTCTGCCGCCAGCCCGTCGTAGTGCAGGCACACGTCCATGGCGCGCCGCGCGAAGCCCGTGGGGTCCTGCTCGAAGGTGTGCGACGCCTTCTCGGCCACCAGGCGCGCCTCCAGGCGCTGCAGCTGTTCGAAGGCCTCCAGCAGCTGCCACTCGGTGATGAGATCCGCCACGGATTTGCCTTTTCGCCGGGAGGCAGAAGAGGGGCGGTGAGGGCGCTGCTGCCGAGAGCCTGCAGCCGCTAGGCTGACCCCGGAGCGGCCTGCCTGGCCCCAGAGCTCCGCTGACGGCCGCTCCAGGAGCAACATCCCCCACTGCCCGAACCCCCAGAGTCACGTTTGAAGAGGCAGAACCCCAGGCCCAAGCCTGGCTGCAGACAGCATGTGGATCAGCCCCTGCCCGCCCGCCTCTGCCCTGCTCCGGCCACCCCAGCTCTGCTGAGCCCCATCTGGACCTCAAGTGCAGCCCCTCCTGCAGGCCCAGGGGTCAGACTGCAATGCCCAGGCTGATGCCCGCGTCCAGCCGTGGGAGCACTTTGTGCGGCTCTTGCTCCAGGCCAACCCCGTTCTGGGAGCCTCTACCTCCCCCTGCTCCCCTTCAGGGCACAGCATCTGAGTGTCCTCTCCTGGGCCCCTCCAGGCCGCCGTGGCTCCCAGCAAGCTCTGTGACCCCGTGACCTAAGAGGGCGGGGCCTTGCCCATCACCCTAGTCGGGCCAGGAGCCAGGGAGGCTGGAAGAGGCCAGGGCTCTGGAGCCGCAAATCTGGATTCAAATCCCATTCCTCCCCTTCCCAGCTGTGAGACGTGAGAGTCACTTCATCTCCCGCCACAGAAATGCCAGAGGAATTTAAAATGCAACTGTGCGGGCGGGGGCGGGGCTGGGGAGAGCCGCAGGCCCTGGGCCCCTGTCCCGCCCTCTGGCCTGTTTTCTGGCTTAGTGCTGTGGGTGCAGCCCTCACCTGCCTCGGGTTCCAGCTCCTGCGGCTCCTCTTCGGGCGATGCCTGCCGGCCGACACCGTCGATGGCCGTGGAGGGCTCCTCGGGGCTGGGGCCTGGGCCTGGCGCAGCAGGGGCCTGGCCCGCGTCCCCCGCCGGCCTGTGGTCCTGGGAGCGCCGCAGGGACCGGAACAGGAAGCGGGAGCTGCGGCGGAGCAGGCCCGCGTCCTCCTCCGCGGCCCGGCCCGCGGCCCGCTGGCTCACCCGGGAGAAGGCCCGCCGGAAGGTGCCCAGGCCTGGCATCGAGGCCTCCCTCTGGGCGCTGGGCGCTTCCCCGCTGCTTGCCCGCCGAGTGCCCGGCGCTGGGGGCGGCGGCTCCCCGGGCTCCTGGGGGCTGTGCAGGTCCGGCGCAGCGGCCACTGTCCGAGGTGTGGTCAGCATCGCGGCAGCGGGGAGCTGGGGACAGGAGGGGGCGCAGGAGGCCTGAGCGTGCCCAGCCATGGGGCGGGGCCTGGTGGGGGCCCAGCTGTGGTCAGCTCTCAGGCCAGTGCTGTCTGCGCCAGGCTGCAGCCAGCGCGGAGAGGTAGACGCCACTTCCTCCAGGAAGCACCCCCCCACCCGCTCCAGGGGTCTCCCCCAGGTGCACATCCTCACCGCTCTGCCAGGCCAGGCCCTCCAGCGGAGGTGCCCTGGGCTGGACCCAGCAACCACATCCAGGACTTCCTGGGCTGCAGGTCCTCAGGCCTGAAGTGCCAACCGCCACCCCAGGGCTCACGGCCCCCAGGCCCAGCTCACCACGCGGCCTGTCCGCCTGCTGCTGCTCAGGGCACTCAGACGCTCTTGGGAGCCCCCTTCCCAGGGGCATCGGAACCAGAGGGAGGAGGGTCAGCTTGAGGGCAGTGGAGGAAGCAGCTTATCGGGGACTCGCAGGCCCGGGGAGGCGGTGGGAGGGACCCTGGTCTATATTTAACCAGGAGCTGGGGTGCCCGAGGCAGCTTCTCACCCATTCATCGCCCCCATCGCAGGGAGGAGAGGGTCCCTAGGCTCTGGGGGGTGCAGACCAGAGGCTGGCCCTGGCCACCCAGAGCTTGGGGTGCCCCCACCCAGGGCCCCAGGCTCTGGAACATTCCCTTTCAGCCAGCATGGCTGTGCTTGGCTTCCAGGCTGTGGGTTAAGCTCTGGGAGGGAGAGGAGAGAGCCTTTTGTGCCGGCGGGACCGGAAGGAGGTCGCAGCAGGGCTGGGGGGCAGGGGGGAGGGGCCTTAGCCTCAGAGAAACGGGGGCAAAGGAAGGGCAGGACCTGCTGCAGTCACTGGCCCCGAGGCTGAGCCCCAGCTCCCCACCCCACAAAGGCCAGCTGAGGGCCAACACCGGGTCCTTGTACGCGGGCAGGACAGGCCCTCACCCCCACCCCCCACCCAGGGGCCAGCAGAGGCCTATCTTCGCTCGCAGAGGCTGCGGCAGCTGGCAGGAGGCCCTGCTGAGGGAGGGGCAGGCCAGATGACTGAAGGTGCCTTGTCAGCCCCACCCCGGCCACAGGTCACGGTCCTCCCTGGTGCCAAGGATCAGCGACCCTGCCCTGACCCAGACCCACCCACACAGGCCGGGAGCATTAGCACAGGGGCCAGGGTCCCTGCTCTCCCCACTCCCTGCGCCCTCAGCACCCAGCAGGGGCAGGCGTGGCGGTGAGGATCGTGCCAGCTGGCGGAGGGGCCCAAGGTGCGGGCAGCTCCCAGATGCCAGGAGGGGGGTCAGACTTGAGGGTCTCCCCGGAGCTTAGAGGCAGGGGATTACGGGGGCAGAGGGCAGCTGGGGACTGGTCTCCTGGGAGATTACTTGGGGCCCAGCCTGCTCAAATCAGAGCTGCAGCAAAGGCCCATGGGGCCCAGCCGGTCCCCCAGCCCCGTGGCCCTCTCCTGCAGCTCCCCAAGCCATTCCTGACCTCCCTGAGCACAAGGCGGCCGGCCACCCCCTACTCTAAGCCCCACAGAGGCTCCCACCGCTCGGGCCCCGCCCGCCCACAGCGCAGCAGCTGAAGGGCAGCGTCGGGGAGACCTTCAGCCTCACCTGCAGCGCCCTCACCTGCACCCACCGCTCTGGCGCCTCTCAGTCCCGCACCCCTGCTTCTGCGCCCTCTCTCGCCTCCCGCTCTTTGGCCCCCAAGTCTGTCCTGGGTTCAGGACCCAGGGGTGTTGGCGCCCCGCCGCTGTCTGAGGGCCCTTGGACGGTGCTGCACCCTCCGTCAGCTCAGGGGCACTTGGGCCTGTCCCCTCCTACTGGCCTGACCTCTGGGCACCGGCCGCCTCCCGGTAACCCCGCCAGCCGCAGGAGGAGGGAACCCTCGGTGTCAGGTCGCCCCTACCTGCCCCGCACTGGCCTCTGCGCACCCCTAGGGCATCTCTCTGGCTCCCTGCCCCACTGCCCTGAGTGTCCAGAGGCCCAGCTCCAAGGCCCAGGAATCCCAGGCCCAGCCCGAGCCCTGACCCCGCACTCCCCAGGTGAGGCCAGCGCAGCTGCAGAGCCCGCGGGAGGGCTGGCAATGCCACCCAGGAGACATGGGCATTGGGAGCTCCCATCGGGTGCCACCCGACGGTGACCAGCAAGTGAGGCCTGGGCTTCCTCCCTCCACTACCCCCCGCCTCGGCGTCCACCCCTGTTCCTAGACCTGCTCCCCCCCCCCCAAGTCTTCCCTCAGTGCCCATCCCACCCCCAGCCTCCCACCTGCCCTGGGCTGAGCCATCACCCGCCCTTGGAAGCTCCACACCAGCCGCTTCAAGCAGGTGCGTGTCCCCCAGGCGCCCGTGTCTCCCTCTCCCCTCCCGCCTGCCTTCCCCCCTCCCCTGGTCCCAGGGCATGGCTCCTTCCTGGGCCCCGGATCCTTTCTCAGAGCAGCTGGTGGAGAGGGGGTTCCTGCCGAAACATAAACCTCTCCGAGACCCTCCGTGCACGCTAAGCTAAGTGTCTCCTGAAATGAGACAGGTGTGTTCTCACCGTGCCATCCTCACTGTTTGCTAACGCTGTCAGGCAAGAAAAAGAAGTCAGAGGGGAAGTGGTGGGAAGCGCCTGATAAAACCGTCATTATTCACAGGAGACATGATCGTCTGCTTAGAAAACAGCTCCCCATGCCCCAGGAAAACCTGACTCCCCGTCCACAGCCACACACACATCCTGGTGAGACCCTCGGGGCTGCCGCCACTCAGACTCCCCTTGGCTGGCGCTCAAGCCCCTCTGGCTCCCCCCACTCCCCACCTCTGAGCACCAGAAGCACTCACCTCTCCCCCAGTTTGCAGGGCTGTCCCTCTGCCCCCAGTGACTCCCCCACCTCCTCCGCTGCCAGCTCCTTCAAGGCTCTTCAGGGCTCGGCACAAGTGAGTCCTCCCAGAAGCCTTCCTGGACCAGCTGAACCGCAGAGCGCGCTCAGCACCTCCCGCTCCCAGTCTGGTCTGGCCCTGGCAGACCTTCTCCGGTCCTCAGGGACAGTCACAGGGTCTGGGGCATCTGCCCTCCCATCAGGACGCCCTCAGGGCAGGGTTGGGCCTGACCCATTAGGCAGGTGCCCAAGGGACACAGATAAGCCGTCTAAGGTGGGAGTGGGAGCCCGTGGGTGTGCCCACACTTCCGTGCGTTGGTCTAAGTGTGTCCCCTTGCGTGCGCCTCTGATCTAGAAGGAATGTGTCAGGCGGTCTGCGAGTGCTCTCCCCAAGTCCGTCTGTCTGTGCCCGCACGCGTGTCTCATGTCCCTGCCTGCCTGTGTGTCCACGGTGGCTTAGCTGGCGCGCCGGCCTGGGCTCCGAGTGGAGCAGAGGCCATTGGCCGGAAGGCCCCTGGGAGGCCCGGAAGGTCCTCACTCCCCGAGTCCCCGCCCACCGGCCCCAGCGCCCATCACCCTCCTGCTCCACCTGCGCGGGACGTACCTGCTGAGCACGGAGACACTGGCCACCAGGAGAGGCCTCGGAGCGCTGGCCAGCGGTGAGGCCACCGGAGCAGCCAGAGCCAGCGACAACAGCTGGGACTTCCCAGCTGCAGCCAGCAGCCAGCCACTGCCTTGCCCACCGGCCCCTCCCCCAGCCGCCCTCCCCCCCCCCCACTTTCACTTTCAGAAGCTTTCCAGCCAATCTATCCAACCTTTGAGTCCTGGCAGCCCGGCCGGGCTCAGGCTGCGGCTCCGGGACCAGGAGGCGGCTCCGGAGCAGTGGACGCCCCTGGGGCCAGCTCCCTCTGCCAGCTCCCCCTGCGGTCAGCCCCGGGCCAGCGGGACCCTGGCCCACTGCGCCCTCCAGGACAGAGGTGCCAGCTCCAGGCCTGCCTGCCAGGCTCAGACTCGCCCCAGGGGCCGCCTGAGAGCCAGGAGAGCAGACCATGGGCCCGGCTGGTGAGGGGCAAGGGGAGGGGTCACCCGGGGGGGGACACAGGTGACAGCACTGGGTGCACTGGGCTTCCTGGGAGAGGTCCCCTGGGAGCGGCGGGGGGCAGGCCCAGGACTCCCAGGCTGGGCTGAAGAGCTTCCTGGGAGGGAGGGAGGGTCACGGAGACTTCCCAGAAGAGGCGCCCCCGCCCTGCCGCGGGGGATTCCGCCCAGAGCCGCCCCGAAAAAAACTAGGGAAAACCCAGGAGGACAGATCCAGGCCTGTCCCACCTGGGCGGGAGCCGCCGGGGAGGGGGGTGACGGAGACAGGCTGTGGGCTGGTGTCAGGAGGCCCACAAACACAGACGGTATTTCTCCGGGCGCTGGAGGCTGGTGGCCGGGGCCCAGGTGAGCGCAGGGCTGGTGTCTCCTGAGGCCCCGCCCCTTGGCTTGAAGGTGGCCATCTCTTTTTTCTTTTTAAAAAATATATTTTGTTGATTTTTTTACAGAGAGGAAGAGAGAGTGATAAGAGAGTTAGAAACATTGATGAGAGAGAAGCATCCATCAGCTGCCTCTTGCACACCCCCTACTGAGGTTGTACCCACAACCAAAGTACATGCCCTTGACCGGAATCGAACCCGGGACCCCTCAGTTCGCAGGCCGAGCCAAACCCATTAGGGCGGTGGCTGTCTTCTTCTCGTGTCCCCGAGTGGCCTTCCTTCTGTACCCGTCTGTGTCCCCTCTTCTGATAAGGACGTCGGCCATGCTGGGTTCGGACCCACCTGCTGGCCTCGTTCTGACGTAAGCATGCCCAGGCACCCACTCTGCCAATGCAGCTGCTCCTGAGTTAGGGAGACCTGGGTCCCAGCGTAAGAAATGTTTGAGCAAAATCCAGCCCTTACCCGACAGGAAGGCGGGGCTGCTGCAGCGCCTCTGCCACCTGCAGGTGGGCCACGTGGTGGGGGGGGCCGCTACGTTGCCAGCAGCTTCCCTGGGAAGCCCTGGGTTTACCACTGGGGTGATGAGCCCCTTGACCCTGCGTGCCCCTCTGTGAAGTGGGGTCGTAAGAGTCCCAGCTCCAGCCCGCAGGGCACCCCGCTGGCTGGGTGGGCCGTCCCCCCTCACTCCGGCTGCCTGCCCGCGGCCTCCATTCCCTGCATCTCTAAGTGAGAGCCGGACAGATGGGAGGGGCGAGCACGAATCCAGAGACAGAGGCACCCTCCCAGGGCCGCTCCGTGGGGGCTCCTGCTGGGTGCCCTGTGGGCGGGTGCCCTCCACCCACGCTGCACTGGGGCTCTGACTCGGGAGCACAGGACTGCTCACGGCCCACAGCGGGCGCGAGAGACCAGCCTCCAGCCTGTTTCCACCTCAGAGGACTGGGCATCCCCTGGGGACAGGCCCTGGGGACCCTCCGTCTGACCCTCCTGCCCCCTCGCTCACAGGGCACGTCCCGGGACCTCCACCCAGCAGACAGGCCCCTGGAAAGCTGGTGGTGCCCAGGGCTGGGGTTGCTCCTGCATTTCTCCCCCCCCACGCCCCTCCATGCAGGCAGTCACCGAGGCTGGCTGCGCCCCAACCTGCCCAGGCCAGTCTTCAGCCAGAGGCTGTAACGCGTCTTCTATTCCGCGTCCCTGTCCCTGTTGCTTCCCCAGCATTCTGAGCGGAATCCCCCTGGAAAGGCCTGAGACAGGGGAGCCTGGGCCAGGGCCCGTCTGGCAGGTTGGGAGACGGCAGACAGAGGTCGGAGGTCGCAGTCGAGGCTGGGCTGCACCCTCGGGAGAGGCACTGCTGACTCTGAGCCCTTTTCTCCTCCAGAAGTAGGGCTGCTGTGGGTCTAATGGGTTCGCCTCCGCAGGGCCTGGTTCCAGTGGGGGGGGGGGCAGGACTCGGACCCTCAGCACCCGGTGCCCGTCTGACCCCGGCGCTCCTCACCCCCGTGCGGAGGCCACGGGCAGATCCCACCGGAGCCGGAGACGGAGCCGGACTGGGAGCCGGAGGCCGGGGCTCCATCCTGGGCCCCCACTGGCTGGGGATGGCCGAGCTCCGGTCTCCAAGGTGGTACCGCCAACACCCCCGCCCGAGCGGAGGCCCATTGGCGGGGCGGGGCTTAGCCGTGGACAGGGCTCTCTCGGGCACGGCCCCCACCTCCCCGGAGAAGCGGGAGGCGTGGTGGGCAGGACCCTGCGGGGTTAACGGCGGTCGGTGGTGGCTGCGGGTTCCTGAGCTGCTCCCGGGAGCCGAGGACGGGGGAGGGATGCTCTCCCACCCCCTCGGGGCTGCCTCCTGGGTCTGCACCCCTCCACCCAGCTCGCCGGGCACCGGGCGCTTCCCCCTGGGTCTGCACCCCTCCTCCCAGCTCGCCGGGCACCGGGCGCTCCCCCCTGGGTCTGCACCCCTCCTCCCAGCTCCCCGGGCACCGGGCGCTTCCCCCTGGGTCTGCACCCCTCCTCCCAGCTCGCCGGGCACCGGGCGCTCCCCCCTGGGTCTGCACCCCTCCTCCCAGCTCGCCGGGCACCGGGCGCTCCCCCCTGGGTCTGCACCCCTCCTCCCAGCTCGCTGGGCACCGGGCGCTCCCGAGTGGCACTGAGGGGGCCGCACGCTTGGGCCTCTGAGCACCTGGGATTCCGAGCTCAGCTGTGGGTCGGCTGCAGGGCGTGGGGAAGCCACGTGCAAATGGCTGGGAGGAGGAGGATAAATCTCTGCGTGTGGCACCATCGCCCTCCCGCCTGCCACAGGGGGACCTGGACCCCCTCCCCTCCGTGCCTGGCCCTAAAGTGTCAGCAGGCCCCCGCAGCACTTCCTGGGAAGTGTCTCCCCGCTTTCCCACCTCCTGGGGGACCCCGGGGCTTGAAGGACCCAACACCCCTCCCGCGCTGCAGACCAGGGGAGGCCCACGGAGCGCCTGGGCCTGTGTGGGGGCGCAGGGGTCCTGAGACTAAACTTAAAGCAGACCCCAGGCCACAGGCAAACTGGCACTTCCGCCCCCACCTCTCCTGCATGGGGGGGGGGCATTTTTAGAAGGAAGGGGCTTGGAGAAGTCCTGTTCTTCCCGGAGGTTAGACGGCCGCCTGCCTCCCAGGGCGGGCTCCCGCCCGGTCCCACTGCCTGCGTGCGCCTGGGCGTTTGTGGGGCTGACATCATGCCCGCTGCCCTCGTGGCCAGGCCCTGAGGCTCCGCCGGCCTCCTGGCCAGGCTTGCTGCGGGCAGGGGCCCGGCGGGGAGGGTGGCACACCCGGGGAGTGGCCCGGGCAGTGGCCAGGCCTCTGCCCCGTCCTGGTGCAGTGGGCCCGAGCCGAGAGGCAATGGCGCCAGGACCCTCGCCTCCCAGGTGGGCTCTGTGTCCAGCTGGCGGCTTCCCGGCCTCAGGGACCCCGTTTCAGCCTGGGCACTTCCCTCACACCTCAGGGACCTTCACAGTGAACTGGGCCCTGTAGGATTTCCCGGGATCCAGCCCGGAAGAGGGCCCACCCCGGACCATTCCTGCCCAGGTGAGAGGGGTGAGAGCAGAGTCCTGCCCGCAGGGTGCCTCGGGCTGCAGGCCGCTCCTGCCTGGCCATGGGGCTCCGAGCAGAAACCCTGGCTGGCGGCCAGCGGCAGAACCAAACTGTCCTCGGCCCCCCTGTCCCCCCCGAGGGTGCCACTCCTAGAAACGCCTTTATTTCTGCTTCAAACCACCGGACACAGAGGGGTGGCCCCGCCCCGCCCCTGGTGAGAGAGGGGGCGCTGCAGGCCTGGCTGGAGGGGAGAGCCAGAGGGGTGAGCAGAGGAGGCGTTATCCGGGGCTGAGGCCCTCCTAGCCTCAGGGAGGGACAGCGGAATCCGGCTGCAGCCTGGTCCTACCCCTGGGCCTCGGAGCCGGCACACTGGCTGCCGGGGTGGCCTGGCGCGTCCCCGGGTGCTCCCGGCAGGCTCGGCGAGGGGGCTGCGAGACAAGAAGGCCCCTGTTGGTGGGGCTGCACCTTGGGGGGTGGGGAGCTGGCTGCAACTTCCCCACGCGGGGAAGGAGGGGTGCCGGGACACCCCTGGGCGGGGAGGAAGGATGAGGTCAAACTCTGGGACCCCTGACCACCCCCCAGAATAAGGGGCGGCAGATGGGTCTGAGGCAGACCTGGGGACGCCCCAGGACCCAAGTCCCACAGAAGGGGTGTCCTGGTGCCGTCCTGCGTGGAACCGACAGAGGGAGGGACGGTGTGGGGGATGGGTGGGCTATGGCGTGGACAGGCCCCTACCAGGCCCAAGTTCCAGGGGCTGCTGTGTGGGTGTGTGGGGATGACATGTGAGGAGGGGGAGAGGGCAGGCAGGTGCCAAGCAAGCCCAGCTGAGACCAAGTTCATCTCCAAACCACACAAGAGATCCCCCCGCCCACATGCCCTCCACAGAGTCCCCCCGGCCCAGCCCCCTGGCTCTCCCACCTCCGCGGGCTCCTGGCTGGCCCTCCCACCCTCACTGCTCCTCCAGCGAGCTCCGGCCTCCGCCCTCAGATCCCAACCAGCACCTGTGGGCAGGACAGGCCTGCCATGGCTGCCCATCGCCACCTGGTGGGCACCTGGGCTGGGCCTGCTCGGCACCTGGCACCCGGACCCTCACCCCTCCCGGCCCTGGTGGACAGTGCGGGAGGGAGGAAAGGAGGGAGGAGGTGGGACTGGTGCTGAGGGAGAGACCCTGCAGGCATTCATTCAACAAGTGCTCCCTGCTCACCCCTGTGCGGACCCGGGTCCCAACGTGGGTGAGGGACTGTGTGAGCCGGTGACTGGGGGGGGGAGGAGCGGGGGGAGGAGTGCAAGGCCAGGCAGTGCCTAGGCTCCAGGCAGAGGCTCACAGGGCAGCTGTGGGGCAGGTGGGGAGGTGGAGGGTGAAGGGCCTGCCTGCTGGGTGGACCGGCGGGCAGGGAGGGGGAGGCCTGCCTGAGGGGCGGGCAGGGAGGGGGGAGGCCTGCCCGAGGGGCGGTGGGGAGACCTGCTCTGACTCCTTTGGGGCACAGCACCCTCACTCACCAGCAGCAGCCTGGCTCTGCGGGGAGCCCCTCGGCACGCCCTCCGGGGGCCAGCGCAGCTCCCCACTCTCCACAGCGCCCGCCTCGGTGGGCTCCACCACGATAGAGGGCAGCCGCGGGCCCAGCCACGGGCCCTTCTCCCTGGCGCCCGCCGCAGCCTGCGGGAGGCGGGCAGGGTCAGGGCGGTTGGGGCCCTGGGCTCCCCTCTCCCTCCCACCCTGTGTTGGGACCCTCGCACACAGCTCTGAGAGGGCCCAGCCCCTCCTCCACCCGCCCCCGGGGCTGGGCAGGGGCACGGGGGTCACAGCTCCCCCGGGACCCTCAGGGCGGCGTGGGCTGACCCCTGAGGCCATTCTGCAGGCAGGAGCCCAGGCTGCGAGGCCCCATCACCGTGACTGCACTCCCACCAGCACCCACCCTGCACCGCCCTTCCCCTCCGGGTCCCGGCTGGTCCTGGCCTCCTCCCTGCTCAGAGGAGCTGGGAAGCAGTTGCCGTGGCGACCGGAGCAGCTCCCTCAGGCTCATTGTTCGGTGCCCACCAGAGTGTGCGGGGCGCCTCCCACGCCCTCCGTGCCCTTGGCATCTCCGCCTCCCGTTCGAGGCCGTGGGGCAGAGCTCAGCGCCAGTCCATGCGCGGCCCGCCCCTGCCTCCCCGCTGCCCCTCCGTGCCCCTCCATGCCCCTCCGTACCCCTTCCCGCTGCCCCTCCCCGCCCCTCCCCGCTTCCCCTCCATGCCCCTCTGTGCCCCTCCGTGCCCCTCCCCGCTGCCCCTCCATGCCCCTCTGTGCCCCTCCGTGCCCCTCCCCGCTGCCCCTCCATGCCCCTCTATGCCCCTCCCCGCTTCCCCTCCATGCCCCTCCCTGCCCCTCTGTGCCCGTCCGTGCCCTGCTCAGGCTGGCCCCTCCTGGAGGCCCCTCGCCCAGCAGGTAGCAGGTGGTGCGCGGTCCACCTTCCCCAACCGGGAGAGCCGTGAGGAAGGCGGGCACCCAGCCCTGGCACCACCTGCCCTGCGCTCAGGTGCCCACTCCCGGCTCCCGCCCGGCTCCCTGCTGTGCACCACGTCCCACGGCCCTGAAGTGTGAGGAGAGGTGTCCCGGCTGGGGGCTGTGGTCAGAGGGGTCTTCCTGCTGGCGCCATGGTCCGGCCTGGGCAGAGGAGGGGGCAGGGTGCCGCTGCCCCTCAGGGAGGAAGGCCCAGGCAGAGCATGGGTCTCCCAGGCCCGGGCCCTCTCTCTGCCCGCCCGCCCAGGAGGGAGCTGGGTCTGCAGCCCGGGCTGCCGGCTGCCTCATGCCCCCGCCCTGCCGCCCGCACAGCGCCGGGAAGCAGAGCGAGGGGCCTTGTGGGAGTAGCACGGACCCTCCCAACCCAGAGCGGAGGGCAGGGCCCTGGCATTGCCTTGCCTGGCAGAGAACTGCCCTGAGACCCAGCCCTGCAGCCCACAGGGGTGAGCTGGGCCAGGGCAGCTCAGCATCCCCTCGCTTTCCCCACCAGCCTTTCCCCACTGCAGGTGGAGAAACTGAGGCAGGCCCCAAGCCACAGCGGGACCTGAGCCTGGCTCCTCCTGTCCCTCCAGGCTGAAGACTGGCACCCCTCCCTAGACCCATACCTTTCCAGCTGGGCCTCCAGCCCCCTCTGCTGGGCTGGGCTCCGGCACGCGGGGCGGGGGGCCACTCATGCTGCGGCCTGCGGGGCGGAAGGACAGTGAGTGGACAGACGTGAGGGTGAGGACAGGCCGGCGATGGCCTGAGGCGGGTGCCCCGCCCCCGGAAGCCTCGCGCTACTCCAGCAGGGCCCGCCCCGCACCCCCGCCCAGCTGGGCCTCTGTCACTGCTCCTCCTGCCCGACCACCAGCGGAGGGCGCTGGGCGGGCACCACATGGAGTGCCCGGGGCTCTGAGGGCGGCAGGAGGGCGGAGGCTGATGCAGCCTGAAGACCTGGGAGGGTTCCTGGAAGAGGGTCAGCTGACCTGAGGGGGGAGAGCGAGAGGGAGCCAGGCCAGCAGGGAGGTGGGGGGGAAGGAGAGTGAAGTGTGGGGGGGAGATCCAAATTGGCTTCTGAGTCTGGAGGCTGGGGCAGCAGGCCCAGGTTCACGTTAGCCAGAGGCACTGGGCCAGAGGGAGAAGTGGGGTGGGCCCTGGCCAGCATGCTCAGTGGTTAGAGCACTGGCCCACACACCCAAGCGTCCTGGGTTCTATCCTGGTCAAGGGCACATACCTGGTCGGGTGTCTCCCGGCGATGCAGTTGATGTGTCTCTCTCACATTGAAGTTTCTCTCTCTCCCCTCCTCCTCCTCCTTTCCACTCTCTAAAAAATCAATAGGGAGACATATCCTCGGTGAGAATTAAAAAAGCGAGGAAGAAGAGAGCCGGCTGGGTCTGGAGGCAGACGCCTCCCTTTGGCACTGCTTGGGCGGCGGCCAGGGACAGGGCAAGGGCAGGAGCGGGGCTGGGAGAGGGCGAGCGGGTCAGCAGGGACGCGTCCGCAGGCCCCGCCGGGGGGAGGGTCCCTGGGCGCCCAGAGAAAGAGGGGCGCTGTCTGGGCAGCGGGGTTCCTGTGGGCGAACACCCAGCTCAGGCCAGCTCGGCCCTGCCTGAGCGGCTGGGAGGCGGCAGGGGCCAGGCTGCCTCTGCCCTGGGGGCTCTGGAGGGTCCTGGGGGCGGGCAGCCACCACACCCACCGGCCCCCTCTCATCCCAGGTGAAACCCCCCCCCAGGCCTGACCCTCCCCAGGAGCCCGCCCCGTCTCACCGGAGCGCAGAGCGGCTGCGGCCAGGGAGGAGGGGGACCCGAGATGACAGAGGGGCCAGCGGAGGGGACCCCGAGACAGACACGGGCCCAGAAAGGCGCCCCCAGAGGAGAGGATGAGCCGCAGGTGAGGCTGGCACCTGCCGAGCCCGGAGCGGCTGCCGCCCCCGCAGGGCCAGTGCCCGCGGCGCGGGGCACGAAGGCTCCCAGCACCCCCTCCTCCCGGCTCCCGGGGTGAGGCCAGCTCGGGTGCAGCCCCGGGCACCGCTCCCGCCCGAAGCCCGCGCCCGCCAGCCAGGGCTCCCGTGGCCCCACGCCCTCCTCTTCCCGGGTCTCGGATGGAACCCCACCCTCCCGCTTCCCCTGCTCGCCGGGGCGCACGGGGCCGGGCCGGGCCGGGGAGGCGCCCGCTCCGCACTCACCGCGCCGGACGCTCGCCCGGTCCCGCTCCGCTCGCTCTGCCTGGCGCTGCTGCCCTGCGCGGCCACCTCCCCCGCTCCCGCCCCCGCACCCCTCCCCGCTCCGTCCCCCGCACCCGGCTCCCTCCCTCCCCCAGCCCCGCCCCACCCCCTTCGCTCCGCCGACCGCCTGCTCCCGCCCCCGCACCCCCCCCGTTCCGTCCCCCGCACCCCCCTCCACACACACCCCTCCGCCTGCTCCCCCCCCCCCCCGCAACCCGCCCACACGCTCGCCGGCCCGCCCCTCTTTCACACCCACGCCCGCAGTTTTGTCCTGGGGCTCCGCTCCCCATAGACCCGGTGTCTGGCTTATCAAGACCGCATCCCCCCAACCTGACCCTCCCTGGAGGTCCCAAGCGCCCAGGGTGCGGTTCAGGAATTCAGGGCACAGACCGGTGGGCCAGACACGGGGAAGACACCTTCCCAGAGGGAGGAGGGGAGAGGACCGGGGAGAGTGGCGAGGACTGGAGGGCCACGGTGTGTGCGTGTACGTGTGTGTGTACGTGTGCGTGTGTGTTTTCATCTCCATCCCATTCCCAAAAAGGAGCAAACGTCCCTGGACGTGGGTCCCACTCAGCTGAATGGATGGATAGCACCGACTCCTGAGGCCACAGCGCCAACCTCTGATCTGCCCAATGCCCACCCTCCCACCTCCCAGCACCCAGCATCCAACTCCATTCAGCACCCACCGTCCCTCATCCAGCACCCACTCCTCCAACCACTGTCACCTATCGTGCACCACCCAACATTCACCCACTACCCCCAGGCAGCAGCCACCATCCACCATCCATCACCCACCACCCGCCACCCACCATCCACCACCCACCACCCATCAACCACCACCCACCATCCACCACCCACCACCCACCACCCACACCCACCACCCACCATCCACCACCCACCACCCACCACCCACACCCACCACCCACCACCCACCACCCACCATCCACCACCCACCATCCACCATCCAACACCATTAACCACCCACCACCCACCACCCACCATCCACCACCCACCATCCACCATCCAACACCATTAACCACCCAACCCAGTCACCATCCACTCTCCAACCACCACCCACCACCCACCATCCACCATCCAACACCCATTAACCACCCAACCCAGTCACCATCCACTCTCCAACCACCACCCACCATCCACCATCCACCATCCAACACCCATTAACCACCCAACCCAGTCACCATCCACTCTCCAACCACCACCACCACCCATCACGCTCCCATCCATTCCCACCCTCCCCTTACTAAGCATTAGCACATTATGAAAATACCCATCAGTCCAACATTCATTCACCATCCACCCACCCACCCACCACCTATCCACCCACCATTCACTATATAACAACTTTCCATCAGTATGTAACACCTGTCTACCGCCCTGCCGTTCATTTATACAGTCACCACACATCTGGCTGCCAATGCCAATCCACCATCTATCTGCTGTTCACCTATCCAGATTCACTCACCACCCACCCACGAGCCTCCAGCCATTCAATCAGCCACAGTTCATCCATCCACATTCACTCACCACCAGTCATTCGTACCCTCATCCATTCGTATCTTTATGAACTACAACCCACCAATTACTTCCCTACCAACCCCCTACCACCCAGCATCTCTTACTCCTATCGACCCATTCATTGTGCACCTCGCAGAATCTTCTATCTGTCCATCCACCACAGCTTTCATTCTCTCTTCATCCAAAGTGCCACCTACCACCATCCAGACATTTCCTCCAGAGGATGGATGGAGCGCCTTCTATGTGCCACACATTACGCTAGGTGCTCAGGACAGAGGATAGCGTGCAGAGAGAGCAGTGAGCATTCCCCCACCATCGCACTCCACCCACCACCATCTACTCATCATGTGTGCATTATCCCCCACCCGTTAGTCACTGTTCGTTCAGCAGCCTCTTCATTCATTATCCACTCGCCATCCATTTGCCACATACCACTCACCACGCCCCAGCCATCCATCTCTCCACGTCTCCACCACTTGCCTTTCATGAACCCCTTTTCTAAGATATTACCATGTATCAGCCATCAGCCATTAATCACCTAATCATCATCTATTCACCCAGAACCCATTATCCACTCCCTATTCACCTCCATCTCCACGTCCACAGCACACAACCCGTTCCCCGGCCACCGAGGAGCCGTCCATTTATTTGCCATCTATGCCCCATTCCTGCACTATCCAGCCACCACATACTTGTCCACCACTCACTATCCGCTCACACTTATCTCCCATCTGCCTGTCCATTCTCCACGGAAAGATCCATCACCATCATCCATACTTCCGTTGTTCAGCCACCAGTCACGCCTGCTACCTGCAATTAATCCACGCTAGGTTCTTCCAGTTTCCGTCAATTCATCAACTTTGTGTCCATACCCCTCTACCTTCCATCCAACCTACAATCTTAGCCAACTACCATTATATAGCTGCGTTCACCACCCACCAACTCCCATCCGCCCACAGCCTAGCACCTCCATCTAGCATGCTCCCAGTACCTATCCTACATTACCTACTCACCCCCACATCCTACCATTGCACCACTCATCTGCTTATTCACCTCCCCTTCCAGCCCTTCACCCCACCAACCATCCACCTACCTGGTAACCACCTGTCCATCAACCTGACATGCACTCTGCTACTATCCTTGTATTTTGTTCTTATGCAATCCATACACATAAACGTCAGGGAGCCATTCTCACTCCCATCTCTCCACCACCCATCTTCATCACTCACTCATCCATCCATCCATCCATCTTCTTACCATTCGTTTGCCCATTTAGTCATAAACTAAACATGTACTTATTGATAAATATAATATTAAACATTATTATTTGTTTAATAGTCTGCTGGATGGAGCGCCTTTCACCATCCACTTGCCACATACCACTCACCAGGTACCATCCATCCATCATATATTACCAGTTCCAGCGCTGGGTTCTGGGATCATCAAGAGGAAAAGACCCCGCCCACATTCATGGTCTGATGAATTCAGGGTGTGATGGTCCCCAGAGGGAACAGATCAGACAGAGATGCATCAGTGTGAACATGTGTATTGTGTCGGAATCCCGGGCCTCCACTTTCCGGCCACGGGATGCTGGAGCTCTCTGCACAAGTTCGTCCTGAGGAGTCTGGAGTGGGGGCGTCACGGCAGAGTCAGGCGAGGCTCGATCGGGGCGCTGTCTGCGGCGAGGGAGACCTGATGACGTGGGTGTGAAGAGAGGCAACCTGGCCGGACCAGCGGGGCTCAGGGGTTGAGCATCCACCTGGGAACTAGGAGGTCACGGTTTGATTCCCGGTCGGGGCACATGCCGGGGTGAGGGCTTGATGCCCAGTAGGGGGCGTGCAGGAGGCAGCTGATCAGTGATTCTCTCATCATTAATGTTTCTCTCTCTTCTCTGAAATCAATACAAAAAAAATGTTTTTTAAGAGTCTCATGCTCTACCGACTGAGCTAGCCGGGCACCCATCAAAAAAAATGTTTTTTAAAGAGAGAGGTGAGAGTGGAAAAGCAGGCTGGCATAGATCGGGCGTGGCTAGGACTACCTGGCTGTGGAGGCCCCTGAGGATGGGGCCTGAGAGACAGGGCACTCTGGGAGGCAAGTCCCCAGTCAGCTAACTTCTCGGAAAAACCCCACTCATGTTCACGCCCTGTCCACTCGGAAGCCCCTGCACCTATGGCCACAAAACTGGGGTGGTCACTGGCTGCTCACCACCAGACACACAGGAGTCCGCAAAGTGTGTGCTGCATGCTCCCCCTTTCCCACCCCCCCCCAAGGCCACCCCACGCCTGTCCACGTGGGCAGAGCTGCTCCCGTTCTTGTTAATGCGGGTGCGAGCTGCCACCTAAGGTGTTGGGTGCCATCCCAGGTGTCAGCTGATGGTTGTCACACAGCTCGGGGGTTGGGGGTGGGGTGCTCCTAACAGGGCTCGGGCCCGCGTGGAGTAAAGCTCTGACCAGGAGCAGAAACCTGGGGACAGGAAGTCTCTTTACCGCTGGGCCTGCACAGTCAGCTCTGAGTCCCACCTTCGCCTCCAGACTTTCATTCTCTTTCTCCTCCCCCCTCCTCACCTCCTCTCAGCCCCCTCGCTGAGGTCTGGAGGCAAGCCAGCCTGCGCTCTGAGTCCTCAGGAGCCCCGCCCTCTCTGAGCCCCTGGTCCCTGCCGATCCAGAGGAAGGATGGACTGGACTGAATGAAGACTGGAGAGCAATCATCTCTGAGACTGGAACTGTCCCCGGCCCAGCCCCCTCGCCCGCACCCTCACCCTCCAAAGCGTGAACGGAGGCGAGGGCGGCGGCCGGGTCTGGGCGTCGTGGGCGGTGGGACTCAGGGCCCCGGGGCTCTCGGCGCCCTCTTGTGGTCATTCTTGGGTAAAACACCCTACTCTCTGCGAAGGTCACACAGCGGAGCAAAGCGGCAAAACAGCGTTTGGGGGTCATGGGGCATTTGATATTTGAAGTGCGGCATGAGCATGGCCGTCCTACACTTTGTCCTCCCGAGCTGACCTCTGAGGGCAGAAGGTCCCAGGGGAGGAGTGGACGGTCCGAGGGGGTGAATGGCCGCGGGAAGAGGAGGGTCTGATGGAGAACACGCCCCCCCTCCTTTCCCCCCCCCCCCCCGCTACTGCCCCGCCGGAGGGGAAGTCGGATCTCAGGGTCTTGCCCCAGCACTAACCCCCGCCCCCCGCCCCTAACTATTGGCGGACGGCGCAGTTTCCGGACATTCCCTCCGTACAAACACTTCACTGTTTAAAATGCCATCGTAAATAAATAAATAAATGCCATCGTAAGCGCAGCCCTGAGCGCAGGGCGAGCAGGGGGGCACAGGCAGGGCGCCTTCCCGGGGTCGTGGTAGCCCCGGAGGCCTGCGGGGTGCCCAGCTGCAGGAAGGGGGGCAGGTCGTGGGGCGGGGAGTCCGTCCTCCCAGCTGGGCCGGAGTGGGGGGTGGGGAGGCGGAGGAGGAGGAGGAGGGGGGGGGAGGGGGGACCCGGGCCGGGAAAGGGGTGAAGGGAGCCCCGCTTCCCCTCGGACCTGGGGCTGGAGCCTGTCTCTCGATCTGTGTCTCCGGGTCGTTGCGCCCCCTTTCTCTCCCCCACCCCGGGGCGGGGGTTCCGGGGTGCACGAGCCAGAGGAGGCCCTGGGGACCCCCCTTAGCCCGCCGCCACCGTGGCTTCCGGCCGGCACAGCCGGGGAAACTGAGGCTCAGAGGGAGGGGTGGGTCCGAGGACCGGAGGCGGAGCTGCGGGGATCCACACGGCTCACCGGGGAGGGCTGCTCCCCGCTTCCCAGGCCGCGCCCCCGAGCCCGGAGCTCCCGGGGGACCGGGAGGACGGGGTCCGGGCCGGGAGGACAGGGGTTAGGGGGTCCGGGGCCGGGAGGACGGGGTCCGGGCCGGGAGGATGGGGTCCGGGGCCGGGAGGACTGGGGTTAGGGGGGCCGGGGCCGGGAGGACGGGGTCGGGCGGGGCCGGGAGGACGGGGTCCGGGGCCGGGAGGATGGGGTCCGGGGCCGGGAGGACAGGGGTTAGGGGGTCCGGGGCCGGGAGGACGGGGTCGGGGCCGGGAGGACGGGGTCGGGAGGGGCCGGGAGGACGGGGTCGGGAGGGGCCGGGAGGACGGGGTCCGGGGCCGGGAGGACGGGGGGGTCCGGGGCCGGGAGGACGGGGTCCGGGGCCGGGAGGACTGGGTCCGGGGCCGGGAGACGGGGTCGGGGCCGGGAGGACGGGGTCGGGCGGGGCCGGGAGGACGGGGTCCGGGGCCGGGAGGACGGGGTCGGGGCCGGGAGGACGGGGTCGGGCGGGGCGGGCTGGGCGGCCCCTCGGGGACGTGGCCGGGTAATGGGGTAACGGGGGTGCGGGGGGAAAGGGCGGTGCTCGGTTCCGGCTGAGGGGCCGGGGCGGCCGGGGACCGGGCAGTGCGGGGCTGGGACCCGGGCTGGACCGGCGCCGGCGGGGGCAGCGGGGCGCGGTGCCTCTCCGCCACGTGCCTCCCCCCGTCGCTCCCTTCTCCGGGCTCTACCCCCCCGCACCCCCGCCCCGGCCCCCCGCGGAGCCTCGGTTCCCCCGTCTGCGGGCTGGACCAGCCCTCCACACCCCGTGACCCCGCCCCCCACACCCCGTGACCCCCCACACCTCCCCGTGACCCCGCCTCCCACACCCTGTGACCCCGCCCCCCCACCTCCCCGTGACCCCGCCCCCCACACCCCGTGACCCCGCACCCCGTGACCCCGCCCCCCATGCCCGTGACCCCGCCCCCCACACCGTGACCCCGCCCCCCACACCCTGTGACCCCGCCCCCCACACCCCGTGACCCCGCCGCCTGGGGAGACGCCCGAGCAGAGTCAGGGGCGGGAGGTGGGGGCGCGAACAGGGTTTCAGGCACCAGCCCGCCTGCCCCGGGCGGGTCGGGGCTCGAGGCTGGTCCCCCCCAACTTCCTTGCCCCCCCTTCCAGCAGCTCCAGGCCCCGCCGCCCCGAACTCGGCCCGTTGCCTCCGGTGCTCCGGGGAGGGTCCCGCGTGGGTGGGGGGGCGGCCTGGTCAGTGGCCCTGAGCTCCGCTAGGGGTGAGGGTAGTGATGGGACGCGCCCTCAGGAGGGGTGGCTGCGGGGTGGGGGGACCCTCGCCCATGGCATCCCCCTCCCCCTCAGCCTTGGGGGCGGGTAACCCCCCTGTCAGGTGGGCCCGCACTGAAGGTCCGCACCCCGCGCCCAGCCCTGGGGGCCTGGGTCTGAGCGGTGGGGCAGGGCCCTCGGGGGCTGATGCTGCTGGGGGGGGGCTACCGTGGGGCGGGGGGCCGGAGGGACAGGGTGCCCTCAGTCTGCCCTCGAGGCCTCCTCTGTCCACCGCAGGCTGACCACAGGGACAGCTCTGGGCAGGGGGTGGTGGAAGTGGGTGCCCAGGCCTCCGCTGGCCGCACCAGCAGACAAGTCCCCCCCTTTACTGCCCCCCCACCGGAGGGGTGAGACCCACTGTGGGCCTCAGGGGGAGGGGACAAGCCCGCGTGCAGAGAGGCAGAGGCGGGGCGGGAAGTGCTGGCCAATGGGTGGCGGGCTCAGCACCCCGCACAGGGCTAGGCCTGGGAGCGGGTGCCCTGTCCCCACCTACAGGGTGGGCCAGGCACGTGAGTGTTGGCAGTTAAGCCTCAGGGGCGTCCTCCCCAGACTCCCCTCCACTCTGGTGCCTCCTCCCCGCTCCCGGGCCCAGCCTCCGCCGCCCGCCCCGCCGGCACGCCTGGCTCTCCCTGTGGGCGCTGTGGGCGCCGGGAGGCGGAGGACCCGGGGTGAGGCCCAGGAGGACCCTTTCTCTCCGGGCGGGGGCGGGAGCACGGAAGGCTTCTGAGCGGGAGTGTGCTCAGAGCCAGCCTTCGGGAAGGTGCCCCTGGCGCCGCGGAGGGTGGGTGCCTGCGGGTGCTGCAGGAAGGTGGGGCAGATCATGGGGGTGAGGAAGGCAGGGGCCGGGGTGCACAGGCTGGTGACGGCCACTGTCCCCTCCAGCACCACCGCCTGTTACCCTCCCTGAGGCCCGTGTGAGGGCAGGCTGGGCCTCAGCTCTGCCCCGGGGTCTCCGTCTCCCTTCCAGGCGAGGAGCGGGCCCGGCTAGGCCAGTGCTCGCGCCAGCCCACAGGGCATCCTCGTGGCATGGCGTGGTCCCTGCAGGCACACACCTGGGGAGGCAGGGCAGAGCTTACCCAGGGGGCAGGGAGGAGGGGCGGGGCCTGGAGAGAGGCCGGTCAGACCTGCCTCCCGGCCCTCTCCCTCCTTCCTCCTCGCACACACCGAGTGGCCATTCTGTGTCCCGTCCGTCCGGCGGGCACTGCAGTGCTGGGACCTCCAGGCCTCCGCTGTCGGCTGCAGCGCGAGGAGGAAGAGAAACAGCCTCAGGAAGAGCTGTGGCCCGAGCACCAGACGGCAGGAAACCTCAGGAGCACTGCCAGGGCCACCGCAGCCGCAGCCAGGACCAGGTCTGCCTGGCAGGCCCGCGCACCTCTGCCGCCACCCCCCCCCCCCCCCCCCCCCCCCGCCTTCGGGACTGGCCCCTCTGGCCCCTCTTCCCCGCGGGTTTCCTACCTGGAGAGGGACTGCCTGGCCTCCTCCTGCCCACGTCCCAGCTACCGCACCCCCTCCCCCCAGAGGCAGGCACCTCCCTCGCCACCACACGGCCACCTTCCTGGCAGCCCTCGTGGCTCTGCAGTTCTCTCTTCTCAGGTCTGCGGTCTGCGGTCTGCCCCCGCCTGGATGGATGCTCGGTGTCTGTCTTGGCCTCCGCTTGGGGCTGGCTGAATGAGTGCACCCACATCACTTCTTTTTCCCCCCCCACATCACTTCTTTTTTTTTTTAAAAAAATAATAATATATATATATATATATATATTATTGATTTTTTACAGAGAGGAAAGGAGAGGGATAGAAAGTTAGAAACATCGATGAGAGAGAAACATCGATCAGCTGCCTCCTGCACATTCCCTACTGGGGATGTGCCTACAACCAAGGTTCATGCCCTGGTCGGGAATTGAACCTGGGTCCCTTAAGTCCACAGGCCGATGCTCTATCCACTGAGCCAAACCGCTAGGACCACATCACTTCATGCAATTCCATATGATCGATGTATAATTATCTGTGTCTACTGATGGGTGTTTACATTTTCATTATTTAAAAAGATTTTTATTGATTTCAGAGAGGAAGGGAGAGAGGGAGAGAGAGAAATAGAAACATCAGTGATGAGAGAAACATCACTGACCCGCTGCCTCCTGATGTCCCGTACTGGGATCGAGCCTGTGACCTCCTGGATCATGGTCAACTCAACCCCTGAGCCACGCCGGCCGGGTGGTTTTCATTATTTTACTTTTTTGTTTTGTTTTTTAATAAAATGAGACAGTTAGGTAACCCAGTTTGCATAACTGACAGATGCTAAAGTCAAAATTGGACCCCCAGTGTCCACTGTTAACTACATTCTATTAGAAGTTTCTTCCTGGTAGAACAATTCTGACGCATTCTGTGTTGTATACTACTGAAATGGCAAAATGTTCAGGTGTTATTTCCTTTACATCTTTTCTATGACATTTATATAGTTAGAGAACACTCTCTGTTTCCTTATTTGCAAATTTCCTGTGGAGGCTTCCTTGAAGTTCCAGAGTATTAAAAATGTACTGTCACCCAGGCTCAAAGCTCTCCAGTGAATTCCTATTGCATTTCAATGTCGGTCTTCATTATTTTAATTGCAAATAACCCAGTAATGATTATTATTGCACATTCTAGAGGCCTGGTGCATGGATTAGTGCACCGGTGGGGTCCCTCAGCCTGGCCTGTGGCGATCAGGTCAAAAACGGCTCTCTGACATCCCCAAGGGGTCCGGGATTGTGAGAGGGTGAGGCCACAACAAGGAACCCCACTGGTGCATGAATCCAGGCCTCTAGTATGTATATAAGATCTTTGGTTAATCTCTTCCCACCCTCCCCCTCTCCCCTTCCCACTGAGATTCATCAGTCTGTTCCATGTTCCCATGCCTGTGGTTTCTGCTCCTACATTGAAGTCTACCCCCTGGTGGTCAGTGTGTGTCATAGCTACTGGCCGGTCACTTAGGCTTTTATATACATGGTCACCATTAGAGTCCCAGCAGGGGCACGTGGGAACAGGGCAGTGGAGAGCATGAAAAGTGGGCAGGGGCTGGGGCAGGGAAGGGATGGGGCCCTCCCAAGGCTTAGCACGTGGCCCCGATCTGCAGGCGCAGTGGGCTGTGAGGGGCCAGCCAGGAAAAACAGACGGTGCTGAGCAAAGCGAGGGTGGCTGGAGGGAGCGTCCAAGGCGGAGGTGCGGCAGGGGCCAAGGCCCTGGGGCAGGAGGCGACAGGAACAGCCCGGGAACAGACGGGAGGCCTGTGGAACCGGAGTCTGAGACGGAAGAGGGCGAGCAGCCCCGCGAAACCACAGCCCAAACCAACTCTCCTTTTCCTGTGGCCCCGGGTCTCCCTCTCGCCCTTTCCCAGCCAAGACGCCGCAGAGGCAGCCGTTCTCACTCCCGTCTCCGGGGCTTTCTTTCCGTCTTCAGTCTCCAGCCCTTCACCTGCCGCCTCCTGGGCTCCATCCCCGTAGCCGCCGGGCCCCGTCTGCAGCCCTCCCTCCCCCGGGCCAGCGGTCCACAGCCCGGCACCCACCCCAGGGCCGCTCCCCTCCCGAGGCCCACACCGGGCCTGTCAGGCGGGGATGCCATCACCTCCTCCCCGGCACCCCAACGAGCCAGCGACCGCGGGGACCGAGGCTGGAGACCCGCGGCCGGCGCTTCCCACCAAGCTGCCTCCCGGGGACGCCGCCTGCGGGAGCGGTGCGGGGGCAGCGGAGCTGGGCGCAGTCCGGGCCTCGGCCTCCCGTCCGTCACCTCCGAGGCGGGCGGCGTGGCCAGGGCCGCTCCGAGCTCGGAATCCCGCCGCCGAGGCGCCTGCGGGGCCCCGCGGCCCAGGGCGGCCCCGCTCGGACCCCGAGCCGGTGCGGGGCGCTCGCGCATGCGCACGCGCCGGCGCCGCAATCTCGGCGGCGCAGTGGCCCCGCTCGCGCCGCCCCGCCTTCCCGGCATCCCGCCTCCTACGGCGAGCGGCGAGGCCCTTCCCGCGGGAGCCGGGCCGGGGGCGGCGCGGGGCGGGGCGGCGCGCTGAGGTCAGCGCGGCGACGGCCGGCCCCCGCGGTTGGCCGCGCCGCTGGCCGCGCCCTGGTTGGCTGCGGCCGCGGGCTGGGCGCCGGGTCGGGGCTGGGGCGCAGGGCGCCGGCCGGGCTTGCGCAGCGCTCGGTCCGCGTCGCTCGGGGCGGCGGGAGGGCGCGGCCGCGGGCGGGGCTGAGGGCCGCGGGCGGGGCGGGCCGCGCCGGGCGGAGAGGGCGGCCGCGCCGAGGGGAGGAGACCGGCCCATGGACCCGCGGGGCCCGGCGCCCCAGACGCTGCGCCGCCGGGACCGAGCCCAAGATGTCGGCCTAGGCCGGGGCGCGACGACGCGCGCGGGGCGGCGACGAGGCGCCGCCGGGGCTCGCGGCCGCCGGGTCCCCGAGGGCTCGCCCTGACGGGCCGCCGCGCGGCGCGGCCGGAGCGGGCGCGGGGAGCGGGCCGCGCGGCACCATGTCGGCCAAGGTGCGGCTCAAGAAGCTGGAGCAGCTGCTCCTCGACGGGCCGTGGCGCCACGAGAGCGCGCTGAGCGTGGAGACGCTGCTGGACGTGCTGGTCTGCCTGTACACCGAGTGCAGCCACTCGGCCCTGCGCCGCGACAAGTACGTGGCCGAGTTCCTCGAGTGGGGTAAGTGCCCGGGCCGCGGCCCCGCGCCCTGCCCGCGCGCCCTCCCACCTGCCGCCGCCCCGCGGCCCCCGCGGCCCCTCCGCCGCTCCCGGTCCCTCCCTGCGCTCCTCGGCCCTCGCACATCCGCGTTCGGCCGTCCCGCCCCCTCATCCTGCCCCCGGGAGCCACATCCTCCGTCCCTCCCCCACCCTGGCCCGGCCATCGCCCCTGCCGCTTCCTAGATCCACCCCGGAGTCTGGATATCATTTCCTGCAGCTCTGCCTGGATATCCGCCCCCGCCCCCCGCGCCGGGGTCCGGGACCGGCGGCCACTCCTCCCCCTCCGCCCCGGCCCCCGCCCGCCGGCCTCTCCTCGGTGACAGCCGGCCCGCTGCCCCTCCGCCGCCGCCGCCGCCGCGGATGGGGAGGCGGAGAGCCTGATGTGTGCACACCGCGCAGAGCAGATCGATTCGTTCCTCTGGTTGCGCCAGACCCTCGCGTGTCTAGGGGGGCAGCTGGAATGTCAGGATGTGGGGGTCACTCAGCTTTCTTCATCTGACCCTTGCGTGCCTTCTCCGCTTCATTCATGGATCTAGGATGCGGTAGCCGTCGGCCCCCTGAGCTGTTAGCTTTATTGGGGCGTACATTTGTGAAGCCGTTTAAGGATCCCTAGAAGCCGGAAGGCAGTGAATCCCTTTCGCTTCCCCTTCTGCTAACGGGGCGTCTTGTCCAGACCCTCAGACTCCCCTAGAAGAGCTGGTGGAAGACCCGCCCGGGCCGCACCCAGAAGCCTGTCCCTGGGTCATTGGTGTCAGCGGGCTCGGTCGATGTGCGCACCAGTAATTCCTAATCTAATCTCCGATCAGGCTGCTGTTTACATGAGGAAACAAGCGCATGTAATAAGGCCTCTGCCCTGCCAGAGCGGTAACCGGAATTGGAATTGTGTGCACAAGTTAAAGCTCAAGGGCCCTGTTCTTTGCAGGCCTGCTCCTAAGGGAAATGCTGGCAAGGCGTCCTGTGAGAGCAGCCCCTCGGCCGCCTGTCATGCTGTGTTTCGGGGGACGGCCTTGGTCACATGCAGTGTAAGGGAAAGGGAGTGCTCGCTCTCGGTCCTTTGGCAGCGGCCTGATTTCCAGCTGAGTGACTTACCGACTCACAGTTAACGCGACCGTGAGTCTTTGGTGCGGCCGCATCTCAGCCTTCGGAGCATTGTGTGGGCCATTCCTTTCTGAGCGTGTCATCTGGAAAGCCGGTTCCACAATCAGGTTCAGCCCAGCACAGCCTGAGTGAGCGGATGACTGGGAGGAGGAAGTGGAGGGAAGGTTAGCTGGTGAGGGTGGACCTGCTGGCCTGTGGCCCGGGGACCGGGCTGTGCCTGGCCTGGGGCTCGTCCCTGGGAGCAGCCATTGGTGCAGGCCCCTCACCAGCAGGCGGCCAGCCCCTCTGGAGCGGGCTTCCCGGAGGAGGCTCTCCCAGCAGCTGGAGGTCTTCCTCTAGGAGGTTTGACCTTTGCAGATCTAAACAGATGTGTGCCATGAAGGTGGAAATACTTTCAAAATTGTATTCTGGCCCTTTGAGAGTCATAACTACACTCAAGGACCGGCGCCCAAAATCAGTGCCCTGCCCTGGGGGGGCCCTCAGCCCAGCCTGCGCCCTCTCACAGTCAGGAGCCCTCCAGGGATGTCCTACTGACAGCTTAGGCCCACTCCCCGCCCTGCTGTGCTCTGCTGAGTGGCTTGAGCATCTGACCCCTGGTGGTAAGTGCGCATCATAGCAACTGGTCATTCTGCTGTTCAGTCAATTTGCATATTAGCCTTTTATTATATAGGATTATTATAAAAAGGCTAATATGCTAAGTGTCCCTCCACCCATCTGACCGGATCTATGATGTGCACTGACCACCAGGGGGCGGATGCTTAATGCAGGAGCTGCCAAGCTGCAGTGACTTGGCAGCGGCGGTTCCTGGCTGACACACCTTGAAACCGGAGAGGAAGGAGCCTGATTCCCCTTGGGGCAGCGTGATTCCACCTTTGGCTGTGGGCTGTGTTATTGCTGGGCACTGTGGGCTATTATTGCACATTTGGGTTTGCATTTCACACCCTGTATGATGGCAACTTTGCAGAGTGCACTCTCACACTCTGGAACCCCTCAGGGGATGTCGGAGAGTCAGTTTCAGCCCTATCCCCACAGGCCAGGCTGAGGGACCCCACCTGCAGAGGGACCCGCTCACTCTGCAGACGCTGGGGAGGGGTCTCAGGAGACTGGCTCCAGGGTGTGTCCGGCCCATCTCACCCAGGCCCACCCCACCAGCCACCTTCTAATTAATTTCCTTTCACTGTGCAGGAATCCACGCACCAGGTCACTATTACTAATAAATTACATTGTCCTAAGAACTTAATTCACACGGAAGTGTAAACTTGAAGTTACACAGAGAAAGAATGGACTTAAATGTAAGGTGGCATTTTAATGAAATACTAATATATTTTAGGAATAGTACTTAGTATATGTTAACGTATGGGCCACTGTAACTGCGGTGGTGTGTTAGTACGACATGTGTGCAGTCCTTATTTATTGTTACTTGGGATGCCTGGTGATTGAGATTGGGAGGCGAAGGATGGTCTTTTTAACAGAAGTCTTTGTGGAGCATTGTCAGGCACCTCACTCCTCTGCTCAGGAAGCTACTGCAGGCTGTTAGCCTGTGATGGTTGAGTTTTTGGAGTCACACTCTGTGGGGTGTTTGAAACCTTGGCTGGGTTGTGTCCTGTCTTTCCCACCTTCCAAATCTTGCTAGTTGTCAAAGGACAATTATGTGGAATTCTACTGAAGAAAAATAGCTGATTCAGCTCTGACTTGGAGACTTACTAGGAAATCTTTGGGGAAATCTGGAAAGTATCTATATTAATAAAATGGCAATATACTAATTAGACCAGATAGACTGGACGTCTTCTGGATGTCCTTTTGGACAAAGCCACAGTAGTGGGGGCTGAGGCAGAGGTCGTTAGAGGCAATCAGGCTGGCAGGGGAGAGCAGTTATGGGTGATCAGGCCAGCAGGGGAGAGCAGTTATGGATGATCAGGCAGGCAGGCAGAGAGGTTAGGGGGGATCAGGCAGGCAGGCAGAGAGGTTAGGGGGGATCAGGCAGGCAGGCAGAGGTGGTTAGAGGCAATCAAGCAGGCAGGGGGACAGTTAGGGGCATCAAGCAGGCAGGCAAAGTGGTGAGGGAGGGGCCAGTGGTCTCAGATTGTGACCAGGCCAGCAGACGGACATCCCCTGAGGGGTACCGGATTGGAGTGGGTGCAGGCCGGGCTGAGGGGCCTCCCTCTGCATGAATTTCCTGCACTGGGCCTCTAGTAGTTACGAAGTTGTTACTTTTTAAATGAAGACCGCCTCTGCTCTTGTTTTCTCATTTCCACAGTGTTGCATGGGGAGAGTCATCCTGGCTTCGTTGCAGGTTTTTGTCTGTGGTTTTCCTTTCATTGTGTTTATAGTTCCATTAGTTTCCTCTGTTAAATCACGGGCCTTAATTAAATTAAAAGTTGGAACTGTCCTGCTTTGCATGTGTATGTTTAAGCTATTTCTAATGCGTATTTGATAGTGTTTGAAGCAGAGCCACGAGACACTGAAATTTCAGCACATGAACAGCAACAAATAGGGACAGCTACAATGAGGGTTCTTCCCTCTCTGTCATATAGAGATGCTTTTGCAGTGTTACATGCAGCACCACGGGATGGAGCTGCTGTTTGCACTGGATGGGCCACAGCGGCCTCTGCACTGGTCCCCGCTGCCCGCAGCCGGTGGAGGCTCAGGGCTCGCAGCTGGCGTAGGCACACCGGGTGAGGCCGCTGGGCTCCGGCTTTCCGGTCCGGTCCAGGGCATCTCCTCCTCCTGAGTACTCCCTCGTAAGGATTGAAGTGCTTTCCCATTCTGATTGCAGCCGTGCCTCCTCAGAGCTCTCCTCTCTGGTGTGGAGCTGCGGGTGTGTCACTGGAGGGACGGGTGCTCAGCGCTAGGTTGTGAGTGGGATGACTAGCAAGTCAGTGAATCCAGGCCTCACAGATGGAGCTGAGCATCCCAAGATTCATTCTAATCTGAGCGGTCTCTCCAGCGAGGCCGGTTGCATAACGGGAACGCTTTTTTTTTTTTTTTTTTTTACAACTTTTTAAAATCTTTACCTAAAGATATGCTTTTTATTGATGAGAGATAGATAAAGAGAGAGAGAGACAGACAGACAGACATTGTGCGAGAGAGAAATATCAATTGGTTGCCCCCATAAACACCCGACCAGGAATCAAACCCACGACCTTTCAGTGCCCTGGACAGTGTTCCAACCACCTCAGCTACACTGGCCAAGGCAGGACACTCTCTTTAGGTCCAGATTTGAGAGGCAGCCTTTTGAATAGTAAGATGTAAATTGTAGGGGGATGTTGGGATTGCATATCAGAGGTCAGGCTAAGGCAGTCTAGGCTTTATTACAGCTGTGTAAGCGCACAGCGAGGAGCACATGGCGTGAGAAGGACAACTGAAGCTGCCTGACGTCACCACACGCTTTCCCCTTCTCTCCTCACGCCTCCCCACGGACAGAGCTGGAGGGGGCGCCGTGTCTGCTTCCCTCCAGTAAACACGTTGGAGGGATTGTTGTCACCTTAGGGCCCGCCAGGTGAGCAGCTGAAAAGCTGACGCGCTCAGCGAAGGGCCCTCTGGCACAGTGACGCGCGCGCGCGCGCGCGCGTGGTACAACCCGCACCCTGCTCTGCTGGCTGCCCCGCCGCTGTCCGCTCCGCTGCAGCCCGCGTCTCTGAGGTCCCCGCCTGCTGGCGGCGGTGACGACCGTGACACATGAGCAAACAGGACTGTTAATTCCAAACTGCATGAAGTTCGGCCAGACTATTGAGTGCTTTTCTCGGTAAAGAGGCAGACTGTCTGTTGAGACTAATAAATAAGGATCTTGCTGGAAGAGACCAAATATGGATTTTTTAGCCTTTTTAAAGATCAAAGCGGGATTAAATAAAATTAAAGGAAATATAGAAATAATTGAGAAAAGCAACAATCACATCACCCTAACCCCAATAGCATACCTCTGTGTAGTCCCTGTCCCCAGTTTAATTTGGATTCTTAGATTCTTTGAGTGTTCCAGAATGACAGTATGTTAAAGTTATCTTAAATGTGTGTGAAAATGGATTGAGAGGAAAATGCACATTCCTTAAATGTAAAATCCCAAGTGTTTTGACAATGTGAAATATATTTATATTTAAAATCTACAGAGGAACAACTTTTTAAAAAGATACTGGGGGGATCAGTGGGGGAAAAGGAGACATATGTAATACTTTAAACAAAAAACATACTACCTATGAAATAAAAGTTACGCTCTACACGGTGATTTTAGACCATTTGTGTATTAGGTTTTGACTGGTAGGTAAATTTTATTGCCTGCCAGATGCTGGCAACAGAATTGTTTTCAAAATAAAGCTTTGCCAAAAAGGGTATTTATATAATAGAAGACTTTTAGATTTTGTTATCCTTAGGAAAAAAATAGAAATTCAAAAAGAAATTTAAATTGAATTAAAAAAATCTTAAAAATTGGTTGGTTTGAGGGGGGGGTGCATTGATTTGTCGTTCCACTTTCTGTGCATTCTTTGGTTGATTCTTACATGTGCTCTGACTAGGGATAGAACCCGCAATCTTGGCACATCAGGATGACGCTCTGAACCGCAGGCCAGGGCTCATAAATTTCCATTGAATTTATCCTGTTTTAAAGCTTCTGGGAGAATGTGGAACTTAATTTTTCTTAGGATTCGAACACCGTCGGGATGGTGATGGTCTCTCTAGCCTCTGAAGTTGAGAGGCAGGTGTGTGAAAACTTGGGAGCTTAGTGGTGACATGTCTGCCCTCGGCCCGCCCCCGCTCTCCCTGGGGTAAACCCAGACTCTGGCCATGTCCCTGAGTCATTCCTACAAGCAGCCCCTAGCCAGGGTCCTTTTCTCCACCATCATGGTCAGCCTGGGCCTCGCTGGCACCTGCTTTGAAATACCTGTTTTATTTTAGCCTTTTCTTTTCATTTTCATGATCGCTGGCCTAGGTGAAGCTCTCAAGCCCCAGGCCTAAATGAATGCTTTTCTCACGTGCAGATTTATTTATTTTTATTTTATTTTATTATATTTTAAAAATATATTTTATTGATTTTTTACAGAGAGAGGAAGGGAGAGGGAGAAAGAGTTAGAAACATCAATGAGAGAGAAACATTGATCAGCTGCCTCCTGCACACCCCCTACTGGGGATGTGCCCGCAACCAAGGTACACGCCCTTGACCGGAATCGAACCTGGGACCCTTGAGTCCGCAGGCCGACGCTTTATCCACTGGGCCACACCGGTTAGGGCTCTCCCTCGCAGATTTAAATGCCTCTGCCAGGGCTGTCTTCAACACTGCTCAGTGCCATCACCTCCCCCTTTCAAAAGCCTCCACAGCGGCTTCTCACCCCTCTCCCCACAACCTGTGCCCCAGACACACATCCCTTCCTCTCTCCTTTTTCCAAACACAAGGCTATAGAACGATTTTGGTTTAAACCGACACTCATTGCTTACGTTGCTGTCATTAGGTGGACTTAGGAAAGCCGGGGGGGGGGGGGTGATGGGAATGAGTCCTTTCGCTTTGGCTGGATGCCGCTGCACCCCCGTGAGTGTGGTCCCGGTGTTTCGATGGGATCCCAGCAGCCTGGCCCCAAGTGGTTCTCACTTTCCTTTCCACCCGTGCAGAGCCTGCCGTCTCCCTGGCCTTCCCTCTTGCTCTCTAACCTGCTGCTTAGCCGGCCGGCCGTCCGGAGACTGGCTTCTTTCCCGCGGGGACTGGTGTGTCTCTGCTCAAGCCCCTATCTGCAGTTCATGTTTCCGCCTGTGGGTGGCGTGTGTCTTCTAGTGGTTCCTGAGAGAGCGTTCATCAGAGGTAAGCTGTGAGACCTGGCGGGTCTCAATGCCTCTCCTCGCTCACACTGGGGGTGTGGGCACAGTGTGCCTGAGGATTGAGTTCCTGGGAGAAGCCAGTTTTCCTCAGAAGGTTGGAAGCATCGCTCCACTGCTGTCTGCCCCCAGCCTTGGTCACGAGAAGCCTGAGACCTGTGACTCCCGAGCCTCACCCCTGAAGCTCCCAGGCCGTCTGCGGGACACTTGGGTCCTTTAGATTTGGGAAACTTTTCTGATTATTGATAATCACTTCTCTGATTTCTCCATTCTAGCCTTCTTGATCTCCTGTTATTCAGATGTTGGACCTTCTAGCGTGTCCTGCTAATTTCCTTTTCACCTCTCTCCTCCATTCGTTATGTTTTTGTTTTGATTTTTCCTGGAGAGGCCTCAACTTTACCTTCCAGTTCTTACATTGAGTTTTTATTTCTGTTTCATTTCTAAGTGCTTTTGTCCTCATTGTTTTTTTCTTTTCAATGTTTTAATTGATTTTAGAGAGAGGGAGAGAGATAGAAACATCAAGGAGAGAAAAACGTGAACACTGATGGCTACCTCTTACATGTCTCCTAGTGGAGCTCGCTCGCGTACCCGGCTGAGCCCTGACCCCATGACCTCCGGTCCCTGGGCAGCACTGCACCCGCGTCACACTGCTCAGGCTCTTTCTGTTCCATCCGCTTTGTTTCATGAAGGCAGTGCCTTTTCTGGACATTTCTTCTGGTTGATGATTTGTTATTGATTAATGAACACACAGTTATACTTTATAGACAATTTCTCCTTCCTGAATTGTCGCTGTTCTTCCAAGTCCTTTTCTCCTCTTTTCCACGCTGGCCTTTGTCTTTGCTGTCAGAAGCCTTTGTCCAAATGTCTGGTGACTGTCGGCTGTGTTTCATGATCATGAGTGGGCTGATTGGACATTCTTGGTGCGTGGACAGGTGTTAAGTGTTGTCTCACCCCGAGGAGACAGGATGGGACCTTGCCAGTTTGAGGGGCGAGCACCAGAAGTGGTAAAGCAATTCTTCGTCTCGGGCTCGTCAGTCTCCCCAGAGAGGCTTCTCTCTCCGGCCTGGGTGCTGAGCAGTAGTGTGGTCCGCCAGCGGCCAGCTTCCTGGGATGGGGTTCGTGATGTGGAGGGCGAGGGGGTGTGGGCACAGCGCTGCTGGGGTGGGTGATGAGGGGGTGTGGGCACAGTGCTGCTGGAGGTGGGTGATGAGGGGGTGTGGGTACAGCGCTGCTGGGGGTGTGTGATGTGGAGGGCGAGGGGGTGTAGGCACAGCGCTGCTGGGGTGGGTGATGAGGGGGTGTGGGCACAGCGCTGCTGGGGGTGGGTGATGAGGGGGTGTGGGCACAGCGCTGCTGGGGGTGTGTGATGTGGGGGGCGAGGGGGTGTGGGCACAGTGCTGCTGGAGGTGGGTGATGAGGGGGTGTGGGCACAGCGCTGCTGGGGTGGGTGATGAGGGGGTGTGGGCACAGTGCTGCTGGAGGTGGGTGATGAGGGGGTGTGGGCACAGCGCTGCTGGGGTGGGTGATGTGGAGGGCGAGGGGGTGTGGGCACAGTGCTGCTGGGGGTGGGTGATGAGGGGGTGTGGGCACAGCGCTGCTGGGGTGTGTGATGTGGAGGGCGAGGGGGTGTGGGCACAGCGCTGCTGGGGGTGTGTGATGTGGGGGGCGAGGGGGTGTGGGCACAGTGCTGCTGGAGGTGGGTGATGAGGGGGTGTGGGCACAGCGCTGCTGGGGGTGTGTGATGTGGAGGGCGAGGGGGTGTGGGCACAGCGCTGCTGGGGGTGGTGTGGAGGGCGAGGGGGTGTGGGCACAGCGCTGCTGGGGTGGGTGATGTGGGGGGCGAGGGGGTGTGGGCACAGTGCTGCTGGGGGTGGGTGATGTGGGGGGCGAGGGGGTGTGGGCACAGCGCTGCTGGGGGTGGTGATGTGGAGGGCGGGGAGGTGTGGGCACAGCACTGCTGGGGGTGTGTGATGTGGGGGGCGAGGGGGTGTGGGCACAGCGCTGCTGAGGGTGTGTGATGTGGAGGGCGAGGGGGTGTGGGCACAGCGCTGCTGGGGGTGGGTGATGTGGAGGGCGAGGGGGTGTGGGCACAGCGCTGCTGCAGGCTGGAGCTGTGCGTGCTTTCTGTCCGTCTCTGTTGAGGCCCCAGAGACCCCGGGCTGCCGCTGAGTCTGACATTGGCCCTGCCTCTCAGGCTGCTCACTTCCCATTTCTAGCTTTGCCTCCCGCCGCTCAGAATTAAGTTGATATTTCTGGTTGCTGTCATCTGTCATCCACTCATTCAAGTCCTTTTTAAGGACTTCCAGGCACTGCAGTGGCGAATGGACTCCAGAAAGGAGAGTTCAGCCGAGGGGAGCGACAGCAGAGCTCCCCGCTCGGGCTCGGGGCTCGGGCACCGTGTGTGTGTGTGTGTGTGTGTGTGTGTGTGTTCAGGAACCCCTGGGCTCGGGAACGGAGGCTGCGTTTGGTGGGGCTCAGCACGCAGAGCCCCGCTGGATGTTCTGATGCCACACTTACCTGGGAGGTGCCCAGGGTCTACCCCCGTTTTTGTCTGTGACGTCCGAGCGGGAAGCTCCTAGGTCTGATTTGGACGTACTGCCCTTCCTGTGCTTGTTCGTTGGAAATGCCCTCCGCCAGGAGGAGGACGGGGATAGGGAGGGCGAGCTCTTCTCCGGTGGCAGCACCGGAAAGGGGCGGGAGAGAGGGCCAGGGTGGGAAGGAGGGGAGGGGCATGAGGCTGCTCTGAAGGCGGATGAGGGGTGTCTGGAGGGGGCTTCCCAGTCAGGGAGCGGGAGGTCTGCCTGTGCACGCGGTGTGGGGTGTCGTGTGGAGCTGGTGACGCAGGCGCTGCGTTGGGATCTTTATCTCCCTTGAGGGGATGGGGCGCTGACTCCGGGCTCCAAAGCTTTGGGTGTGCGGGGAGAATGGCTCCTTTAAATAAAGCGCGGGTCAGCAGTGCTCTTGCACTCATGTTTTCTAAAAACAGGTAGGCGAAGTGAAAGGCTCACTGCATCGAAGGCTGTTGCTCAGTTGTACGTTATCCCCGTTCCCCACATTTTCTTTAAAAACTTTAAACCCGGCTGAATTTGTTTTTTAACCTGTACATTATTTTAACTTGAAATAGCATTTGTGTTTCTTCACTATTCAGAAAGATACTGATTTCATAATTAATGTGTTTGCAGCAGTCTTTAAAAAATAATTTTGCAGCTCTTTCACAAATGGGCTTATTTCTTATCTAACCCAGTGTTTGAAATTAGGTTGTTGAAAGTTGACGTTTTGATAATCTTGTGAAATAATATGTTAAGAGGGTTATTGAACAAAACAAGTTGTCAGCAATATTTGAGAGAAACATAAATTGAATTATACAGCTAATTGATTATTTTAATGAAAAAGGTTTCTTTGCTATTTTCAATTACCAAATGGTTTCTACTCTTTATTTACTTAATTTTGGTAATAGCTTTATTGAGACATAAGCCATATGTAATTTACCTGTTTAAATTGTATAATTTGGTGGTTTTAGTGTATAGTTGTGTAACCACCTCCACTTTTAATTCCAGGACATTTTCATCACCCTGCACCCTTTAGCCATCATCCCAACTCCTTCTTCCCCAGTCTTCAGCGGCCACTAATCTCCTTTTATATAGTTGCCTATTTTGGATATTTCCTGTAAATGGAACCATATAATACATGATCTTTTGTGCCTGGATCGTTTTCACTTAGCATCATGATTTCAAGGGTATATTTGTATTTCATTCCTTTTTATTGCTCACGTGGGACCCAGTGCGTGAATTTGTGCACCTTGAAAGGAACTGTGGGTGGTGAGGCTGCAGTGGGCACGGGCGGGTATCAGCCCATTCTCTGAACCCCGCCAGCCCCTCCAGCCGTGGCCCCCAGTCCCGTCTGCCGGCAGCCCGCTCCCACCACCACTGCTCCCGCGTGCTACAGCCCCGGCCCCACTTGCACCTGGTGACGGCACGGAGCGATTGGGGCCCATCCAGCGGCGGTGCCATCAGACTGCCAGCCCCGATTGCCCCTTAGGAATGGGGGGCGGCGACGTCCTTAGGGCTGATTGGCGCTGGGCGCCTCTGCTTGCACCTGCTGATTGTGCCGAGTGATCTGGGCTGGCGCCGGGCGGGACTGCGGCGTGTGGGACAAAGAATGCTCAGTAACCACTGGAGCCGCGCCCCGAGGACAGCGACAGGTGTCCCACCTGGGTCTGGCGTCCCTGCTCACCTGCTCCACCACATTCTGTGCTCTGCCGCCTGCTGCCAATACCTGCCATGCTCTGTGCGTGCCCCATGGTGGTTAGCACGTGTTATAGCGACCGGATGTCTGGTTGCTCCGCTCTTCAGTCTATTTGCATATTAGCCTTTTATCCTATAGGATAATATTCTGTTATATGGGTAGTCCACATTTTGTTCATCCATTCATCAGTTGATGAACATCTGGGTTGTTCCCACCTTTTGTTTGTTATGACTAATGCCGCTGTGGACATTAATGTGCACGTTCTGTTCCTGGTATGAGTTCATTCTCCTGGGGTGTGTACTGGGAGGGGCTAGGCGTTCATGGTGAGCGTACTGAGGCGGTCTCCATGCCGGTCTCCCAGGTCAGCACGTCAGGGCCACCAGCAGCTGCTTCACCTCCTCGTCAGCGCCTCCTGTCCACCTTCGAGGCTGGTCGGGGTGCGGCTGGGCCTGCCCGCCTCAGGCCAGTGCTGTGGAGCATCTGTCCCTGTGCTTGCTGGCCATTTGTATGTCAGTGTGGAAACAGCTATTACTCCTCTGTTCATTGGTGAGCTGTCCTTTTGGTGAGTTCTAACAGTTCCTCATATGTTCTGGATACAAGCCTTCACCAGTCATGTGATTTGCAAATATTTTCTCTTGTTCTCGGGGTTTCTTGATGATTTCCTTTGAAGCAAAAAGTGTTTAACGAAGTCCAGTTAAATTCTTTGTTGTTATTTTAATTGTCATATCTAAGAATACATTGCCAAACCAAAGTCACAAAGATTTATACCTATGTTTTAAGATTTTATAGTTTCTCTTACATTTATGTCTGTGATCCATGCTGAGCCCACTTTTATTTTATTTGTTTATTTTCAAAATATATTTTATTGACTTTTCACAGAGAGGAAGGGAGAGGGATAGAGAGTTAGAAACATCAATGGGAGAGAATCATCGATCTGCTTCCTGCACACCCCACACTGGGGATGTGCCTGCAACCAAGGTACATGCCTTTGACTGGAATTGAACCCGGGACCCTTCAGTCTGCCGGCCAATGCTCTATCCACTGAGCCAAACCGGTTAGGGCTATTTTATTTTTTAAAATATATTTTTATTGATTTAAGAGAGAAAGGGAAAGGGAGATAGAAAAACAACAATGACGAGAGGGAATCATTGATTAGCTGCCTCCTGCAGGCCCCCCACTGGGGACTGAGTTTGCAACCCACTCATGTGCTCTTGACTGGAAATGAACCTGGGACCCTTTCGTTCTCAGGTCTAGGCTCTGTCCACTGAGCCAAACTGGCTAGGGGAGTCCATTTTTATATATGGTGTGAGATTGGGCGGCCACACTCATTCTTTGCATGTGGGTATTCTGTTGTTCAGCACCATTTGTTGAAGAGACTGCTCTTTCCCCATTGAACGGCCTTGGCATCCTTGTCAAACCAGCTGACCACATATGTATGTGGCTTCTTTCCGCATGCTAATAATTTTCCTTTTCCTGATTGATTTGTTTCTTTTGGTGTCAATTCTTTGCTTCTCTTGGAACGTTTTCTACTAGTGGTTTTCCTTCTTTTTAAATAAATATTTTTATTGATTTTAGAGAGGAAGGAAGTGGGAGAAAGAGGTAGAAACAATGAGGAGAGAGGATTATGGATCGGCTGCTTCCTGCATGCCCCACACTGGAGATCGAGCCCGCTACCGGGCACACGCCCTGACGGAATCAAACCCTGATTGTACTGCAAGTTTAATGAGGCTTAAAATGTTATATTTATTATCTGAGAAAAGTATCCTCCGGTAAAATGAGCTTCAGATGGTTTTTAAACAAAGTCTGGTGTGGAGATCTGTAACTACGCTTCACTTTGCCCAGAGTGTCTGCAGGGGCCTGTGGAAGGGCGTCTGGGCGGACAGTGGGCACGGAGGCCCCTGCTCCTCGCCCAGCGGAGCCCAGAGTGCGCTGGCGGCGTCCGGGCGGAGCGAGCGGCTGTGTGAGTGTGAGCCCCGAGCGTTCGCACGGGCCTTCCCAGCTCGTAAACCGCTTTATGGCCCAGGAGGAATGCCAGCAGCACACCAGCTCCTAACCATGCCCGGCCCGTGGCAGGCTGCCGTGCCCAGAGACGCGTCCGGGAGGAAAACTACTGTGCGGCCGCACGAGAGCTGGTGGCGTTCGGAGTCCGTCCCTGGTCGGTGTTTGGGAAAGGAAACTCGGTTTTCAGAGTTTCTGAGCCTCGTGTCCGAGGCATGTCCTCGGCTCTCCTCCACTGAGCCATGAAGTAGTGGCGACCTTGAGCATGAAAAATGCCTGCCCTTTCTTGGAGTGGCGTGACTTTTTCCTACGTTGATCTCTTTTTTTTTTTTTTTTTTTAATGGATTTCAGAGAGGAAGGGAGAGGGAGAGAGAGATGGAAACATCAATGATGAGAGAGCCATTGATTGGCTGCCCCCTGCACGCCCCCTACTGGGAATCAAGCCTGCAACCTGGGCATGTGCCCTTGACCAGAATCGAACCTGGAACCCTTTAGTCTACAGGCTGATGCTCTACCCACTGAGCCAAACCAGCCTATGTTGATATTGTTAATTTTTGTAATCAGTCCCCTATAAAGTGATAACAATTTTTTGTTATAAGTTTTTAACTTTTTTATGATAGGGAGTTTCAAACACCTGCAAAGTAGAGAGAGTAGCATAATGAACCCTGTTTCTTTTCTTTCTTTCTTCTTTTTGAACCCCCGTTTCAATCACCCGTTTCAACGGTTGCCAAATCACCGTCAACCTTGCTTCCTTGTCCCCCTCTAATCCCCGAGAAGGTTGTTTTGAGGCGATTCCTCACCATGGTCATCTCATTTGTTAGGTTCCCGTGTGCACCGCGGGAAAACAGCCGCAGCAGCATCACGACCTCAGACCACAG
Organism: Nyctalus aviator; assembly: GCA_036971965.1. NCBI lineage: Eukaryota > Metazoa > Chordata > Mammalia > Chiroptera > Vespertilionidae > Nyctalus > Nyctalus aviator. Next base: position 2,100,206 of record CM072922.1, read on the forward strand.
TCTGGTCAGGTCGTCAGGTTTAAATCTCCCCGGCCGTCGTTTTCCCTCGATTTATTCTCGGGGCGCATGGCCTTGGGGTTGAGCCACCTCATTCTCCTTTCACCCACCGCTCCTTCCCCCTCTCTCTCTACTGTGGCAGGAACCAGGCCGTTTCCCTGTCCTGCTCACACTGTTTCCCTAACAGGACAGATTGGCCTTTAGTAAATCCTTCCTATACTGTGACCTTTGTGGGGAAGAGAGCTACCTGGGATTTAATTGTGAAAAGGTAGGTATTTCTTATTTCATTTGAGATGTAAGTCCGCGCTGTGTGGGGTGTTGCCGCCCGGCAGGGCCTGCGTGAGGCCCAGAGTGGGCCGGTGCCTGCGGCCGCGGAGGGTCAGGGGTCACGTTCCAGGCGCGGTGCCGGCTGGGGAGGTGCCGGGCTGGGGGGCGGCCATCACCTCCCTTCCTCTCCCGTTAGCCCAGCACCGGAGCCCGCCCTTCCTCCGGAGCCCCGGGGCTGACTCACCCCACCGCCCCGTTTCCCGGACTGACCCAGCACTCAGACCTCACTGGGCACCCCCCCCCCCCCCCCGTGACTGCGACCTCTCAGCCGCCCTGAGCCCTGTCGCCCTGGCCCGTTGCTGCGAAGCTGCGGGGCTCGGACCCGGCTCGGTCGGTGCGTGCGGACCTGGGGAGTGTCCTAATGGGGAAGTGGCAGGCGTTCGTCCCGTGTCCTCACTCGGCTGCGTGTGGGCAGGCAGGCGTGGGTGCTGTCTGTGCTGGAGGAAGTGGGGGCTCCGAGGGGCCCAGGCGTCTGCAGCGTCTCCCTGGGAGAGCACGTCCCGTGAGGCGGCCCCGGTTGCTCGCCGGAGACACGGGGCTCACACTCGGGAGGACTCTGAACGGGATCTCACGCTTCTTAGCTCTCCAGTCGGACGTAAGGGAAAGGAGGCCTGCTTGTCCGCATCAGGGGTCCCCATGTCCAGTGGCCGCTCTTTCCTCCCCGCAGGTCACTCCGCGGGCGGGCGGCTCCCTGCTGGGGGCACCGGGCTGGAGCTCGTGGCAGCGCCAGCCTTCCGTTTGCTGAAGGGCTGGGTGGGGCGGGCAGCGCGGACCACGTGGCGCACAGACGCAGACCCAGAGCCGGCGTCCAGGTGGGGCAGTGACCATTCGCAGCCGGTCAGGGACAGTCCATTGCCTGAGGAGTGGGTCTTACCGGCCACAGGAGCCACAGTGACTCTGACGTCTGTCTGAGAACCGACTTCCTTCCTCCCACTGAGCCACACCAGCTAGGGCTCCAGCAGTATCTTTAGGTGCCTCCATACCTTCTGAATAAATGCATGAATGAATCATGAGTCTCTGTGTGACCTCTGCTCCCTCCGCACGGATGGCCCCTTCCTTGACTAGCAAGCTCTGTTGTGACACGTACCACAGGTTAGCTGTTTTATGTTTATTATTATTTTTGAGTGTACAATTCAGTTATTTTTAGAACATTCAGTTGTCTAATTCCAGAACATTTACCACCCTGCAGGGAACCCTAGACCATTAGCAGTCCCTCCCCGCCCCTGCCCAGCCCCTGGCCACCACTAGTCCGCTTCCTGTCTCTATGGATTTACTGTTCTGGACATTTCATAGAAGTGGAATTACACAGCATGTGGTCTTTTGTGATTGGCTTCTTTCACTTGACATGTTTATAGCATGTATCAGTGTTTTTTTACTTCCCCAAAATATATTTTATTCATTTATTACAGAGAGGAAGGGAGAGGAGTAGAGAGAAACATCGATCAGCTGCCTCCTGCACACCCCCCACTGGGGATGTGCCCGCAACCAAGGTACATGCCCTTGACCGGAATCGAACCTGGGACCCTTCAGTCTGCAGGCCGACGCTCTATCCACTGAGCCAAACCGGTTTCGGCTCAGTGTTTTCTTTGATGGCTTCATAACAGTCCACATTCTGCTTACCCAGTCACCCGTGGAGGACACGGGGTGGTTTCTGGTTTTGGCTGCCGTGAATAATGCCGCCATGATCACGGTGGACAGGTCTGTGTAGATGTGTTTCACTTCCGCTGGGCGTGGAGTCGCGGAGTTGCAGTCCCGCCCGCCAGCATGGAGGAGCGGCTCCCTTTCCCACCACCTGCTCCTCTCCGGCCGCCAGGCGTGGGGGCTCCGCTCCTCCCTCCTCCGCAGTGGCCCTGTCCTTGTTATCCTGGCTCCCTGGTGGGCATGAGGTGGCATCTCACGTGGGTTATGTGCATCTCGGTGGTGGCTGATGATATGACCCTCTTCTCGTGCTTATTGGCTGTGTGTGTATCTTTGGAGAGGTGTCTGTTCAGATCCTTTTGCTGCCAGAGGAGTCAATGGGCCAGATTTCTCCGACCAGGTGAGGTTCTGGAGGCGCCACTGAGATAAGCATTTTCAGGAGTCCACGGGAGGTGGGAAGTGGAAGGCTTTATTGGCGTGGGGTTACATTTCCTGGGTTCCGAGGTTCCCTGCCCCTCAAGCCAGTCCTGGAAGGGGTGCAGCTGGGCTCCTGCAGAGCCAGAAGCAAGGCCAGTGCCCGCTGTTATCACTGTTCCATGTTGCAGCCGGATGTGGCTCAGCGTTCCGGCCAGATTGTGTGTCCGTTCATGTGTGGAGTCCAACATGGCCATGCGCCATGGGCACGGGGGGGAGGGGGCATCGCGAGCTGCCATGTGGGAAGCTTCCGTGTCCAGGTTTTGCAGGTTCGCACTGGCCACGCCCGTCGTGGCCACTGATTCACTTTAAGGTGGAATCGCCTTCCTGGGTCACTCAGACCTTCCTGGCGGTGCGGTGCGTCTGCGTTGCCGCAGCGTCGTCCCGGCCCTGTGCTGGGGGACAGGCTGAGGTGTGCAGTGCCCCTTGCACCGCGTGTGAGTGCACGTCTGTTACTGTCTCCCCTTCGCTCCTTCCCGGTGAGCAGTGACCAGGCTATCGCAGTGGTATCACTAGCCCGTTTTCCATTGCGTTGTCTGCTTATTAGTGTATTGTAAGAGTTTTTATATATTTTGGATACAAGTCCCTTATCAGATATATGAATTAGCACATTTCTTTCTTCATTCTGTGGCTTACCATTTCTTTTTTCTTTTTATTTCTTTTTTCTTTTTTATTTTTATTGACTCCAACCAACTGAGCCACACTGTCAGGGGCTGATGAAGTCCAATCAAAAAATTATTCTCTTGCTTATGCTTTGATTTCATATTTAAGAGTCACAAAGGTTTATAGCTGCATTTTCTTCCATGAGTTTTATAGTTTTAACTCTTTCATTTCTTTGATTCATTTTGAGTTAATGTGTGCCTGTGGTGTGGGGAGGGTCTCGTGTTTACGCCTTTGCGTGTCGATACCAGCGTCCCAGCGCCCTTTGGCTGCTCCCTCCCTGCTGGGTGTCCCGCACCTGGAGCCTGCGTGCTCCCCTCCGTTCCCTCAGCCTCGCGCCGTGCCCGAGCTCATGGTCACACCTGAGCAGGAGGCCGTGGTGTTGTTGCTGGTGGTTCCCATTGCATGGATTCTTCTGTTCGTGAACAACTGGGGTTGCACTTGGTTGTTGACAGAATAAAGCTGCTCTGAGCAGTCTTGCATCATAACTGGGTCATAGGCACACGTATGCTAGCCTAAGAGCTATGGACATAAATGGGGGAAATGATGGAGGAGACTGGGAAGGTTGTTTCCTTGGTGAGCAGTTTTCAAAGAACCTGAGTGGTCACCGGAGCTGGCCTGGAGCTGAGGAGGTGCTGGCGCCCCGGGAAGTTAGATGCAGCGCTGGTAGCTGAGTGAAAACGCAGGCTGGTAACGTTAGGACAGCGAGGAAAGTAAGTGGAGTTAAGTTTTTTCTGTCTTTTAAAACGGAAACAGAAATCTCAGTTGACTTTATTGGGGTGGCATTGGTTTATTAAAATTACATGGGCTTTACGTGTAACATGGACCGTGTTCACGGTTTTTTTAAATATATTTTATTGATTTTACACAGAGAGGAATTGAGAGGGACGGAGAGTTAGAAACGTCGATGAGAGAGAAACATCAACCAGCCGCCTCTTGCACACCTCCCACAGGGGATGTGCCCGCAACCAAGGCACATGCCCTTGACCGGAATCGAACCTGGGATCCTTCAGTCCGCAGGCCTACACTATCCACTGAGCCAGACTGATTAGGGCTAATGTTTTATCAAATACTAGATACTTGGTGCACGAAATTCGTGCATGGGCGGGGAGGTCCCCTCAGCCTGGCCTGTACCCTCTCTAACCTATGATCCCTCGGGGGATGTCCAACTGCCAGTCTCATTGCCCTCAACAGGCCCCCCTGCTGCCCTGGTTGCCCCCAACTGCCCCTCTGTCAGCCTGGTCGCCCCTCATGGCCCACCACTTCCCCGCTGGCCTGGTTGCCCCACAAAGCCTGCTGTTCAGTCGTTTGGTCGTCCTTCACTAAGCCCCCTGCCAGCCTGATGGTAGGCAGCCATCTTGCGAGGGTGTGAGGGTTAATTTGCATATGGCCTCTTTATTATCTAGGATTTGGAATGGAAGAGAGTAAAATAAATTTAAAGTACGTCAAGTCCTGGATCTGTGACTTTAAGCGAAACAATGTGTAATGAACCCACTTTCCCGTAGCTAAGGTGTGTGACAGGGCCCTACGGCATCTCGTCAGTGCTCCGAGGAAACAGTGTCCCCGAGGACCTGTTTGAGGCCAGACCTCACGTCTCCCCAACGGGACCAGGCGCACATGTGGCCTAATCGTAGCAGGAAGTGGTGGATAGTATTTGGTTGCTAAAAATGTCCCCAAATTACTGACCTCTGAAATTAAGTTGCCTTCCTCGAGTGTATTAATTTGCTGGTGTTTCGCAAACTTCTCACTTTCTAGTGTTGCTCTCCCGCCCGCTTAGTTGTGGCTTCCTCGCTAATTAAGTAGTTACCGTTTTGTCAGCGTCCTGTGCTGTGCTGTACGCCTGCGGTTAGTGTCTGCCAGAACCAGCAGCCATTCTCAGCCTCCGAGGCGGGAACTGGGAGAGTGAGGTAGGACTCGTTCTAACAGGAGCCCCTGTCTGACCCTCAGTGTCAAACAGGCTGACCCGAGGCATCCTGGGAGGAAGGGTGTCGGCATTCACGTCCTCCCGCCGCCCTCAGGATGAGGGCATCCCGTCTCTAGCACGGCCGTGGCTTTGTGCGGGATGCAGCGAGGGCTCTGCCTAGATTCCTCATCCCGCTGCCGGCCGGCCTGAGCTCATTTCCCGTGTCCTCTTGCTGGTGATGGTCAGGGTCTGAGCTCATTTCCCGTGTCCTCTTGCTGGTGATGGGTCACGCAGGGTCCTGCCCAGCTGACCCTCGGCGTCATCCGGGCCCGAGGGTGCCCAGCACAGTGTACTGCCTTTCATCTTCAGAGCTGCCGGACAGAGTGCCGAGGCCCAAGTTGGTCAGTCACTACAATTCTTAGATGCGTATCTCGTGAGCGAGTCAGATTTGGAATTAGAAAACCATCTCTGGCGCGGCGCTGCTGAACTTGCCAAAAGTGTGGCTTGTTGGTCTGAACTGCCTAGGTCCGGCTGCCGTGAAATCTGCAGCACCAAACCATATAGGCAATCCCGGTAGCTGATTTGATAAAGCGGTCTGTATGCTTATCAATGTATTAATCAGAATTATAGTTTTCACTCAAAATTCAGTAGAGAATGATCAGAAAAACTGAAGAGAAATCAGTGAGTGAAATCATTGTCTCTGCTCCCCCCAGAATGAGCCCTCAGAGCTGCTGGGTGCCTGTGGAGGAGCTGGTGCAGGTGCCTGTGGAGGAGCTGGTGCAGGTGCCTGTGGAGGAGCTGCGTGCATGATGCGCCCGGCCACTCGGCGGCCTCCTGGGACTGCCCAGGAGGCTGCCGAGTGGCCGGGCGCGTCATGCACACAGCGAGGGCCCCTGCCGCTCGAGGAAGGGCTGTGTTCTGTGCCATTTGTTTTCTCACCTTCGCCAGCATTGGCTTGTGTCAGCGTCTGGTAAGCCAGTGGAGCGAGCCTTCTGTGGGTATTGTGCTGGGAGAGCACCGATCTGCAGTGCTCACTCAGTCCGTGAGGTGTAAGCACTGGTTTGGAGCGGATCACTTTACCTCCATTCCAAGGTCCTGCAGGAAGGCCCCCCACAATCAGTCCAACCACCCCCTCCACGCTCTGTCCGCCCGCGGGTACCTAGGCTCTGTCCCCCAGCGGGCACCTAGGCTCTGTCCCTCCGCGGGCACCTAGGCTCTGTCCCCCCGCGGGCACCTAGGCTCTGTCCCCCAGCGGGCACCTAGGCTCTGTCCCCCAGCGGGCACCTAGGCTCTGTCTGCCCGCGGGCACCTAGGCTCTGTCCGCCCGCGGGTACCTAGGCTCTGTCCCCCCGCGGGCACCTAGGCTCTGTCCCCTAGCGGGCGCCTAGGCTCTGTCCCCCACCGGGCGCCTAGGCTCTGTCCCCCACCGGGCGCCTAGGCTCTGTCCGCCCGCGGGCACCTAGGCTCTGTCCCCCAGCGGGCGCCTAGGCTCTGTCCGCCCGCGGGCACCTAGGCTCTGTCCCCCAGCGGGCACCTAGGCTCTGTCCCCCAGCGGGCACCTAGGCTCTGTCTGCCCGCGGGCACCTAGGCTCTGTCCGCCCGCGGGTACCTAGGCTCTGTCCCCCAGCGGGCACCTAGGCTCTGTCCCCCAGCGGGCACCTAGGCTCTGTCCGCCCGCGGGCGCCTAGGCTCTGTCCGCCCGCGGGCGCCTAGGCTCTGTCCGCCCGCGGGCGCCTAGGCTCTGTCCGCCCGCGGGCGCCTAGGCTCTGTCCGCCCGCGGGCGCCTAGGCTCTGTCTGCCCGCGGGTACCTAGGCTCTGTCCCCCAGCGGGCACCTAGGCTCTGTCCGCCCGCGGGCACCTAGGCTCTGTCCGCCCGCGGGCACCTAGGCTCTGTCTGCCCGTGGGTACCTAGGCTCTGTCCCCCAGCGGGCACCTAGGCTCTGTCCGCCCGCGGGCACCTAGGCTCTGTCTGCCCGCGGGCACCTAGAAGATGGCTGTCCTGGCCACCACATGCCGGTTCCCGGGTCCTTTCATCCAAAGGGCTTACGATTTCTAACAATGCACTTGCTGCATGTATGTTTTGCTTTTCTCCACTAGCATGTGAACACCACGAAGGCAGGGACCCTGTTCACAAACCTATCCAACTGCCTAGAATAGTTCCTGGCAAAAGTAGGTGCTCACACAGTTCGTCCCATCGTTCTGCTTTAGACGTGAGCCTCTCAGGGAGATCGCTGGGGGGGGCAGCAGCGTGCCCCGGGCTGCAGAGCTGCCGGGTTTGTGTCACTCACAGCCCCGTGGTCCTTTACCCAGCTCCTCACCCCGGGCAGCCAGCACCTCGTCCGGGCAGGAGTGCGGGCTCCTCGCTGCGGCCTCCCGCGCGCTCAGGGTCGGTGCCGGTGTCCCAGCTGGCCTGTCCTACCGTCGCAGCCAGACCTTTCTCCACGCCTGCAGGTAGCTTACACGGAGCCGCCGGCCTTCTGCCTCCCAGAGCCTGTGTCCACTCCCTGTGCTGTGTCAGCCGCTGCTCTCTACCTGGCCTGCCTGGGAGCGTGCATACCTACGCTTGCACACGGCTCCCACACGTGCTTGCCTCGCACAGCACGGACTTCACGGCCGGTTGAGCTGTTACTGCTTGTCTTTGCCTCTGCCTCTCCTCCACGTCGTCCTTCCAAAAAAATGTCAGGTTCCCTCCTTTGTACTCTCCCAGTTGGTTTCTTTTCTCTCGCTTTTAACAGCCTCACTGGGATAGAATCCCACCCATATAGCTGTTTCGTTTAGTTCTTTATAGTCTTACCTTGCTATGTGAAATACACAGTGTGTTCCTGTCCCGCCTCTGTCACTCCAGGAGGACCCGAGTGGCAGGAAGCAGCCCTGTGGCGGGTCCCTGTGGCGGCTTTGCTCTGTGAAGAGGGATTGGGAAGAATTTGGACTGCAGGCCTGCATTCCTCCGACCATGCTGGGGATGGATCAGAAAGCGGAGCCCCTCCCCCAGGACTGAGCACTTCCTAGGACAAGCTGACACTACTGCCAGCAGAAGGTGCTGCCGGCTGCTGCCTGCGGCCAGCAGGGGGCAGTGCAGGCGGCAAAGGACTGGCCGCAGCCTTGGCTCTGTGTGCTCTGATAGCCGGCTCCTCTCAGGAGGGAGAGTCTGCAGAGCTGTTGGGTTTATGAACAACATCGGTAACGAAGGGCCTGGGAGACGAGTGCTGGAGGGACAGCTAGGAGAGGATTGACAGCCCTAGAAAGCTGAGCAGCGGTGAAGGAGCAGGACCTGCTGGGTCCGGGGAGGAGAAGCGGATGGCCAGCCTTTCTTTTTTCCCCTTCTTTTAAAATATAATTTTATTGATTTCAGAGGAAGGGAGAGGGAGAGAGAGAAACATCCATGAGGAGAGAGAATCGATCGGCTGCGTCCTGCACATGTGCCCTTGCCCGGGGGTCGAACCCGGGACCCTTCAGTCTGCAGGCTGACACTATCCACTGAGCCACACCGGCCAGGCCGCCTTTCTTTTCGTGATGCACGCTCCAGTGAAGGACGTACCGTGCTAAGTTGTGCTTTTTCTGAGTTAAATTTTGGAACGGGTACATCAGAGGGCAGCAGAAGCCTCCCACATTCGTTCTTGTGTCTGTTGGCGAGGGCAGTCCCCAGAGCAGGAGGCAGCTCAGGTAGCCTCGTGGGGAAGGTACTGGAGGTGGCCCTGCCAACAGGCCGTCTCCAAGCCAAGGCCTGTGCCTCCTCTTCCTCCCTCTGTCACCTCAGACTGCAGACGGCAGAGCCGGCTGTCCCCGGGGCCCGGCCCGAGCCCTGAGCGCAGACATGGTGTCCGCCTTGGACCAGGACTACGATGGGACAGACCCGTGGCTTTCCCCCGCGGCCGAGGCTGAGGCTGCTCCCCATGAGCGTGCGGGGGCAGAGGCGCCGGGAGACGCCCTGGGTTAGTGGGCCGGGCTAATGCGCCCAGAGACCTGGCCTTGGCCTGTCTTATAACATGAGGTCAGACAGGATGGAGAATAAAGCTTCTCTGCTCAGAGTTCTGCTTCAGAAAAAACGGAATCTTTCCGAAGGCTTTGCCCCTGGAGGCCGGAGGTGCGTGCCATCGGGCCCTCCCCAGCCGGGGTCTGCAGCTCGCACCCCGGGCACAGACACGCTTCCTGCCCGGCCTGCGGTGCGTCAGCCTCCCCTCAGGCAGACTTCACTGCAGCGGCCCTCCCTGTGTCACAGTGACAAGGAAGTTCTGAACCGGCCACCACGGAGGAAAAGGGACCACCATGCGTGTTGAAATGTGAAGTCACCGGAGCATGCTCCCGTCCCCCCGTCTGCGGTCTCCAGGGCCGCGGTAAGATGCTGGTGACGTCAGGGACCCCTGACCCTCGCCTGGGGCGGGTCCTGGCTGAGACTGACTGGTTTGGAGTTCGCAGGTCGGTTTCCCTGCCCCCCCCTCCCCCCCGCAGGAGCCTTGCGGGCGGCCCGCTGCGGGAGGGGTGCTGTGGGCGGCGTGCGCCGGGCTGGGTGGCCTCTGGCGCTCAGCTTACAGGTTGCGTCCCTGGGTGACCTGCCCCGGGGAAGGCGGGTGGAGCAAGGCTGCCTTGCGGGCTGGTCATGTGGCTGGACGCCGGGTGGTTTTGGTGATACCGTTGGTTTACTTGTTAAATGTGACACATAAATAATGCAAAATAAGCGATTAGGAGGCAGAATGACACCTGGTGATGGCAGGCGCTCTGTTTAATGAGAACTTGCTACGTGCTGGGCATAGTGCTCATGTGCTGTAGGACCGTCCAGTGTAACCCTCGCATGCCCTCTCCATGTCCTGGCACTGGGCTAGCGGGTGAGGAGCCGCCTGGGAGGCCGGGACTGCAGGAGACCGGCCCGCGGGGTTGGGGCTGAACACCGGCTCTCAGCCTGCCCGACCATGAGGATGTGCCTTCTTGTTACTGACGCCCAGGTCTTGGGGAGCTTAGCGCCCCACCCTCACTCCATGACCCATACCCTGCACCTTCCGTTACCCTTTTCCTTAAATTTAGGGGGTGTGTGTGGATGCTTCCAGTGACTCCGAATAAATGGCCTGGAGGATGGCTGTCTCCCCACAGGCCCCACACCCGTCGCCGTCTTCTGTCCAGGTGACTGCTGGCTCTGTCCCTCCGTCATTCCAGCGGGCACTTTCAGAAAGCGTGTGCCCATTGGTGTTTGCAGAGGCGGTGCTGTGACGGTCACTGGCTCTGCTCAGGCTCTGCCTGGCGGGGGCCCAGGGGACAGCGCTGCAGACCGTGACCGGGCTCGGCTTCGGGGGGCCGCCTCCGCAGGGCAGACCCTGGGGTGGTCCAGGGTCTCTCAGCAGTGACAGGGCAGCTGGAGAGGAAGCAGAGGGGAAGGAGGGCGTGGCTGGCAGAGGCAGGCCCGAAACGAGGTCGGAGCAGGCAGGTGGCCTCCCGTGACACAGCCTGTTGGAATGAGAACTTCCTGTGCGGAGCCCCACCTGCCTTCCCTGCCGGCTGGCTCTCCGCCGACTCGGCCGAGCCTTGCTCGCTGTGAGCCGGGGAGGTGAAGGCCTGACTGTCAGCGGGCAGGGCTCACGCCTGGAGCGCAGTAGGGAGTTCATTCTGCTTTCTCACACGACTCCTCTTTCGGGGGTTTGTGGCTGACGCCCTGGGACGGTATCTGTCATTTGAAAAATGATCTTAGTGATAAACAAACCAAACCCATGTAGTGTAGTTTAAGCACAGTTTCCAAAAACTCGGGGATAGGATTAATCTTCTCCCGTGTGTGTGGCAGCCTGAGCTGTGGGAATGAGCCTCCGGGCTTTGAGCTGCACCCGCCCCCAGGGTTCCTGTAGGGAGTGGCTGCTCTCCGGCCCGCGCTGGGCCCAGCCTGCTCTCAGCTCTCGCCTGTTGTCCAGTTCTCGTGGGGTAAGCCGTGATTGATTGCTCTGCCTGGGGCTTGTACACTCGGCCCCTTCCTCCCGGGCCAGAGGTTAGATCGCAGCACCTGGGGGTGCCTCCCACCGTGCCGGTGCCTGCGCCCTACCTGCCGGGGCGGTGCTGTGGGCACAGCAGGTCTCCGCACGGCTGTCTGTGCCGGGCCAGAGCGGTAGCTGGCCTCTACCTGAGGAGGCCTTCCTCGGAGGGAGACCCGCGTGTGCCTGTGGGCCAGAGATCTGTCCCTGGCTCCTCCGCGAGGCACTTGGCCTTGGGAGCCTGTGCTTCCTTTCCTCTTTGATCGGGAGCATCTGTAAGACCATCTCCAACTTAGGACCACAGAGCGGCTGAGCCCGAGGGCACGCTGGCGAGGGGCGGAGGGGAGCACCCCAACTGCCTTCGGGCTGCTGTCCTGAGACACGGCCCTCTTTCCTCACACGTCCCTCCCGCGCCTCCAGCGGCTCAGATAAAACACCAAAGGGGGTCCGGCCGGCGTGCTCAGTGGGTGAGCGTTGACCTGCGAACCAGGAGGTCCCGGTTCGATTCCGGGTCAGGGCACAGGCCGGGTTGTGGGCTCCATCCCCAGTGTGGGCCTTTGGGAGGCAGCCGATCCATGATTCTCTCTCATCACTGTTGTTTTTCTCTCTCTTTTCCTCTCGGAAATCAATAAAATACATATTTAAACAAAGGGAGGCATCAGGTCCTCATTGCCCATGGTTTGCTGCCTTTCAGCCAGAGACCCTCTCCGGCCTGGTGTCCTGGCAGCGCTCTGCCCACAGAGCCCGGGCCGGCCGCCTGGCCCTGCCCTGGGGCGGTCCTAGTCTGCCCCGCCTCCGTGCCCTGGAGACGGCAGAGGGAGGTGCAGGCTGGTCATGTTGCCGAGGGCTCCTTCGGTGTGCGCTCCCCTGCCTCCCGTCTCCTCGCGTGAAGCTCAGGTTATGTAACTCGGGCAGGTGACCGCGCCTCTTGGTCACGTGATTGATGACCTTCACTCGGTGGCCTGGTTAGGCAGTCTGCCAGCCCGCACCGGGGGCCGCTCGTCCGCAGGAGGCGGGCTTGGGTGGGTGTACTTCGTAACTGTCCGGCTCCGCACCCGCTTTAACCCTCATAGCGTCCTGCCTCCCCGGGCCGGTGTCCTTGCTGGCGTCGCCCTTGACTGTCCGCTCTCCTGCGGACTCCCCGTCTTCCTGGCGCGCAGGGCTGGCTTGTGCCTGCTGACCCGGCTCTGGAGCGCGGAGCCGGGTTTCTCTGCTGCAGCAGGTATTTCGAAACCGAGATCTGCCTTCGGATAGGCTTGCTGCTCGGCCGCTCCGTGGGTAGAGCTGTACTCTGTGGACACGCATGTACGTCTGGTGTTCACGCCGGGACCTCCAGGTCTCACCGAGCGCTCTGGTGTCTTCTCCCTCCCATGATCCTGCTCTGACCAGTCCTCGCCCCGTGAGCCTCCTGTGTGCCCGCCTCCACTTCACCCAGTGCCCAGCGCGACGTCCTCACCCAGCACCACTCCTCTTGGCTCCACCTGGAAGGAAGGAGAGGGACTTGGGCTCGCTGCCTGCCCCCTCTTCCTTTGTGACAGCCACGCATTTTCTCGTGGTGGCGGCGGGTCCCAGGGTAGGCTCCTGCGCTGGCGGAGGCTCCGCCTCAGCGGATCCAGCCCCAGGAAGCCACACCTTGAGCTTAGAAGCCCAGCCCCAGCAGCAGCACAGGCCTGAGCAGGGGCCGCCACCCCACGCCTTCCCTTGGTCCTTCCTGACCGGGCTTCCTGCATCTGTTCCCTGATAGGCCAGTGGTCAGTGTCGCTTCTTTATTACCTGGCTGATAGTTCTCTGCATTAAAGTTTCTTCGTTCAAATAACGGCTGTGGTTTCTGTCTCTTGACAGATGGCAGGGTCCCCATGGCCCTGTGTGGACATTGGCTCACACCCTGTTTGAAATGTCACTTCTCCTGTCACCTGCTTACGTCCTGTCAGAGTGAGCTCACGGCCTCCATGCCTGTATGGTCTGCACCAGGGTTGGGTGTTCTGTCCTGGGTTTAGCGAATGTATAATGTAATGTATAACAGGCTGATAGCAAATGGCCGTCACACCGTCATGCCATAACAATGATCTGCAGGGACCGGAGGCTGCTTGGCACCGGCCTGGGCTAGGGGACCCGGCAGCTTGTGCCCTCCTCCCGGTGGGGCGTGGCTAGGGAGGGGCCGGGGCTGGCTGGGTTTGGGTCTCGTGTGGTTTCGAGGCGCCTGTGGGTGGGCAGGACTGGACTCTGGGTCCCACGGCGTACCCCTGACTCTGATAGGAGGGAGATTTTCATATACATTTTACTAATTCCTTTTTCATCTCTGACACTTCTATTATATAGAAAGGGCAAATAGCAATAATAAAATATTTCCTCTAATACCCTTTAATATGGACGAATTTTGTGCACTGGGCCACTACCCTGTTTCCCCGAAAATAAGACAGTGTCTTATATTAATTTTTTAAAATATATTTTATTGATTTATTCATAGAGAGGAAGAGAGAGGGATAGAGAGTTAGAAACATCGATGAGAGAGAATCATCGATAAGCTGCCTCTTGCACACACTGGGGATGTGCCCGCAACCAGGTACATGCCCTTGCCCGGAATTGAACCCGGGACCTTTCAGTCCGCAGGCCGACGCTCTATCCACCGAGCCAAACCAGTCCCAGCTTATATTAATTTTTGCTCCCAAAGATGCACTAGGTCTTATTTTCAGGGGATGTCTTATTTTTCCATGAAGAAGAATAGGGTACATATTTATTGTTAAATGAAAATAAAGGAAATTTATTACCTGTATACGGTATGGTAGTACGGTAGTTGTCAACACAAACCAGACAAACTGTGAATCCTACATTATTAAGAATTTACTCATTTATTCAATGACAATCATGTCATCATCTTCTGGAACATCATCATAACAATCCAATTCCTGCATTTCCTGGTGAATTTCTTGTGACTCCGTTTCTTTCAGAATCAGTGGACCAAATCTCTCATGTTTAGCCTAGGAGGGGGGCCTTATTTTCTGGGGGATGCCTTATATTTCACTCAGAAGGAAACCTGTAAGCAGGTCTTATTTTCGGAGGATGTCTTATTTTCGGGGAAACACGGTAGTTAGTCTGTAATGTTCACACTGGTATCGGCACGGTGGTTTTAGAACCGTCTGGAAATATTCGTATTCTTAGGAAGAGGAACCTTTCCTGTGGGTTTTCCCTGGGCCCTTTTAGGTGCCGTCCGCTGAAAAAGGAGCGCCATTCCCACTGCTCAAACCTTCGTTTCCTTTTCACGCTTTCATCTCAGGGTTGTGCCCAGAGCCTCCCCTGCTTATCGACGGGCCCTGGTAAATCTGCGGTCTCTCGGGTTGGCACAGATGGGAAAACGCAGCAGCACCACATGCTGGCAGCGAGCAGGAGCAGCACTGATGAAGGTGCCGGCAGGTGAGGGAAGGTCAGAGGTGAAGAGAGCAGGCCCGTAGGCTGCAGCCGTGGCACAAGGTGCTTGCACTCCTGGGCCTCAGTTGTCACTGTTAACGGTTCCTGCGTGGGTCAGAGGGACCTTTGGCCCACTTTATGGATGAAGACATTTTGTCACAGGATGGCACGGCCACAATGGCGTGCTAGGACTTGCCTCCCTGCCTGCATGGCAGCTGGCTTTCCCCGGGGCCACACAGCACGGCCTCTCCTGCCCGTGTGAGGAATAGCAGCAGTGGGCAAACACGTCAGACCACTTAGTACACAGGGATGTTATAACTGGAAATTAAACTCTCTGCCCTCGCTGCTTTGGCTCTGTGGATAGAGCGTCGTCCTGTGGACTGAAGGGTCCTGAGTTCGATTCCGGTCAGTCACATGCCCAGGTTGTGGGCTTGGTCCCTAGTAGAGGGCGTGCAAGAGGCAGCTGATCAATGATTCTCATCATTGATGTTTGTGTCTTTTTCTCCTTATCTCTTCTCTGATACCAATAAAAACCTATTTAAAAACCTAAAATAAAATAAACACCACACTTCTACATTCTCTAGCCAACAGATGAATAATGGATTAACTATTTAAAAAGCCATTCAGCAAAAAATAAGGTTGAATATCAGGTCTTTAAGGAATTCACAACTTTGTCCTAACTGGTTTGGCTCAGTTGATGGAGCATTGGCCTGCGGACTGGGGGGAGCCAGGTTTGATTCTGGTCAAAGGCATTCTAACTCTCTATCCCTCTCCCTTCCTCTCTGTTAAAAAAAAAACAATAAAATATGTATATATTTATTTATTTATTTAATATATTTTATTGATTTTTTCACAGGGAGGAAGGGAGAGAGATAGAGAATTAGAAACATCGATGAGAGAGTCATCAATTAGCTGCCTCCTGCACGCCCCCCACTGGGGATGTGCCCGCAACCAAGGTTCATGCCCTTGACCGGAATCGAAGCTGGGACCTTTCAGTCCGCAGGCCGACGCTCTGTCCACTGAGCCAAACCGGTTTCGGCGAAAAATATATATATATATATTTTTAAAAAGAGTTTACAACTTTCTAAATATAGCTTAGTAATAAAATGACAAAGGATACGCTGAAACTGGTTTGGCTCAGTGGATAGAGCATCAGCCTGCGGACTATAGGGTCCCGGGTTCAATTCCAGTCAAGGGCATGTACCTGGGTTGGGGGCACATCCCCAATAGGAGGTGTGCAAGAGGCAGCTGGTCGATGATTCTCTCTCATCGATGTTTCTAACTCTATCCCTCTCCTTTCCTCTCTGTAAAAAATCAATAATATATATATATAAAATGATAAAGGATAAAGGAGTTAATTCATTTTTATTAAAAATAATAAATTTTATACAATCAATACAGCATAATTAAGAGGTAACGCAGGAACAGAATGAAGGAATGATGTTTGCAGCTCTTGTTGGGAGAGCCAAAGTAAAGCACTGCACATACAATCTAAGCAGACGCAGACATGGCCGGTGAGCAGGTTACTGACTGGGTGGCTACTGCTGGGGCGCTGCCAGGGAGGGCGGTGGCCTTGGTGTGGGGAAGGACAGCCGACTCAGGAGATAGTGGGAACCATGAAAGGTTAGTGCCCTTTGGAGAGTCCTGGTATTTCATTCTAAAAATTACTTAAGGTAGTACAGCTCCATGCCTGATCATGTTCATTGCAAATTTCTTCACCAAAACAAAATAATAATTTTGAGACTTAAATGTTCAAGCAATGTGTTTAATAGATACATGATTTTAAAATTGTTGGTGTGCCAACATTTTGAAATACTAGAGGCCCAGTGCACAAAATTTGTGCACTTGAGGCGGAGGTGGGGGTGGGGGTGTCCCGCAGCCTGGCCTGCCCCTCTTGCAGTCCAACCCTTGGGGGATGTCTGACGGACAGCCTAAGCGCTGCTGCAGTTGTTAGCCATGAACCCGGCTGCTGGCTGAGCCGCGCTCCCCCTGTGGGAGCCCACTGACCACCAGGGGGCAGCTCCTGCATTGAGCGTCTGCCCCCTGTTGGTCAGTGTGCGTCATAGTGACCGGTCATTCTGCCATTGGGTCAATTTGCATAGCCTTTTATTATATAGGATAGGATTATGTGTCCATTAAAATGAAATTGAGTAGAATAGGAATCTGAAAACATAAGTAAAATAAAAGCAGAATACAAGTTATGTCAACATTGAGCATGTCTGAGCAGGATGGAGAGCGTGGCTCGACGCGGGGGCTCGGGTGCAGGAGGGGTCTTTGGCGGTCCGGGCTGCTGCTTGGTTTGCTCTGGGCGCCGGTTTGTGGGGTGTCCGGCTGCAGTGTGGGCCTGCCGGGAGCAGCGTGGGGACAGCGCCAGCCCTCATTCCTGCGTGCTCCTTCCTCCAGACGCCCTCTGGGGAAACGGAACGCGCTGACTGACGGGGGTGCTGGTCTACGTGGTGAAATGGAAGGTGCCCCCAGAAGGTACCAAACGGGGTGTGGTCTCAGTGGCTGTTGAAACATTTCCCCGCACAGTGTTTGGGGTTCTTTCTGGTCATGTTTGAAAGAAATAAAGATGAGGCACAGACCTTGAGGTTCTAGCACAGGTTTTTCTACCCTGGCCTTAAAAACAAGAACTCCGGGCCTGTGTTCCATTTCCTGTCTCTGTGCCGCTGGGCAGTGCAGCCGGGGCCGCAGTTCACCGCCGATGGCACCGCCAGCCTCCTGGGCGCAGACGGAAGCCAGGGGATGGCCTCGCGGTCCTGGCAGCTGTTTGAGGAGAAACGGCAGAGCCAGGCCGGTGATGGGCGTGGAGCCCAAGCAGCAGCCAGGACGCCAGGGCTGCTTTTGGAGACCATGCGGATGTCGGTATAAGACAGCGGCACAGAGAGAGCCTGGCCCCCGGGCCGGCCCCCCGGGTCCCCATGCCCATTCCCCCTGGGGAGTGTTTGGCAAGACAGCAGTTGAGGAGGAGCTGAGAAAGAAGGACAGAAAATGAAAGCTGGCATAAAACAAGGATGTAAGCCTGAGGGTGTCGGAGAGGTGGGTGCTAGACGATGGGGGGGAGGAAGATGTGTGGGGTCGGGAGGCCAAGCATGTGGCTTCTGGTCCGGCTCTGCCACCTGCTGTGTTCCTGGAAGGAAGTCACAAGATGCTGGGCTCCTGGCACTTGTCACGGGAGTGCCAGCTGAGGCTCCGAGGACAGAGGTGAGGGCGGCTGTCCTCAGCCCTGGGGCAGCTCCGCTCCAGGGCAGCTCTGCTCTGAAGGCTGAGGGAGCTCCTGTTGCCCCGGCTTCGATCGGGCCGTGTGGGGAGCACGGTTGTCTTCCTCACTCTGAGCTGTTCTAGGGTCATTCACGGAGACGGGTTATCGGGAGGAATGTCCTAAGTTGTATGGAGGCCCATGTGGGTGCCAGGTGACTGACACCCCAAGCTGCATTGGCAGAGGTTGAGGTGCCTTCTCACTGAGGAGAGGAGGCCGGGGTCTGGGCTCCCCAAGGGAAGCAGGGAGTTCACGGGCAGAGAAGGAGCAAACGCCCCACGTTCTGGCTGGGCCACCAGAAGCAGAGGGGCGCGGGGTAACGGAACGGCGTGCCAGCTTCCCCCGGCCCCGCAGCTCCTGTCAGTGCCCGGGCGCCCTTCCTTAAGCAGGTTTCCACTGGGTTCCTGGAGGCCGGTCATGGGCATGGGGGGAACCAGGGGTCTCTCTTGAGTCTTTTGTTTCTTAAAAACCAGCTTAAGATCCGTTTCCCGAAAGGCATGTTGCAGGACGGCAGCCTGTGGCCCCTCAGCAGCCACCCCTGTTCCCAGGCCTGCCCCTGAGCCACTCCAGCCCGTGCCTCCCTCTGCGGCCTGTCCCTCCCGACCCCACCCTCTGGAGGAGGGCCAGCGTTAGCGTTGGGCTCAGGGCTCTGCCAGTCCTGCTGTGTCCTCATCTCCCCTTGGGCACATCTGCAGGCCCTTCCCAGCAAGCCATGCTCCCAGCTGCCAGGGGGAGGACTGGGCCGCTGTTGAGCGAGTGCATGCCCCGAGAGGCCACAGTGAGGGTCACAGTGCACTCGGTCTGGGCGGCTGGGCGGGCATAGCGCAGCGTGGAGGGTCCTGTGGGAGGAGCCACATGAGCCTCGGCCCCGGCGTCCGTTTCCGGGGGCCCCTCCGCTGCTCCTGGAGCACATCGGCCACAGCTGCTGCAGCGCGGGCAGCACCACGGCAGCTCCTGGGTAGCAGCGAGCTGCAGGGCCTCTGCGGTGAGGGTCTTTGTCGGAACCGGTGTTGCTGTAGGTGCTGTTGACAAACAGCCACATTATTTAGCACAAAACTACATGTTTGAAAAGTAAGCATTTTCCACACGAAGTGTAACTCGCTAGAGTAACCAGTCGGTCGGGTGTTAGGTGGCATCCATTCGGAAGACACGTGTTAACTCCGCTTTCTCCTTTCAGCCAAGCCCTTCACCCAGCTGGTGAGGGAGATGCAGCTGCGGCGGGAGGACTTCGAGATCATCAAGGTCATCGGCCGGGGCGCCTTCGGCGAGGTGAGCGCGCCTGGGCGTTCCGGGCCCTCTTTGGTCGTGGGGGAGGGGGTTAGTGGAGACCTGGGGAGAGGGCCTGGACGGAACCCGGAAGGTGGGGTTCAGAGTGAAACAAAAGCGGAAGCTGGTGACTGGGGAATTACCCTGAGCATCACCTGGCCAAAGTAGTTTCTTACAGACCAATAAGGTTTGAAAAATCCGCTTGTTAATTCTTTTTGAAGTGCATCGAGTGAAATAGTCGCTCTCGTCGCTGTGGCTGCTGCCGCCGGTCCCGCCTGGCACCAGGAGGGGCAGCTTGTCCAGCGCGGCCGCCTCACTGCAGTGGGCGCCGTCCTCCCTGCCCCGGCAGGCGGGGCTGCTGCAGGGGGCGCTCTCCTCCAGCCTCGCTGTCAGGGCAGTGAGGGCAGGTGCCCGGGCGGGCGGGAGGCTTACAGTGTGCCACCTCCCGGGGCCCGGGCACCGCCGCCGGCCGCCTGCTGAGGGGCCCTGGGCAGAGCAGAGTGAGTGGCGTAGGCCGCGCGGGCCTTCGTGCTGTGTGCTCAGAAGGGAAGCGACAGCAGTTTGGCCGGCGCAGGTCTCTCCTGTGGAGCCTCTCTGACTTCTGAGGGAGAGCCAGGCCTGGCAGCGCCTTAGGGAGTGTCCCACTGCTGCCCGTTCTGCCACAGACACGCGGGCCACTGCCGCTCACGGGCTCCTGCGAGAAGGCCCGCTGGCCACAGCGTGTGCTGGCCCTCTGTGTTCCAGGAAGCTGCCCTGGCCTCTGGCCGGCCCCTTCCTCTCCCTCACCCCCCAGCCCTGCCTTCCCCCCTCTCCTCCATCCCTCTCCCTGAGAGCTAGCTCGCCCCGCCGCGGGCGGCAGGGGGCAGCACCACGGGGCTGCCTGGGGGAGGCTTGTTCTCTGGGACGGCCGCTCCTCCCAGGCCCGCCCAGGCTGACGCGATCTCCGGGGTCCGCTCAGAACCAGGGGCCCAGGGTCCTCAGCCAGAGTCCATCGCTGTGGCTGGCTGGGACAGTAGGCTCCTCGGTTTGGCCTCGTTGACAGTGAAGTGTAATGACATGGAAAATGCCCGGCTCAGTGGACGTTCGGAGCATGGCAGAAGCGTACGCCTGTGCAGCCAGCACCCCGTTGGTAGAAGCATTTCTCTCCCCAGAAGGTTCCCTCCTTTTGCTTTCCGGACCCCCCTCCTGTGAGCCCACAGGCCCCCGGGCAGCGGCTCTCCTGGTGCCACCAGCGGGGAGCTTGGTTTAAAGGAGCCACAGGAGACTGAGCTCTGCGCGGAATTAGCAGGTCTCTGCGCGGAGGGTGGTTGTGGACGGCGTGGTCTTTTGTCCGGTGAGAAGAAAGAGAGCCTGTGACATCCAGCCGGACTCAGTCCCATCTGTGCTTACACCGCTGTCGTCCTTGTCCGGGAGCCTGCCAGCCTGGCCCTGCACAGCCAGTGTCCACGCCGGAGGGTCCCCCAGGGGCAGGGAGAGACAGCGCCAGAGAGTGGCCCTGCAGGAGGGAAAGGAAAGGAGAGAACACTGCTGTGCCCACATTGTTTACAGAGACTCTTACTGATTTTTAAAATTATTTCAGGGAGAGGAAGGGAGAGGGAGAGAGAAACATCAGTGATGAGAGAGAAACATGGATCGGCTGCCTCCTGCACATCCCCTACTGGGGATCGAGCCTGCAGCCTGGGCCTGCGCCCTGACTGGGACCTCCTGGTTTGTGGGTTGATGCTCACCCACTGAGCCACACCAGCTGAGCTGTAGTTCTTTTTAGTGCTCTATTTTGCCAAAGAACTTGAATCAGAACTGTTCTGCGTTTCAAAGAAGGTAGCACTGGTCACTTCCCACGTCCCTTCAAGGTAGAGAGGCACGTCCTTGCCAGGCCTTTGCAGAAGTCCTCGGGCTCTTCTTCCTTTGCTCCCTCTGAGCTTTCCCCCTCTCTGCACGCACCCTGCACCCCACTTCACCCCCAGGCAAGCCTCCCTGACCCCGTGGCCAGGGCTGCACACAGCACTCCTCACCTACTCCTCCCCAGTCGGCCTCCTGCGTCCAGCCGGGGGACCCTGTGCATGCTGCCATACTCCCGGCCAAAGCTGGACTCTTGCTTCTGTCGTCTGCTGACCCCGTGGCTGTTCCGGAGTGGGCCCAGTGTCAGTCTCTGACGGCGCCGGGGGTCACCGGGACGCCGCTCCTCCTCAGTGTTGGGGTCAGGAGGCTCTTGGCATGAGCTTCACTGGACTCTTCTCTCCTGTGACGAGATGCGGTCCCGCCGGGCGTTCCCGTGGGCTTCCGTCATCAGGCCGGACAGTGACTGTGACGTCACCTAACAGCCTCAGAGCAGGCACCTGGTGAGGTGGAGGGCCGGGGGCCTGGACTGAGGGCGAGGGGAGGTGCTTTGTGCGGCACCAGGCCGGAGGCGCGCGGGGCGAGTTGGCTCTCGGCAGATGGTGATGAAGCATGGCGCGTGCTGTTAGAGAGCAGGGAAGAGGCGATGAGGGGCTCCGCTGGACGCCTGCCGTGGGCTGCCTCCGCTCGCAGCAAAATCTGCTTCTCTCACAGAAGGTAGTTGCTGTCAGTCCGCAGCTTACGGCCTTGTGACAGGGACCTGGGCCAACGGACAGTCCAGTTATGTCGGATAGGAAGTGCCATGGGATGGCACAGACATCACATCTGGTGTTGGTGGCGGTGGAAGAGCTCATTTGGGATTGGGCAGGGATCAGGAAGTCCCAGAGGACTTCCTGGAAGAGGTGGCATGTGAGTTGTACTTTCAAGAATATGCTAACAGCCAGCATGCCGAGTCTAATGTGTCTAACGCCATCCTGAGCACATTGCGTGAGAGCTGAGTGAGGTAGATAGCTGAGCACCAGCGGGCGTGTAAGCATGAGCACGGATGGTGCACGTGGATGCCGGGAGCGAAGCTTGGGAGCCGTTGATGAATTTTTAAAAATGCATTTAAAAAAATATATACATTTTATTGATTTTGTACAGAGGAAGGGAGATAGTTAGAAACATCGATGAGAGAGAGTCATCGATCAGCTGCCTCTTGCACACCCCCTACTGGGGATGTGCCCGCAACCAAGGTACATGCCCTTGACTGGAATCGAACCCGGGTCCCTTCAGTCCCCAAGCCGACGCTCTATCCACTGAGCCAAACCAGTTTCGGCCGTTGACGAATTTTTAAAGGTTTATTACGAAACTCTCCAGACTCAACCCAAGTAGAAGATTCTACCCACCCAGTACTTAGCACTGAAGTTTTTTTTACCTGAGCGGTGTGATTGATCATTCACATTGCTGTGTGGCTCCAATCAAGTTCTGATGGTTAAAAGAGCAAGCCCTCATTTACATAGAAAACTACTTTCCTTACCACCTCATTGCCAGGCAGTTCCTATCGCATTGTGATTTTATAAAAATGTACTTGGTGACACTCCGTTTGTGTTCCAGGTTGCTGTTGTCAAAATGAAGAACACTGAACGCATTTATGCCATGAAAATCCTCAATAAGTGGGAGATGCTGAAAAGAGCAGAGGTGAGTGTGAGGAGCCAGGCCCCGCCTTCCTCCTTGGCCTTCCTCCTGGGCAAGAGCGCGCCTCTTGGCATCAGATGTCCGCCTCCCCCCCCCTGCCCTCTGCACCGGTGTTTGCGCCTGTCCCCTCTCCCCTCCCTAGAGTCCCCTCACCCCTCCCGAGAGTCCCTCGTCCTGCCCGAGAACCCCTCACGTCTGGACGGAGCTGAATAAGACGTCTGTTTCCTGGACGGTGGCGTGCGGCCCCAGTTTAAGAGGGCTTCGCCGGGCGTGGTGGTGGGTGGGTGCTGGAGAACACGGCGTCCACTCTGGAACCGCCCCCAGGCCCCGGGGCTGGGCGAACCGCTATGGCAGACCGTGGGCAGCGCGTCCTCACGTCTCCTCTGGTCAGTAGAACCCGGACACATCCACCTCAGGATTCCTTTTTAAAGAAGCCGAGGAGAGGACACGTGAGGAGAACGCACGCGGTGAAGGTCCCGCTGAGATCGGAGAGAACGGGCCTCTGTCCGACACCCTGCACCCAGGCCTCCGTCGGGCCTGTGTTTTTGAAGTTTCCCACATAAGGAGTGAAATCTTACATTAAGTCCTCGGTAAAGAGGAGATTTACTGTCACTATGCTGAAGACCTGGCTGCTTTTCCTGTTTAAAAGCTCCCCTTTGTTCCCGGTCAGTTACCCCGCTCACTCCTGTGTGTGTTCCTGCCTCTGCTTTTCCCCTCGCCTTGTCTCTGCCCCTCTCTGCAGCTGCCAGCTTGTTCTCTGTCTGCGGGAATGTTTCTGCTTTGTCTGTCTAGTCACTGAGCACAGTACCCTCTAGGTCAATCTGCTGTTGCAAAAGGCAAGATTCCATTCTTTTTCAAGGCTGAGTAATAGTCCATTGTACAGGGCTGACATCTTTATCTGCTCATTTGTTGATGGGCACTTGGGTTGCTTCCATATATTCGCCATCCTCCTATATAATAAAAGGCTAACATGCAAATTGTCCCCTCGGGAGTTCAACTGCTCACTATGATGTGCGCTGACCATCAGGGGGCAGTGTGGAGCAAAGGAAGGCCCCCATTGGCCCTGACCACCACCCAGCCCTAGGGATCCTACCCAAGTATGCATTTCATGCACCGGGCCTCTGGTAAGAAATGCTGTGGTGAACATAGGGGTGCATATATTGTTTTGAATGAATGTATTTGGTCCTTTTTGGATAAATACTGAGAAGTGGCATTGCTGAGTCATATGGCCCTATTTTCCATTTTCTGAGGAATCTCTATCCTGTTTGCCATAGTGGCTGCGCCACTTTGCAATCCTAGCAACAGTGAATGAGGATTCCCTTTTCTCCACATCGTTACCCATGGCTGTTTCTAATACAGGTGCAACCTGTGTATTCAAGCTTTTAAAAAACAAACAGAACTGTGGAGTCTAAAAGTAGAGGCTCTGCCCCCATGCTCCAGGCCAGGGTCCTCATGGGAGAATTCTGTTGGGAGGTGAGCATCAGTATCCTGCAGAGAGGCCACATTCCTTAAAAATAACCACCCAGGCCGAAGTCGGTTTGGCCCTGTGGATAGAGCATCGGTCTGCGGACTGAAGGGTCCCAAGTTCGATTCCGGTCGATTCGGGTCAAGGGCATGTACCTTGGTTGCGGGCATATCCCCAGTAGAGGGTGTGCAAGAGGCAACTGATCGATGATTCTCTTTCATCGATGTTTCTAACTCTCTATCCTTCTCTCTTCCTCTCTGTAAAAAATCAATAAAATATATTAAATAAATAAATAAATAACCACCCAGGCAAGCAGGTGTGTGTGCATCCTGCCAGTCACGTGGCTGCTAGACTGGGTCCGTGTGGCAGACACGCCCTCAGGAGGCGGACCCCGTGAAGAGGAGTCAGGTGGTACTGGATGGGAGGGGCCCAGCCCAGAAGCTGTTGCTGTCCCATCTCCACTAGTGAGCTGACTCTCCAGTGTGGACCCTAGAGACAGCGGGTGGAAGGGGTGGGTGTGGGAGCAGGAGGGCCGGGGCGCGGCCTTCAGGGGCACAGTGTGCTGCGGATGGGGCTCAGCCGCCTGGGAGACGGTGTGCGCCGGGTGCCAGGCGAGCGGAGGCCGGAGGACAGGTGACGCCTCCGGAGCCGGGCAGCGGGCCCTCTGCTCAGGACGCCCTGCGGGCGTTCCCCACCCACACTGACTCCGGTGCCTTGCAGACGGCGTGTTTCCGGGAGGAGCGCGACGTGCTGGTGAACGGGGACTGCCAGTGGATCACCACCCTGCACTACGCCTTCCAGGACGAGAATTACCTGGTAGGTGGTCAGGCCGCGGTTCTGACACCCTCACACTCTCGCTAAACACTGGAGAGAACCGACAACCGGCCTTTACGTAGGTCCCGGCTCCGCGAAACGGGGGTTTGGCTTAGTCGTGGTTCTCAGCCGGTGACTGGCCGTGCTTCCTCATTTGGCCCGGTCCATGCTCGTCCCTTGAGCCGGTGACAGGGAGGGGGTGGGCGTGAGCCTGGGCCTGCAGCGGTGCCCCTGCACGTGTTCGCAGTGCGTGTCCGTGGCTGGTCTCCAGGCAGCGTGTCTCCCCCGGCTGGTGTGTTACCTGCTCAGACCAGAGCGTCCGTCCCTTACAGGGAAGCTGGCAGCAAGGAAGGGGTCCCGGGGGGCCGGACCGGCAGCCCCGCCCCAGTCAAAGGCTCGGCACACCCCGGCTCTGGGGTCGGCCTCGTCCGTCCGTCTGGGTCCCTGTGGCGGGTGGGATGCCCCGCGGGGTCTCCACAGCCAGCCTGCCCCCAGCCTTCCCCGTGCGGAGGAGAGCCCGAGCGGGTCTGGCTCTGGTTTCCGCTCCAGCAGTGGGTTTTCTGGTTCCTCCCCAGGGTGAATGGACCCCAAGTACTTAGCTCTTAGTTTGTTCGTGAGCTTACTGTCTTTCCTCATGAGAGCTGTAGTTTTTTGTGGTTTTAGCGGGTTCCCCTTTTCTCTGGCCCAAGTGTGCTCTTTCTGTGATCGAGGGCCTGGGGTGCCTCTGACCCTAGCCTTGGTGCCATCGTGGTGCGGCGCGGTGACCCGGGCTTGTGATAGGATGGGCGGTGCGGGTGCCGAGGGCGGGTCCCGGGCCTGTCCGTCACTCCAGGGCTGCGGCTTCCGCGGTGAAGCTGGGCCTTTGCTCGTCAGGCGCAGTGCTGACGGGACGCCGTGTTCTGTCCCCTCCCCGCTCGCAGTACCTGGTCATGGACTACTACGTGGGCGGCGACCTGCTGACCCTGCTCAGCAAGTTTGAGGACAAGCTCCCCGAGGACATGGCGCGCTTCTACATTGGGGAGATGGTGCTGGCCATCGACTCCATCCACCAGCTCCACTACGTGCACAGGTGCTCCCCCCTCCCCCCCGCGTCCCGGAGACCAGTCCTCCAGGTGACCCGTCCCAGGGGGTCAGCCGGCCTCGCATTTGGTGCTCACACTGAGCGGCCGGCACTGGACCAGAGGTCCCGGCGTCACTGACGGGAGAGCTAATGTCCTCAGTCCCCGGTGCCCCAGAGCCCATGGGGGTCCCCACCCCGTGTCTCCCCTCTCTCAGCTCCACTTCACTGTCATGCCGACCCCAGGGCTCTTGGCCGCGAGCGCCCACAAAGCCTCGCAGAGGGACGCGGGTGGGAGAGGAGGGGCTGTGAGGCTTGCTGGTGACGATCGGATGGGGGCAGGTGCTCAGAGTCCGCCGCCTCTCCGCCCAGTGAGGGGGGTACACAGACAGCAGGTGCGAGTGCTGGTTAGAGAGGCACTGGGCTGCTCTGGCCCCAGGCAGGTCAGCTCGTGCTCCGACCATTGCCTGTCAGTACAGTTGGGGGCTCCTGGTGGTTCTTTAGCCTGTGGTGGTTGGCACCTGACCCCTCATGCGCCTCTCTGACCCTCACTGCTTCTGTTCCTCCTGTTCCTTGGCGGCCCCCCGATGGGCTGTGCTGGGACCGGATGGCCAGTCCCCGCAGGAGACTCTCCAGGCGGCCCCAGCTCGCCCGCAGCCCGGGGGCTGGGACCTTCCGAGAGCGCGTGGCGCTCACGTGTGTCTGCCTCCCACAGGGACATCAAGCCCGACAACGTCCTCCTGGATGTGAACGGGCACATCCGCCTGGCCGACTTCGGGTCGTGTTTGAAGATGAGCGACGATGGCACTGTAGGTACCTTCCCTCCTCCTGTGGGAGAGCGAGATAAGCCATGTCTGAACGGGGCGCGGCTTCCTTCCCACCTGCACCGCACTCCCTCTGCCAGCGTCCGCGGCGGCTCCCAGGCAGAGCCAGCGCCCTCCTGATTCCCGCGGACTGGCTCTGGGCTGCTGTGCCCAGCTCTCCACTGCACAGGCCTTCCTCGGATATGCAGGCCCCGCCCTCCCAGTGACAACTGCCCTTGCTGCCCACAGAGGGGGCACCATGCCCAGCTCACCCTGCTCAGGGCCTAGGACTGTCCTGCCCTTTCTGAGGTCTTAGCCGCTGGTTCCCTGGCGGGAATGTCTGAGCACCTGGACCTGCCTCCGGACGGTCCGGCTGGGAGGCTGAAGGGCAGGCTTTGAGGGGCAGGTTAGGGGCTGCTCAGAGCCCGCTCCACCAGCGCCCGGGGCTCTGTGCGTGGACGCCTGAGGAGGGCTGGCTTGGACACACCTGGTCCCGACCGTAGTGAGCGGCGACTGAGCCCATGGGAAGTGTCGCCCCCTTGGGCTGCGGCGCCAGGGGGGCTGTGGCGGTTTGGGCATTGAGACTGACGAGCGGGAGCCCCTGGCACTTGCCCTGTGTGTAACCAGGGAGCACCCATTTGCTTGAATTTTGAAGCCAGGCGTCTCTGAGCGAGGAACTTGAACTGGTGACGCCCCAGGTTCCCCTGAGCACACCCTCCCCTCCCAGGTGCGGTCCTCAGTGGCCGTGGGCACGCCGGACTACATCTCGCCGGAGATCCTGCAGGCCATGGAGGACGGCATGGGCAAGTACGGCCCCGAGTGCGACTGGTGGTCGCTGGGCGTGTGCATGTACGAGATGCTGTACGGGGAGACGCCCTTCTACGCCGAGTCGCTGGTGGAGACCTACGGGAAGATCATGAACCACGAAGTAAGGCGCTCTTCCAGGTCCCGTCTGTGCGGGGCCCAGCCAGCCGCGGGCTCGGCGTGGGAGCCGCGGGCTCGGCGTGGGAGGCCCGGGCTCGGCATGGGAGCCGCGGGCTCGGCGTGGGAGCCGGGGGCTCGGCGTGGGAGCCGCGGGCTCGGCGTGGGAGCCGGGGGCTCGGCGTGGGAGCCGCGGGCTCGGCGTGGGAGCCGCGGGCTCGGCGTGGGAGCCGCGGGCTCGGCGTGGGAGCCGCGGGCTCGGCGTGGGAGCCGGGGGCTCGGCGTGGGAGCCGGGGGCTCGGCGTGGGAGCCGCGGGGCTCGGCGTGGGTGCCGGGGGCTCGGCGTGGGAGCCGCGGGCTCGGCGTGGGGGCCGGGGGCTCGGCGTGGGAGCGGGGGGCTCGGCGTGGGAGCCGGGGGCTCGGCGTGGGAGCCGGGGGCTCGGCGTGGGAGCCGTGGGCTCGGCGTGGGAGCGGGGGCTCGGCGTGGGAGCGGGGGGCTCGGCGTGGGAGCCGGGGGCTCGGCGTGGAGCCACGGGGCCCAGCCAGCCGCGGGGCTCGGCATGGGAGCCGCGGGCTCGGCGTGGGAGCCGCGGGCTCGGCGTGGGAGCCGGGGGCTCGGCGTGGGAGCCGGGGGCTCGGCGTGGGAGCCGGGGGCTCGGCGTGGGAGCCGCGGGGCTCGGCGTGGGAGCTGGGGGCTTGGCGTGGGAGCCGGGGGCTCGGCGTGTAACTGTGGGCATTGGGGAAGAGGCGGGGTGGGGCTGGGGGCCGGGCGGGAGCAGGGAGATTCAGGACAGGGTAGCGGTGGACTTGGCTCTGGCTGCGACACAGCAGGTGCAGGCGGGCTTCAAGGACGGCCCGTGCTCTGGGGCAGGATGGTGGTTGTCAGGGCAGAACCTGCAGCACACGGCGTGGCGTGTGGTGGCCGGGGGCTGTGTCCCGGGACCAGCGGGGAGGACCCCGCAGCCCTGATGGGCCTACTCACCGGGTCAGCACGGGTCCGGTGCGTGTCCCAGAACCAGTCGTCACAGTCACACCCGTGGAGGGCTCTCTGGTCCCCTCCCCCCTCGCACCCTCCCTGGTTCCTCTCCCGCTCCCAGCCTTTCCTTCTTTCTGTTTCCTTCGTTTGCTTGTTTTTCTTTTCCGTCTAATGTTCTTGGTCATCTGTTATTTTTCTTTATTCTTTTTCCTCAAGTATTTCTTTAAAAAAAAAATATATATATATATATATTATTGCTTTTTTTAAAGAGAGGAAGGGAGAGGGATAGAGAGTTAGAAACATCACTGAGAGAGAACCATTGATCAGCTGCCTCCGGATGTCCCTGCAACCAAGGTACATGCCCTTGACCGGAATCGAACTTGGGACCCTTCAGTCCACAGGCCAAATCAGCCAGGGCTCAAATATTTCTTTCTAATACCCATTTCACCCTCTGTGCTCTCCCTCCCCCGCTTACATGCTCAAGACGGCTCCCGGGGGCTGGTCTGTTGGGGGCACGTGAACACGTATGCAGGGAATGGTCTTCTAATGACTCAAAGCAAGGGGTCCTTTTAACAAACACTTTCTTCAAAGTAGAAGCACCTTCCACTTGTGAACTAGTTTACGCCTGCTATACAGCCTCCGATGATGCCCCGCTACAGTAGGGGGTGGCAGCCACCACCCGCTTCTCAGTGTGGGCGCAGTGCCGGGCGGCTGTGTTCCAGGTGGTAGTCCTCACAGCAGCCGGGGACTGGCTTTTGTCGCTTTTCATGAGTCACAGGTGACCGAGACGGCGGTGGTGGCTGGCACGCAGGCCTGAGAGGAGGGGAAGGCCACGGTGGCCCGGTGCGCCCCGGCAGGCCTGCGCTGCCCCCACCTGTGAACGAACGTTCACCTCTGTTCCCGCTCCGGGAGAGCGCTGGCCCGCCTGCCCCACAGGCCGCAGGGCCATGCTCCCCGGCGGTCTGCGCTGAGTTCGTGGCCCGATGCACGCCCTGCCTGGTCCCGCTTGCCCCCTGCGGCCGCCTCCCAAGCGCCTCATCACGCACCCCTTCCCCCACCAGGAGCGGTTCCAGTTCCCGTCCCACGTCACAGACGTGTCTGAGGAGGCCAAGGACCTCATGCAGAGGCTCATCTGCAGCAGGGAGCGCCGGCTGGGCCAGAACGGGATCGAGGACTTCAAAAAGCACCCCTTCTTCCAAGGGCTCAACTGGGAGAACATACGGAACCTGGAAGCGCCTTACATCCCCGACGTGAGCAGTCCTTCCGACACGTCCAACTTCGACGTGGACGACGACGTGCTGAGGAACGTCGTGAGTGTGGGCTCTGCCGGGCGTGTGCAGTGGGCTGCTTGCTGGGGCGGGCCTCAGGGCGGGCTCACAGGTCCATAGGAGGGGGCTCACAGGTCCATAGGAGGGGGCTCAGGTCCATAGGAGGGGGCTCAGGTCCATAGGAGAGGGCTCACAGTTCCATAGGAGGGGCTCAGGTCCATAGGAGGGGACTCAGGTCCA
Source organism: Nyctalus aviator (assembly GCA_036971965.1). Lineage (NCBI taxonomy): Eukaryota > Metazoa > Chordata > Mammalia > Chiroptera > Vespertilionidae > Nyctalus > Nyctalus aviator. The sequence continues at coordinate 2,130,140 of CM072922.1, forward strand.
TAGGAGGGGGCTCAGGTCCATAGGAGGGGGCTCAGGGCCATAGGAGGGGGCTCACAGGTCCATAGGAGGGGGGCTCAGGTTAGGAGGGGGCTCAGGTCCATAGGAGGGGGGCTCACAGGTCCATAGGAGGGGGGCTCACAGGTCCATAGGAGGGGGCTCAGGTCCATAGGAGGGGGGTTCACAGGTCCATAGGAGGGGGGCTCACAGGTCCATAGGAGGGGGGCTCACAGGTCCATAGGAGGGGGCTCACAGGTCCATAGGAGGGGGCTCAGGACCATAGGAGGGGGGTCACCGGTCCATAGGAGGGGGCTCAGATCCATAGGAGGGGGCGCACAGGTCCATAGGAGGGGGGTCAGGTCCCTAGGAGGGGGGTCAGGTCCATAGGAGGGGGCTCACAGGTCCATAGGAGGGGGCTCACAGGTCCATAGGAGGGGGGCTCAGGTCCATAGGAGGGGGCTCACAGGTCCATAGGAGGGGGGCTCAGGTCCATAGGAGGGGGGCTCACAGGTCCATAGGAGGGGGCTCACAGGTCCATAGGAGGGGGCTCAGGTCCATAGGAGGGGGGTTCACAGGTCCATAGGAGGGGGGCTCACAGGTCCATAGGAGGGGGCTCAGGTCCATAGGAGGGGGGTTCACAGGTCCATAGGAGGGGGCTCAGGGCCATAGGAGAGGGCTCACAGTTCCATAGGAGGGGCTCAGGTCCATAGGAGGGGACTCAGGTCCATAGGAGGGGGCTCAGGTCCATAGGAGGGGGCTCAGGTCCATAGGAGGGGGCTCAGGTCTATAGGAGGGGGCTCAGGTCCATAGGAGAGGGCTCGCAGTTCCATAGGAGGGGGCTCGCAGGTCCATAGGAGGGGGGCTCAGGTCCATAGGAGGGGGGCTCACAGGTCCATAGGAGGGGGCTCAGGTCCATAGGAGGGGGCTCACAGGTCCATAGGAGGGGCCTCACAGGTCCATAGGAGGGGGGCTCACAGGTCCATAGGAGGGGGCTCAGGTCCATAGGAGGGGGGGGCACAGGGCCATAGGGGGGGGAGCAGGTCCATAGGAGGGGCCTCACAGGTCCATAGGAGGGGGCTCACAGGTCCATAGGAGGGGGCTCAGGGCCATAGGAGGGGGCTCACAGGTCCATAGGAGGGGCCTCACAGGTCCATAGGAGGGGGGCTCACAGGTCCATAGGAGGGGGCTCAGGTCCATAGGAGGGGGGCTCACAGGTCCATAGGAGGAGGTTCAGGTCCATAGGAGGGGGGCTCGCAGTTCCATAGGAGGGGGCTCGCAGGTCCATAGTGGTGACACAGGGCTGCGTGTCCAGACAGAACCGTGCAGCTGGCTGGTGTTTGGAAGGTTAGGCAGGTGTCTCCAGGACAGCGCCTTCTAGCTTGGGCCTTGTTGTTCCTTTTTAAAAGTAAGGGATTGCAGTTGGAGAGAAGGAGAGTTCAATAGCTGTTTTGTCTTAGAGTTTGTTAGAAAACTCCTGCCGTGGGTTTTAAGGTGTTTTGTACCTTTTCAAAGCGTGTCGTCTCCGTTATCAGAGCGTCCCCTGAGGCCGTTGCCTCTTCCCGCCTAAAGCCCTGCAGCCTCTGGCCCCGGCCCTCCACCAGCCCTGACCCTGGGGCCCGGGCCGAGGGTCTGCTTCTCAGCAGCTCTCAGACACAGGCTGCCTTCCAGGTCAGTCCTGCCCTGGGCCCTCCGGGTCTGAGCAGGTCGACAGGCGGGTTCTGCTCACGCCGCACCCTCAGTTTGGTCCCTTCCAGCCCGGCCTTTACTCTGTCCGCGCTGTGTCCTGGTTTGGGGACAGGAGCAGGTTAGCCAAGAAAAGGAAGAGTTCGATGGCTCCTTAGTTTGCCAGGGTCAGAGCTGCCGCAGAGCACAGCTCGGCGAGAGGCACCGTCACTGCTGAGGCTCTCCGGGCCTGAGTGGTCGCTGTGGTTTTGTTTTGAATAAAGAAGCGTTGTCACGCTGAGGGCAGGGTTGTAACCAGTGGTCACCCAGGACAGTCTGCCTCTGGGCTCAGACCTCCGCTCTGCCTCCGGCCTGACTTGGGCCAAGAGCTGCAGCCTCTGCCCATGGCCCCGGGCGGCCTGTCCCTCTGCTCAGGGTCATGTTGAACAAGATGCCGTGGCTTTAAACAGTGCAAGTTACTGGCCTGGTCCGAGTTTGGCCTGTGCCGTTATCTCCATCAAAAGCAGTGTGTCTACCCCCTAACTGTGTGGCGCATCAGACGAGCCGGGAATGAGAAATGGCCCTGCCAGTGCCCAGCCCTGCAGGGACCCCGCGTCCTCCCCGCATTGCACCTGCAGAGGCTCTCCCCTTCCCGTGAGCACGCTCTCCTGTGCCGAGCGCACTCTCCTGTGCCATACGTGCTCTCACGGTGCCATGCGTGCTCTCATGCAGGAGATGCTGCCTCCTGGCTCTCACACGGGTTTCTCTGGACTGCACTTGCCGTTCATCGGTTTCACGTTCACCACGGAAAGGTACGTCTGGTCCTGTCGTTCCCCGTGCGGGGCTCTGCTCTGCACAGTGCGGGTTGGGGCGCCGGGTGCCCCCTTAGGGGAGGCATGGGGGGGTCTGTCTTTTAAAACTGCGCCTCTGCCGAAACCGGTTTGGCTCAATGGATAGAGCGTCGGCTTGGGGACTGAAGGGTCCCGGGTTCAATTCCGGTCAAGGGCATGTACCTTGGTTGCGGGCATATCCCCAGTATGGGGTATGCAAGAGGCAGTTGATAGATGACTCTTTCTCATCGATGTTTCTAACTCTCTATCTCCCTTTCTCTCTGTACAAAATCAATAAAATATATAAAAATAAAACAAATAAAACTGCGCCTCTGGTCACTGCATGAGGTGACGCAGCAGGTCGGACTCTTCCTAGGAACCTGGGAGGAAGTAACGGTTTTGTGGTCTGGGTCGTTTATTCTTCACCCTCCTCAGCAGCCCGTGGACGACGTAAACACCTGGGCACAATGGGCGGGAGGGGAGGCCATAGCGCGGTGCCTCGGTGGCAGCCACACGCTCGGCCCAGAGCGTCTTTCCTTAGGACACTGGCCTTTAGGGGATCGGCCGGAGCCAGCTGCTATTGGCGGCCGAGCACACTGCCTGCAGAGCAAGAGCCACGCCCCCGTGGGCCTCCAGCCCGCGCGCCAGTGCCACCGCGGGTGTTTCTGTATGTCTGTCTGGACGGGCCTCTCCACAGTCATGGCTCCCTCCCTCTGAGAGGGACTCAGGCAGAGGAGCGGGGTTAGTGCGGCGGCAGTCAGGTGACCTGCCACGGGGTCTGCGGGAAGCTCGGCTCGGCTCGTAGTGCACTGAACAGCAGCTGAGCGCAGAGCCGGCTGCCGCCTCCTGCCCTCACGGGTGGCCCAGGAGGGGGCGTGTTGCCTTCCTGTCTGTCCAAGGTGCAGGCTCGCCATCTGCCAGGTGCCCCAGCTCACCAGGTGCTGGTCAAGCCTGTGGTCTCAGGGCAGAGGCTGTAGTCTGGTGGGTTGGGCCCAGGACCTTATCCTGGAATAGACCGCATAGAGCGGATGCACGCCTCCCATGCAGACCCCCCCCCCCAGAACACCCCCCCAGGGATGCACAGACTCATGCATGAGTGACGCCCCCCAGGACGCACACGCCCCAGGGATGCAGGGCACCCCCGGGCCACTTTGAGAAACCCTGCTAGGCCCTTCTGTCGACATACCCGCTGGTGCCTACTGCACTCGGTGCAGGACTCACCGTCTCACTAAAGGCAGGAGGAATGGGCAGGTACGCCCCCATCTGCGCCGGTCAGCTGTCCACAGTGACCGGCTCAGTGGTGCCGGCAGCCTCTGGAATGGAAGGAACCCTCGGGTAGCAGGGGCTCGGGCCCCGGGGCTGAAGGGACTGTCCCTAGTTAGTGGCAGAGCCAGGAAGCCCTTCGTGGCTTGTGCTGCTCTGGCCACGCTGCTGTCCTCCGATGCCACACGGTGCCTCTGAGCAGCCGGCGAGGCCTCGGGCCCAGCTCCGCATGGCCTTGCTGGGAGCCATGGCTCAGGAATGGCTTTCCCTCAGTGGCAGGCGGGCTCCGGCTGGCTCCGGGCCTGTCCTGGGCCATTGTCACCCAGTTCCTGCTGAGGAGGACGCTTGTCTGGCTCTGGCTCCGTAACAATGAGTCTTTCACAGGCGTCGGGCCTGCCTCCCACCCCAGGGAGCTCTAAATGCTGCCAGGGCCCGCGGGGCTCAGGGCGAGGCCTGTGCTTTGTTTGCAGCTGCTTTTCGGACCGCGGCTCTCTGAAGAGCATGATGCAGTCCAGCACCGTGACCAAGGACGAGGGCGTGCAGCGGGACCTGGAGAGCAGCCTGCAGGCCGAGGCCTACGAGCGGCGGATCCGGAGGCTGGAGCAGGAGAAGCTGGAGCTGAGCAGGAAGCTGCAAGGTGAGGGTGCACACGTCCCCTGCCCTCCGGCTCCTGTGGCTGCGGGGCTCACACCAGGGCTGCGCTCATGCCTGTCCCCCCCACCAGAGTCCACGCAGACCGTGCAGTCCCTCCACGGCTCGGCTCGGGGCCTGGGCAGTGCGCCCCGGGATAAAGAGGTGAAGAGGCTGACGGAGGAGATTGAGCGCCTGAAGAGTAAACTAGCAGGTACGCTACGGTCGGACCGAGTGGGCTCCGTGCTCAGGGCGCTGTCTCCGCACAGGAAACTTCGGAGCAGAAGCAGGGACGGCTCCGTGTCAGCAAGCCGGTCAGGGGTCCACACTTTGTCAGTCTCCTGAAAGCCCCAGCTGCCGAGCGCTGCTGCTTTCCTAGCTCCAGCCAGAGGCAGCTCCTGCTGTGCCCGGACTCGGAGCCTGGTGCCCTCCCTGCCCTGGCTCCTCTGGGCTCAGCCACGCCGGCCCCTCAGGCTGCAGTGAGCCTGCTCTCCGGTCCTAGTGCTGCATCTGCTGCCCGACCGTCTTCCTGGTTCCTAGGTTACCGGTTCCCTACAGGCTCAGTCACTTCTGAGTCTTCACCTTTGACCTGACGGGTTGGCGCTGCTGCTGACGCATCGCCAGGCTGACCCGAGGCGGGCAGCTTCTCCCCGTTCTGTCTGGAACCCTGTCCCCACCCACAAAGGCTCCGTGGAGTCTGCTCTCAGCGAAGCTGTCGCCCCTGGGACTACACTGCCAGCTCCCCGGGCAGCGAGGACGCAGGGGGAGGGAGCCAGGCGGCTGCGGGCCCTGCTGTGCGGCAGTCCAGAGGCCTCTCCTGGAGCGGGCGGGCGGGCGTTCAGGCTGGAGTCCGAGGAGCTTCCGCGTGGGGGACACGGTCTGCTCTCTCCTTGCTCAGACTCCGGCAGGCTCGAGCGACAGCTGGAGGACGCGGTGGCGCTCCGCTCGGAGCAGGAGGGCTCCGCGCTGCGGCTGAAGGGCCTGGAGAAGCAGTACCGCGTGGCGCGGCAGGAGAAAGAGGACTTCCACAAGGTAGCCGAGCGGCGGCTCCGCGCAGGGGACTGGTGCACCCCGTCTGCGTGCCAGCTGGCTCAGCCGGGAGCAGCCCCTGGGGCCCCTGCTTCCAAAAGGGGCGCTTGGCCGCCACCGGGCTGTGCAGGGGTGTCTCCCCCAAACTCCTCCGTCAGTTTGACTTCTCAGGAAACCCATTGCTGTGTGTCCGCTGGGGTTGAGCTTTCGAAAGAGGCTCGTTTAGGCACTCAGGCAGGTCCTGGCCTGGGGTCTGCTCTCCGAGATGCGCGGTTTCACACTCAGGCTGCGGTGGCTCACGTGGTGTCCCAGCGCCTGCAGTGCGTGGTCTGGTGTGCGCTGGGGGTGCCTGTGCTCCCCGAGTCAGAAACCGCTCTGAGCCCGCGGGGCTTGGTGCGGGCACTCTCCTCCCAACCTGTGCGGGTGCCGCTCCTTCCAGCTCGGCAGCGGCGCCACAGGGACCAGCGCAGGGCGGTGGGGTCCGTGCAGCCAGCTCCCCTCGGTCTCCAGGAGAGCGCCGGCCGCCGCACTGCTCACAGTTCTTACTCTGAGCGGAGGCTCAGCCTCCCGGTGTCAGTGCCCTTTCCAGCTCTGTGGTCTGGGTAGTGGGGGCTCTGGTTACGTAACATTCGCCGCGTTCATCCGCGTCCCTTTTGTGACTGAGCGGCACTGAGGCATCGCCGTGCGGGGTGTGGAGCGCCGTTCCCCGGGCTGGGAGGGTCTGTCTGAATGGGCTCAGCCCGAGCGCAGGTGCACGTCCAGGCTCACACAGCCGGCGGGGGGAGGGGCTGTGCCTGGCCGGCGAGCCTCGGACCGTGCTGTCCCTGAGCTCCCAGCCTTCGCACCTGGACAGCAGGTCCAGCAGCGTCATTCTTTCTGCTCAGCAACTGGTGGAAGCGTCAGAGCGCCTGAAGTCGCAGGCCAAAGAGCTGAAAGATGCCCACCAGCAGCGGAAGCTGGCCCTGCAGGAGTTCTCGGAGCTCAGCGAGCGCGTGGCAGAGCTGCGTGCTCACAAGCAGAAGGTGTCCCGGCAGCTCCGCGACAAGGAGGAGGAGGTGGAGGCCGCCATGCAGAGGGTGGACTCCATGCGGCAGGAGGTCCGCAAGTCCGAGAGGCTCAGGAAGGAGGTAGGGGCAGGGGCGCGGGCTGCACTGGTGGGCTTTCGTGTGACCCCAGACCTGTAGAAGCTGGCGCAGCACAGCCACCAGAGTGGCCGTGCACTCAGGGGAAGCCGAGTGAGTGGGTCTGGCAAGATGGCTCCATGGTCCTCAGGAGAGACGCCTGCAGGGCTGGGTTTTGAAGTTTCCTTGGAAGCTAATGGAGGTTCACGCCCAACAAGCATGTCGTACATGTGCCAATGGGATGCAGCGGGCTTCTGGGATGCACACACACACACACACACACACACACACACCCGCGTCCAGCACAGCCAGATGGGTTGAGCTCAGCATGGTCCTCACACAGGCAGGCCAGTGGGGCCTGGAGAGCTGGTCTGAGTGGCTGTGGCTCTTCACGTTCACTACTTTAGACGTGGAAAGTGACACTATTTCATTATAACAGTAAACCCGTTACAAGTGAGCCTAAATAGTGTTTTAATTGTTTCCCCCAAAAATGTAGGGAAAAGAGTGGCAATTTTCACATCTTTGTCCTTTTCTTAAAGAACTGGCTGAACAGAAAACACCTGTGCTCTGTGTGGTGGGCACTGTCTGGGCGTGGACTGGGCGCGGACTGGGGGGAGAGGGCCATGGGGAACGTGCTGAGCCAGGGACGTGGCTCGGGGCCCTTCGCCCTCTGCCTCAGAAGCCTGCGGGCTGTACTCCCAGCAGCGGGTCTGGTCCAGCGGCAGTCCGTCTTCAGAATTTGGAGGAAGCTGCACGCTGTGCCGCAGAGGCTGCCTATCCGCAGCCCGCTGGCCTGTAGTTGCCGCCACTGTGACCGGAGCTGCGAGCAGCGCCGTTGGGACTGGGTGAGGGGTATGCTGCCTGGGCCTGCGGACCCGCTGGGAGCAGAAGTGCTCCATTTAAGCACTTCCTCCAGCATCAGAGAACGCCTTTCTCAGCGTTCCACGGCAAATTACCATTTACCTTAGAGTCTAACGTTGGTTTACTAACCAGCCATTCCAGTCAAGCCCTGAGGCGTGCTCCTCAGACTTGACCGGAGATGAAACGCGGGGCAGAGTGAGGTGAGAGCTCGCGGGATTCCGCGTGCTGAGAGAGCGGGCGGGCAGGGAGGGTGCCTGGACAGCTGGCTCGGTGCCTCTGAACCGCGCTTCTCCGCTCTGCAGCTGGAAGCTCGGCTCGCGGACGCCGTGGCCGAGGCCTCCCAGGAGCGCAAGCTTCGTGAGCACAGCGAGAGCTTCTCCAAGCAACTCGAAAGCGAGCTCGAGGCCCTCAAGGTAGGCCTGCGCACCCCGCTCCCACCAGCAGCTGTGACCCTCCCTCCCGGCTGAGGACTCATCCCGAGGAGCCGCCGTCGGCGGGAGGGCCGCCCTGCAGGCCCGGGCAGAGGGTGCCCTCGCTGCTCTCCAGTGCTCCGGCGGCTGTGCGAGCCCGTCACTAGTGCCTGTGCCTCTGGGCGCCTGGGTTTCGTTTCTTTTCTTTTTACTGACCTTTTACGGGGAGGCAGGGAGAGGGATGGAGAGCTAGAAACATCGATGAGAGAGAAACACCGATCAGCTGCCTCCTGTACACCTCCTACTGGGGATGTGCCTGCAACCAAGATACATGCCCTTGACCGGAGTCGAACCTGGGACCTTTCAGCCTGCAGGCTGACGCTCTATCCACTGAGCCAAACTGGTTAGAGCTGACTAATCTTTTTCTAAACTCCTGGGCCCACTTCTGGGAAAGCTCCTCGAAGACCGGTACTGCTGCTGACAGAGCGGAGACAGGCTGGTCGTCCGTGGCCGGAGGCGGGGCGAGGGACCAGGGGCAAGGCCTGGAGGGGGAAGGGGGCGGTGGGAGGCTGGGCTCCCGGCTTACCACGTGCAACCCAGAGCCTCCGCCGGCCTGGCCGAGGGTTCCTTGTCTGTGAAAGGAGACATTGAGGCTCCTCTCTCCCTCAAACCCCCTCCCGGCCCCTGGTGAATCCGCCACCTCTCCCCTGCGCATCCTCAAGGTGTCTGTCTCCCCTCATGCTGGCAGCCACCTGCCTGGCTGTGCGTCCACCGCACTCCTGCTCCCCCAGCCTTTGTCACGTCACTGTGTGACTGTCTATGGTTCGCTGGTGTGTGTCCGCCATTGCTCCTCGGCTGCAGGAGAGCAGAGACGTCACGTGGCCGGAGCCACAGGGGCCTGACAGAGGCGGCCCTCAGAGTACTGAGCGGGAGTGCCGGGCAGAGGGAGACGAAGCATTCGCGGTGCAGGGTGCACAGTGTGACAGCCTCGGCCCGGCCGGTCTGGCACGTCCCTCAGCAGGGCAGATGCTGTCACCCCCAAGCCGCTCTCCTGAGGACCACCTACCAGGCTCAGCTGTCACAGGGCTGTGCCTGCCGTGGGAGGGGACACGGTGTGACCCTGAGGGAGGGCAGGGAGGGGTGTGACTTACCTGAATCTTTGTCTCCAGGGCAGGCAAGGGGGCCGGGGACCAGGTGCCTCCTTAGAGCATCAGCAAGAGATTTCCAAAATCAAGTCTGAGCTGGAGAAGAAGGTCTTGTTCTACGAAGAGGAGCTGGTCAGGCGCGAGGCCTCCCACGTGCTGGAGGTGAAAACTGTGAAGAAGGAGGTGCACGACTCCGAGAGCCACCAGCTGGCCCTGCAGAAGGAGATCTTGATGTTGAAAGACAAACTGGAGAAGTCAAAGCGGGAACGGTGAGTCCCAGCTCCTCCGTGTGGGAGCCGCAGGCTTGTGCGGCGGCCGGGGGGCCCGTGGCTCTGACCCTGCCCGTCCCACAGGCTCAGTGAGGTGGAGGAGGCGGTGGGCACCGTCAGAGACAAGTACGAGCGAGACCGGGCCGCGCTGTCTGAGGAGAACAAGAAGCTGGCTGCGGAGAAGGAGAGGGTAACGGAGGCTCGGGTCGCTTCGGGAGGCGGGAACGTTCCGCTCGGGATGCTGGAAGTTGTGTTTTAAATATTTTTATTTTTAAAGGACGCAGTGGTGATCTTTTAAACGGGATGCTTATATTTGGTTAAAAGCTGCTGGTTTTCTGAAATCACTGGCTCTTGATCCCTTTTATGTTCAGATCTGCATTGAAATGTGACTGGAGTCAGATACAATAAAAAAACCCACATCCTGAACCTCCTAACGATTAAAGAAAACTCAGAATCTTCAGAACGTGTAGTTTGAGTAATGCTAATGTCCCGTGTGCAGGCGCCAGCTAACCCGCTGTGTGGTGCGATGGTTTTCTTCCAGCTCTGCTCCTTCGTGGACAAACTCACAGCCCAGAACAGGCAGCTGGAGGACGAGCTGCAGGACCTGGCGGCCAAGAAGGAGTCGGTGGCCCACTGGGAAGCTCAGATCGCCGAGATCATCCAGTGGTGCGTTGGCCCGCCCGGGGGCGTGGCCGGGCTCAGGCCGCCGGCCGGCCGCCCAGGGTGCAGTTTCTCCGGCTCCGTCTTCCTCTGTGACCTCGTGTGCACCTCCCGCTAGTTCTCTGCGGCCCAGGGACAGCCCTCCGCCGTGCCCGACAGCACTGAGGTCAGGTGGCCGTTCTGCCCACCCAGGGCCACTGCGCTGAGCAAAGGTGCAGAAGCAGCCACCGGCCTCTGAGGTGTGGTGAGGCTGTGCAGGGACACCTGTGACTGGCGGAGCGGGAATCTACCTAAGGCATCTTCTTTTTTTCAAAACGTGCTTTTATTGATTTCAGATAGGAAGGGGGGGTGGAGAGAGAAACATCAATGATGAGAGAGTCATTGATCAGCTGCCTCCTGTAGGACCTACACCAGGGAATTGAACCTCCTGGTTCATAGGTTGACTCTCAACCACTGAGCCACACTAGCCGGCCTCAGGGGCATTCTGTTGTCACGGGGACTGGTGTCCCGTGAGAGGACGCTGGTCCCTGTGCCCTCAGGGAGGCGGGACTCAGGGGTGCTCCTTGCTCCAAGCACTCACAGACCTGTCCACTCCCGTAGGGTCAGCGACGAGAAAGACGCGCGGGGTTACCTCCAAGCCCTGGCTTCGAAGATGACGGAAGAGCTGGAGACGCTGAGGAGCTCCAGCCTGGGGTCCAGAACACTGGTGGGTTGTGCCCGGAAGCTCACGCTTTGTCACGGGTCTCACGGGGCTTTCGCTGTGAGGTGCCGACACCTTCCCTGGTTGTGGGCGTGATTCCCCAGTAAGGGGCGTGCAGAAGGCGGCTGATAATGATTCTCTCTCATCATTGATATTCCTCTCTCTTCTCCCTTCCTCTTTGGGGGGGAAAAAATGACATTAGAGGACCCAGTTTCTTCTTTAAAAATTAGTGAGTTTTTAGAAGACCTCTAAGAGAGAATAAAGGCCATAAAATGTTGAAAATAAAATTGGCTGTGATGGACTTTGATAACATCTGAGAGTTAACTTTTAAATATGAGAAAAGTTAAGGCAAGACACTGGGGGGAGTGGGGTAAGGGCATGTGCCGGAGGTGGGGGAGGCCGGGGGAAGGTCAGTAGGGGAAAGAGGAGGCGTACGTACTGTTTGTAATACTTTAAACAATAAAACAAATTTAAAATGCTAAAAAAGCTTAAGGCTAGAAAAAGATGAGTTTGTCATTTGTTACGATTGATTTTGTGAAGTCAGGAGGCTAACGTGTATCTCTCATCTGAACCTACGCACACAGGACCCGCTCTGGAAGGTGCGCCGCAGCCAGAAGCTGGACATGTCCGCGCGGCTGGAGCTGCAGTCGGCGCTGGAGGCCGAGATCCGGGCCAAGCAACTGGTCCAGGAGGAGCTGAGGAAGGCTAAGGACGCGAACCTCTCCTTTGAAAGGTGCTTGTCCTTCCGTGGGGGCCTGGGCCCGCCCCGAGCGGGTCCTGTCCAGCCAGCGCCTGCTGTCCCCTCACAGCCAAGGGGCTGAGTGCGGGCGGGTGTCCCCCCACACCAGTGCAGAGCCAGGAGGTGGTGGCAGGTCCCCCAGCGCTGCACTGCTGCTCTGTCCCCCAAGACCCTGCACTCAGGAGGTGGTAGCCACCCTCTGGCCTGTGGGGGGAAGACACAGGCATCCGGTCTGAGCCCCTGGGCTGGGTGTCCTCGGGGCAGTCCACAGAGAGGAATGTCCAATACGCCGCAGGCTCCGGATGCACGGTGTTTACCGTCCATTGGTGTGTCCAGACGTGTTAGGGGGACACACCAATGGACGGTCCAGACGTGTGTGTCCGTCCGCGTGTTTGTGGAGCCCTGGCGTGTCCCGGCACTTTCCCTGGCCCGCCCCGCCCCGCCTCCCGCTCAGCCGCACGCAGGTGGCCGGGACTCGGCGCCTAACGCGCCGGTTTCTCATTTCAGTAAACTAAAGGACTCGGAAGCAAAAAATAAAGAATTAGTAGAAGAAATGGAAATTTTGAAGAAGAAGATGGAAGAAAAATTTAGAGCAGATACCGGTAAGTTAAATGACAAATTTTTTAAGTATTATGAGCCCTTTGTAACGGAATGGTTTTGCTTTAGATTTAATTTCTTTCAGGGTTAATAGCTGTTAGTGCTTTGAAGACAGTACTTAGTCATGCCAAAGCCAAATTCTGAAATAGGTGCGTCCAAGGGTTTGCTCCCCAAGGTCACCACAGGTCTGGGGCGTCCTTCCTATGTTTTGTCTTGAAAGAATAGAGCACACACACACCAGTGTAGTTAGACATCACCTCCCATGACAGAGGCTCTGCCCTGCGGCTGGCTGGCCGCCGCTCCGGCCTTGCTGTTCTGGCACCTGCTCCGTGTGGCCACGGGCACGGCATTTCCCATCCCATCGCTGTGTTTTGGGGCGAGATGTCCAGAGTGAACCGTCGACATGGAGCCTTCCGTCAGCGTAAGAGTCTTACGTTCTCACCGTGACTGTCTCGTCTTACAGGACTCAAACTTCCAGATTTCCAGGATTCTATTTTTGAGTATTTCAACACGGCCCCGCTTGCGCATGACCTGACCTTCAGAGTGAGTAACTGCTTTTTACCAGCGAAAAGCGCCTTGGTGACCGTGTGATCTGACTCCTGTGCGGCCAGAACACCAGCCAAGCAGCACCTGGCGCTGGCCTCGGCCCGCTCTGTCCAGCCTGTGTGTGCAGTGTGGTGAGAGGCCTGCAGGGGCTTGAAAAGCTTCCCAAGACGCTTCCAGAATTAGAGCAAGGAGCCGCTCCCTGTCCTCAGGGCAGAGGGGGCCTGGGCCTCTGCCCGTGGGCCCAGCAGCGGCTAACGCTCAGCCTCGCGCCGCAGGCAGACCCTTGGGGGCATCCGGGCTCCCCGCTGGTCTCCCCGACGGGTGGAGGCCCCTCGCTGCCGCCGCAGTTGGAGCTTGGGTGGCACCTCCTAGGGAGCGGGCGGTGCTGCCTGCGCAGGAAGCGGCAGAATGAGGGCGAGCGCCCCTCCCTGTCACTCCGCCTCCCGCGGCCTCGGGCATCGCGCCTCTCCTTTCCGGAAGAGTAGGGATGGACCCCTCCCAGCAGCCTCTGGGAGCCAGGAAGGGGAAGGCCTGAGAGGGTCTCATTCCTGGGCCCGTGAGGTGCGTGCTGGTCTTCCCGCTTCATTCAGAAACGTTTCCGCCTGCAGCAGAGGGGGGAGTTCACGCCCGCCCGTGTGCCTCCCGCCCGTGCATCGCCCCCCACCCCAACTAGTGAGAGTGCGTGGTAGGCATCAGCGACTAGACTACTCCCGAGTTCACGTCCTCAGGTCAGGCCGTCCTCCCGCGGAGCCACAGCTGTCCGTGCTGCCCCTGCCGTGCGGACGAGGCGGCCTGAGGCCCTGGCTGCAGGGCCGGGGAGACTGGGGCCGCGCTGAGCTGAGCTGTGCCGCCAGGTCCGTCCTGTGGACCGTGCCTCCTGTGGGCAGTGCTGTGCCCGGCCCAGAGCAGCATCTGAGGCCACACTGGTCTGTGACGCCCCCGCTCTGAGAGGAGGCAGGCATTTGGCAGGAATTCGGCAGGGGACACGGCGGTTCCACGCTTTGCGGAAGCCGTTGGGGTAAGGGGTGTGCCAGAAAGGGCCGGAGAGGGCCAGTGGAGGCGCCACCCGTAGCAGCCTTGCCAGCGGCAGGCGCTCCTGGCTGGGCCAGCCTTTCCCGAGCCGGCGGGCTTGCTCCTCTGTCCTGGCACGGCCGCCGCCGCTTTGGGGGCGGGTATTGTCAGGGTGGCAGTGTGTCTCCCGGAGTCCTCGGCGCAGGGAGCGGCGGGAAGGGCGGAGAGAGAAACATGCTGGGAGAGAACGGCATCGATGGGTTGCCTCTCACATGCACCCACCCGGGATGGAGCCCGCGACCTGGGCACGTGCACCCTTTCTGCTGAACAGGACGACATTCCAGTCAACGGAGCCACCGGCCAGGGCTTTTTTAATAGAGAGAAGCATGGACTCGTTCCACTCACGCACTCCTTCACGGATGCCTGTATGTGCCCTGGCCTGGGATCAGACCCGCCACTGTGGCGCATCGGGCCAGGGCAGAGCTGCCGTGGTTAAGACGCCAACGTGGCACCTGGAGGCCCCTCTGCAGCCTGGTCCCCGTGCTGAGCGCCCACGCCGCCCGCCTTTCTGTCTCCGTGAGCGCGTCGGAGCCGGGCCCAGAGGCGGGTGCCCGAGAGGCCGCTCTCCTGCGGCGTGGGTGCAGAGGGCCTCTCCCTCGGGGGTTCCAGCTCGGACCCCTCACCGGCCGCACTGGATGCTTCGGCCTGGCTGGGGCCGGGCTTCGCGCCTGGTCCTTGGAGCCGCACCCTGCGTGTTATGCTTTTCTGACTGCTGTTCAGAGCCTCCGGCCAGGAGAGAGGGCCGCTGCCTCCCAGGGGAAGGCCTGTCTCCTCACCCCACGTCACACGCCGGCGGGCACTGGGAATGACTTGCCCCACAATGGAGTCCCGTTCCCACGCACCTTCTCACTGGGCAGAGTGACTGTTCCGTCTGTCCCTCCTCCACGTCCACAGGACAGTGCCATCGCCGTTACGAGGGCCCCCCTCAGTGAGCGCCCTTCTGATCGGCTCACAACTGCGTCGTGAACATTGCTCCTCGTTTTTCTAGAACTGTGGCTCTAACGTCTTTACCATTCCTGTTTTGGGAGAGGCATGCTTCCTCTGTAGCCTTGGTGGCAAGCTCTCCGACCAGCCTTCCCCCGGGAGGCTCTGCGTGTACAGGGCGGCCACGGGGCAGGGCGGGGGGCTGCCGCGGCGGGGCTCCCCGTGGGCTCCGGCCGGGCACAGGCGCTCCCAGGTCTGTCCGTGCCGTAGCCCCGTGTGGCTGCGCGGCTTCCCCACGCGGGGATGGTGTGCGCGCCTGTGGACAGGAGTGAGCGGCCTTCCCTGGGGAAATACTGGCTTCAGGAACGCTTGTCACATCTAAGGATGGTCTTAGGATGCAGCTTTAGCTTTCAATTGGCTTCAAAGCGTTAGCTCCAACTTCAAATTAGAAATTAATTTGGGAATCCTGAGTCGTCAGAACAAAACATTGCTTTTCTGTGCATCAAACTGTCAGGGAGACTCCCTCCGGGCGTAGGCCGCAGCCTCTGAGTCCCTGAGATGAGGTGTGTCCGTCGGGCTGGCGCCTCCTGGGCTCCCCTTCAGGTGGCGGATCCTGCCCTGCGGCCCCAGCGTGCAGAAGGCTAGTTCAGGGGAAGGAGGCCTGGCTGGAGCTGAGGTCCTCAGTGGGAGGCACTTTGTATTACTTCTGGGTGGGAGGTACTTTGAAAATGGAGAACGTAGTGGCTAGCTCTCCGACCAGCCTTCCCCTGGGAGGTTCTGTGCATAAGCGGGACGGCCGCAGGGCAGAGCTGTGGGGGTTGTGTGGGCTCCAGGCTGAATTCTACAGAATGAGTTCTCCATTCTCCCAATTCCTTGGCCTTTTCCCCACAGACCGGCTCCGCTAGTGAGCAAGAAACACAAGCTCCAAAGCCAGAAGTGTCCCCGTCCACGCCCATGGCTGCGAGCACCGAGCAGCAGGAGGTAAGACTTGCCCCGGACCGCGACCCTCAGGTCTGCCCCTCGGCCCGTCCACCTGCTGTGGAGGCCCAGCTGGCACGCTCGGTCCGCCCGCAGCGCCAGCCGAGCCCGACGTGCATTTCCGAGCTGCCGTGGGCGCGTCGGCTACATGAGGCGTGCTTTGACAGGTGTCTCCACAATGTGGCGAATTAAAAATGCAGAACTGTTCATTATTGATCAGCTCCGGGGGGAGGGATCCACGCAGGGCCTGGCGGTGGAGAGCGCGCAGCTAGAGCAGCGCTGACCTGTCCCGCTTGTCTCCCAGGACATGGCTCGGGCCCCGCAGAGGCTGCCCGCCGGGCCGCCGCCCGCCTCCCAGGCCCTCGCTCTGGCCGGACCAAAGGTAAGCCTGGCCTCCCGGCCGCCTCGCTGTAGGAGCCGTGTGAGCAGACGGACGGCGGTGTGTCCGTTAGCGGGCGCGCTGAGGGCCGTGCCAGCAGGGCTTTTCACCCGTGTGACCCTCCCGGCGCTGCCTGAGCGGATTTTCACGGAAACACGTCTGTGTTAGCTCTCCCAGCCCCTTCGCTCCCAGACCAGTTCCCTCTGGTCTGTGATGTGTCTGAGTTCCTTCTCCAGGCTTACTTCCATTTGTCCGCCTGCACAGAGAAGTCACGGTGTGTGTGTGGGGGGGATCCCCAACAGAGAACGGCTCCTGAGTGTGCACGCGTCGTTGGCTTTGTCACGGCCTTGAGAGCCGTGCACACATGCCCCAGGCCACAGCCTCCAGGGCCAAGGCCCGTCCGGCTTCCCTGGCCTCCGCCGTGAGCCGTGGACGCCGCTCTGGATGCAGCCGTGGCCTCTCGGTTCCCGTCACAATGGCCGTGCAGCCAGCGCTCGGCTTGGTCTTGGGCGAGATGGTGAATGGTGTGGCCGCTGGACTTGAGTCTCAGCATCAGGGAGCAGGTGGACTGCACTGGGTTCCGTTCTCTCCTCCTGCTTCCTCCAAAGGCCCCGTTTACGTGGCCTGAGCAGTGAAGGCTCGGATTTTGCCGCTGTTAGCCTTGTAGACGGCCCGTTTCTCCATCCCGTCTCTTTCCGTCATCCACCGCCTGACGGGGTCCCTTCTCCAGCGCGGCGGCTGGCTCCGCTCTGCTGCTGGGGCGGGGCTGCTGCTCATCCTTGTGTGTCGTTGGTTTCGGGGGGAGGCAGCTCTGGGGAGCCCCGCCGCCCGTAGCCCTGGGCGGCCCCGGGCCTCCGGGAGGCGAGGGGCCTGCGGCAGCCACCTCCCCCTGCGCCCGCCTTGCTGTGCGCCGTGGGTCCCTGAAGGAGGTGTGGGGCGGCCTTTGGCTCTAGCTCCTCGGTGGGGGTTGCGCACCGGGCGTTGGTAGCACTGCCCGGGCCACACACACCTCAGCATGGAGTCCACTGTCCGTCTCTCAAGATGGAGCCAGCGTTCCTGCGCTGGCCGCCTCCTCAGCGCTTCTCCCCCCGTCCTCCCGCAGCCCAAAGCCCACCAGTTCAGCATCAAGTCCTTCTCCAGCCCCACCCAGTGCAGCCACTGCACTTCCCTGATGGTGGGGCTGCTGCGCCAGGGCTACGCCTGCGAGGGTGAGTGTGCCCGCGGCCCCGGGGGAGGGAGCGAGGGAGCCTCCTTGTTGTGTGAGTGCTCGTAAGCCGGGGCGAAAGCCTGGTGCCGGCCTCTCCCTGTGCCGCCTGCACAGCCTGGGCTGGGCCTTGCCACACCCGCACTCGCTCATGTCTGTGTGCAGCCACCCGTGCAGCGCAACTGGCCAGGTCACAGGTGCCCAGTGACCCTGGGCTGGGCGGCCGGAGCGCCCACGCTGGTCAGAGCCGGTGCTCACAGGGCAGGGCCCGCCCGGGGTTGGCAGCCATCACCCGTCTCAGACCTGCACGTGGTTCCTGTCAGGGCTGGGGGAGGACAGAGACCGGCTCCGGACGGTCCTTGCACGTCAAGGCGTCCTGGCGCCCTGCCTGCCGCTGTCCGTCCTGAGCTGTGGGGGCGAGTTCACAAACCAGCCCTGGGTCCGGGCTCCGGCCACGGGCCTGACGCCGCCCCCTCGCCCCTCCAGTGTGCTCATTCGCTTGCCACGTGTCCTGCCGAGACAGCGCCCCCCAGGTGTGCCCCCTCCCTCCCGAGCAGGCCAAGCGGCCCCTGGGCGTGGACGTGCAGCGGGGCATCGGCACCGCCTACAAGGGCTACGTGAAGGTAGGACACCGGCCCTCTGTCTGCGCGACCCTCTGTCTGCGCCGCCCTCTGTCTGCGCCGCCCTCTGTCTGCATGGCCCTCTGTCTGCATGGCCCTCTGTCTGCGCCGCCCTCTGTCTGCGCCGCCCTCTGTCTGCATGGCCCTCTGTCTGCGCCGCCCTCTGTCTGCATGGCCCTCTGTCTGCATGGCCCTCTGTCTGCGCCGCCCTCTGTCTGCGCCGCCCTCTGTCTGCGCCGCCCTCTGTCTGCATGGCCCTCTGTCTGCGCCGCCCTCTGTCTGCATGGCCCTCTGTCTGCATGGCCCTCTGTCTGCGCCGCCCTCTGTCTGCGCCGCCCTCTGTCTGCGCGGCCCTCTGTCTGCGCGGCCCTCTGTCTGCGCCGCCCTCTGTCTGCATGGCCCTCTGTCTGCATGGCCCTCTGTCTACGCCGCCCTCTGTCTGCGCCGCCCTCTGTCTGCATGGCCCTCTGTCTGCGCCGCCCTCTGTCTGCATGGCCCTCTGTCTGCATGGCCCTCTGTCTGCGCCGCCCTCTGTCTGCATGGCCCTCTGTCTGCATGGCCCTCTGTCTGCGCCGCCCTCTGTCTGCATGGCCCTCTGTCTGCGCCGCCCTCTGTCTGCATGGCCCTCTGTCTGCATGGCCCTCTGTCTGCGCCGCCCTCTGTCTGCGCCGCCCTCTGTCTGCATGGCCCTCTGTCTGCGCCGCCCTCTGTCTGCATGGCCCTCTGTCTGCATGGCCCTCTGTCTGCGCCGCCCTCTGTCTGCATGGCCCTCTGTCTGCGCCGCCCTCTGTCTGCGCCGCCCTCTGTCTGCATGGCCCTCTGTCTGCATGGCCCTCTGTCTGCGCCGCCCTCTGTCTGCATGGCCCTCTGTCTGCATGGCCCTCTGTCTGCGCCGCCCTCTGTCTGCATGGCCCTCTGTCTGCATGGCCCTCTGTCTGCGCCGCCCTCTGTCTGCATGGCCCTCTGTCTGCATGGCCCTCTGTCTGCGCCGCCCTCTGTCTGCATGGCCCTCTGTCTGCGCCGCCCTCTGTCTGCATGGCCCTCTGTCTGCATGGCCCTCTGTCTGCATGGCCCTCTGTCTGCATGGCCCTCTGTCTGCATGGCCCTCTGTCTGCGCCGCCCTCTGTCTGCGCCGCCCTCTGTCTGCACTGCCTCCGTGCTGGTCCTGGGGCGGGGCTGAGGGTTCGGTGGGGCCTGCCCGCTCCTGGCCGGGCGCTCAGCTGGGCTCGTGAGGCCGAGTGCTGGGTGAGGGCCCGTCAGCCTTGGTTCCCGGGCTCCTGGCTGTGGGCGTCCCTGTCGCCGGGCCGTCCACCTGTCTCCGCGTCGCCTTGTCCGTGCTCGCCCTCCGCAGCAGCCCCGACCCCCGGCCCTGCCCGCGCTCTGCCCCCCAGCCTGCGCGGGCGAGGGAGCTGCTGGGAGGAGCTGGTGCGGAGGGCACCTCGGGAAGCCGGCCTGAGGCGCCGCGGCGCCTGGGCCTCGCTGGCCAGTGACACGTCCGCTCGCCCGCAGGTCCCGAAGCCGACGGGCGTGAAGAAGGGGTGGCAGCGGGCCTACGCCGTGGTCTGCGACTGCAAGCTCTTCCTGTACGACCTGCCCGAGGGCAAGTCCACGCAGCCCGGCGTGGTGGCCAGCCAGGTCCTGGACCTCAGGTCTGTGCTCCCCGAGCGGAGGGCGCGGTGTCGGCAGCCCCGGCTTCCTTCCTGCCTGCCCGCCCTCACTGCGCGGACCCCAGCGCAGGCACGAACGCACGTGCTTAGGCCTGTCTGGTTAGAAGCCGCTCAGTGAGCTTTAACGTAAGAACACGGCGCGCTGAGAGCGAGCAGGGACCGCCGGTGTCCTCAGCGTCTGTCTGCCTGGCGGGTCCCTTGGGATGGCAGCCTGGAGCCGGGCTGTGTGCTCGAAGGCTTGCTGGGTGGTGGCACCTCTGACCTCTTCATGCCCATCGCCTGCCTCTGGCCCGGGCACTGAGGGCAGCTAGCATCCCCCTCACGGCTTCTCTTCTCGTTCCGTCTGCTTCCGCTTCCCATGGGTGTGATGGCAGCACCCGGCCCGGAGTGGGGTGGTTGTGAAGGTGGGCACGCTGGGCACGGCCTGGCGTGTCCGGTCACCCGCCCTGGTGCCACAGAGGATGGCAAATGCAGACAGGGACACGCTGGGGCCCAGCCTCCAGCTAGTCACCACATAGGTTCTGGGGGAAGGCGTGCCGTGGGGTGCCGTGAGGAGAGCCATATGTCAGTCACCCCCACAGCGGTGCCCCCGACCCCGTCCCCGTGCATGGCCAGTGCATGGGGTGGCGGACACTGGGACCCGGTTTTGGAAAGCCCTGGGGCCCCGCTGTCCCTCATGCGCCCTGGCCCGCGAGACAGAGTATGGACGCGGGCGCCGCGCCGGGGCAGAGTATGGACGCGGGCGCCGCGCCGGGGCAGAGTATGGACGCGGGCGCCGCGCCGGGGCAGAGTATGGACGCGGGCGCCGCGCCGGGGCAGAGTATGGACGCGGGCGCCGCGCCGGGGCAGAGTATGGACGCGGGCGCCGCGCCGGGGCAGAGTATGGACGCGGGCGCCGCGCCGGGGCAGAGTATGGACGCGGGCTGCCAGGTATCGGCTCGTTTTAGCTCCTTCAATGGCGGCCTGATCACAGCCGTGTCCCGGCCGCCGGGGAGGTGGTTTGTCCTCCCCCAGCCGCTGAAGGACTAGAGAGCCAGTGGCTCAGGGAGGGGCGGCGGAGGAGGAGGTGGGGAGGAAGAGGGGGGCTTCTCGAACCCCTGCACTGGCGGCTTTGCAGGGGAAGCGCTTTCCTCCCCGGGCCAAGGCCAGGGCCCCGCCCGCTGGAGAAGTCTCCCGAAAGCGCCTTCTGTCCGGTCTGCACAGGCCTGGCGTCCCGCCGTGCTCAGTGTCCCGTTTCTTGCAGGGATGAAGAGTTCTCGGTGAGCTCCGTCCTGGCCTCCGACGTCATTCACGCTTCCCGTCGAGACATTCCGTGTATCTTCAGGGTACGGTTCTCTTCCGTCCCTCAGCCGATTCACTGATCACAGACAAGTCACGTGGTTACAGTGAAACCCTGAGAGCTCCCTGCCGTCGGAGGGACCCGAGCCTGTGGGAGAGGCCCGGCTCCCCACCCCTTCCTTGCTGCAGGCTCCTCCACACGCCCAGCCTCTGCCCTCACTGCCGCCTCCCTCCCCTCCCCTCCCCTCCCCTCCCTTCTTCTCCCTCCTCACGTCAGTGCTCTGCCCCAGCATGTCCAGGGGGGCCTCCCTCCCCTCCCCTCTTACGCCCGCTGGTCAGGGTCTGGAGCGACACAGGAGCAGCACTCAAGACGGGGGGAGGGGGAGGGAAGGGGGGGCGTGGCGGTCCCTCCACTGAGCTAGGAAGGTGAGGCCTCCCCTGGAGTTGTGTTGAGCTCATCACTGTTCAGAAGCCCCTCCTTATGCAACGCAAAGGGTTGCCGCCCTTGCACTAAACTGGTCCTTCCGCAGCCGCACGACCTGTGCCGGGCCCGGCCGAGAGCTGTCTGTGTGCACCTGCTCGGAGGGCCGTTAGTGCGATGCGTGTGTCCTCTCTGTCCCGGGACAGCACAGAGGGCCTCGGAGCAGGGGCCGGCCGACCTTGAACCCTGCCCTTCCGCGGGCGGCGGCCGGGCAGGCGGGCGTCAGTGCCGTGCTGCCGGCTTACGGCTCTTCTGTTCTCTTTTCTGCCCTGAAGGTGACGGCCTCGCTCTTAGGTTCACCTTCTAAGACCAGCTCACTGCTCATTCTGACAGAGAACGAGAACGAGAAGCGGAAGTGGGTTGGGATTCTGGAAGGCCTGCAGTCCATCCTGCAGAAGAACCGCCTGCGCAACCAGGTGGTGCACGTCCCGCAGGAGGCCTACGACAGCTCGCTGCCGCTCGTCAAGGCCGTGCTGGCGGCCGCCGTGCTGGGTGCGTGCGCCTCCCGGCCGTCCCCGGGCACAGCGGCTGGCCTCGCCGGCGCTGGGGTTAGGGCTCCTGGCTCCCGTGTCCGGGAGGGCCAGCGCACCCACGGCTGACGCGCTTTCTGTCCTCGCCCTCTGCCCACAGACAGCGATAGGATCGTGGTCGGCTTGGAAGAAGGGCTGTACGTCATCGAGGTGACCCGTGACGGTGAGTGGCGGCCGTGTCCGCTGTGCGTCAGGCCCGCGGTCAGTGCAGCAGCGCCAGGCGTGGGAACTTGTGCGCGTTGAGACGATGTCCCTGGCCAGGTCCTTTGCTCCCATCAGACTTTGTGCCGCAGCCAGACCCCTCTGCGTCGGGCCGGGGCGTCTGGGGCGGTGGGAGCGTGCTGAGCCAGCGCGGGAGCAGGGCGGGCGGCGGGCCCCGCCTCGGCTCACACCCGCCCTCCCGCAGTGATCGTGCGCGTCGCCGACTACAAGAAGGTCTACCAGATCGCGCTCGCCCCCAAGGAGCGGGTGGCCGCGCTCCTGTGCGGCCGGAACCACCACGTCCACCTCTGCCCGTGGTCCGCCTTCGACGGCACAGAGAGCAGCGTGGACGTCAAGCTCCCGGAGACGAAGGGCTGCCAGCTCCTGGCCACGGCGACGCCGAGGAAGGGCGCGGCCACCTGGCTGCTGGTGGCGGTGAAGCGGCTGGTGCTGTGCTACGAGGCCCAGCGCAGCCGGCCTTTCCACAGGAAGGTGGCGGAGCTCACGGCCCCGGGCAGCGTGCAGTGCATGGCCGTGCTCTCCGACAAGCTCTGTGTGGGCTACCCCTCGGGGTTCTCCCTGCTGAGCCTGCAGGGGGACGGGCAGGCGCTGCCGCTGGTCAGCGCCCAGGACCCCTCGCTAGCATTCCTCGCGCAGCAGCCTCTCGACGCCCTGTGTGCCGTGGAGCTCCGGAGCGAGGAGTACCTGCTGTGCTTCAGCCACGTGGGGCTGTACGTGGACCCGCAGGGCCGGCGGTCCCGCACACAGGAGCTCATGTGGCCCGCGGTGCCTGTCGCCTGTAGTATGTATATGCTTTCTGTTGCCTATCCCTGTCGCTGCTCTTCACGCCTGTCCACACATTCAGTTTTGCTTCAGTTCGTCTCCAGTTCCCCCGCCAGGGAGCCGGGGAGCCAGGGAGCCGGGAGGGGCGGACCCACGGCTCGGCCCGGAGTCATTCAGGAACACGCAGCGTAGCACAGCACCTGCCGCGGGGCTCGGCGTGGCCAGCAGAGGGCGCTGCCCTGCCCGTGGGAGGCCTGGTGGGGGGTGGGGTTTCCTGAGAGGCAGCAGCTGTTCTGGAAAGAGCCAAGTTGTCCAGGGATTGAGGTGGCCTCCTGGGTGAGGGGCTCCTGCCCAACCCGCCCTCTGAGCTTGTACAGGACCCTAATCCCCATGCCCACCACTGGCGGGCAGGTGGGAACCCGGGGGGTGGGACCGTTCAGGGCAGCAGAAGGGGAGTTACAGGTGGAGGGCGGGCCCCTTTTTCCTCAGTTGCCTGCAAGTGCAGCCTTTGTCCGCCTCGTTGCTGGCAGAGAACTGGGAGTGTTGGACCAGGAGCCGGGCTGTGGGTGTGCTGGCTCCGGGGGCTCACGTGTGTGTCTGACCCCTTGGCCCTCGGCCAGCCTGGGCCAGCGCAGCAGCCAGACCTCCGCTGCCACACCTGCCCACTCCCTGCCCTCCTGTCCGTGCAGCCGCCCCGAGGAGCAGCCTCGGAACCACAGGGCCCGCTCGGCGGGCCGGCCGCTGGGAAAGGAGCGAGGACCCAGCCCAGCCCGGTGCCTCGCCCGTGGCCACGCTGAGCCTGGCGCTCGGCTCTGCGCCGCCTCGTGGTCTGTCTCCTCCCGCTGCACAGCGCAGGCGCGCAGCCAGGTGGGGCGGGAGCACTAGCCCCGTCCGTCCGCCTCCCGGCCCGGGCTGGCCAGGGGAGGGGCTGCGGGAGCATGCGCGGCCGGTCAGACCACAGCCGTGCCCTGCCCGTTGAGATGGACGTGAGGTCACGTCGTTGGCCGGACCCCTGGGTGCCACGCCTCGCCCCACACAGGTCTGGCTCCTGCGGGGAGCCCACGGGGTCAGGGAGGGCTGCCAGGGGCCAGGCGGGACGGTCCTCTGCCCGCCTCCTGCCTGCGGCAACCCAGCTGGCGCTCTGGGGGGTCGAGAAGGTGGTCGTGCCGCCCACTCGGAGCCGCAGCAGCTTAAAGCCCTGCTGTCAGCAGCGCCCGTGAGGCTGAGCGGGGGCCGGGCGCCGGGCCTGCCTGCCTGCCCCGGGTGAGGCCGCCCCCTGACGGGCAGAGCTCAGCGCGAGGAGCGACAGACACCGCCGCCTGGAAGCCCCGACACAGGCCTTGCTCATGCCTTTGGGACGACAGGTGGCTCAGGGAGCAGGGAAAGGGCCGTTGCCGGGACGTAGTTCGGAGTCAAAGCAGAGGGCAGAGGATGCCGCCCCGGGGCCTGGGACCAGCGCTGCACAAGCCCCTGTGGCCGGCTGTGCATGGCCAGCTCGTCCCCGGCGCCAGCCGTGGCTCCTGCGAATGCTGACCCAGAACCCAGCTTCCCGGAGGAGCTAGCCGTAGGCAGGCCATCAGCCTCCTGACGCGGGCGTGTGCAGCCCCTGGGTCAGCTCAGGGCCGGGAGGACGCCGGCAGGGGCTCTGTGTGCGCGCTGCCGCTTCCCCGCTCAGCCGGAGTGCGGGGACCGCGAGCGCCTGGCGGCCTCCGCGCCGCTCCTCACCGCGCTCTGTCCGCGCAGGCTGCAGCCCCTCGCACGTCACCGTGTACAGCGAGTACGGCGTGGACGTCTTCGACGTGTGCACCATGGAGTGGGTGCAGACCATCGGCCTGCGGAGGGTGAGGCCGGGCGGGGGACGGCGTGGGGGGCTCCCCTGCCATGTGCGCAGCTGCTGACCCTCCCGTTCCCACAGATCAGACCGCTGAACACGGAGGGCACCCTCAACCTGCTCCACTGCGAGCCCCCCCGCCTCATCTACTTCAAGAGCAAGTTCTCTGGTGAGGGAGCCTCCTGGGACCGCTGTCCCCTGTGCTGCCCTATCCTGCCCCCAGCCCTGCCCCCGTCCTGCCCCTCTCCTGTCCCCCCCCCGTCCCGCCCCCATCCTCGTCCTGCCCCTCTCCTGTCCCCCCGCCCTGCTCCCCCGTCCTGCCCCCCTGCCCCCGTCCTGCCCCTCTCCTGTCCCCTCTGTCCTGCCCCCCTGTCGTGCCCCCCCCGTCCCGCCCCCCATTCTTTCCCCCCGTCCCATCCCCCCGTCCCGCCCCCCCCTCCCCGTCCTGCCCCTCTCCCGTCCCGCCCCCATCCTGCAGCGGTCTGGGGCCCCTCCCTCTGCAGGAACCGTGCTCAATGTGCCCGACACCTCGGACAATAGCCGGAAGCAGATGCTGCGGACCCGGAGCAAGAGGCGGTTCGTCTTCAAGGTGCCGGAGGAGGAGCGGCTGCAGCAGCGGCGGTGAGGGGCCCGGCCTGTCGTGGGCAGCCTCGCCGGGGGCGGCCAGGGCGAGCCCGAGGACTGCTCACGGTTGTGAATCCCAAATTCCCTCTCCCCAGGGAGATGCTTAGAGACCCAGAGCTGAGGTCCAAGATGATCTCCAACCCGACCAACTTCAACCACGTGGCCCACATGGGCCCGGGCGACGGCATGCAGGTGCTCATGGACCTGCCGCTGGTGAGTGCCTCCCGGGCGCGCTCCGCCCCGCCTGCCGCAGGGCCCCGCCCGCCGCCTGCCTTCCCTCTGCGCCCCCAGCGGCCCGAGCGCCAGGCGCGCCTTTCGCGGCAGCCCTGGGCGGGCTCTGGATTTGCTCGGTGACTGTCCGTGTTTCAGGCGGAACTAGCTGTCGCAGTGGTTTCCACACAGCACCTCGGTGCGACATAACGCTTCCCCTCCGCTCTAAAAAGACGGCTTCCTGTCGGAGCCAGCGCGGCCTTCGCTGACGTCCCCGCGAGCCGTCCCGTTCCCCCCTGGGGCCGGCCCAGTGCTCACTGCTGCTTTCTCGCCCAGAGCGCCGTGCCCCCGGCCCAGGAGGAGAGGCCCGGCCCCCCGCCCCCCAGCCTGGCCCGGCAGCCTCCGCCCAAGAGCAAGCCCTACGTCTCGTGGCCGTCGACAGGTACGGGGCGCCGGGCGGCGGGGGCTGGGCCGGGCCCCTTCCCTGAGGTGACACCTCCCTGTGCCCCAGGTGGGTCCGAGCCCGGCGTGGCAGCACCTCTGAGGAGCATGTCCGACCCCGACCAGGACTTGGACAAGGAGGTGAGGCCGCCCACGCGGGGCAGAACCAAGCCCACGCGCCCTGCGCAGCAGGCTTCTCTCCCCCGAGCCCCCACAGCCCGGGGGTCCTTTGGGGGGGGCGGGGGGCTGCGTCACCGCCCACAGAAGAAAGAGCAGCCTCCGCTCTCCCGGCTGAGCTGGCACGACGGTCCTGTCTGACTCGGGCCGCGCCTGGCCCTGGAGAGCCTTCCCTCGTGGCTCTCCCCCTTGGCCTCGAGGTCAGAGTTCAGGGTGCGCGTGCCGAGTGGATGGGCAGGTTGTGCATATCGAACCCTTTACCTGCACTGACCCATGGCTGCCCGCCGTCTGCGCCTCCTGCGGGGCCAGTCCCGCTCCCCACGTGGCGGCCAGAGTTCTCTGGGGCTCCTGGTGGGTGTCTCCGGCGCGGCAGGTTCACAGACATGGTGCCCTCCGCGGCACAGCCTGTTTGTCCTGCTCGGACCTGGTGGTTCTTTTAAGTGAAATCGCAGGAAGGAGTCGCTTTAAAGGAGCTGTTGGTGGCTGCTGAGTAGGTTCGCAGAGCTGTGCAGCCGCAGCTCCGACCAGCTCAGACCTTCCCGTCACCTCTCCCGCCCCGCCCGGCGGCCCGGGCCTGCACCTCTGTGGCCGGCCCGTCCTGGGCGTGGCGTGCTGGGTCACAGCGGCTGTAATGCCTGCTTCCCTCAGCATCGCCCTGCCCGGTCTTCATGCTGCCGCCTGAGGGTCTGCAGGCTGCTCCTTTGAGGCGCGAGATCCCACAGGGTGAGGCGCACGCAGGTGTCCTTGGCCACGGGGTGCTCCCCTCCGGCTGCTGTGAACACATATGAGCATGTGCTCGTGTGAATGCTGTCCTCATTCCTAGGCGTGGAATGCTGGGTCACGTGAGGACGGTAGCAATAGCAGCCGCCCCGTTTCCCTTCCAGCCGCAGGGCACGTGTGCAGAGCTCTGCCCCCTACCCAGGCCGCCTGGCCTCCCTCCCTGGGCCGTCCCAGCAGGGTAACTGTGCGTGCGTTTCCCAGGGGGCCTGGTGCGGCCGTTTGTGCTTCTGGAGCAACGTCTCCAGTCCTTCTGTTCTCCATGGCGGCTGGTCTTTCTGTCGGGCTGCGGGTTGTTTATATTCTGGACACCTGGCTCCTCAGGGTGCGGCTTGAGATGTTTCCCCCGTCCTGTGCGTGGCCCTCACCCTCTTAGTCATGCCCGAGTTTCCAGTTTTGGTGGAGACCAGTTTCTTCTGTGCTTTTGCTTCCGCTGTCATAGCTAAGAATCCCTGCCAGCCCGTGGCCCTGAGCACTCACCGTTTCCCCTTGGTGTTGTGGGTTGGCCTGTGTCAGCGCGTGCATCCCCCGGCGCTCACACGCATCCCCCCCCCCCCCCCGGCGCTCACATGCCTTCCCCGGGGCTCACACGGGTCTCCCCTGGCGCTCACACGCCTCCCCCCCCCCACCCCCGGCGCTCACACGGGTCCCCTGGCGCTCACACGCATCCCCCTCTCCCCCCCCCCCCCCCCGGGGCTCACACGGGTCCCCCCTGGCGCTCACACGCATCCCCCTCCCCCCCCCGGCGCTCACCCGGGGCCCCCGGCGCTCACACGGGTCCCCCGGCGCTCACATAGGTCCCCCGGGGCTCACACGGGTCCCCCGGGGCTCACACGGGTCCCCCGGCGCTCACATGGGTCCCTGGCAGCAGGAGGCAGAGGCCAGCTTCATTCCTGGGGCACCGAGTGTGGGAGCAGCTGCTCTTCCCGGTTGCGGGCGCCCTGGTCAGAGGCCCTGAGGTCGGTGAGGTCTGTGTCTGACTCTCGGCTGCTCCTGGCCTGTATGACCGCACCCCGTTGTGATTCGTTGCTTTTGAGCAGTACGTTTGGGAAGAGAGTTCTCCAGCCTTTTCTTGTTCAGCTGGTTTGACTATTCGGGGCCTCAGGAACGTGAGAGTTGGCTTTCCCATCGCGGGGAGGCGGCCAGTGGAACCCCGGGGGATTGAACAGAGTCTGCAGCCACTCGAGGGAGTTGCTGTTTTAGCGTTTAGTCTCCGGCCGCGGCCGCGGCCCTCCTCACCGCCCTCTGTCTCGCAGCCGCGCTTTCTGGTTTCCGGGACCGACCCGCTGGCCTGTGAAGTGACCGAGCACCTTTGTCCCGGAAGCTGTTGTAAATGAGTTTCCTGATTGCCGTCTCGGTTGCGGTGCCGGTGGAGGAGCACGGTGCTCGTGGTGTGCGCTCGTGTTTGCTGTGCCCGGACCCCCCCTGGGGCAGGCCGCGCCTCTCCCTCTCCCCCGGGCCCTCTCCCGCCTCAGCGCTCTGGCTGGCGCCTTCATCTCGGGGAGAGGAAGCCCCTCCGCCCGGGGGAAAGGCCTCTCTTCCCGGTGCGTTTAGCACGAAAGAGGGGCGCGTCTGGGACTGGACCCCGGCCGCAGTGTCAGGCCTCACTGCGGGGCGCACCCCTTTGCAGCCTCATTGCTGTCACTGTGGGCCGGGCGTGGGCCTGAGCTCACGAGAGATTAGGTCCAGCCTGTGCTCATCCAGGAAAGGAGAGGGCAGGTGCTGCCCCGCACCCTTGGGCCCCATTGGGCCGGGCCCCCATTGCATAAACCCCGTCGGGCCGGGCCCCCCTGCACCCCATCAGGATGGGCCCCCATTGCACAGACCCCATCGGGCCACGCCCACCCCCCCAAACAGACCCCAGCGGGCAGGGCCCCCGCTGCACAGACCCCATTGGGCCAGGCCCCCACAGACCCCATCAGGCCAGGCCCCAATTGCACAGACCCCATCAGGCCAGGCCCCCCCAAACAGACCCCATCGGGCCAGGCCCCCCCAAACAGACCCCATCGGGCCGGGCCCCCCCAAACAGACCCCATCGGGTCAGGCCCCCCCAAACAGACCCCATCGGGCCGGGCCCCCCCAAACAGACCCCATCGGGCCGGGCCCCCCCAAACAGACCCCATCGGGCCAGGCCCCCCCAAACAGACCCCATCGGGCCGGGCCCCGCTGCATAGACACCATCGCGCCAGGCCCCCCCAAACAGACCCCATCGGGCCGGGCCCCGCTGCATAGACACCATCGCGCCAGGCCCCCCCAAACAGACCCCATCGGGCCAGGCCCCCCCAAACAGACCCCATCGGGCCGGGTCCCCCCAAACAGACCCCATCGGGCCGGGCCCCGCTGCATAGACACCATCGCGCCGGGCCCCCCCAAACAGACCCCATCGGGCCAGGCCCCCCCCAAACAGACCCCATCGGGCCGGGCCCCGCTGCATAGACACCATCGCGCCGGGCCCCGCTGCATAGACCCCATCGGGCCGGGCCCCGCTGCATAGACACCATCGCGCCGGGCCCCGCTGCACAGACCCCATCGGGCCGGGCCCCGCTGCATAGACACCATCGGGCCGGGCCCCGCTGCATAGACACCATCGCGCCAGGCCCCGCTGCATAGACCCCATCGCGCCGGGCCCCGCTGCATAGACACCATCGGGCCGGCCCCCCCCCAAACAGACCCCATCGGGCCGGGCCCCGCTGCATAGACACCATCGCGCCGGGCCCCGCTGCACAGACCCCATCGGGCCGGGCCCCGCTGCATAGACACCATCGCGCCGGGCCCCCCCCAAACAGACCCCATCGGGCCGGGCCCCGCTGCATAGACACCATCGGGCCGGGCCCCCCCCAAACAGACCCCATCGGGCCGGGCCCCGCTGCATAGACACCATCGCGCCGGGCCCCCCCAAACAGACACCATCGCGCCAGGCCCCGCTGCACAGACCCCATCGGGCCGGGCCCCGCTGCACAGACCCCATCGGGCCGGGCCCCGCTGCACAGACACCATCGCGCCGGGCCCCGCTGCACAGACCCCATCGGGCCGGGCCCCGCTGCATAGACACCATCGCGCCGGGCCCCGCTGCATAGACACCATCGCGCCAGGCCCCGCTGCATAGACACCATCGCGCCGGGCCCCCCCCAAACAGACCCCATCGGGCCAGGCCCCCCCCAAACAGACCCCATCGGGCCGGGCCCCGCTGCATAGACACCATCGCGCCGGGCCCCCCCAAACAGACCCCATCGGGCCGGGCCCCCCCGCACAGACCCCATCGGGCTGGGCCCCGCTGCACAGACCCCATCGGGCCGGGCCCCGCTGCATAGACACCATCGGGCCGGGCCCCCCCCAAACAGACCCCATCGGGCCGGGCCCCGCTGCATAGACACCATCGCGCCGGGCCCCCCCAAACAGACCCCATCGGGCCGGGCCCCCCCAAACAGACCCTATCGGGCCGGGCCCCGCTGCACAGACCCCATCGCGCCGGGCCCCGCTGCACAGACACCATCGCGCCGGGCCCCGCTGCACAGACCCCATCGGGCCGGGCCCCCCCAAACAGACACCATCGGGCCGGGCCCCGCTGCACAGACCCCATCGCGCCGGGCCCCCCCAAACAGACACCATCGGGCCGGGCCCCGCTGCACAGACCCCATCGGGCCGGGCCCCCCCAAACAGACACCATCGGGCCGGGCCCCGCTGCACAGACCCCATCGGGCCGGGCCCCCCCAAACAGACACCATCGGGCCGGGCCCCGCTGCACAGACCCCATCGGGCCAGGCCCCGCTGCACAGACACCATCGCGCCGGGCCCCGCTGCACAGACCCCATCGCGCCGGGCCCCGCTGCACAGACCCAGCGATGCCTCTCACCTTGTCCCTTTGTGTTAACAGCCGGATTCCGATTCCACCAAACACTCGACTCCTTCCAACAGCTCCAACCCCAGCGGCCCGCCGAGCCCCACCTCCCCCCACAGGAGCCAGCTCCCCCTCGAGGGCCCGGAGCCACCGGCCTACGACGCCTGAAGCCACCGGCCGCCACCGCGTCGCCACAGGCCCCGGAGCCGCGTGGCTCCAGCGCAGTGCCAAGACCGAGCTGACCTAGTGTCGTCCACGGAAACGGAATGACGTGTAGATAAGGAGACGCAGAAACGCTATTGTAACGTGATTGTTCACGCCACACTCTCAGCCGCGCCTGACCCTTCGTCCGCACCGACGGATGGGAAGGCGCCGGCCGGCACGGCCGCTCAGACCCCACCCTGGCGCTCCGCGCGGGAGGCAGGCCGCTCGGCCGGGCCGCCCGCTCCTCCCCGGGCCCAGTGTCCGGTCCCGAGGACAGGAGCGCGGGCCGGCCGGTGCCGTTCACTAGCCGCGCGTCGTCCGCTGCGGGAGTCCTGCTGACCTTGGAGCTTGGCACAGGCCTGTGCGCGTCCCTCCCGGTCACAACCACACGTCACCAGTACCTACTACTGTGAAGTCGGCTGTGCTGCTTCCCTCGCTTCCCAGCTCCGCCTCCACGGGCGGCTGTCCTGGTGCCGCCAGGCCCCGCCCGGGGCCCTCAGGGGCCGGGCACCCTGCACATCGCCCCCTGCCTTTCACGCTCAGCTCCCTGCGTGGCGAGGAGCCAGGTCTGAGGCTCCGGGGGAGGCCGAGGCCCTGGCCAGCGCTCGGCGTGTCTCACCGGACGGCTGCTCTCGCTGCCCCGGGGTGCTAAAGGCGACACTTCTGGGCGGACAGTGCGCGGCCCCAGTGGCTGCCCACCACGCCCCCCCACCCCACCCCACCCTCACCCCGGGCCTGTGCTGGGCTGGCACCTGCTGGGGTTCTGGTTTTTACTTTTGTAATGTAAGTCGGAGTCTTTGTAATTATTGAATCACCGTGAGGACATTTTGAACAATTTATCTGTCAATAAAGCAGAAGATGGCAGTTTTAAAGTTCCCCGGTTTGTCTGAGTGTCGGGGCGCCCCCAGGTGCCGGGTGCTGGGAAAACGCCCCTGTCACTCCCGGGAGTTCGGTGACAGGGTGGTGACAGGAGCTGCCAGAGGTGATGCCAAGCCAGCCAGCACCAGCCTAGAGCTCCGTCTCGTCCCCCGAGAGGCACCCTCCGGTGTGTCAGCACCCAGGCCAGAGCGCCATGGGCTCGTGGTCACAGCGGGAAGGGCCGGGAGAAGCTGTAGGAGCTCTGGCTGCAGTTCTGCCCCGGGGTTCACACCGTCGGCTCCCACGTCTGGGCAGTCAGTCACATGGCCCTGCCCTCCCGGGGCAGGCTGCAGTCCTCCCAGCCTGGTGCAAGCAGCTGGGAGTGAGCCCTGCCAGGAGGGTGAGGGTGAGGGTTAGATTGGGTGTCAGGGTCCTGGTCTGCATTAAGGTTAGACCTGGGTTAGGGATAGTTAGGATTGGACCAGGGTTAGGGTTGGGCCTGGGTTAGGGTTAGGAACATGGTCCCGGTTGGAACTCTGTTGGGGTTAGTGTTAGGGCTGGAGCTGTGTGAGGGATACAGTAGGGTTGGACTGGGTAGTAGGAGTAAGGTTAGAGTTAGGGGTTAGGGTTAGGGATAGGGTTGGACCCGGGTTAGTGGTACAGTTGGTTAGGTTTAGGGTTAGGAATATGGTTAGTGTTGGACCTGGGGTTGTATTAGAGTTAGGGTTAGGGATGTACTTGGATTAGGGTTAGGGTTTGACCTGGGTAAGGGATACAGTTAGGGTTAGAGGAGAACTGGGGCAGGTTTAGGTTAGCTTTATGGTTGGACCTGGGTTAGGGTTAAGGCTGCACCTGGGTTAGGGCTGGGTTGGACGGGGGCGGGGATAGAGGTAGGGATGGACGGTGGCGGGGGAGGTAGAGGCAGGGTGGGTTGGGCTGGATCTTGGCCCTGGTGTGGTGTCTGCCAGAGGCGGTCAGGGCGCAGGTGCCGAGGCCCGCCATTTAAGGGAGAGTGACTCCGTGTTGCAGCAGGAAGCAGGGAGCTCACATTGAAGGCAGTGCCATCGTGGAGCGGGCACAGCCTCGACCCCGTGCCAGGCCGGCACGGCAGGTGGTGTGTGTGGACCAGGGGCTGGGCCCTTGGTGGCCCACGTACACATCAGGCAGCGCGTGGCTGCTGCTCTGCTCTGGGCAGGCCTCCACAGAGCGGCCCGAGCGGGAGGGCGAGGCCTGGCCTGGCCCTGCACAGCCGCTGGGCGGGACTGGGTCTCGGATGCCCCCTGCCGCTCACCCCGCCTCCCCTCCCCAGGGCCTTGGCACAGGGCAAACGTGCCTACTGCTGGGTGCCACCCAGCCGACAGGCTGCCTCGGCCTGCAGGCGGGCCGCTGCCTGGGCAGTGCCAGGCTGCCTGTGGGGGCTCCGAGGACCACCCCGGGGGCGCCGGTCCCTCCCTCCGCCTGGCGGGGACGCAGGGACGCGGGCGGAGGCGGGTGCAGGAAAGAAACCCCTTTATTGGCCCCCCCAGGCTGAGACCCGCACACACCGGCCAGGGCGGGAGGAGGGTGGCGGGTCGCGCTGCCCGCCCTCAGGCGTCCGTGTCCGTCGGGGCCTCGTTGAAGAGCGGGTTGACGAAGCAGCTCTGGCTGGCGCTCTCCGCCGCCTTCGGGGCGGGTACCGGGGGCTGCGAGGGCGCAGTCAGGGCGTCGGCGTGGAGCTGGCCCCGGAGAGGCCCACCCCCCCCCCGGCCCCCGGCCCTGGCCGCGCACCTGCTCCACGGAGCCGGCCACGTCGAACACCGGGTTGGGGAAGCCCAGCGGCGTCTCCTCGCGCCTCCTCCACCTGCAGGTGCGAACTCTTGAGCACCGCGTTCCTCAACCCTCTCACCCCGCCCTCCCAATATCCGAGCCCCGCCACGCCCCGCCCCCGGTACCTGAGCCCCGCCCCCGGCACCTGAGCCCCGCCTCCCGGTACCTGAGCCCCGCCTCCCGGTACCTGAGCCCCGCCCCGCCCCGGGCACCTGAGCCCCGCCTCCCGGTACCTGAGCCCCGCCACGCCCCGCCCCCGGTACCTGAGCCCCGCCCCCGGCACCTGAGCCCCGCCCCCGGTACCTGAGCCCCGCCCCCGGTACCTGAGCCCCGCCCCGCCCCCGGCACCTGAGCCCCGCCTCCCGGTACCTGAGCCCCGCCCCCGGTACCTGAGCCCCGCCCCGCCCCGGCACCTGAGCCCCGCCTCCCGGTACCTGAGCCCCGCCACGCCCCGCCCCCGGTACCTGAGCCCCGCCCCCGGCACCTGAGCCCCGCCCCCGGTACCTGAGCCCCGCCCCCGGTACCTGAGCCCCGCCCCCGGTACCTGAGCCCCGCCCCCGGTACCTGAGCCCCGCCCCCCGGTACCTGAGCCGCCCCGCGCGGTGCAGCCACAGCGCCCCCGCCGGCAGCAGCAGCAGCAGCAGGAGCAGCGCGGCTGCCAAGCCGCTCGCGAGCCCCACGCGCGACCCCGGCCGCTGCAAACCGTCCTCGACGGGCGCGCCCGACTCCCGGAAGGAGGCCGCCAGGATCCCGAGGGCCTCCCCTGCGGAGAGCCGCTCAGCCGGGGGCGGGGCGGGGAGGGGGCGGGGCTTGGCGGGGCGGGGGGGAGGGCGGGGCGGGGCGGGGCGGGGCAGGGCGGGGCGGGAAGGGCGGGGCGGGGAGGGGGCGGGGCGGGGGAGGGCGGGGCGGGGCGGGGCGGGCGGGCGGGGGTGGGGCTGGGCGGGGCGGGGCGGGGCGGGGCGGGGCGGGGCGGGGCGGGGGAGGGCGGGGCGGGGCGGGGGAGGGCGGGGCGGGGCGGGGAGGGCGGGGCGCCGCGCTCACCGTGCTCCGCCGCGTCCGCCAGGAGGGCCCGGGCCAGCCGCCCCGCGCCGCCCGCCGGGGGCCCGCGCTCCGCCAGCACCACCTGGATCTCCGTGTCCGCCTCCGCGTCCGCCTCCGCGCCCCGGGCCGCGCGGGAAGGGGGCGAGCGCGGCACCTTGGACACGGCCGCCTGCAGCGCCTGGAACTGGGGCTGGGGGGGCGCGCGGGTTGGCCCGGGAGCTGCGCCCGGGGCTGCGGGGACGGGGCGGGGGGGGGCAAAAGGCGCCCCAGGAGGCGGAGCGGGGCTCCGGTCCCCACAGGGGGTGGGGGCGCCCATTACCAGGGTCAGGAAGTCGCGCAGCAGCCGCGCCCGGTACCGCGCCAGGTCGAAGGCAGGCCCGTGGGTCAGCGACACGACGGCGCCTGCACCGGGGGAGGGTCAGGCTCGCGGGACCCCCGCCCCCCGCACCCCCCCCCCCGCCGCAGGGCGGCGCTCACCGCAGAGGCCGCAGCACTGCCCCGCGGGCCGCAGCGCGTCCTGGCAGGCCGCCCGGGGGCAGCGGCCGCCCGCCGGCCGGAGCAGCGCCGCGCACACCTGCGCCTGCACCTGCGGGGAGGCCGGCTCAGCGCGGGGCGGGGCCCGGGCCAGCCAGCGCACCGGCGCCTCGCCTCCGCCCTCCCATCCTCCGCCCGCCGCCCCCCCTCCCCTGCCCGCCCTCCCCTCTTCTCCCCTCTCCTTCCCCTCCCTCCCCTTCCCTCTCCTCCCCTCCCCTCCCCTCCCTCCCCTCTTCCCCTCCCCTCCCCTCTCCCCGTCCCTCCCCTCCCCTCCCCTCTTCTCCCCTCTCCTTCCCCTCCCTCCCCTTCCCTCTCCTCCCCTCCCCTCCCCTCCCCTCCCCTCCCTCCCCTCCCCGTCCCTCCCCTCCCCTCCCTCCCCTCTTCCCCTCCCCTCCCCTCCCCTCCCCTCCCCTCCCATTCCCTCCCCTCCCCTCCCCTTTCTCCTCCCCTCCCCTCCCATCCCCTCTCCCCTCCCCTCCCATCCCCTCTCCCCTCCCATCCCCTCTCCCCTCCCCTCCCATCCCCTCTCCCCTCCCCTCCCATCCCCTCTCCCCTCCCATCCCCTCTCCCCTCCCATCCCCTCTCCCCTCCCATCCCCTCTCCCCTCCCCTCCCATCCCCTCTCCCCTCCCATCCCCTCTCCCCTCCCATCCCCTCTCCCCTCCCCTCCCATCCCCTCTCCCCTCCCATCCCCTCTCCCCTCCCCTCCCATCCCCTCTCCCCTCCCATCCCCTCTCCCCTCTTCTCACCTCCTCGTTGCCGCAGACGCAGCCGGACGGGGCGGCGCAGGCCCCGGGGCGCACGCTCAGCGCGCCCGGCCCGTGGAAGCGCAGGCGGCCGGCGCGGGACGCCAGGAAGGCGGCCAGGTCCTCGTCGCGCGTGAACTCCTGCGGGCCGGTCCCAGGGCTGAGCGCGGGAGGCGCGGCGGCCCCGGGGAGCCCCGGCCCCGCCCGAGGCGCTCACCTGGCCCAGGGCCTGGACGCTGGCCACGCGCAGGGCGCCGGGGCCCAGCCCCACGCGGAAGGCGGCCGCGGGGAAGACCACGGCGTCGTGGCGGCAGGGCACGCGCTCCGCGTCCAGCGGGAAGAGGCCGCGCGCCGCGTCCCCCGCGCGCCACAGGCGCGGGTCCAGCCACGAGAAGCGGTCCGGGTCCAGGAAGCGCGCGGGGCCTGCGGGGGCCGAGGCCGGAGGTGCGCGGGGGATGCCCCGTCAGGCCCCGAGGCCCCAGCCAGACCCCCCCCCATCAGACCCGCCCCGCTCCCTCTGCGGCCTCACCGGAGCCGCAGTCCGGGTCCGAGCCAGGGTCCGCGGCGCTGAATCCCGCCCCCGAGGCCAGGACGAGCTCCCCGTCCAGAGGCAGGAGCTGCAAGAAGCGCAGGAGGGAGGACCCTTGTGGGCGCCCCCCTGCCCCGTGTCCAAGGCCCGGGAGAGGAGGACGGGGGGCAGGCCAGGGGCTCCCCGTCCACGCTGAGTCCCAGGCCCGAGGGCGCAGGGCCGCCCAGGAGCCCAGCTTCCCTGGGACCTGGGAGCGCGGAGTTTGGGGTGACATTGGCCAGGGCCCTGAGGAGCTGTGCGGACAAGCCAAGGGCTCACGGGTCCGAGACCCACGCTGGGAGTCCAAGGGCCCCCTGGACCCTGGGAGGGAGGGAAGGGCCAGGGGCGGCCTCGGAGGCCCCCTGGCTCCACCTGGCAGCCGGTTCACCGGCCCAGGGTCAGAGGAAACACGGAGGCGGCGGGAAGGCCAGGAACCCAAGGACAAACCGGCCCCTCCCCCTCCGGAGCCCAGGCCCCTGCCCTGCCCCTGCCCCTGCCCCTGCCCCTGCCCACCCTCCTGTCCACCCAGGGCCCAGCCTCCATCCCAGCTGGCCGGGCCGGGCGTGCTCTCCAGTTGTTCCCCGGCTCCCACGGGAAGCTGACCCCTGGGCGGGGGAGGTCCCAGGCCAACTACCTCCACACCTGAGTGTGAGCCCCCTGACAGCAAGGCCCCCGCCCCCGCCCGCCCCCTGAGCTGGGCAGGCCGAGCTGGGCAGGCGGCGTCCACTTGGTGAAGAGCCAGAGGGAAGAGCACAGACTGGACACCGAGATATGTGAAAGGCGAGCACACCGGGGAGCTGAGCACGAGTCTCCGTGCGACTGAGGCCAAGGAACTTTCCAGAAGACGGCAAGGAGAGACCCTGCCCCCGCCAGCACAGGCCCTCCCCGCGGACTCCCCTTCAGCTTCGGGAGAGGCGGGGGAGGATCCAGATCAGAGTGTCAAAGTTCAGATGCCAGGTGTCGGGGAGGAGAGGATATCTGAAGAATCACGAAGGGGAATTTTCCAGATTTGAAGAAAGAAACCAGACGGAGAGGCCTCATGGAGAGCCCACGGGAACTAAGGGGAGTCGCACCCCGACCGGGGCAGTGGCTGAGCCCGGAGACACGGAGGGCAGCCTGGACGCTCCAGAGAGAAAGGCCAGGTCACGGGGACAGAAAAAAATTCAGAAACCAGGTTCTCGGCAACAACAATGGGTTCGAGAAGCCAGTGGAACGATGTCACCAGAGGCTGGTGCGTGAGGTTCCTGCAAGCGAGGCCTTCCTTCCCTGGCTCCAGCGGCTCCTCTCTGGCACCCGCAGCCATCGGTCCAATCAGCATATTACCCTTTTATTAGCATAGATAGGAAAAGAACTTTTCATCTAGCATTTCCTATCCAGACAAACTCCCATTCTAAGGTGAGAGCATAAAGAACGCCCTGGCCTGAAGGACAGGCCGGGGAGGAGAGCGGAGGGGCCCAGAGCGGGGAGGGTGGGAAGTGGTGGTGAGAGGCGTTGGTAATGCTTATTCTTACCTTTTTAAGTTGTTTAAAAGCTGGGGCTGAAATGCGATGGGGGAGGGGGAGACCCAGGGACAGGGAAGGGACGCACAGGGAGGCGCTGGGGAAACCACAGGAGCCCAGACCTCACTCCAGCACTATGCTGTCCATTTCTAGGAAAGTTTAAAACATCAGAACTGCCGAAACCGGTGTGGCTCAGTGGATAGAGCGCCGGCCTGCGGACTGAAAGGTCCCAGGTTCAATTCCGGTCAAGGGCATGTGCCTTGGTTGCGGGCGCATCCCCGGTGGGGGGTGTGCAAGAGGCAGCTGATCGATGTTTCTAGCTCTCTATCCCTCTCTCTTCCTCTCTGTAAAAAAATCAATAAATATATATATATATATTTAAAAAAACAACAAAAAACATCAGAATGGACACGACAGCCAACAGAGGGCGTGAACAGGCCGGCAAGCAGGAAAGCTGTTAGATGTTGGTCAAAGACCTCCCGTTTCCAACATACCCGGGCCACGTTTTCACAGGCAAAGCACACGGAGCTCAGTGTTTCCTATCACAGACTCGGGTGGAAAGCAGGAGGAGGAGCCGGGGGAGGGCGTTCGCTAAGAAGAGGTGGCTCACGGAGAAGGCGTGCCGGGCCTCAGTGCAGGGCTGGCTGAGGCAGCCGCGTACTCTGGAAACACCTGGCGTTCAGCCCAGCCCGTGTTGCCCAGTGGCTGAGTGTCAACTCATGCACCAAGGTCACGGGTTCGATTCCCCGGTCAGGGCCCCGGCCCAGGTTACAGCCTAGCCCCTCACCAGGGTGAGCAGGAGGCCGCTGATGGGTGTTGATGTTGATCACTCTTTGATGTGTTGCTCCCTCACCCTTCCTCTCTCTCTCAAAATCATTAAAAACATTACAAAGTACAAATACGTGGTGTTCAAAGGGCCCATGCCCCGGGGTGCGGGAAGGCGGCCTGGGCTGGCGCTGGCCGGCGTGTGCTGGTGCCAGCAGGTGGCGGGAGAGCCTGTGCGGAGTGTCCGCGGAGGGAAGGCGAGTCCTGGCGCCCCGGCCCCTCCGGCGAGGACAGGCTTGGTGGGTGGCTCTGCCTCAGAGGCCGGACCACAGCCAGACAAAGGGGGGACCCACACCTCCACCGCTGCAGGAAGCCCCCGGAGTCCAGC
This sequence comes from Nyctalus aviator, assembly GCA_036971965.1. Lineage (NCBI taxonomy): Eukaryota > Metazoa > Chordata > Mammalia > Chiroptera > Vespertilionidae > Nyctalus > Nyctalus aviator. The sequence goes on from CM072922.1 coordinate 2,169,021, forward strand.
AACCTTCCCTGTGCTCTGACCCCCCCACCCCTCCCCAGGGCGCACAGCGGGCGGCACCCCTGCTTCCCTCTCTAAGATCTGCCAGCGGCCCGGGCAGAAAGGGGACAAGCAAGGCTCCCCCAGGAGGAGTCAGGGAGAGGCTCCCGGCCTGAGACACGTTTACGAGGGGTGGGGCTGAGGGGGCGGCCCCTCTGCCCTCCCACGGCGACCCCAGGGCCATCGCCCTGTCCCTCAGCCCCTGACTCTTCCCACCCCGGGCTCCGAGGAGGCTGCAAGGACCCAGAGCCCACCGGCCCCTGCTCCCTCCGACCCGAACCATGGCCCCGCCCCGCCCCCATGCTCCGCCCCGCCCCGCCCCATGACCCCACCCCCATGACCCCACCTCTGCCCATCCCCTCACCATGCCCTCCCATCCCCTCCCCCATGCCCTCACCATCCCTCCCCCATGCCCTCCCCATCCCCTCCCCATGCCCTCACCATCCCTCCCCCATGCCCTCCCCATCCCCTCCCCCCCATGCCCTCACCATCCCCTCCCCCCATGCCCTCCCCATCCCCCCTCACCATCCCCACCCCATCCCCTCCCCATCCCACCATCCCCCTCACCATGCCCTCCCCATCCCCCTCACCATGCCCTCCCCTCCCCCATCCCCTCCCCATCCCCTCTCCATCCCCCCTCCCCTCTCCCCCCTCACCATCCCCTCCCCATCCCACCCCTCACCATCCCCTCCCCATCCCCCTCACCATCCCCTCCCCATCCCCTCCCCATCCCCTCCTATCCCCTCTCCATCCCCTCCCCATCCCCTCCCCATCCCCCACCATCCCCCTCACCATCCCCTCTCCATGCCCTCACCATCCCCCTCTCCATCCCCTCCCCATCCCCCTCCCCATGCCCTCACCATGCCCCCCCATCCCCTCTCCATCCCCCTCCCCATCCCCTCACCATCCCCCTCACCATCCCCTCCCCCCTCCCCCTCCCCATCCCCCTCCCCATGCCCTCCCCATCCCCCTCCCCATCCCCTCCCCAGCCCCCTCACCATGCCCTCCCCATCCCCCTCACCATGCCCTCCCCATCCCCCTCACCATGCCCTCCCCATCCCCCTCACCATGCCCTCCCCATCCCCCTCCCCATGCCCTCCCCATCCCCCTCCCCATCCCCTCCCCATCCCCCTCACCCCCTCCCCATCCCCCTCACCATCCCCTCCCCATCCCCCTCACCATGCCCTCCCCATCCCCCTCACCATGCTGGAGACGCTGTGAGCCTCTCGCACCAGGACGGACACCATCTGCGGCGGGAGGAGCAGGGCCTCAGCGGGGACCCCGCCCCTCGCCCCTCGGACCCGGACCCCGGCCCCAGGGCCCCGCTGGCCGCACCTGGTCGGCCGGGAACTCCACGGCGGCGCCGGCGCACGGGGTGCGGTTCTGGCTCCAGTTGTCCGCGGCCTCGAACTCGGTGTTGGGGACCCAGACTCTGTGCGCGGCCGCGGCCAGCGCTGGGGGCGGAGGCTGAGTGCGCGGCCCCCGCACGGCCCTCTCCCCGCCCCCGCCCCCGCCCCGCGCCCCGAGGAGCCCCCGCCGCCCCGCACAGCCCGCCCCCGCCCCGTCCCGCGGGCGGGAGCGGGACCCGGGCCGGGACGGGGTGCCGGGCCGGGGGAGCGGGGCCGGGGGAGCGGGGCCGGGGGAGCGGGGGCCGGGGGGGAGGGGGCCGGGGGGGGCGGGGCCGGGGGGAGCGGGGCCGGGGGAGCGGGGCCGGGGGAGCGGGGCCGGGGGGGAGCGGGGCCGGGGGAGCGGGGCCGGGGGAGCGGGGCCGGGGGAGCGGGGCCGGGGGAGCGGGGCCGGGGGAGCGGGGCCGGGGGAGCGGGGCCGGGGGGAGCGGGGCCGGGGGAGCGGGGCCGGGGGGAGCGGGGCCGGGGGCCGGGGGAGCGGGGGCCGGGGCAGGGCTGGGGGAGGGCGGGGGGGTGCCGGGCCGGGAGGGAGGGGAGCCGGGGCGGCCGGCGGCGGAGGGCAGGGCCGGGGCAGGGCCGGCGGCGGGGCCCCCGGGAGGAGGCGGGGCAGGTGCGGGCGGGCGGTCGGCCGGGCTCGGGTCCCCGCGGGGCTGCGGGAGGGACGGGCCGGGCCGCTTACCGCAGAGCCGCAGCCCCAGCAGCAGCCCCAGCAGCAGGCCCAGCGCGCCCAGCGCGCCCATCGCGCCGCCCGGTCTGACCCGGACTTCGCCCCCGGGGCCCACGTGACCGCGGGCGGTTACACATTCACCGCAGGCCGCCTGGGCATCCCGGTCCCCCCACATTCCTCGCCTCTCCCCCCGCATCCCGCCAGGACCGGACTGCCAGGACTCACCCGCCAAGCGGGGTGTGGGGGGTGCTGGGGGAGAATAAAGGACTTGGGGTCCCCCTCTCTGTCCCGGATGCCGCCGCCGCCTGGTGGGACTGGGGGCGGGCCTCCTGCCTCCGGGCGGGTGGGCTGTGGGGGGAGCTGGTGCGGTGCAGCCTGTGGCCCCTGATGGCTGGCGGCGAGGGCTGATGGGTGGGAAGCAGTGAGGGAGGGAATGCAGGAATGAGGGGACAGACACCGGGATGTGGGGAGGTGGTGGTTGGTGCTGGGGTGGATGTGGGGTGGGAGATGGGGAGCGGTGATGGAGGGTGGGTAGATGGGTGGGTAGATGGGTGGGTGGGTGGATGGGCAGATGGATGGATGGATGGGTAGGTGGATGGGTGGGTGGATGGATGGGTGGGTGGATGGATAGGTGGGTGGATTGATGGATGGATGGGTGGATGGATGGGTGGGTGGATGGATGGATGGACGGGTGGATGGATGGACAGGTGGATGGATGGACGGGTGGACGGGTGGTCAGATGGGTGGGTGGGTGGATGGGTGGGTGGGTAGGTGGATGGGTAGGTGGATTGGTGGGTGAGTGAGTGGGTGGGTGGGTGGGTGGGTGAATGGATGGGTGGGTGGGTAGGTGGGTGGATGGAAGGATGGATGGGTAGATGGATGGATGGATGGGTAGATGGATGGGTGGGTGGGTGGATTGGTGGGTGGGTGGATGGATGGGTGGGTGGAGGGGTGGGTGGGTGGGAGGATGGGTGGAGGGGTGGGTGGGTGCGTGAGTGGAGGGGTAAAGGGGTGGGTGAATGGATAGATGGATGGATGGGTGGGTGGAGGGGTGGAGGGGTGGGTCGGCGGGATGACTAAGCTGCCCCAGAGAGGTGGATGTGGTCCTGCGTGCTGCACCGCTGCGTGGACCGGGTGAGGGCGGGGCTGGTTTCTGGGTGACGGGATGGTGGCTGAGTGGGTGGCTGAGTGGGTGGGTGCACAGGTTGCACTCGCCGCCCGGATGTGACAGCGGCTGGTGGTGAGTACTAGGGACGGGCTGCCGGTCGTGGAGAGATGGGTGGGGTCGGGTGGATGTGGAGGCTGTAGGTGGGTGGGTGGGTGGATGAGGGTGGGTGGGTGGAGGGGGATGTGATGGAGACCCGCCTCCCTCCCTCCCTGCAGGCCCCTGGCCTCCTGCAGCCTGGGCCTCACCCCCTTCGCTCCCAGGAGGGTGGAGCCGGGCGGGGTAGCCTCCGGGAAGGAGGGAGCGCTCACTCGCCCTTGCACTTTGTCCTGCGGGAAGGGGTGGGGGTGGGGGACCAGAGGGCGCGGCCCAGTCTGGAGTTTGAGGGGCTCACAGGAGGCTCCATCCTCTGCCTCAACCAGGAACAGGGGGCTGTTTGGGGGTCACTGTTTTGTCCTTTGTCTTACCCCGCCCTGGGAAGGAGACGGTGCTATTGATTGGGACTGCACCCCAATAAACCGCTGTCGCCCTGCCTCCTCCCACCACCCACTTCGGGTGCTCAGGGCAGGGCCCGGAGGCGGGAACTTCGCCCTGGGCCAGCGCTGCACCACCCTGGAGGCCCGGCCCCTGGAGCTCCGAGGGCTGGGACAGGCGGGCCCGGGGACCTGGACTCTGCCCACTCTGGCCCTGGGCAGGCCTCTCCCAGAGACACTGCTGTCTAGAGAGGGCAGGGAGACCAGCCGGCCAGGCACGGGAGGCTTCCTGGAAGAGGCGGCATGTCTCTGTCTTGCAATCTGGGCTTGACCACCCTCGTGCTGGTTTCGTGTGCTCAGGCTTCTCCACGGGCAGGGAGGCTGGGCCCACTGCCTGGCTGGCCCTGTGCGGGGTGGGGGGGAGTGGGGGGCTCAGCGAGGTCTGCCCAGCCACGTGGTCCAGGTTGCCGACCTCTGATTGGCCGTCACAGCCCTCCCCCGGCATCAGGGCCCGTGAGTGACAGCCCTGCCGCCCTGGGGGTGGGGGAGGCAGCTGCTATTGGCCATGGTCCGCAGGCAGAACCCCGGGCCACAGCATCACCCCCTTCCTGCCCTCTCCTTCCTCTGTTCTCCGTCTACGAGGACAGATCGGACCAGGTCAACTCCCCAGCTCTTTCCCCACCACTGTCCCTGACAGAGCGGCCACACCTGTCCCACACCGCTGTCCCCCCACCACTGTCCCTGACAGAGCGGCCACACCTGTCCCCCACCGCTGTCCCCCCACCACTGTCCCTGACAGAGCGGCCACACCTGTCCCCCACCGCTGTCCCCCCACCTCTGTCCCTGACGGAGCGGCCACAACTGTCCCCCACCTGCCTCCCAACCGCTGTCCCTGATGGAGCGGCCACACCTGTCCCCCACGCTGTCCCTGACGGGGCGGCCACACCTGTCCCCCACCGCTGTCCCTGACGGGGCGGCCACACCTGTCCCCCACCGCTGTCCCTGACGGGGCGGCCACACCTGTCCCCCACCCCTGTCCCTGACGCGGCGGCCACACCTGTCCCCCACCGCCGTCCCTGACGGGGCGGCCACACCTGTCCCCCACCGCCGTCCCTGACGGGGCGGCCACACCTGTCCCCCACCGCCGTCCCTGACGGGGCGGCCACACCTGTCCCCCACCGCTGTCCCTGACGGGGCGGCCACACCTGTCCCCCACCTCTGTCCCTGACGGAGCGGCTATACCTGTCCCCCACCTCTGTCCCCCCACCGCTGTCCCTGACGGAGCGGCCACACCTGTCCCCCACCGCTGTCCCTGACGGGGCGGCCACACCTGTCCCCCACCGCCGTCCCTGACGGGGCGGCCACACCTGTCCCCCACCGCCGTGGCGGCCACACCTGTCCCCCACCGCCGTCCCTGGCCACCTGTCCCCAACCGCTGTCCCCCACGCTGTCCCTGACGGGGCGGCCACACCTGTCCCCCACGCTGTCCCTGACGGGGCGGCCACACCTGTCCCCCACGCTGTCCCCCACGCTGTCCCTGGCGGGGCGGCCACACCTGTCCCCCACCGCTGTCCCTGACGGGGCGGCCACACCTGTCCCCCACGCTGTCCCTGACGGGGCGGCCACACCTGTCCCCCACCACTGTCCCTGACGGGGCGGCCACACCTGTCCCCCACGCTGTCCCTGGCGGGGCGGCCACACCTGTCCCCCACCGCTGTCCCTGGCGGGGCGGCCACACCTGTCCCCCACGCTGTCCCTGGCGGGGCGGCCACACCTGTCCCCCACCGCTGTCCCTGGCGGGGCGGCCACACCTGTCCCCCACGCTGTCCCCCACGCTGTCCCTGGCGGGGCGGCCACACCTGTCCCCCACGCTGTCCCTGGCGGGGCGGCCACACCTGTCCCCCACGCTGTCCCTGACGGGGCGGCCACACCTGTCCCCCACGCTGTCCCTGGCGGGGCGGCCACACCTGTCCCCCACGCTGTCCTCCACGCTGTCCCTGACGGAGCGGCCACACCTGTCCCCCACGCTGTCCCTGACGGAGCGGCCACACCTGTCCCCCACGCTGTCCCCCACGCTGTCCCTGACGGGGCGGCCACACCTGTCCCCCACGCTGTCCCCCACGCTGGCCCTGACGGAGCGGCCACACCTGACCCCCACCCTGTCCCCCACGCTGTCCCTGCCGGGGCGGCCACACCTGTCCCCCACGCTGTCCCTGCCCGGGCGGCCACACCTGTCCCCCACCGCTGTCCCTGACGGGGCGGCCACACCTGTCCCCCACGCTGTCCCTGGCGGGGCGGCCACACCTGTCCCCCACCGCTGTCCCCCACGCTGTCCCTGACGGGGCGGCCACACCTGTCCCCCACGCTGTCCCTGACGGGGCGGCCACACCTGTCCCCCACGCTGTCCCCCACGCTGTCCCTGGCGGGGCGGCCACACCTGTCCCCCACGCTGTCCCCCACGCTGTCCCCCACGCTGTCCCTGGCGGGGCGGCCACACCTGTCTGTCCCCCGCTGTCCCTGGCGGGGCGGCCACACCTGTCCCCCACGCTCCCCCACGCTGTCCCTGACGGGGCGGCCACACCTGTCCCCCACGCTGTCCCCCACGCTGTCCCTGACGGGGCGGCCACACCTGTCCCCCCCCCTGTCCCCCACGCTGTCCCTGGCGGGGCGGCCACACCTGTCCCCCACGCTGTCCCCCACGCTGTCCCTGGCGGGGCGGCCACACCTGTCCCCCACGCTGTCCCCCACGCTGTCCCCCACGCTGTCCCTGGCGGGGCGGCCACACCTGTCCCCCACGCTGTCCCCCACGCTGTCCCCCACGCTGTCCCTGGCGGGGCGGCCACGCCTGTCCCCCACGCTGTCCCCCACGCTGTCCCCCACGCTGTCCCCCACGCTGTCCCCCACGCTGTCCCTGGCGGGGCGGCCACACCTGTCCCCCACGCTGTCCCCACGCTGTCCCTGGCGGGGCGGCCACACCTGTCCCCCACGCTGTCCCCCACGCTGTCCCTGGCGGGGCGGCCACACCTGTCCCCCACGCTGTCCCCCACGCTGTCCCTGACGGGGCGGCCACACCTGTCCCCCACGCTGTCCCCCACGCTGTCCCTGACGGGGCGGCCACACCTGTCCCCCACGCTGTCCCCCACGCTGTCCCTGACGGGCGGCCACACCTGTCCCCCACGCTGTCCCCCACGCTGTCCCTGGCGGGGCGGCCACACCTGTCCCCGTCCCCCACGCTGTCCCCCCACGCTGTCCCTGGCGGGGCGGCCACACCTGTCCCCCACGCTGTCCCACGCTGTCCCTGGCGGGGCGGCCACACCTGTCCCCCACGCTGTCCCCCACGCTGTCCCCCACACTGTCCCTGACGTGGCGGCCACACCTGTCCCCCACGCTGTCCCCCACGCTGTCCCTGGCGGGGCGGCCACACCTGTCGCTGGAGAGCCGCTGTCCCAAACCCAGTGCCAAGTCCACGGCCCAAAGCCAAGGCCCGAGCTGGTCAGCGGCCGGAGCCGCAGCGAGGGCAGGTCGGCCGCGCCCACGGCCGCTCTCTGCGGCCAGTCCCCGGGCCCTCCGCCCAGGGCCCTCTTCCTGGCCGCGCTGCTGGCTGTCCCGTGGGCCTCAGGGCAGCCAACCGGGAGGCGGAAGGACAGGGCCCGGCTCCGCCGGGCGCGGAACCCGGACACGGCAGTGGCCCCGGGCGGGCTCGGGCCACCAGGTGTCGCTCGGCGTCCGTCCTGGTGTGCTCGAGGCTGGGCGGGACCCAGGTCTCAGGCCCTGCCCAGGACGGCGGCTGGAGCATAAGGGGTGTGTGGGCTTGGGACCCTCGACAGGACCGGGAGAGCTGTGCCCCTTCTCCGGCAGCTCCTGGCGGGGTGGCCTCTGGGCAGAGGGAGCCTGCGGTCTGGGCGGGAGGGCCTCTGGGGCTCTCCGTCCCTGGGCCCCCTTCCTGCTGGGGGTGGAGGCTGATGGCCCCTCCCAGGCCAGGCCCCATTGGGGACGTGGAGGAGGGTGAGGGGCTGCAGCGGGGACCCTGAGAGAGCGGGTGGTGGGAGGGGCGGGCGGCCCCCGGGGCCTTAGTGCCAGGCGGGGGGCAGCCCCCATACTCGACAATTTGGGGGAGCTTGAGGCAGATGCCGGCTCCTCCTGCAGGGTCACACGCCTGTACACACACACACACACACACACACACACACACACGGCACCTAGAGAGAGACATGGGCGATGTGGGCGCCAAGCTGGGGTGGGGTGCGTGGCGCAGAGACAACACTCAGCCCCCTGGAGGTCAGGCTGGGTGCTTCCTAACAGCCACTGCCCTCTGCCTGACAGGAGGAGACTGAGAGGGCACTGGGGCAGGCCCAGCCCTGGGCCTCGGGAGGGGAGGGGCCTGCTTGCTCTGGTCCAGGCACAGCCTGAGCGGCTGCTGGTGCGGGGCCCAGCCCTGGGCTCCAGGTCGGAGCCATCACTTGCACGGGCAGCCAGGGGGCAGCCAGGGGACCGCAGGCTACTCAGCCTGCAGGGTCGGGGCGAAGGGAGCACCAGGACCCTGTTCTCAGAAGTTAAGCCATTCCCGGGGGTGACAGGCGGGCCCACGTCCCACATGAGCCCCCGCCCCCGCCTGGAGCCGCGCCAGGCGGCCGCTCTGACGCCTGCGAGACAGGGTGATGGAGAAACGGAGTCCTTCGACAGGTTTATTGTCCTCTAATGACAGGTTAGCATCTCAGGTTTGCATTCTATCCTCGTACAAACGTCAGTTATTAGCATCAGGAACACAAAGACATCGCAAGACCTCCAAACACAAATAAATACTAAATAAAACCACAGCAAGATACAGTGAACAGAACAGAAAACATGATAATGCTATGAGAAAACCAGGCATGGTACGGACTCATGGTTATGCCGAGCGATCGCTCACACGGCCTCGGTTGCTTCTTAGAAGAGCTGGAACAGGACGGAACCACTGGTGGTCACTGCGGCCGGCTGCCTCGCAGCGAGCGCCGGACGGACGCACTGTGACAGGCAATCGGACAGTCGGTGAGAGGTGCCTTCTTTGGTCTGTGTCCGGCGGGAACTGGGGAGCGGGGAGGAAGACGTGCCTAGAGCCTCCGGCCGAGCGCTGGCTCACCGCTCCCTGGGTCGGAGCGGCTCCTGCAGAGAAGGCTCGGGAGCCCGGCGGCCGCGGTGCCCGCCGTCCGCGCTGGCTGTTTAAGGGGCAGCAGACCGGCGCCGCCTTGGCGCTGGGCGAGGGCACAGGACATGCACATGCGGCAGCGGAGAAGGAGACGCAAGCACAGCTCGGCGCCCAGGCAGCGATGATGCTCCCACGCCGCCTCTGGGCCCCGCCGCCCCCATCGGGCCGGCTCCCTGGGGACCAGCAGCGCTGCCTGGACTCAGGAGTGACCAGGCTGCCTGTCCACACCGGCTCCTCTGGCCCGGGCCTGGCGGCCACATCCCCCTTTACAGAAACCACAACTACCAGGCCGGCGGCGGAAGACAGCTGTGGTCATGGCTGAGGAGCAGACCGCCCCGTCACCAGCGCTCACACATGCAGATGGCCCCGGAGCCCCAGGTCAGGCCCAGCCCCGGCAGGCAGAGGGCGCTTTGGGGAGACAGCGGAGGAGCCGGCCGGGCTGTGCCGGCCTCACTCTGTGCTGCAGGACGGGCTGTGGGCCCGACCCCGGGGTGCCAGGGGGGTCCTGCCAATCTCCCCACATCCGGACCCAACCAGGGATGACCCGCCTGGGGACCCCGCTGTTTAGGGGTCTGTCCAGACCCCCTTTCTTCTGCTGACGACGCCCCTCGGCTACAGGCTGCTGGGCCGGCCGTGGGGGACCCGACACCGCCCAGAGAGAGCGGGCGCTGCTGCTGGGGCCTGGGCCCCACCCGGCGCTGAGGACCCCGGGGGCGAGCAGGTGTTCCCCGGGCCCCAAGGCGGCCTCGGGTCAGGGACCCTGGGGCCTCCGCTGTGATGGGATCTCGGGGAGGAAGGGGGTGCGGGAGGTCACCGGGCAGGAGGCGCTACAGGCCAAAAGCTCCCCGTGCTCCCGCTGTGGAGCGGGGCCCTGGGGCCGGGCAGCAGCCGTCAGGGTGCCCGATGCCCCTCAGGTCTCAGTGGTGCGTGCACACCGAGCTGCGCCGTCAGCGCCCCCTCCAGGACAGGTCAGAACTGCCCCCAGGCTCTGCCGGCAGCGTGGCCCCGGGCACGGAGAGGGCTCAGGAAAGACCCGCAGGGCCGACGGCAGCCTGCCCGCGGCGAGGAGCAGGGACGCCGAGTGGGGGGTCTGCGCTTCCCGTGCAGGGGAGCGCACCCCAACCGCAGGCCGGAGCCCTCCTTGTCGCCGGACAGTGGGCCGCGAGGGGCTGGCAGCAGGCGGCTGCCCCATCAGCACACGCAGGGGAGATGGGCGCACAGCAGTGGCCACACCCCGACCCCAGTGCGCGGACGGAGGCGGGGCCGTGGTCTCCCCCAGGGCACCCCGGGCCGTGCTTCCCAGCTGCCCATCCATCCCAACAGCTCTCCACGGGGAGGGGGGAAAGGACGTTCTTGGTTTCTCTTTTTGGCCGGACGAGGGTGCTTATTCTAAACTGGCTGGCGAAGTGGAAGTCCCAGGAGTCCTGCAGGGAACCCTGGCCGGAGCCGCCGGAGGCCAGGCAGGAAGTCCCTCCTCTGGGGGGCGCGGCCTCGCCTCCCAGCGCCTGGGCGTGGAGGAGGGAGACGAGACGGAGCGTGTAACTGGGGCCCGGACCCGGTGCGCGGGCACCGGGAAGGCACGCCCGGGCAGCGGCAGCACCAGGGACAGGCGGCCCGGCCGGGCGGCAGGCAGTCAGCGCGGTCGGCGGCCGGGGGCGCTTTCGGACGAGCGGCGCGCAGGCGGGGGTCGCGCTGGTTGGGCCTGGGAAGCACCCGTCACGTATAGCACCCGACAGTTAGCACCCGTGGAGCGTGTGCATAGCGGAGGGAGGCAGGGCTCGGCTGCTCGTCACAGTTGGACCATTGAGAGACGGTAAACAGTGAGTTGAGGAGATGCCGGTGGGGCGGGCGCAGGCCGGGCCCGGGCCCCAGGCCACCCTCCCGCGGGCAGTGGCCCGGAGGCCAGGGGTCGGCCTGGCAGGCCCAGACGGCGGTCTCTGGAATGCTCGAGAGCTCACCTGGGGGCCGGGAGACGGGCCTGTGACAATCAGGGGTAACTGAGCAGGGGGGCCCAGAGCCAGGACGGGGCCGGCTCCCCAGCAGGCGCGGAGCTGCCTGGGCTGGCGAGACGGAGCCAGTGGCCGGGAGTCTGGCCGCACAGTCCCTCCCTAGAATCACGGAGCACACAGAGCCTGGGTCGGGAAGCAGCGCGCACGGTAAGGCACAGGTACAGTATGCCACCACCTCTACGCACAGATGTCACCTCGGAGGCCGGGACAGAACGCAGCGGTATGACAGAATGGAGGGACACCTGCGTGGCCGCCTTCAGCACACGCCACCGCTCACCCGGTGCTGGACGCCAGGGCGGCGCTGTCGGCGATCGGGACCGTCGGAACTCGTGGGCACAATTTAAAGCCTGCAGGACTTTGTTCAGAACTCCGAAGTTCAACTAATGCCCTATTTTAGGGTGAAAACAATTATAAATCTGAAATGATGCACAGCATCCATGAGCAATTTCCTTTCGTAATAATTTGAAGTAGTGTCATCGACTACGACAGATATTGAAGGTTTACATTTCTAACGAGAAATAACACAGATTGAATATTCTCTTCCTATCACAAGTGATAACCAGTGTTGGATAGTTTACATTTTCTTCCAAGAAATATAAGTCTATCAACGTTTTAAAATAAAATGTCTGCAGTAACCATTATCTTAGAACTTTAAATTAAAAAATGATTCTGAATTTAGAGACTTCCAGAAAAGACCGAGGTGACTTCAGGGTCTTCTGACAAACAAATTAGTAAAACAGAGACCAGATGAGGCCTGAAAAATAGACAATATGCTGTATTTGAAACAAGATTGCACTCTTGAGGTTTAGAACGAATATATCAGAACTGCATTATTATTTCATAAACTCTTCTTTTACTTAACATGCTGACATGTCCAGCTAGCCCCAGGCGTGTATGCATGTGGTGGGTGTGTCTTTGTGTGTTCAAGTTTCAGGAAGAAAACGTGGTTTTCTTTTCTTAGCCTATATGTTTTCCGCTTTAATGAATGAGACCTCTGAAAATGGAAATGGAACCTTCTCCGACAGCAGTGCTGCTCGCCGCAGGGTAAGAATTCTTCGGTGAAGTGGTCTAGTCTATAGAAAGCGTCCCGCTGGCTCCTCCGCCGGCCGCAGCCGCTCCTGCGCTTCCTGCCCCACCGGGTCCTTACCGAGCCTCAGCCAGGCCCCGGGTGGAGACAGCGGTTCCAACCCCGAGGAGATGCCTTCTGCTCACTCCGCCGCGGCCGTCAGGGGTCAGGCAGGTCCGAAGTATCCACTATGACTTTGATAAAGATGGTGTCGTCTTTGATGTACGTCCCGTTCTCCAGCACAGTCTGCGCCACAAACACCGGGCAGCCGGAGGCGATGTTCATCTCCCCGGTGGGCTTCTTGAAGCTGCTGCTGTTGGGGTCCGGCTTGAACGCGTCCCCCAGGTGGCGCCGCGAGGAGCCCTGGTCCATGAGCATGAGCGTCACCTTCTGCTTGAAGGGCCAGGGGAGCAGCGCGTCGTACTCGCCGCGCATGATGACGAAGAAGAGCGACAGGTGCGTGCCCTTGCCCATGCCGTCGCCGTTCAGGTAGACCCGGGCGCACATCTTGTAGCCGAAGTAGCCTGTGTAGAAGGGCTGGCTGTACAGGGACAGCGTCTTGCCCATGACGGCCTCCTGCTTCCGCCGCTTGTAGTCGCGGATCTTCCAGATGAGCACGCCGTTGTAGCTGGCCGTCTCCAGCACCTGGAAGCGCAGGTCCATGTCGGCCAGGCGGATGTCGTGGACGCTCAGCATCTGGTCGTGCCGGCTCAGCTGGGACTCCAGCAGGCCTGGCGGCGGACAGGGCGGACAGGGTGTGAGGCTGTCAGCGTCGGGAAGGGAGAGGCCGGCCCTCACCAGTGTCTGCCCTAAACACGGAGGACCACACAGCGGTCCCGACCCAGCTCGGACCCCACGCACCCATGGGCACCAGCCTGGTCTCGGGGCCCCTCTGCAGCATCCGCGACAGGGAGCTGCTGGGCGGCTCGGGGGCGTCTGCCGAGTTCCGGTGGCTTCTCTCCCACCGCATGGCCTCGGGCAGCTTAGTCCAACCTCACGCTCCTCTCTCCACCGGTCATTTCCCGCCAACACTCCGGACGCCCATCAGCCCCCAGAGCTCTGGCACGTGGGCCTCGCCCCCCCTGGCCGGCCGTCACCGCCCGCTCCGGGGCGTCATGAGCACCTGCCCGCCGGCCTCGCATGGGGGGAACGAGCCTGCGGGACCCGTTTCTTTCAGCCAAAGGCACCTCAGCAGGCCTGCCGCCCGGCACACGCTGCACCGCAACCGGGCGTCCTGGGCCCAGGGGACGAGGGGACCGCCACCCCTCGCGGGGGAGCCACAGGCTTACCAGGTGGCAGAGTCTGCGAAGGGTGCCGCCCGGTCCCTCAGACACGCCCGCCCGCCCGCCCGCCCGCCGCCGCGCTCACCAGTGTTGCGGGCCGCCTGCCCCGAGCTTTTGTCCACGCTCTCCAGCTCCGTCACCCGGTTCTGCAGGGACTCCACGCTGCTCTTCATGCTGTCGGCTTCCTCCCAGTTCTGCCGGAAGGGGCGGATCTCCTTGTCCAGCTCTTTCAGTTTCTCTGCTTGGCTGTCGATTACTCGCTTCCAAACCAAAAGCATCAAGAGGCAAACACAGTTAGCACTCTCCGGGAACGCTCTGGAGCCATCAGCGGGGCCAACGTGGCCTCCCCCGGGCTGCCTGGCCCAGGGCTGGGGTGATGGAGGTGGGTGTGTGTGTGTGTGTGTGTGTGCTCAACGCCCATGCGCTCCAGGGCACAGACACCACGCTGCTGGTCCGCACACACTATCGACAGCGAGGCCTGACTTTATGCTATTTTAACTTAAAAATTATTTTTATTGATTTCAGAGAAGGGAGAAAGAGAGAGAAACATCAGTGATGAGAGAGTCATTGATCGGCTGCCTCCTGCACCCCCCACTGGGGATCAAGCCCCCAACCCGGGCCTGTGCCCAGAGTGGGCACTGCGCCGGGCCTCCTGGTCCGTAGGTCAGTGCTCACCCCGAGCCCTGAGGGCCGGGCTCTGCTGTTTTAATGTTTTAATTCAGAGAGTCCAGAAGCCCCTTCCTCCCAGAAGCACACAGACATTCACTCCCTGCAGACCGAAGAGCGAGGCCCGCCGCCAGCTGAAGGACTGGCTTGCACTGCCGGGCCAGGCCGGGGCCCAGAGTTTTCTCTGCTAAAAAGAATTTGCATTCTGACATACAGCTCCTGGCGGCTGGGCAATGTGCCCCATTAAACTGGGCGGGGGGGCGGGGGCCAAGTTCACTTCCCCTTTTGAGAGCCTATTTTTAAACACCAAGTTTCAGCACCTTTGGGGCTGGTACTAACCCCGAAGGAACAAACATGGCTTACTTCTTTGGGGCAGAAGCAGCGCTGTTCTCCCCCTTCTTTCCAAGAAAGCTGGGAGGCGCCGGTGTTAAAAGGAAAGATGGTTCCGCCAGGAGACCTCTCCTATGCGGCCTGTATTCCACTCTAAGGCGGCGTCTGGGGCGCGTTTCGGGCACAGCCCCCTCACACTGCGAGCATCACACCCGGCGCCTGCCGAGGGGACGGCTGCTCCCGGGGCTGCCCGGCCCTGCCCTGCGGGCCGAGGAGCAGGACGGCCCGGACGCGCCCCCATGCGTGTCTCATGGAGCCTCCTGCACCCCCCGCCCCCGGAGGTGCCTGGGACAGCAGCCTGCGGGCATGCGGCACAAGGACAGGCTGTGGTGTGGTCGGACTGCCAGGCCCCGGCTCCGGAACACGGGCCTGCTCACAGCACATGGGCCTGCACACAGCGAGCTCAGCCCAGTTCTGCGTGAGGAGTGCCCCACCGCGGGCAATGGCCCTCCTACACGGCTGCTGCCTGTACGCACAGCTCCGCCTGAAGCAGGGCCGGTCCAGGCCGAGCTTTCTCGGGAAAGCCAGCAGGCGGCTCCTTCCGGGGGCGGACAAACGCGCCGCACACTGCGGGTAACGGGGCGAGGGGCTGCCGCAGCGCACCCGCTCCGTTCTCTGCACCGGCTCCCGGAGCCAGGGACGGCCCTTCCATCACCTGCCCACGCCTGTCCCAGCCCCGCCACTGCCAGAGCCATGGTCCTCCCGGGCCTCAGAGCACACCCAGCTGCTTCCGAATGAAGGGAAAGGCCCTTTAAAAGCCCCTGCCGGCCTGCCGGCCCCGTCCAGTGACAGGAGGGGAGGGTGGCTCAGTGGTGTCCTCCAGAGGGCGGGGGCAGGCTGTGTTCTGCTCAGACGCCCGCTGCCTTCGGGCTCAGGGCCCTGGGGGCGGAGCAGGGAGGGGACCACATGGAACGCGGCACCCGCCATCGCTGGACTGGGCCCGGTGGGGGGCTGTGGGGCAGTGGAAGGGTGGGGCCGGCAGGCTTCCTGGAGGAGGTGGCACTGACACCGGCCACCGAGGTGTCTGACAGCAGCCGGTCAGGAAAGGTGGGCGGGCAGCAGCCCATGTCTGTGCTGGGGACACGTGGCCAGCCATTGAGCATCTCTGGCCACAGCACAGCGTGTAAGACACACTTGTTGGGGCGGCTGGGGGGGCCTGGCTGAGGAAGGAAGTAGCAGCAGGTGTGTGCTGCGCCGGGCTCGGCTCGAGGGGCCTGCAGCACGGAGAGGAAGCGCCCGGCTGACAGGCACGCCTGGCGCACCCCGGGCTCAGAGGACCCGCGTCTGCTGAGCCGGACCGGACTCCTCTCCCTCCCTGCACCCTCCCCGCGGGGCGAAACCGCTGTGCCCCTCCGCTGGGCTCCCGGGGAACCGCCCCGCCCTCCGGAGGACACCACTGCGCCACCCTCCCCTCCTGTCACTGCGCGGCCGCCCTGGTGCGCCTCACCGCGCCAGGCAGCGGGCCCGCCTGCCCTAGAGCGCGGGGGCTTATGAATCACAGCAGCTTTAAAATGTGAATCGCAGGGGGACGATTGAGCTCTACAGCAAAGGACGTTACGTTCCCGCTTTTCTCGCCGGAAGGGGAGGAAGCGAACGCAGAGGACCTGGAGGTTTCTAACGAGGCGACCGTGTCCTCGTCGTCAGATCCCCACGTCCTGGTTCCCCGCGAGCCGCTCCTGGCGCCCTCCCTGCGCGGCTGTCACGTTAACGCGTGGGAATCCTCAGCCTTTCCCGGCGCTCCCGAGCTCAGGCCCAGTAGAGCAGCTCACTACGATGGCTCGTCCTGAGCCCAGGCAGGTGAGGGCCCTGGCAGGTGGGTCAATGGTCAGAGCGCTGGTCCGTGCACAGGAGGACCTCCAGTTCGATGCCCGTGTCAAGGGCGTGTACCCAGCTTCAGGCCGGATCCCCAGTCAGGGCAAACGCGGAGACAACCAGTCAGCGTGTTTCTCTCACACCGGTGTCTCTCTCTCCCCACATGCCCCCACTTGCACTCTCTCTAAAAATACCCTGGGTGAAGGTGAGAGAACGGCACCAGGGACTTTCCGCAGGGGCTTGTGGTGGTTTGCGTGACGCAGTGCTTTCTGGCTCTTCAGCTCTAGTAACCTGCACCTTTCCTAACACAGGCCAGCGCGTCGGCGCGTCTCTCCCCACCTCTGGCGAGCACAGCGCAGTGTGGACAGAGCTGGCGCCGCGGGTCCCTGCCCGGCGCTGAGGCGGCGAGAGGCACTCCCCGCACCCGCGCAGCCCGAGGCCAGGAGACGGCGCTGAGCACGGGGCGTCTGGCGGGCACTGGTGTCCGTGCCGCGCGCCCGCAGGGCAGGCTCTGCAGACACAGCTACAGCACGCCCCGCTGGCGGGCCTGGGAGACTGAGCAGCAGGCGAGGATCATCACTGACCAGGCCCAGGCGCATCATGCCTTCCCCCGGCGGCTCTGGGCCCCCGGGGAGCGGAGTGAGGGGGCCGTGCCCCACGGGGAAATTCACTTCACTTCACACGTACCACGATGACAAGAAAGCCTCAATAGTAAAAACTAACTCTCAGTCACGGCTGGAGTCTTGCGGCAGCCACAGCAGCCAAAGGCACAGAGGGCTGGTGTTTGCTCTCCAGAGAGGAGAGAGGAGCCTGCCTGGCCCCTGGGCCGGGAGCAAGGGGAGGTGCCTCACGGAGCTCTCCCAGACCTGTCCTGGGGCCCGCCCCGCCAGGTGAGCCTCTTACCTGTAAGTGCAGTATTTTGGATTCATTATTCCGCAGCATTTCCTTTTGTCTCTCGATTTCGATTTCAAAGCTGCATATCTGGTTGTGTAAGCTCTGTATGCTCTTGTTCTTCTCCACACTTTCATTCTGCAGCAAGGACACCTGGAAGGGAGTGCCCCCGTAAGCGAACCAATGCGATTCACATGAACAACAATCCGCTCCCACAGTGCCGGGCCCAGGCCCCTCCCCTCCCCCCCAGGATGTGCATGCGGCCTGCGGCCCGGCGTCAGAACAAACGGGATGCTCTGAAGGTTTTGCTGAGAATTAATAATAAATCTCTTACCAGAGAGGCTTTCACACTCCGGCCGGAAACACATTCCTACATGCACCCACTCGTCATGCGTGTGTGAGCACACACACAGGAGCGGGCATCACAGGACCCCTCCCCCACGCTGCAGCCGAGCTTTCCCAGGTGCTTCACTGTCACACCCACGGGTGTGGGGGGAGTGACGAGCTCTAAGCCGCCTCACAGGAGCTTTCTGTGAGTGTGAGGAGCAGCCTCTGCTCTGGCCTCCCCCATTCCCGCCCAGAGCGGCCAGGGGCTCCCCAGTGCCCACCCCCATTCCCGCCCAGAGTGGCCAGGGCCCCGTGCCCGCCCCCATTCCCGCCCAGAGTGGCCAGGGCCCCGTGCCCGCCCCCATTCCCGCCCAGAGTGGCCAGGGGCCCAGTGCCCGCCCCCATTCCCGCCCAGAGTGGCCAGGGCCCCGTGCCCGCCCCCATTCCTGCCCAGAGCGGCCAGGTGCCCGGCACCTCCATGTCGGCCGGCTCTGCTCTGGGCCGGTGAGGAGCACGGGGGATGGGGGAAGGAGGAGGAGCGGGGGGAGGGTTGGTGGGGGTGGGGTGGGAGGAGGAGCGGGGGGGGGGGGGCTGGCTGGGGGCAAGGGGGCGGAGCGGGGCGCTGGCGGGCCCTGGGACGGACAGACCCTGGGGCAGCACCAAGAGCCCGCTCCGGCGCCTGCAGCCCACCCCGATGCTCGCAGAGGGAACCCTCCCGCGAGAGGCCGCAGCCACGGGCAGGCCTCAGGCGCCAAGGGTCCCAGCCTGAGCCGCCGCCCAGGAGAGGCAGGCAGCCACGGAACTCCCGCCGCTGGGAAGCCAGTTCTTCTAGCGGCGAGAGTGCCTTCAAGTGAACGAGAATTGGAGGGACTGAAGCCCTGAGGCCTATGCCTATAATTTTTTTAATTCCTCACCTAAAGGTGTTTTTCCACTGACTTTGAGAGAGTGGGAGAGACAAGGAAAGGCAGAGAGAAACTCGACATCCACTGGTTGCCTCCTGCACGCACCCTGACAGAGCCCGGCAGGAGAGGAGCCTGCAACAGAGGTCGTGCCCTGGACCGGAATCGCGCCCGCGCCGACACCAGCCACCGCACCAAACGGGCCAGAAACAGTGCCCGCCTCGGCGGCACGGACACTAAAAGGCAGACAGAGTAGTCTTCGAAGAAAGACTTCTAGGAAAACCACTGAGAACAGAGCGCAGACTCCACGGCTGACAGGACGCCACGTGCGACGCAGACGTCCACTGGGCGTCCAACGGCCCTTCGCGTGTCCGTGTGCCTCTCCCGCGGAGCGCCTCCGCTGAGGCACGCGCATTCCGGCACGTGGACATGTAAGCCGCCTGGATCGAACTGAAACGGCATTCGGGCCTGACAGGCTGCCTGGCTGCTCGCCCGCCCAGGGCCTCCGCTGTGCTCGCCGTGCTCGCCGGCGCCAGTTCTCGCTTTGGAATAACCCGCGGCAAGTGGTCCCCGGACAACGCCATCTCCTCTGAGTTCTCTCTTCTCGGAAAGAAGCCTGCCAGGTGGCATCCATGGACCAGCTCCTGGAGGGGCTGCTAACAGCCCTGCCCACACCCAGCCCCTGAAGGGCAGCAGGGCGAGTCCCTCTGGGGAAGGGGCCTGCTCGGTGCCCAGCTCCCACAGTGCCACACACTTGCGGTGTGGGGAAGGGGTCGTGTGATGCCCGCTCTTACGTGCATCTCTGTGACGTGGAGATGCCTTCCCGGTCCGGGGCTGGCACCTGTTCTCTAAGAGCCAGAGGGCAGGATGGGAGCTGTGTGGCCCATGTTCTCCCAGCTGCTCCACCTGGCTGCAGCCATAGCCAATGTGGAATGAACGAGCCTGGTGCCCAATTTGACTTCATTTACAGGAGAGGAAGGTCTGCATGTGTGGTAGTCCCTGTTCAGAGCAATCTACACTAATAAAAAAGAAAGATGCAAATTGACTATACCTTTGCACCATCCACCAGCCAATCAAGAGTGAATATGCAAATTAGCACAACAAAGATGGCAGGTTAATTTGCATACACGGGCACTGAGCAACCAGGGGTGGGGTAGGACGCAGGCATTCTGTACCATCCAAGCCACTCCGGGCCTCTGGGCTGTGTGAGAAGGCAGAAAGGTGGCCCCGGGCCAGAGCAAGGGCGGGGCCAGCAGCCAGGGGAAGGAAGGCCTATTCTTGCATGAATCTTCATGCATCGGGCCTCTAGTGCTAAGATAACCACACGTGATTTTTAAAAAGCACGGCAAATGTGCTTGCAATAAAAAAAGAAAAAGAAAAATGCAAACACCTTCATCTATAAAAGACTGTGAGGAGAGGTTACTTAACCATCTCTGGGCGCTGTTTCACCCTCAAACAGCTAAGCACTGTGACCACGGTCTCTCCTGCGAAGTGGAGGAAACCCGGAGAGGAGCAGCAGCACGCGGTGTCCTACCTTCTTCTCCAGGGAGCTGCTCCACTCCTTCAGCAGATTCACGTGCTGCACCGCGGAGCTGGCCTCGTGTGCCTTGATCTGCTGGTTCGTCCCCTGCAGAACAAAGTGCGGGCATTAGCCCTCGCCTCAGGAGCACAGAGCCCGGAGACGGCCCGACGGAAGGCAGCCCTGAGCGGGAAGGGGAGTCTGGCTCTGGGGTGTGACTGATTCCGGGCGCGCGGGACGCGGCTCTGCAGTTGTGCAGGGACTCAGGCTCACGGCTCTGTTCCTAAGCTGCTCTCACCAAGTGCCTGCTCGGCTGTTTCATACTTACAACGTCAAGAAATTGAATTTCAGACATCATTTCCTTCCTTTAGAAATTTTTTCATTAAAATATAAATGGGTTTGGACAGCTTCGGTTATGGCTAGATACTGATACAGTAATCTAGTGAACATGTAATCAGACTAGGGTTCTGACTAATTCACCAAAACATTAACTTATCATGACATTCACTGTATTGGGAAATGGACTGCTCACTGTTCTAAGGCTACTTAGGAAGTTACATATAAACATAAAATAAACCATCTACAGAGTACATAAGATGCAGACCATCTCAGTAACAAGCTCAGCAAATAGTACTTCCATATTTAAGGAAATAATTGGCATGAAAATATAATTTGTTTTGATACTGGAAAATTAAGAAGCCACAGGAAGCATTTTAATGATCTCCAAAACATATACTCTGTACAGAGAATATTCCTATGTATATGCTGACATAAGTGTTGCTATATGTCAACATATACATACACAGACACAGAATGAAAGGTACTACACATGACATCACAGTGGCGACTGGGGCAGAGAGAACCTACAGTCCTCTTCATGCTCCAGGCTTCACTTCCTGAGAAAATACTAGTACACCAAGGACAACTCGGTACTAACTTCGTAACGATGTGTGGCTCATACATAAAATTAAATAAAATACTTTAATAATAATAGATATTGTCTTTTCATAGTTTTACTATTAAGATACACATTTCAATAGAAACTCAGTTCAAATTCACTAGCAATCTCAGAGGTGTTAAAAAAAAAAAAATAGCCAGGCCAGTGTGGCTCAGTGATTGAGCACCAACCTATGAACCAGGAGGTCATGTTCAATTCCAGGTCAGGACACAGGCCCGCGTTGCAGGCTTGATCCCCAGTGAGGGGCATACAGGAGGCAGCTGATCAATGATTCTCTCAGCATTGATATTTCTCTCTCCTTTGCCCTTCCTCGCTGAAATCAATAAAAATATATATATTTATATTATATATACACACACACTTAAAAAAATAAGTCAGAAACAGGTTTGTCATAGCACAGGTGTGGCAATGACGGAGATGTCCTTTCCACGCTGCTGTCCCAGGAAGTGTGACTTATATGCAAAATGCACTTATGGATACACGTGTGTGTGACCCATACCACAGTGCCCCGGTGCGCACCCTGCTCACACCAGCCGGCCGCATACTTACTCATACGCGCTACTGCCAACGTCGCATGCCCGTCTAGCTGAAACCCACCCGCCACCAGGCTGTGCGACCTTCTCGCTCGCTGGTTTCAGACGGGAGCATCTGACTTGCTCTTGGCCCAGGTGCCGACCTTAGCTCTCAAAACCCCACCGTCACCCGCAGCAGGGCGATCCGGTTCCATGCAAGGACGCCAAGCCCACAAGTGGCACGTTACAGTTCATGTAATAACTGGCTCCCATGGCAGAATGTCAGCAACTGGGAAGGACAGATGTCGGATACTGACCTGAAAAACGCAGCCATAGCGCTTAAAACTACAGGTGCTGGGGGCATTGACACACTCTGACAAGTGGGCACTCAACTGCAACGGAAAGAGACGTGAGTTTGGCACGAACGTTCGCATGGAAATGCTCAAACAGGTTAGAGGCACAGGAGCACCCAGGCTGCACCGTCACGGATGGCGGTTACAGCCGCAGGTGCGTCCCGCCACGGCTCCCAGAATCCTCGGCAGTGAGCGCACGTATCGTCACGTGTGTACACAGATACACCAACAGACGGAAATACGTTCGCTGTAGCGTTGCTTAAACTCGAGTTTTCGTTAGGATTGTTGGAAACGTGACTGCCGTCTGCAGTGCCAGAGATAAGAGAGGAAGAAACGTGAACTGAGATGCACATTTAAAGACTGTAAACGAAAACTGCATGAAACACAAAAAAGGAAAGCACCCGGGATGCAGCTGGGCACACGCCTCATGTACACACACGAATGCACTTCCCAAGGAGCCCCGCACGCGCTGGCCGGAGTCTGAACTGCCCCTCTGCTGACGGGGAGGGCCTGGGAGAGGATGGCCAAGGAGCTGCAGGCCGGCAACTCGCCCGCACAGACCGCCCACACCTGCGAGGCCCCTCAGGCAGGGCGCGCTGGGCGCGGGGCGGACGCCGGGGGGACAGCTCTCCTTGTGCTGGGGAAATACGTCCTCACAGGAAGGACCTTTACGGGAACCAGCAGCACGTGTCTGACGTGGGCCAGGGGTCACTCTGGCAGGGGCCGTTGGTCTGCAGGACCAAGCAGGCTCCCCCTGTAGGTCAGCACTTGGGGCAGAGAGGAAAGTGGCCAAAGGACTGCTATGAGGGCCAGCACCGAGGGGGTGACCGGAGGGACCTGACCGGCCATGGCAAACTTTGCAGGTCTCTGAGTGGGGCAGGCGGGCAGCCCAGCACACCCGAGGCTCCTCTGACCCCGGCCGGGAGTCAGGCTGCTCCGAGGCAGCGCCTAGGTCCACCACAGGCTGGCAGGGCGCGGCCTGGGCAACTTCAACTTGAGAAGGAGCTGCCGGCAGCCGCTGCTGCTGGGGTCGGGGCCGTGAGTCCAGGACGGCCAGGGCGCCGCCGGACATTCAGGCCGCACTTCTTCCTGAATGGCCGTACGATGGTCCCGCTCAGAGCATCACAGGACTGGAGGCACTTTGGAACGGAGGCGAGAACAATCTACACGCCAATAACACCTTTCACCGGAAACTCAAGATAAATGCCGGTTTACAGTTTTTTTTTTGAAATAAAAATAACTCACAGGCAAAATGGAGGCTGCTTTCGTCCCTAATTCAGATAGCTCCGAGTGAGTAAAAATTCAGCGGAGTGTATAAAAGCCTGAAGTTACTTCACAGCGCAGACTGGCACGCTCACTCTAACAGCAGCGCTCCGCGGTGGGAATGACGATGTGTGTGTGCCCGCTGCTCGGAGAGGCACGCTCCGGGCTGGGACCCGCCACCCGCAGGCCTGCCTTCGCCGCAGTCAGCTTGTGCGGGCGCACCGAGTGAGAGCGGCTCTTGGGGTCCTCCTTGCACCCCTCGTCTCCCGCTCACGGGAATGAGGGGAGGCGCCCCACATGGTGTCCAGCGGTGAATTCCAGCTGGCCAAAAAGGCTGGGGGCTTCTCAGAGCAGAGCTCCCAGGGCTAAGGGGACGCCCTCAGTGAGCCCCAATGGCACCCCGATGGTACCCGAGGGCTCAGGTCAGGACCGGGTGCAGAGACGTGAAGACCTCGGCGTTTTCCGTGCGGAGACAGCCAGCCGCACAGCGCAAGCGAGCGCAGCCCAAGGGGGTTGGCGGCATCTCTGAGACCGTCCTACATACTTCCTGCTCCACTGCTTTAAAAACAGCTTCTTGTAAAAACAGGGTCTCCTGTGCTCACACTGGCGCAGCCGTTTCCTCACGGTAACACACTTGGCCCTGCACGCGCTGCGGCCTTCCCCCGCTTGCCCCTGAGCCCTGCCTCTCAAGAGCAGCGGGAGCTTCCTATTGCGATCGCAAACCCAGGTCTCCGGAGTGAGGGGGGCGTCGACGGCTCCTGTCCTCCCAGACGCCGGCCAGGCCAGCGGCCCCCTTACCTCGCTCCTCAGCAGGGTCTGGACCCTGCACTTGTGCGGGCAGGACACCACCACACAGGGACAGTCCGTGTCTTCGTGTTTCTGCAGGAGGAAAGCAAGGTGTCGTCAGCTTTGAGACGGATCGCCGCAGCCCCACGCGGCCCACAGGAGGCACTGGCCGCCCGGAGAAGCCCTCACGCTGGCTGAGTGTTGGAAGGTGCGGGCCCCGCCCGAGCTACAGCCTCGGGAGCAGTGCACGCTCCGGCGGGCGCCTGTGCCGCAGCAGCGAGCGCGGTGCGGGCGGTGCGGGCGGGCTGTCGGGCCGAGTTTTGCCTGGCCTCTCAGTTTGGAATCTGGAAATGATGCTTCTCAAATGCCTGAACAGCCAGACCCCCTGAGTCCCTCAATCGCTGCCCTGAAATCTCACTAAGATTGTCTTTAGTGTCTGGGAAAGACGGCAAATTCTGCCGGAGCCCTTCTCTGGATGGCACCTCCTCTGGATGGCACGCAGGGGCCTGAGTGACAGGGACTCACCAGCTCGATCCGCAGGCACCCGCGCACCAGCCCGTACGCGAAGGAGGGGCACGAGCACCGGACAGGTGACAGCGCCGGGAGGAGGGAAGGGGAACCGCGCTCAGCACTGCGTTCGGGGCCAGGCCGGGACACTGCCAGCTCCTCGTCCCAGCTTCCCTCCGGCCTCCCCACAGCTGCAGAGCTGTGAGGGGGCCTGGCCAGGCGCTGGCTCTGACTGGGCCGGTGTGGGGCGGGGACAGGGTGGCCGTGGGGGTGAGTGAGCGGGCGGGGATGCTCCCCTCCCGAGGCCTGGAGCCAGCCCTGCAGTGCGCTTTCCGCGTGCTTTTAAGGCCTGTCTCTAGGGGCCTGCGGCCAGCGGTGACCTTGGCACACGCTGCTCTGCTGCTGGGCCAGGTCCCGAGGTCCGGGGGCCAGTCCACACTGCTCGGAGCTCACTGGAGGGCCCAGGACCCAGGCCTCCCGAGGCACCGGCTGCGGCTTCCCACCCTGCCTGCCCGTGTGCAGCCTCCTGCGTGCGGGGAAACTGGACAGGTGCCCCTCCTGCAGAGGCGGGGTGGCGGGCGCTGTGAAGGAGGAGTCAGCCTGGGCCTCAGAGCTCACCAGGCAATGCTCCTCCTCACCAACCTGCCCATCCCCTCCTCGCACAGGCCAGCCAGGAGGAATGCTGGGGACGCAAACAGAGGGGGAGGGGGGACAGGAGAGACACCTGAGGGAGAAGTGGGCCAGGCAGTCAATGCCTCTGCATGTGCGTCTCTGCAGATCTGTGTGCGGTCCCTGAGGTCAGAGGCCAGCAAGCAGGCTGTGCGGGTGTCACCGGCAGAGGCCCTTTCAATGGGACTTGGACAGACAGGGCCGCGGCCCCTCTAACCCTGCACACCACCGCGGGTGAGCACCTGCCTCGTCAGTCCCACCCGACTCCCCAAAGGCCGACGGGACGCGGGACGGCCTGTGCTCCTCTGACAGGCGTGGCCAGGCTTCCACGGGGGTCGTTCACGCCCTGTGACTCGCCTGCCTCTCCCCACGCCCGCCACCGGAGCCTCAGAGCTGGGCTCACCGGGAATGGGTCTGCGTGGACAGGGAGGTCCCCAGCGAGGAGAGGACAGGCGGCAGGAAGATGGCATCAGGGGCGCGGGCCAGACCCCAGCCGCGTGCTGTGGCTGCTCTCAGGAGCGCCCGGGCTGGGGGCTCCCTGGAGCCTTCAGAGGAGCGCGGCCTGCCATCCCTGGTTTGGGTTAGAGAATTAACTTCTGTTGTTTTAAAACACCTGTCATAGCAGCCACAGCACACCATCAGAAAGCTGCTCGTCGCCTGGCGCGAGAACGCAGCGCACGGACGGCTTCGGCCTGAGGAGTGAGTGGGACTGGGACAGCACATGGAGCAGCCGTGCCACCTGCGCTGCAGCAGGACCGGCCTGGCCTCACCTTCCGGGTGCTCCTGCCTCTCCCCACCTCCCCACAGTCACCCCAACCTCTGACCCCCGCTTCTCCTCCCTTTGCTCAGGAAGCTTCCTTACACTCGTAACTGAGCCAGACAAGACACTGTTTTGTTTGATTGCGTTTGAATGTCATCAAAACAGACTTCTCCCCTGGGAGCTGCCTGTGACCTGGGCCGGGCCAGGCTCACCCGGGCACTGCATGCGGTGCAGGCCTCACCGCTCACGGGTGTGTGATGTCTCGTCACACAGGGGCCACCATGCCCTGTGCCCTCAGTGGGGGCGGGGGTTCCCTGCTCCATGGCTGGCGGTGCACGCAGGCTCCCCTCCCGGGGAGAGGAGGGTCACTCACCGGGGACAGAAATGTCCGCCAACTTGTCTTCCACCGCGGCTGTGCCTACAGGCCTCCCGCTAACACCCGTTCTCCGCGGAGAGAGACCTATGGAACTCTGACTTCTCACAAAGTCTAACACAACCAACCGATATCCGACTTTTCTAGACTAAATGTACAATCATGCTACGTGCAGCCCCGCTGACGTAACATCGACACCGGCTCCAACACAGGAGAGATTCCCGCGAGAAGTAACGGTCCGAGTGCCAGCGCTTCCCAACCTGCGTCTCAGCAGCACAGGTGCGGGGACCACACCGGGCCTCGGGGGATGAGGCTAAGTGAGCAAGACAGGGAGTCGGCCACGCCAGCAGGGGACAGGTGTGTGAGGAAGCCAGGGCACCGGCCTGTGCACGAGAGGGGACCACGCGTTACAGGCCCTGGCACGGAAGCACATGCCTTAACATACTCTGACACGTCTGCATCATTAAAACAGCTCATTACCAGAGCGCAGGGAGATTCCCGAGTCTTTCCTGGCACAGCGCACGCCCCAAACTTGCTAACTATCTCTCTGTGCCTCTCACCCGTTTGCCGCTGACAAATTTAAGACCCAGATCAAACCGAAACCGGTCTGGCTCAGTGGATAGAGTGTCGGCCTAGGGACTGAAAGGTCCTGGGTTCGATTCCAGTCAAGGGCATGTACCTTGGCTGCGGGCACATCCCCAGTAGGGGGTGTGCGAGAGGCAGCTGATGGGTGATTCTCTCTCATCGATCTTTCCAACTCTCTATCCCTCTCCCTTCCTCTCCGTAAAAAATCAATAAAATATATTAAAAAAAAAAAAAAAAAAAAGACTCAGATCAAACCGAATGCCACCTGCGTACTGAGGCCCGCGCGGCCCCAGGCCGCCGAGCCGGCCTCCTCGGAGCGCTGCTCCGCCGCAGGGCGGCGAGGGGAGGGACAGACACAGCGTGCGCACACTCGCCAGGCCCAGCAGGCACTCCACGTCGCTGAATCCTCGCTGTTATTTTAACTCCAGGCCCTCACGCCGTCGGAGCTCAGAGTCAGTTGTGTGATGGTTAACTGACACTCTACAAACCCTCATGCAAGTGAAAATTAATTACTGGATTCTATTCTGCAAACACAGGTAACTGGTTCTTGCAAGAAGCACAGGGCGTGTCTGACAGCAACATGCCCCCACGGGCAGGGCTGGAGCTGCTCACACGGGGCGGCCGTGTGCACCTGCGGCCATGGAGGGCGTGCTCGGCCATGACCGAGACCACGGCTCCTCTCACAGGGCAGCCCAGCCCTCCCCCCCTCCCACCCGGGAGCGTCTACAGAACCAGGGAAAGGCTTCCCAATGGCAGAAAGCCACAGGCATGAGAGAGGTACACAACATCAGGCAAACATGGAGATTATAGAGATTTTGTACCAAAAACAAAGACTTTTCCCGGATTCTGGTCAGTGGGTGCCTCAGAACACCCACCAGGATGTGCTGCGCCCTGCACCCCGGAGGCCACTCTCCGTGCCCTCCTCTGATGACCCCAGCCATCGCCTGCCTCACCTGGCAGTCAGCTCCCGCCCCTCCTACCTGCCCTGCCCGCCCAGGGACCCCCCTCCAGACCGCTCCCGTCTCAGAGGCCTGCAAGCACCGTGTGGGCAAGCACCTGCAAGCATCGGACATGGGCTCTCCAGTCACACCCACCATGGCTGCAAGGCCAGCTGCTCACCCCTCTGGAGCCTGGACCATCCGCCTGGCCCCTCGCCCCTGAGCCTGTAATGCCCCTCGGCCCCACTTCGGCAGGCCCTCCGGCTCATCCGGACGCTCCAGCTATAAACGCGGCGTCACCGCGGCGCACACTCTATACAGAGCCATCAGCTCGTCCCGCTGGTTCTACCTTCAAACCACCCCAGAACCCCTCCCCCCCTGCTCTGTCCAGGCCAACACGGTGCCTCCCTGCCCCCGCCCGTCCGCCTGTCACCCTGCCGGATGCACAGTGCAGGGAATGTCACCCCAGCTCCCCGCGGCCCCGACCCTCGGCACCTCGACCTCGTTCAGTTCTGGGCGTGCGCTGGCCTCACAGCTCCCGAGTCCACTCCAAGCCGGTTCCAGCTCAGCTGGGCCCCTCTGCCCCCTCTGCTCGCCGCTGTGTCTGAGGGCAGCGCAAGCCCGGGTTCCCTGATGCCGCTCACCGCTCCCCACGGCCCCCCTCGGACCACCCACCGCGCGTTCCCAGGACAACGCCTGCGCACAGCTGGTACTTAATCGCCGTCCGTTCACCAAGCGGACCATGCCGAGGGTCCCACACCACAGGCTGTTTTCAAAGTCTGCCCTCATCCGCAGCACCCGCCCTTGAACCTGCGGACAGAGGGTCTGACTCTAACACGCGCACGGCACTGAGCTGGGCCAAACACCGAGGTCGGAGAGAGACAGCCGCACCGCTGCCAGACAGACCGTGCTTCCCACACGCAGGGCGGCAAGCCAGCGGCCATCTTCTGGACCCGTCTTCGCCGGCAACCCCCGTGACAGTCAGCCCCGGCGATGAGCACGTGAATCACAGAAATGAAAATGGGTAAAGCAAACGGAGCTTAACTCTGAAAGGAAGCCAGGTGGGGACTGCCATTTGCGCCCGTCTCTCTTCGCTCCTGCTGGAACGGCCACCTAAGCGCTGCTCTGTGGGCAGACGCGGGGGGTGGGGGGGGGGGCGCGCGCGCGGATACTGCACCTGCAGCGTGATCATCGGGACCTGGCTCTTGCAGTGGCTGCAGGTGGCCTCGCGGTACTTGCAGGCCTTCTCCACGTGGTCGCGCAGGTCTTTCCGCAGCACCCGCTCCTTGCAGTCAGCACGCTCGCACGGGAGTTCTTCGAACTGGCAGTCATTCCTCAGGTGCACCTGGAGACCGACAGCCCCGTGCTCAGGCAGCAGCGAAGGCCCGGGCAGCCCGGTTCAGCCCCCGGCAGCTCCCCCAGACAGTGCCACCTCCCGACAGGGTCAGAGGCGGGAGGCCCACGCCTACGCTTGGCTCCTCGAACGATACCGCTTTGAAGAACTAACTCCTCTTCCTGGATAAATACACGTTATCTGCTAAGGACTTTGTCTTATTCTAATTCAAATACCCTTCGGGATAAAATGATACTAATAAACACAAGAAGTTATGTGGAATTTCACAGTAAAAAAAGAGGTTTTTAACAGATCTTCCAAAATTAGAATTCGATACAGATTTCTTTCTGTTCTAAATGGGGTGGCGAGTTTATACCCAGTGGAGGATCCTGCTGAAGGTGTCAGCAGAGGGACACGCCGTGCCCACGCGGCGTGCCTGCCCTCAGGTGAGGCTGGCCTCAGAGGCGATGCCCGGGTGTGCACACTGACCCGGCGCTGGGTACTGACCAGCAGCTGTCCCAGGGCGAGCTGCTCGGCACAGCCGCGGCTGTCGTTCCGGCAGTGGACCTGCAGCGCCAGGACCTCCCGCCGGCAGCAGTTGTCCTTGAACACCTGCGAGGACGGGAGAGGAGGGTCAGCGTAACGTCGTGACAGTGGTCAGCGCCGCACGCTGCGGCTCGGGGCAGCGCAGACCACTGGGTAAGGGCAGGGGCCGCGGAGCAGGAAGGACCACCTTCCCTTCCGTCTACAGCAGAGGGAGAAGCTGCCCCCTCTAAGGCACAGTTCATTCATTTCATTTTTTTAAACGTGTTTTTATGTTTTCAGAGAGGAAGGAAGAGGGGGAGAGAGAGAGAAACAGTAGTAATGAGAGAGAACCATGGATCAGCTGCCTCCTGCACGCCTCACAATGGGGATCGAGCCCACAACAGGGGCCTGGGCCCTGACCGGGAACGGAACCGTGACCTCCTGGTTCCTAGGTCAACACTCAACCACTGGGCCACGCCGGCCAGGCAGACACAGTTAAATAGCACAACCTTAACTACTGTCCTTTGCTAGAGAAGCCAAGGGAACCGAGTCACACCGAACAGAGGACGCTGGACTCCCCCTGACACAGTCTCAGGCAGCCCCAGCAGGACCGAGTTCCAAGAGCCACACCTGAAGGTGCCACCGATCTCACCTCCGGTCACGGCTCAAGGGCAGAGGCCGGGAGGACTCGATGTCTTGGTGGGTCGCTCACTACAGAAACTACCGTGAAAGAGGGTTTATAAACCATTTATTTTGGTTCCTTCTCCAAAGATTAAGTCATTGACGACTCAATTAGCAAAAAGGAGGTATTCGCCTGCTATTAAAGAATCCTTTTAAATATATGTTGCACAGTTGATTCAGTAATGAAAATGCCTCCCTTTCCAAAGGACACCTCCTTTCTGTTTCCTCTTTAGCAAAGAGCTGTCACTCCTCCTGACAACAGGGCTACCGCCTTACCCTCGGGCACTTAATCCCGCAGACAGGTGCCTTCCTCAACCCCAGAACAGAGAGACAGAACTGACAGCACTTAAGAGTTAAACATAAACTAATTTGGAGTCAGATATAATTCTTTATAAACAGGACTTTTTTATTATTTTTAAAAAATATATTTTATTGATTTTTTACAGAGAGGAAGGGAGAGAGAGATAGAGAGCTAGAAACATCGATGAGAAAGAAACATCGACCAGCTACCTCTTGCACACTCCCCACCTGGGATGTGCCCGCAACCAATGTACATGCCCTTGACCGGAATCGAACCCGGGACCTTTCAGTCCACAGGCTGACGCTCTACCACTGAGCCAAATTGGCTTCGGCTACAAACAGGACTTTTTTAAAAAGGTCATAATTTAAGATTCGAAAGTCAAGCAGATATTTTTAACTGGTAAGAAGCAAGCTTCCTTTCTGTGTTGAAGTCGCTGGAAGCATTTGAGGTTCCCGTTCCGGACCGGAGACATAAGAATGGAGGACAGCTGCAGAGCTAACGCACTCAGCCTGCCGCTGCACTGTGCGCTCCGGCCGCGGGCCCGGGGCTGCCTGGCCTTGGTCTCCCAGGGCCTTCCCGATGAAGACCCATGGTGTGACTCACCTCATTTATGCTTCTTCAACAAACTAACATTTTCCCTCCAGCTATCAACGCCATTGAAAAATAGGAACTGCCCTGGCTGGGTACTCAGTGGTTAGAGCATCGGCCCACGGACCAAAGGATCTCGGGTTCGATTCCAGGGCAGGGGCATGTACCTGGGTTGCAGGTTCCATCCCCAATCCAATCATGACACATGCAGGGGACAAATACTGATGTGTCTCACATCAATATTTCTCTCTCTCTCCCTCCCTCAGTGGAAAAAAAAATCCTCAAGTAACGATTTGGGAAAAAAGGAATAATCCTGAATAATGAAATGAGGCAGGAAGAGACCACTCAGTCCGTAGTTTCGACTTCTTCCAGCTGCGTCGGTGAGAGGCGTGTGAACTAGGTTAGCTCTCATGTTATGATAAGGAGTAGAACCAGGTGATCTGTTTTTCTTGGGAATGATCCCTTCCCTGTTACCAACCAAAGTCCTTAGAAACAGGCAAATGCTCAGAAAGAAAAGGCAGGAGAATCAAGATGGTGGTGAAGGTAAACACCAGACTTCCCACTTCCCACAGCCACATAAAAATTACAGCTAAATACGGAACTACCGTCATTCAGAACTGCGTGAGAGCTGGCTGAACGAAGTCTTCCAGCTACAGAAGTAAAGGAGAAATAACTAAAACGCCAAGGGTTAAAGACATAGAGAGAATCTTAAAAGCAGGAAGAGAAAAGCAGTTCGTTACCTACAAAGGAGAACCATACGACTACCAGCTGATTTCTCAACAGAAGCTTTGCAGGCCAGAAGGGAGTGGCAAGAAATATTCTAAGTGATGAGTGGCAAGGACCTACAGCCAATATTACTCTACCCAGCAAAGCTATCATTCAGAATTGAAGGGCAGATAAAGAGCTTTACAGATAAGAAAAAGCTAAGAGTTCATCACCACCAAATCAGTATCATATGAAATGCTGAAGGGTATTCTTCAAGAAGAAGAAGAAGAGGAAGAAGAGGAGGAGGAGGAGGAGGAAGAGGAAGAAGAAGGAGAAAAGATGAAAAATATGAACAATAAAATGGCAATACATACACATCTATCAACAATTATATCTAAAAATCAAAATAAGCAAACAAGGAAACTAATGAACAAAATAAACTGGTGAATAAAATAGAACCAGAGGCATGGAAACATGGAACAGACTGAGGAATCTCAGAGGGAACGGGGGGGGGGGGGGGGGGGATTAACCAAAGGTCTTATATGCATTACCCGTGCACACAGACAACAGGGTGGTGAAGGGGTGGAGCGGGAACCAGAGAGAGGGGCATTGTGGGGAGGGACATCTGCAATACTCCCAACAATGAAGATAAAAAGGAAGAAAAGGTAGATGGACGCGTGGCTAATCCCATCTCTAAACGGCCCTGGGCTCCCCAGCCCCTGCCCTGCCCTGCCCTGCGCGCCCGCAGACCCCGCACCAGCCCGCCGCTGCAGCCAGGAGCCCGGAGCCAGCACTTCACTGCAGTGCAATGGCCTGCATTTAAGAAACTGTTAGGCTCATTAACCAAAACCCGGGAACCCGGGTTTTATGGACATTTTAAGTACTTCAATGAGCCATTTCCAACGACAAGTGCGCCCGGGAGTGTGACCGCACGGAGGGCACAGAGGCGCCGTGAGGGGTCGGCCCGGGGGAGCCGGGGGAGCTGGCACCTCGGATCTGACCGAGGCCCCGTGGCCCCTGAGCCCCCACACAGGGCAACGGCTTCAGGACGCCGTAGGGGCAGGGCGCCAGGGGGCACATGTCTCTGAGAAAGATCCCGGTCCCGGCTCCTCCTTTTCCCGCCCCCGCTCCCCCGCTGTGCACGGGCGCTCCTGGCTGCGGCAGGCCTGCCCTGCGTGGCCCGCGCTGCACAAACCGCCCAACGCCCAGCACAGGACAAATCGGTACCTTGTCTTTCAGGATGCTCTCCTGGCACGCGGTGCACTTCGGGCTGGCGGAGCTGGGGAGAGACAAACACGTCAGCGGAGCCCGCCTCCGGCCGGCCCTGTCCCGAGGTCGGCCTCGCAGCCGCCGTGCGGGCCGGCTAGGGTGCCAGTGGGATGCACGGAAGGGGCGACTGTCCAGGTAACTTCACAGGAAGTCAGCACAGCAGGTCAGTCCCGCTGGAAAGCCCCTTCGTAACAGTGACATTTTACTTCAGACACCGAACCAGCCATGCTGGGCTCCTCTGGGAGTGCCGGCCGCAGGAGCCACATCCCTCCACGCGCTCGAGCCCGCACGCGCCACGCACCCCCGGTGGTCCTGCCGGGCCGGCCGGGATCGCTGAGTCAGGGAGAGGGCGCCTCCCGGTGGCCTCCCGCGGGCAGAGTGCCCACCCCGCACCCAGGAGACACCGGGGAGGACACTCGCTCCCCCGTCATTTCCGCTGGGACCCAGACTCTGCCGTGGCCGTGGGACTCGCTGACCGGGCGCCCTGGTCAGTGCTCACGCCGGCCGCGTGCACACACTGGTGCCCCGGCCCGTCCCCCCGCACAGGGCACGCCATGAGGGCTCCCGCCTGGCTGATGGCGTCTCCTCCAGGCACCGGGAGCTCCGCAAGCTCAATGCACAGTCGGGGAGACCAGGCCAGGGCCACTGAGAGGGTGGCAGGGGAGACGTTACACGCTTCGGGGAGACAGAAGTGCGGGGGGGCCGGCGGCCAGGCCTGTCACCGAGCCCCTCACTCGGGGTGCTCCCGCCGGGTCCCCGCGGAGCCTGCTCTAAGAAGCGCGGACGGACACGCGCCCAGGGCCGCACCTACCCCAGCAGGCTGGCCATGCAGCTGTCGCAGAAGCGGTGCCCACACTCGGTCTGCTTGGGGTTGCACAGCACCAGCTGGCACTGCTCGCACTTGTACTTGTCCTCCACGGCCCTCACGAACTTCTCCTTGTAGCCTCCCTGCTCGGGGACGAGCACCGGGGCGCCCGCGCTGCGGTCCGGGTGCAGCTTCAGCGAGCCGGGAGGGTCCATCTTCTTACTGGGCTCCATAGTGCGAGGGGCCTCTGCCGGGAAACACAGCGGGTCAAGCGCTGCCGCGGGGCGGCCAGGGCGGCACCGGCCGGCCCGGGAGCCGGGGGACGCGCGCCTGCCCGCGCCGCACCGCCCCCACCGCGCACGGCCTGGCGGCACGGCCGTGCCTCGAAGGTTCTTTAAGCCAGAGAACCCCTCGCCGGGCTGTCGGCTCCCACCGGGCCCCATTCTGACGCTGGCCAACGGGGGCAGAGAGGGGGCGGGCTGAGGCTGCGGTGGCGGCAGTCAGCCCGGCGCCCTGTGCGCCGGCCCGCAGGCTCCCGCTGAAATGCTCACAGGGTCACCCGCCAGAGGGCCCAGCGCCCCAGCCTGGCCGCCTGCCGGCCCTGTCCCGCCCAGCGGCCCCGCCGCCTGCCACGCGCTGCCCGCTCCTGGGCGCCGCCTGCGAGGGCGCGGGCAGCAGGAACGAGAATCACCGGCCTCCCCGGCCCTGTCCACGGGGAGGAGGGCACGAGGACGCTGTCCGCACGGCGACGTCCACACGGGCGGCAGAGACGGGCAGGGCCCGGGGCGGGGCGGGCGCCTCCAGCTGGGCACGGCTTCTAGCTGGGGACGGGTCTGCAGCGGACGGCGGGTGGCACAGCTCCGCGCACTTCGCACTGTCCGAGCCTCCACACTGAGGCCCTGGGTGGTGTGTACACGGAGCGGCACACGCTGTAAAGGCGCAGATGTACACGGTCTGGGAGACCAGAGGACGCACGTTAAAACCTAAGACTGCACAGAAGCTGCACGTGCCAAGGCTGAGGGTCTGCAGTGCCCTGACACAGCACCGGCTCTGCATTCCTCCCCGCGGGCCCGTGGGCACAGCAGGCGTGGCCGGTCCCCGTGGCCGGGCCGTGAGATGCGCTGTTGAGACTGCTGACCATGGCACTGACACATGCTGTGCCCGCGGCCCCGGGGCCGGGCAGCCTGGCTAGGACGGGGCGGTTCCCTCTCTCGACGGCTCAGCCTTCCACAAATGCCGCTCTGGCCTCAGGGGGAGGGAGGTGTGCTCAGTGGTTAGAGCGTCAGCCCGCCCACCAAAGGGTCTCGCGGTGACCCTCTGATACCTGGTCAGGGCATGGACCTGGGTGCAGGGTTCCTTTCCGCCCTGGTCGGGTGCATCTGGGAGCTGCTCCCCCATCAGTGTCTCCCTCCCTCCCTTTCTCTCCCTCCCATCTTCTCTGTGAAAAGCAATGGGAAAAATTGCCTCAGGTGAAGATTCAAAACAAAGCAAAACAAAAAAGCGGAAACGCCCCGCAAATGCCCCTCCTCAGCAATTAGGCCACAAAAATAAAAGGCATCCAGGTTGGAAAGGAAGGTGTCAAACTATTTCTGTTTTCCGAGGACATGGCACAGAATATGCTGAGGAATAAGCCAAAACTAGCTGAACCCACAGCAAAGCTGCAGGTACAGGATCAGTACATGAAAGTCAGCTACACGTACACGCTAGCCATGACACCACCCGTGGAGTCAGGAAAACAGCCCTTAAAGCAGCGCCCGGGAATGACGCCTGGGATGGGGGGGGGGTGCTCACGGATGCGGAGAGCCGCGCCCTGGCCTCGGCTGTTTTGCAGAAATTAGTGAGCGGAACCTAAAACCCCCAGAGAAGCACCAGGGACCCAGACGGACAAACAGCCCGAGGACGTGCAGTGCTGAGGATGCACACCTCCTGCTTCCACCAGCAGCTCCCAGGGCGGTGGGCGCTGCCTGAGGGGACACGGCCAGCGGCCAGGACTGAGCCCAGAGGTCCCCGCCAGGCCCGGCCTCGCCTGCTCAGAGCGAAGGCTCCGGCTGGGCTGCTCATGGCGGCGCCTGCAGCAGAGCTGGGCCACCACGGGCCCCGGCCCCTCCACAGGCCGTCACCTGGCACGGCGCTCGGACAGTTCTGCCCGGAGGACAGAGGTGGTGTGAGACCTCCCCTGCTGGTCCCCTCACTTGCCTTTCAAAAAACCTACCGGCTGACCCCTACAGAAGGCCACGTGCACGGCACGAGGCATCCGTGAGCCTAGAGCACACGCCCGCCTCCCGTGGGCACAGACAGACTCGGCCTGTTCCCCGCGGGGAATGCCCCGTGACGCGCTCCCTGGCCGCACGGTCCTCAGCGCTGCTCTCAGGAGTGGTCTGAACAGCGGCACGTCGGGCTGGGCCCGCCCCGGTCCCCAGGACAGTCTGAGCTCGGGTGGCCAGCAGTGTGGGCCGGCCAGCGCGGCCGCTGTCCGTCAGGCCTGCAGCTGAGGCCCCTCTCCAGGGTTAAGGGGAGCAACAGACACCAAACCAAACAGGCGCCTGGTGACAGGCCTGACGTGGCCCAAAAGCCCGGACTCCACCTGCCTCTCAGGGCAGCGGCCAGCCGGGCCCCGGCCTGGGCGCCCGAGCGCGGGGAGCCGAAGGCGTGCGCGGCCGACCGGCCAGCGGGCTAGCAACGCGCATGGCCAGAAGCCTTCACTGCCGCCGGCGAACGGGCCCGGGTGCCATTTTCTCACTGACAGTTACACACGTGCTGGCGATCGCTGTCCTTCCTGCTCTGAAAGGCGGGTTCTGCCTTCCTGCCGTCTGGAATGGGCTGTTCTGTGTTCCCAACACTGGCTGCAGGCAGGGCCGCTCTATGCTCCGACGACGAACCCTCTGCTAGTTACCTACGTGTCTTCACAGCTCATGGCCTGGTCTGCTGTGTCTTTTAGTGGACGGTTCCTCATTTTAATTAGTCACACCTATCCCTGTGTTCAATGTTCAGATCGGCTTATGGGTGATGCTGACAGGAAAGAGGCAGCAGTTCCTATGGAACCAGACAGAGCGGTTCTGATGGTTCGGCCGGTGCTGGGCCCAGCCGGACGGCTCTCCGGCGGGAAGCGCGTCTGACGGCTGTGGCTGCAGACGTGCAAGAAGCCGCTCTGCACTGCAGGGCCCGGCGCTCCGGGGACACGCCGACAATCGCAGAGACGAGGCTCTGCACCCGCACTGCTGACGGCAGGCGAGGGTCAGCGGCCGAGGGCGACGGCCACCCATCCGTCTACGTGCGATGTGACACCTGCACAGGGAATTCTCTCAGCGCCTGTGAAACGGACTTGCCGGGACTTCTCGGGTTTCTACATTAATATTAAGAGTTTCTGCTTCTGACATTAATAAATTGTTAAACAAAACAAATTAATAAATTGTTAACAAATGGATGCATCTTGAAAAAAGAAAAGCAAGGAGTTCTAATTCTGCCCATTTTCAAAAGGATAATCTGCTCAGTAAACCAGCCACGGGGCCGCCATGCCACACACCCACTGCCCCAGGGAACCATTCCTCTGAGCAAAAGCTATGGAGACGGACCCGGCAGGGGCCTGGGTGGCAGCCAGACCGCCTGTGGTGGGTGCCCTCTGGGCCCGCGGCAGCAGGGCGGGCGGGCGGGTTTGCCGAGGACCCCGATCTGCACCCGCACCGGCCGTCCCCGGAAGCCAGTTCCCACCACGGCGCACGCAGCGTGCCCCTCCTAAAACCGCGGGGACCGCGGGAGAGGGAGCTCAGGGCGAGGCTCACAGTGCGGACACATATCAAACACCGAGCGCCCGGGAACCTGGTGCAACACGCCCGCCATATCCAGATCCACGGCTTCACATCTGTATGGATTCTCGCGGAAACCGGGAGGAGTGACCATCTCAGGAGGCAATGAAAGCCAAGCTTGGGGCAGTGACGTCCTAAGTCCATGCGGAGAGGAAGGGGAGGAAGGCCAGCGGCAGCCGGCCTCAGGCGAGGAGCCAGCGCCCTGGGGACAGGAGGGACCCCGCCGCAGGCAGCCCCGCTCGGCCGGGGCTGGAGCCGCCCCCTGCGGCAGCGTTACCGAAGCCGCCGCGCTCACAGGCCCTCGGACGGAAAACCGCTCTGGAAAAGGAAGTTCTCGGTTCCTATTATAACTCTCTAAACACACACACGTTAAGTGCTGAGTGCTTCTGAAATACTGTGATTTCTGATCTGCCGCTGGGCCCGGCCAGCAGCCCCACAGGCCCCCGTGGAGTCCCACACTGAGCAGTGAACAGACAGAGTCCATCTTTGGAGCCTCTTCCTTCTTGGGGGGTTAATCCTCACAGAGGGTGTTTTCTCCACTGGTTTTTAGAGAGGGAGTGGGAGCGGGGAGAGACAGAGAGGAACATGGCTGCGGGGTACCTCCGCACGTGATCTGACCGAGCGGCGGTGGGGGGGGGGGGGGGATATCAAAGCCTGCAACCCAGGCTGGCTGCCTTAACCCCGTGGTCGGCAAACTGTGGCTCGGGAGCCACATGTGGCTTTTAGGCCCCTGAGTGTGGCTCTTCCACAAAATACCACGGCCTGGGCGAGTATTTTGAAGAAGTGGCGTTAGAAGAAGTTTTAAAAATGTGACTCTCCAAAGAAATTTCAGTCGTTGTCCTGTGATGTCTGGCTCTGTGGACGGAGGAGTTTGCCGACCGCTGCCCTAACTGAAATGGAACCTGAGACCTTCGGTCTCTGGGCCGATGCTCCAACCAGTGAGCCGAATCGACTAGGGCCAGATTTCTTGACTTAAATATAAATATTTTGTTTCTCTTGCTTATACATGGATATAAAAATAGTTCCAGTCTGCCGTGCTCCTGAAGTCAGTGTGACTGTCACAGCTAATGAGATTCTGTGTTTGCCACGGCTGTGCTATGGAAGGAAGCCATGTAAGCTCGGGTAAACGCGTAAAGAGGCGATGGGAAAGCAACGTTTAGGGCCTTCAGACTGAGGTTAAACCGCCCGCCTGGGCACGCCCGGAGGCTGACGCAGGTGCCTCTGGTCAGGGCGGCGGCCCGGCCGGAGGTGGAGCCTGGGCCAGCCCACGCCCCCGCCCCGTCCCCCTTCGGCCTCAGCGCGGGGAGAGGATGCTTGCTGTGTCCACACCCAGAGAGAAGGCGAACCACGCGGGGCAAGGGGCACGCAGGCGGGGAGGAGCCCTGAGTCCGTGCACCGGAGCCGAAGGGCGGCCAGGACCGGAGCACCAGGGAGCGGCGGCCCTGGGGCCACGTCCGGAGCCCGAGAGGACAGGCCTGTGCAGCCGCCCGGCACCAGGAGCGATGCTGCGCGTCCTCCGCGCGGGACTGCTCCTCGGTGCTGCATTGGGTGCTCACAGCCGGGGGCAGGATCCCGGCAGCGGCCCGCCGCTGTGCAGGCGACAGCCCCGGGGGGGGGGGGGGGGGGGGGCCGGCTCGGCGCTGCTGTCAGCCGGCGGTGCGGGGCAGCTGCTGGCGGCCGCGGAGGCCGGTGCCGGAGGCGGCGAGGCCTGAGCTGGGGCCTCCGCCTCCCTCCACGCGGCCTGACGGCGTGTAGCGCCTGCTGCTGTGATCTCGGCGGGCCACGTCTGCCTTGGAGATCAGAAACTGGAAACAAAAGCACATGTGCTGACAGGGATTCCACGGCGGGAAAGCCCGGGGAAGCCCAAAAAAGGGAAGCAGCGAAAACAAAGACAACGGCGCCTGCCAGCAGGAGAGCCGGACACACGGACGGACAGACGGACGGACGGAGAAAGGAGCCCACGTCCTGCCCATGGTGCGGGGTGCGGGGAGGGAGCACTGGCAGGCAGGTGCGCTGCGCTGAGGCTCCGTCTCCATCTCTTGCACCGACTCCCGGCCTCAGCCCCACGCCAGACGCTTTGCTGACGGGGGCTGGTGGCTGGTGGCCACGGGCCCGTCAGACAGGAGGCTGGATTCCTAACCAGACAGCGAGGCCCTGGTAAACGTGATCTAATAAGCAGCTCAAGATCAGCCGCGTAGCACTCAGTACACACGTGCTTTGGGTTTTCTGCATTTTTTGAGTTGGACACAAACTAGATTATTTTTATTTTATTTTAAAATCATGTTTGTCGTGAAGTATTAAGAAGCATAGAAAAGCACAGGAAACACGTAGTTTCGTAAGTTACTAGAAGCCTGGTGCACGACATTTGTGCCCAGCCTGCACCCTCAGTCTGGGACCCCCTCCAGGGACATCCGACTGTCGGCTTAGGCCCACCCCCTGCACCGCAGCCGGACATCCCCGAGGGGTCCTTAGCGCTGCCACAGGCTGGCGAGGCTCCCGGCACTGCCGCCGCACTCGCCAGCAGGAGCCTGGCTCATGCACACTGGCCGCCAGGGGGCAGCTCCTGCAGTGTGTGTCATAGCAGCCGGTCTTTCCCCCATTGGGTCGATTTGCATACTAGGGTTTCATCATATAGGATTACACAACGGCTGGTCCAGCTGGCACCCAGGCCCGGGAACGGGGCACAGCAGGAGCCCCAAGAGGATGGCACCTCTCTGACCCCAGGCCCTCTCCTCCCGTAGTGACAGCCACCTGATGCTGATGGACGCCGTGCCCTCGCTGTCCTGCGGGTCTGTCTCCCAGGTGCACAGCCTGGAAGTTCATCTTGGCTTCCGGGTTTTACTGCACAGGCCGCACTGTCTGCGCCGGTGTCTTGCCTCCCCCACTGCTGTTGCTGTGCCTGTTGTCTAATTTCACTGCTGTGTAACATTCCATATGCAGCTCGGCCAGTGTGGCTCAGTGGTGGAGCGTCAGCCTATGAACCCGGAAGTCACTGTTCAATTCCCAGTCAGGGCACACGCCTGGATTGCGGGCTTGATCCCCTCTAGGGTGTGCTGGAGGCAGCAGATCAATGATTCTCATCATCCATGTTTCTATCTCTCTTCCACCCTCTCCCTTCCTCTCTGAAATCAATAAAAATCTATTTTAATTAAAATAAATAAATAAATAAATAAAACCATGGCTGGATAGAAAAGACAGCATGTCCGTCCCAAAGTTTATTTTTGTTTTTTGTGTGTGTGTGTTTTTTTTTAAATAGCCCTAACCAGTCTGGCTCAGTGGTAGAGCGTCGGCCTGCAAACTGAAGGGTCCCAGGTTCGATTCCGGTCAAGGGCATGTACATTGGTTGCAGGCACATCACCAGTAGGTGGTGTGAAGGAGGCAGCTGATCGATTACTCTCTCGTTGATGTTTCTAGCTGTCTATCCCTCTCCCTTACTCTCTGTAAAAAATCAATAAAATATATTTAAAAAGTAAAGCGAACAGATAAGCGGTAATTGCCAGGCCCCCTCCGTGCCCTGGGAGCTCCTGCCGTGGAGAAGCGGCAGCACGGAGCCCGCCTGCAGGCCGTTCTCCGCACCGCCTGGGGTGCACTCCCACCTTCACCACCCAAACACGGGCTGCTTCCCGAAGCGGTGTACGACGTCCCGCCGGGGGACTGCGTCTGGGGTTTCCTTCTTCAGCAAGACTGGACAGACTTTTCCAGTCTCGCTGGCTGGCTGGGGAGTGGTAGCCTCAGATTTCCTGCTGAGGTGGAACTTTATAATTATTTTGAATAAAGAAGCCCTGAAATCTCACAGCTGACCGCTGCCGCCATGGAGTTAGTTTTGCCTCTTTTCCCTTCCCCATGGCGCCTGCACGGCAGCTCCTCCCCAGCGGGAGCCGCGGCCCCTGAGCCCGGCCGGGGAGGGGCCTGTGTGGGTCGGGCCTGCCTAGATGAGTGTCCTCTCCCTGGCTGGTGAGGACACACCGGCTCAGCCTCAGTGACGTCCTCCCTTCCTCTCTCTCCAGAGCCTGACCAGGGCACCAGATGCGGCAACGAGGAGAGCAAAGCCCGGCCCAGTCCTGCAGCGTGGAGGGCATGGGGGGGGGGGGTAGGAAGCAGCCTGCCCGCCCAGAGTCCTCAATCCGCTGGTCCACAGCCCCTCCTATGGCCACAGAGAAGGTCTGCTCACAGCAGGCCCTCACAGACACGCCCACTTTCAAAACCACGGATTTTAATCCCTCAAGAAACTGTATGTGTCAACTAAGGTCACACACCCCCTCAATATCCTTCGTTCACGTTTCACTAGACCAATCCATAGGAACCGATTCTTGGCTGATAATCTTTCTACTGTACATTTCCCATTTGATTAACCCTGCTCTTATTTTCATTACTTTCTTCCTTTTCATCTCCCCCCCCCCCATTCTTTTTCTAATTTTTATTGTGCAAGAGGCAGCTGGTCGATGTTTCTCTCTCATCGACGTTTCTAGCTCTCTCTCTCCCTTCCTCTCTGTAAAATATCAATAAAATATATTTAAAATATATATATATTTAAAATATATATATATATATATATATATATATTTTAATTGATTTTTTAGAGAGAGGGACAGTTAGAAACGTCGATGAGAGAGAATCATCGACCAGCTGCCTCCTGCACACCTCCTATTGGGGATGTGCCCGCAACCAATGTACATGCCCTTGTTCCAAATCGAACCTGGGACCTTTCAGTCCGCAGGCCGACGCTCTATCCACTGAGCCAAACCGGTTTTGGCCAATAAAATATATTTTAAAAAATAAATAAAGTCTCGGAGATTTTATAGTTATCTTTTTGTTACTGGTTTTTTAAAGGGTTTTAATGGATCTTTAGAGGGAGAGGAAGGGAAGATCCCCATGGGTTTAATTCCCGCCCGCACATGCCTGGACTGCAGGCGTGATCCCTGCACACCCCCCACCAGGATCCAGCCTGCGATCCAGGCATGTGCGGGCCGGAGTTAAATCCATGCACAGGACCACGCCCAGTGACCTCATCACGCTGGCCAGGGCTTGTCACTAATTACAGCCAATCCCGCTGAGCCAGAGAGCCTAACTGGTAGTATTATTACAGTGCTTTGACAAGCATGAGATCTGTACCAGGGTCCAGTTTTGATCAATTTTTACAAAGATCTTCTGTATGCTTGAAAACAAAGTTTCTGAGTGGAATGTTACTTATATATACATCAGACCAGCAGTACTGGTCCTGTTTAAAACATCTGTGCTCACCAGTTTCCATTTATTTATTTTTATCTGCTTATCCTATCAGTTACTGAGGAAGGTCCCCATCTGAATGCACTTTCCTTAAAACTTCCCGGAGTGCAGCTCCGCGGCCAGGGGTCCTGTCCCTCTTATCGAGGCCACGTGCTGTGGAAGTGTCCTCAGTGGGAGCAGGCCGCCTTCTGGCTGCCAGCACTCCGACCGGAAGGCGGGGTCCTGCGTCTCTCCCTCTTGATGTGCCTCCTGTGTCCCCAGTGCTGCTCAGGGTTCCTTTTCTCAGGATCGCTGATGCGTTAGCAATGGATTCTGTGGTGCCTGGGTGTGCTTTTCTTTGACTATTTGAGATTTCTGAGCTTCGTGGTTTATAGTTTTCATTACATCTGGGCATTTTAGCCACTATTCCTTCAAATTCTGCTCGACCCCCCCACCCCCAGAACTCCGTGTACACACACCTAGGAACGGCTAATTCACTCAAAGGTCAGTCCTGCTGCGTATTCTCTTCCC
Source organism: Nyctalus aviator (assembly GCA_036971965.1). Taxonomy (NCBI): domain Eukaryota; kingdom Metazoa; phylum Chordata; class Mammalia; order Chiroptera; family Vespertilionidae; genus Nyctalus; species Nyctalus aviator. The sequence continues at coordinate 2,212,265 of CM072922.1, forward strand.
CCTCCTCAGGGCGGTCTGGGGAGGTGCTTTTGCTGTGTCTTGAAGTTCACGGATCTTTCCTGCGGTGCTAATTTGCTATTAATCTCTCTCCTGCACTGTTCATTTCAGATTACATTTTTTATCTCTAGAAGTTCTATTTCAGTCTTTTTTATATGTTTCATTTCACTCACTGTGCTTATTTTCCTCAACATTCTTGAATATGTGCAACTTATATATTACTTATTTTATTTATTTTTAAATATATTTTATTGATTTTTTACAGTGAGGAAGGAAGAGGGATAGAGAGCTAGAAACATCGATGAAAAAGGAACATCAACCAGCTGCCTCCTGCACACCCGCCACCGGGGACTTGCCCGCAACCAATGTGCATGCCCCTGAGCGGAATCGAACCTGGGACCCCTCAGTCCACAGACTCTATCCACTGAGCTAAACCGGTTTCTTATTTCAATGCCTTTGTCAGCTAATTCCATTGTCGCTGTTACTGTGGGGTCTGTTTCGATTGGCTAATATTCCTCCTGGCTTATGTCATATTTTCTTGCTTCTCTGCACGCCTGTAGTTTTTATTAGATTCCACTGGGTTTTACTATAGCCTTTTAAACAGCGTTGGGCTTTTCCCCTGGGACTGCAATTAAGTTACCTGGACTCGCTGGGCAGGCCCAGGGCTTTCTGTCTGAGGCTGGTTTACGAGGAGCTGCACGAGTCTGCCCGAGGCCCTAAGTCGGGGTGGGGACCTCTTCCTGTCGAGGGCCATCTGGACATTGAAAACATCATTCTCAGGCCGCACAGAAGTACCCACTGACCAGTGAGCCTCAAAAACCAAAGAAAAACGAGCCGCTGGATCTGTCCAACAGTGGATCAGCTCCCCCTGCTGCGCGGCAGGCCAGACCACAGGGCTTCACAGCCTCATCCGGCCAAGGGCCGCAGCTCCCCACCCCTGCTCCGTGAACAAGCTGCTCTGGACGCACCCGGACCAAGCTTTCACCGCAGGCTCTGCCGGGCCGCGGCGTCACAGTGACAGACACTGCGCTCCTCGGTCCCGGCCTCTGCTCGGGGTCCGCGTCCGTGCAGACCTCCGGGACCTCTAAGCGGCTTCCTCCCGTCCCACACACCACACACTGACCCTCCGATTCCAGCTGCCTGTCCCCTCCCCATCTCTGATCTCCGCTTCGTCAGTTCAGTAAGGCCCGTGGGCTGTGTGCCCGCCCACGCGTCCCTGCCCTGTAAAACAGAAACTGTCTCTAGGCTGAGATTGGCAAACTACGGCCTGCTGCCTGTTTTTATAAATAAAGTTTTATTGGAACATATCTACACCCATTCATTTGCACACTTAGCAGGAAAGCAGCCACAGACCAGGGCAGAGCTGAGTGTCACAGAGCCAGGGTCTGCAAGGCCCACTGCGGAGAGCGGTCCCCGCGGCAGAGGGAGCCAGGGCCCGGCTCCTCCGCGCCTCCCGTTCCCGGCACGCGGTCCTCGCCTGCCTGGCGCCAGGCAACATCGGAGGCTGTTGCTTCGTGTGTTTTGTCTGGTTTCAGGGTGAAGACGGGGCTCAGGTGTGGAGCGGGGGCGAGGTGGGCGGGGCGCTTCCCTCAGGTACAAATTCTAAAGGCGTACCCAAAGCTCAGCGATAGAGAGAAAACCAAAATTAGTGCAAAAAATCCGAGCGAACCAAATGGTAAAAGCTGAGAAAGGCAGGCACAGTACAGCACCGCGCTGAGCTACAGTGAAGCTGAGGCAGAAGGAAAAGTCACGAATTCTGGTTGTCTCTATTAAAAATTAGATTTTTTTGGCATCAAATTTGATTTTTCAAAGGACTTCCTGAAAATGTCATTAATCTCGGGTCTGCACCTGAGGCAGGGCCTCCCCCCGCTCAGTCCGGTGGAGGGGACTCGGGCCCGTCATTAGAACAGCTGCTTGGTAGGCGAGCCACACTGTTAGGGGGGCCTCGACAGCTGGTCGGCACTGGCCCCGAGCTGTGTCCCTTCTCGGAGACCCACAGCGTCCTGGGCAGCACGGCGCTCTCTGTCAGCACTAAAGGTCTCAGGGTGCGTGTGCCCGCACACCACCCGCTGACAGGAAGGTGCGGGAGAACAGCACCGGCTTCTTAGAATCACTGAACAGTGCACGCCTCAAAGACGCTGTGGCCACAGGCACACTGGGCGGGGACTGCATCGGCGCCCATTATCCCGGGGGCTGTGCCCGCACCAGCCGCGCCCACCAGCCGCGCCCACCAGCCGCGCCCACCAGCCGCGCCCACCAGCCGCGCCCACCAGCCGTACCCCACCAGCCGCGCCCACCAGCCGCGCCCACCAGCAGAGGCGTGCTCGTGATGATGTCGGGAGACCCAGTAGAGGTTCACGCTGTACCGCCAGACCCGCCGCCTGCACCTGAATTCTCTTTGGACGTCCCCCGTGCCCACATCTCTGCCCGGACAGTGCCGGCCAGCCACCTGCCGGGGCCGGAGCCGCGGCACTGAAGCCGTCCAGGCACCATGCTCCTGCGGGGACTCGCCCCGGCAGCCCGGCGCTCGGCACCAGCACATGGCGTCCCGGGCAGTCGCAGTTCTCAGCCAGGGGCGGCGAACAGCCCAGAGAGGCGGACGGCCGTGGGTCCCCTTTGAGACCGGAGCGCCTCCTCCCACGCTCTGGCCTCAGCGCTGACAGCCCGCTGGCTTACTCCCGGCACGCTAGCCGGCACGCCGGCTGCACAGAGCCGACCCGCGCTGAGCCCACAGGCCGCCGAGCCGGCGAGGCTCCAGTGGTTTCCCAGCGTCTTCAAGCCCCTCCGGGGTAGTCTTCCCATGGACATTTAGAGAGAGCAGAAGGGAGGGGGCACCAGGGAGAGGGGAGACACACCCATGGGCTGCTTTCTGCCCCGACTGAATTGGGACCAGAGATGAACCTCCAACCCAGGTACATGCCCTTGACCGGAAATCGTACCCGTGACCCTTCAGTTCACGGCTGATACTCTACCCACTGAACCACACCAGCCATGGCTCTCACAACATTTAAACAAGTCTGCTTGGTTCCTAGCTACTTCCGTATGAAAATGGACTAGCATTATTGAGCTTGCGTTGGGACAGCATCGCCATGGGCCCGAGTCGGAGGAGGACAGCCAGTGAGAGTGAGATGACCACTCGTGCTCCTGGTCAGTTCTCACAGCCACCGAGGGGGGAGGAGCCATGGAGACTGCACAGCAGCGGGCTGGTTTTGTTCCGGGCGCTGGGGAGGTTTCTCTGGAGCCAGATCCACCGAATCCTGACCACACGCCCTTAGTCCTCATCACCAGTGTCGGCTCTGCTTCCCCGCCAGGTGGTCACATCGAAAAGGTGAGCTGCCGAGGGCACCCCTCTAGGTCTCCCGGAAGAGAACACCCTTCATGCTACACACCCCTCCCCCCGGAAAAACCTGCTTCCCAACCAAAGGGGCCCGTTGGGAAACCGAGGCCGTGCCTGGAGAGAGGGCGGCCCGGCGGTCGTGTGCGGGTCCAGGCGACGGTGGGGGGCGTTTACCAGCCGCACAGTGAGCCGAGGAGGGCCTCGGGCAGAAGCGGCCTCGGGAGAGCTAGGGGAAACGTCCCGGGGAGAGGGAGCCACGGGCTGCCCCGCTGCCTGGAGCGCAGGGAAAGGGCCGTGGGCCCCGCGGGTCAGCCTGGGACGAGCTGCCGCTGCCCGCTGCACGCCTGGCTGCAAGTCTTAGGTTCAGGGGCACACGCGGTGGGGCCGGGAGGGAGGAAAGGCGTGGCCGCCCCCAGGAGGGAGAGCGCTGGTCCTTTGTCTTGAGGGTCGGTCAAGGCGGGAGCAGAGGGCGGAGGAGGGTCCGTTGCCAATGTGCCCCCTCAGGGTCCTGGTCTCGCCAACGGGCCAGCGCCAGGGCAGCGGTCATGAGTCACTGAGGCTGGTCCTGGGCCTGTCACCATGGCGCCCACCTGGGTTTGCTGCTTTTCTGGGCTGGCCCAGACGCCTCTCCAAGGAGGGCAGTCAGGGGTCCAAACCGCATGACAGCGACACGCCGCGGGAGGCGGGCACCGGCTCTCCTCCCCGGGACTCGAGCCTGTGTTCGCCGCCGTCTCCGGCGCCATCCGGCCGGCCTTTCCGCTCCGTATGTCCGGCCTCCCTGGCAGACCCCGCCCAGCCCGATCCCGTCCGTCTAACCAGGGGTTCGCCCGGCCCGCAAGCCGCCTTTCAGCGCCCGCCAGCGGGCTCTGCCGAACACAGCTGTGCTTCACTCGGCGAACTTAAGCAGAGGTTTGTTACGCAACATCAAATCTCCTGGGTTTCCTCAGGATTAATCAATATTCAGAACGTAAAGTATTCTACGTCAGCACTTCCTACACAAATGAAACGGCGACATCAGTAACATTGCCTAGTGGAAAACAAATCTTTGTTTGAGGGTTAGAGCAGTGCTGAGGCCGCCAGGACAGACGGAGGGGGCAGAGCGCGGGCGCGTCCCTGTGCCCCCCCACCGCACCCAGCACCCAGCACCCAGCTCAGCCCGGCGGGCCGGCACGGAGACCACGCGAGGCTTGTCTGACCTCAGGGTCCACTCTCCCAAGTACCCGGTAAACTCCCCCAAGCTCAGACCTGCCAGGAGGAAAAGGAGAGAATTTTCTGTGTTCAATATCCAAAGTGACAGGGTGGGTTTGTTCTCTGAACGACCTCATTCTCCTCAAACGTCCCTGCACTGGAGCCTGCCCCTCCCTCCATCTGCTCACGGACAGGAGGGGGGGGGGGGTCGAGGAAGGAGGGCCCCTGGGGACAGAGTCATCCATGCCTCCAGCTTCCTGCTCCCGAGGAGGGAGAAGGGTATCCGATGTTTGAGAAAAGAGCCAGGTAGTACTGGGAGAGAGACTGTTTGGTGCAGACAGAGAACAGAAAACCTCCCCGGCGGGCCTGTGAAGGCAAGGTGGGCGCAGGCCGGCCGGGGGGCTCGGGGCGAGCGGCCACCTATGAACCAGGAGGGCACATGCTCGGGGTGCGGGCTCCATCCCTGGGGGGGAGGGGGGCGTGCAGGAGGCAGCCGACCATGGCCTGTGGCACAGATCACCTCGGTGCCTCTGAGAAGGCTCTGGTCTCCCTGGTTCAGCATCCGTGACAGCCCAGCAAGGAGATGGGGGGAGGAAGGGGCAGGAAAGAGCCCGCCTTAGAGACCTGGCTGTGCACAGGGAAGCGGCCATGACACACAGAACTGAGCACGTGTGCATGCGTGTGTGACAGGAAGAGGACCGCAGGGCAGCGCACGCCGAACCCACAGGGACGCCCACTTTTAAAGGCCCCGAGGAGAGGGCGGCCCGCCGTGATGGGAAGGACCTGCAGCCATGGACTGTCTCGCTGTTTCTGCCGTTTCAGGGAATCGTGCACAGGAAAACGCGTAAGAAAAGCAGGGCTGGGCGGCCTGGGAGCTCGGTGTGAGAGCAGAGGGCCGGCGGCCTCCCCTCTGCCTGGCACCGCGGGCAGTTGGAGCGGGCAGGCGCTGTGTGCCAGTGGACAGGACACAGGCACACTGTCCACGCTCCGTGGCCACGGGAGACTCCGCAACCACAGCCCGCCGGTCCCACGCACGCAGCCCCGGGCCCTGTGCGCACCCTGCCCTCTGGGCCCTGCCTTCCTCCCGCCCATGAAGTCCACGTTGCAGGCATGGAACACAACCAGGCATGGACACAACGGCACGTGTGCAGGCATGGACACAACGGCACGTGTGCAGGCATGGACACAACGGCACGTGTGCAGGCATGGACACAACGGCACATGTGCAGGCATGGACACAACGGCACATGTGCAGGCATGGACACAACGGCACATGTGCAGGCATGGACACAACGGCACGCGTGCAGGCATGGACACAACGGCACGTGTGCAGGCATGGACACAACGGCACGCGTGCAGGCATGGATACAACGGCACGTGTGCAGGCATGGACACAACGGCACATGTGCAGGCATGGAACACAACGGCACGCGTGCAGGCATGGACACAACGGCACGTGTGCAGGCATGGACACAACGGCACGTGTGCAGGCATGGACACAACCAGGCATGGACACAACGGCACGTGTGCAGGCATGGATACAACGGCACATGTGCAGGCATGGACACAACGGCACATGTGCAGGCATGGACACAACGGCACGTGTGCAGGCATGGATACAACGGCACGTGTGCAGGCATGGACACAACGGCACATGTGCAGGCATGGACACAACGGCACATGTGCAGGCATGGACACAACGGCACGCGTGCAGGCATGGACACAACGGCACGCGTGCAGGCATGGACACAACGGCACGCGTGCAGGCATGGACACAACGGCACGCGTGCAGGCATGGACACAACGGCACGCGTGCAGGCATGGACACAACGGCACGCGTGCAGGCATGGACACAACGGCACGCGTGCAGGCATGGACACAACGGCACGCGTGCAGGCATGGACACAACGGCACGTGTGCAGGCATGGACACAACGGCACGTGTGCAGGCATGGACACAACGGCACGCGTGCAGGCATGGACACAACCAGGCATGGACACAACGGCACGCGTGCAGGCATGGACACAACGGCACGCGTGCAGGCATGGACACAACGGCACGCGTGCAGGCATGGACACAACCAGGCATGGACACAACGGCACGCGTGCAGGCATGGACACAACGGCACGCGTGCAGGCATGGACACAACCAGGCATGGACACAACGGCACGCGTGCAGGCATGGACACAACGGCACGCGCCCACGGAGAGCAGACGGGGCGTGGGAGCACGTGCACGGCGGGAAGAAGGCGAAGGCTCGCTGCGCTGCGTGTGCCCGTGCCCAGCACACACGGAGATGCCCTTCCGAGGCAGCAGGTCGGTCCCAAACCCTTGGTTGCTGCCCTCCGCGGAGGGCTCTGAGGAGATGCCACAGGAGCGCCGCGCGGAACAGCCGCTGCCGGGGCTGCAGCCAAACAGCTCCCGCCAGGCCTCACCTCGGCCTCGCCGGGAACCGCGCACTCAGGAGCCTGGCCGAGCGCCCCACCTCCCGCTCCCGTACACTGTGACCTCTCTGGGGAGATGGAATGATCTGATGCACAGCTGGGAATACACTGAAAACTGAGAAACTGCATGCTATAGCAGGGGGCCATTTATGGTATGCAAATCACCTTGAAAAAGCTGTTATTTTAAAATATTCAAGGCTAGGTATCCAGAGCGCTGGTTTCTTCTGCTTTTCCTCTTTAGCATGTTCTAAAGCGCTGTGTCTGACACCGGCGAGTGGACGCCAGGTCCCGAAACCAGGCTTCAGGGAGTGGTGAGAGCCACCCTGGTCGTGTCCACAGGCCTGAGGGCTGTGATCGGACACAGGCGGCGATGGCCGACTCACAGCTCCCTCCGGGCCTGCGCCGGAGCCACAGCACGGCTCCCTCCGGGCCTGCGCCGGAGCCACAGCACGGCTCCCTCCGGGCCTGCGCCGGAGCCACAGCACGGCTCCCTCCGGGCCTGCGCCGGAGCCACAGCACAGCTCCCTCCGGGCCTGCGCCGGAGCCACAGCACGGCTCCCTCCGGGGCCTGCGCCGGAGCCACAGCACGGCTCCCTCCGGGGCCTGCGCCGGAGCCACAGCACGGCTCCCCCCGCCCGGGGCTGCGCTAGGAAGTGAGAGAGCGGAAGCAGGGCCGCCCGCTGCCATGCGCTCGCCCCGGGAGCCGCGGCGGCGGGGGTGCCCCAGTCCCTCTGAGGGAGCTGGCGGGCTGCCGCTCAGCATGGCAGCAGGTCCCAGGACAGGCCTTCCAAAACCAGAAGCCAGGCAAAGCTGAGCCCTTCATTTTTTAAAGCTTTTTATTGATTTCTGAGAGGAGGGGAGGAAAAGAGAGAGAGAATCATTGATGCCCCACACCGGTGATCGAGCCCGAACCCGGACGTGCCCCACACCGGTGATCGAGCCCGAACCCGGACGTGCCCCACACCGGTGATCGAGCCCGAACCCGGACGCATGCCCTGCCCGGGAACAAACTCCAATGCCTGGTCCTCATGCCAACTTTCACCATGGAGCCACGCGTCCGGCGAAGCGCGCCTGCTGAGGAAGACAGCGTCACTGCCTTTCCACTGGCCCAGGCCCCAGGGAGGAGCAAGACCCGCCTCGTCCCAGGGCTGTGAGAACCAGGAGGAGCCGCGCTGTCAGTCTAGCCGACACTGTCTCCTCCTGCCTGGAATAAGCTGTAAGCTACGCCCGGAGCACCGGTACTGCCCCAGACCAGGCCGAGGGCTGGAGGCCGCAGCCCTGCCCCGGCCGCCGGCCGGCCCAGCTGCTCTGCCGCAGCACGGCGCCGGGCACAGTGCACTGGACGCGCTGGCTGAGCCCGGCGCACCGAGCGGTCCCGGGGATGACAAGGACGGGAGAAGGCAGCTTTCACATCAGCCGGCGAGCTCTGCGGCCACGCGAGGCCTCTGCTCCGGACCCAGAGCCAGCGGCCGGAGCGAAGCCCTTCTGTCAGGAGGGACCCGGGGGCCGGTGCTGATCCCAGGCCTGCCCCGGCCTGCCCGGGACCTGGACCCAGCGGCTAGCTTCTTTGGGCCTCGGCTCCCTCACCTGCACAGCAAAGGGACGAACCGCTGCAACTCCGCTCTGAGGCTGCAGGTGAGTCACTGCTGCGCGCAGAGCCACGGGCTGAGCCTGGGGTCAATCCGCCCCCGAGCTCAGGCACAAACCCAGAGTTTACTAAGAGGAGAACCATGACCCGCAGTGACATCCTCCGGAGCCTGGCCGCCCCCTGCCATCTACGGCCTCAGCAGCCCCGCGCCTCAGGGCCCCCAGGCCTCCGGCGCCCGGCAGCGGCTGCAGAGCCCTTTCACAGACACTGACAGGCCCTCCCTCTGCAGTCCCCGGTCCCCAGGGACAGATCTGAGCACAGAAACCACGCCACACACAGCCCCACAAACAGCAGACAGCCTGTCTGTGCCTCTCACAAGCTGGGGTTTGACAGGGGTCCTCCTGGCCTGGGGTGCCTCTGCAAACCAACCATGATGACGTCGGGGAGAGGCAGGTGCCCGGCTGCAGGGCGCCACTCCGCCAGGCTGCCCACTGCCTGGGGGCGAGGGCCGCCAGCACCCTCCTCTCCACCCCCGACGGCGGAGCTGGGCCGTGGTGCTCACACCGGCAGACCCCCACCGGAAGCTGGAGCCATCCCTCAGCCACCGTCTGCAGCCAGAAGCAGGAGACGAAGGCAGGCCATAGCACGGGCCCCTAGGAAACAGGCGGCGCTGAATTCATCCCCATCATTCAGCCTCTCCCGCGGGTCCTCCCACTGAAAACACCAGAAGGTTCAGAAGCCATTCATAAGCTTTCCAGAAGGCATGCAGCTGCTACGGTAACCCTGGCAACGTATCTGTCGGTGCTGGGACATAGGAAGTAGCACTCCTAATGCATTCAATAGTTTGGGGCCACCGATTTGTAGCAAAACAAATCAGAGCTCCGACTCACAGCCCCCCTGTGGCACTGGGGGCGGAACCCACACCCCAGGACGGGCAGAGCGCGCCCGGAACGCTCACCTGCAGGCAAAGCAGAGCCAGGGAGCAGGCTCAGGCCACGGCCACGCGCGGGTTTGGTGAGGCAGATGCAGGAGTGTCTTAGGCTTCAGGGAGAGAAGCAGCCACATCGCGGCCAGACTCCCCCTGAATTCAGCCGAGCTCCGGAGAGAACAGCTCCGATGACTTATCCAGAGGGCATCGGCCCACGTACCGAGGTGCCTGTTCAAATGCCCACACTGCCCTCAGCGAGCACGGAGGCTCAGGGCTCAGGTCTGCCGGGGCCTCCCCGCACGCCCACACAGACCCTGCCTCCCGTGCATGCCTGGCCTTCCGCGCCCCTGCCGCTCCGAGCCGCCCTGCGTGCGGGGACCGGCGTACCCGCTGCGCCGGCATCCTCAGCCCCGCCGCCCGCCCGCCCGGAGCCCCGGAGCACCTCCCTGCCCTGCCGGCGGGAAGCGCCCCCTACCTCCCCTCCGCGGAGGCAGGCGCTGGGGGAGGGGCGGAGGGCGCGGGCCTGCCTGCCTCGGGCTTCCATAGTAACAGCTGGGAACACTGCATTGCAGTCTTTCCGAAGCCACCGGCCTGGGAGCGGAGCGCCGCTAGGACCCGGCCCCCCCCCACACACACTCACACACGCGGGGGGGGAGCGGGGGGCTGGGTCCCCCGCCTGCTGCGGGGCCATCAGGGGAGCTGGGAAGAGCGCGCCCTGACTGCCCTGACCGTGAGGAAACGGAGGCGATGAGCCGCGCCCGCTCCCTCCTGCTGGGCACGGCTCGGCCCCCGGGACGCCCCACAGCGCAGGCCGCGCCCAGCTCCGTGGGGCAGCGGCTCCTGCAGCCCAGCCAGCCGCCCCCACGGCCCGGAGGCCGGCTCAGAGCGCCCTCCGGGCACGGCACCTGGGAGAGCCCACAGGGACCTGGCGGTCCAGGCGTGCGGCCCGCACACAGGGTGGGACTGGGAGCCGCGGGCCCAGGAAGGTCCTGTGCAGGAGGCGTAGGAGGCTGAGGCCATTCGGCAGGGAAGGGAGAGGGGGGAAGTCCCCACGGCGCACACAGCCCTCAGCACGGCCAGCAGGTCCTCAGCCTGAGCTGTCACCCCTCCATCACCCCTCCATCACCCCTCCACCACCCCACCATCACCTCACCATCACCCCACCATCACCCCTCCACCACCCCTCCATCACCCCTCCACCACCCCACCATCACCCCACCATCACCCCTCCACCACCCCTCCACCACCCCTCCATCACCACCCCTCCATCACCCCACCATCACCACCCCTCCATCACCCTATCATCACCCCTCCATCCCCCCTCCACCACCCCTCCACCACCACCCCTCCATCACCCCTCCATCACCCCTCCATCACCACCCCTCCATCACCCCTCCATCACCCCTCCATCACCACCCCTCCATCACCCCATCATCACCCCTCCATCACCCCTCCACCACCCCATCATCACCCCTCCATCACCCCTCCATCACCCCACAATCACCCCTCCATCACCCCTCCATCACCCCTCCATCACCCCTCCACCACCCCTCCATCACCCCTCTACCACCCCACCATCACCCCACCATCACCTCACCATCACCCCACCATCACCCCTCCACCACCTCACCATCACCCCACCATCACCCCTCCATCACCCCTCCATCACCCCACCATCACCCCACCATCACCCCTCCATCACCCCTCCACCACCCCACCACCACCCCACCATCACCCCACCATCACCCCTCCACCACCCCTCCACCACCCCACCACCACCACCCCTCCACCCCTCCATCACCCCTCCACCACCCCACCACCACCACCCCTCCACCACCCCTCCACCATCACCCCTCCATCACCCCTCCATCACCCCTCCATCACCCCTCCATCACCCCTCCATCACCCCTCCACCACCCCTCTACCACCCCTCCATCACCCCGCCACCACCCCACCATCCTCCCACCACCACCACGGACAGATGCCTGAGTGCCTGGCACCTGAGGCGCCCACGGGAGGGGCGGACTCTGGCCTAGCAGGGCGACATCACGCGCCCCTCGGGGCCCACCTCCAGGCGGACGGCTGTCTAAGTGGCCTCTGTCCGGCGCGCTGTATCGGATCCGAGCCCGCGCCCAGCCTGACCCCGGCAGGCGCTGGTAAGGAACAGCGAAGGGGCACGGCCCCGGGTCTAGCGCCGTGGAACGCAGGTGGAGCCCGCCAGCACCGAGCTGCCTCTGTGCAGCCCCACCTCCCAGCGCAGGCTCCGGAGCCGGCTCGCGGAGGGCCCCACAGGCCGGCCCCAGCTCCGCCTGTCCCTTTGTGAGGGGCCAGGCCGGCCGGCGGCTCCAGGGCCACCTCACAGCTGCCGCCGCTCTGCTAGGCTCCGACCACAGCTCCGACGCCAGCCCGAGGGGGCTGCTCCGGCCTGGCTGCCGGGGGGTGGGGGGGCTACCTGGGGAAGTACTGCCGCTTCCCCGCCCGTCTCCCTGCGCAGGTGAGCCGTGGGTAAACTCCCGGCACCGCTCACCTGCAGGCAAAGCAGAACCCAGGGGGCTCGAGGAAGTCTGCCACCGGCCTGTGGACTCACTGCCGGAGCGAGCAGCTCAGAGGACCTCGCATCGAACGCCCTGGCGTACCCAGGCCTGAGCACCCGCTGCCGCTCGGCCTTTCAAGTCGGAGATCAAGGCTGGCCCTGGCAGCCTCGCCCGCCAGCCGCTGCCACGCAGGGCAGGGCAGGATGTGCTCTCCCCGCTGATGGGGCTGAGGCCCGGAGACGGCCCCCGGGAACAGGCAGTGCCCCGCGGGCGGGCCGAGGCCTGGCAGGGGAACTACTTGGGGAGAGAAACCAGCGGGGGGGGGGGGGGGGGGGGGGGCTCGGGGCTAGAGGAGGGAGGTCAGAGAAGGGATAACGAGGAGGAGCCCACGATAGGACCATTCAAACCGCTTCCAGGTCGACCGCCGGAAAACCAAGGCCCTGGCCGATAGCCGGGATGGTTAGCGCATCGTCCGGACATGCTAAGGTTGCAGGTTCGATCCCAGCCAGGGCACATACCAGAATCAACTGACGAATGCATACATAGTAGAACAAATAGATGTTTCTCCCCCCCCCCACCCCATTTACTCTAAAATATTTTTTTTAAATGCAAACCCAGGGCAGCGGGCAGGTTCAGTCAGAGACCAGGAGGAGGGCGGCTCACAGGAGCAGTACCTCCCGGTGCTCAGTGCTCGGTGCTCGGCTGGGAGCCCGGCGCTGCTGGCCTCCCACAGCCCCGCCCCGGGCACTTCTCCCAGCAGCTGCCTGCCCTTTCCGGCGGAGCTCCTGCCTACCGGGAAGGAGTGAGACCTGTCCTGAAGCCTTAGAGCTCATTGATTTTCTTTTCCTGTAACCGTCACCGGAGGACAGGCTGAGAGCGAGGGGGAGGGAGAGAGAAACGTCGATTGGTTGCCTTCCCCAAGCTCCTCCCCTGGGGATCAGACCTGCAGCCAGGTGTGTGCCCTGACCCAGAATCTCCGGCAACCTGCAGGCACAGAATGAAGCTCCACCAGCTGAGCCACTAAGGCAGGCGAGTCCATCCGATATTTCTGTCTGTGACCCTCACACAGGGTATTTCTCCCACTGGTTTTTAGGGAGGGAGGGGGGAGAGAAACATCGACGTGAAAGAGACACATGCCCCAACTGAGGCTGGGGATTGAATCTGCATCCCAGGTACATGTACTTGACCAGGAAGTGAACCTGAAACCTTCCAACACTAGGGCAGACACTAACCACTGGGCTTACCCGCGAGGGAGATTTCTTTGATTTGATGTATGTTATGCATGTGAAAGGTTCCCAAAAGTATACACTTCTCAAAATGAAGGCACAGCGGTTACACAACAGCCAACATCCACAGGCACGCAATCACCTTCCTGCGGTTCACTCGGTTAACACGAGACGAGAGTCCCACAGGCCGCTCACCAACAACAGGAGTGACCACGGCAGAATGTGCTCCTTAATTAAAATGCAGTAATGAAATTCGCAATGTAGCTCAGGCCATTAGCTGATGGTGTTACTGTTCACTTACATTTGATACAAATTATGGAAACATCCCTGCAGGTCTCCTTTGGACGCTTAACAGAATGCTCAGGAGGATCACTACCAGCTTAAGATGCTTATTTCCTCAAAAATAGGCAACCAGTTACCAAAATCCCCATGAAGACACCCACACCCAGGAGTGAGTGGCACACTGGCTAAAGGAAAGAGAAACCATGCAGTCATGCCCCCTGGTGCTGGGCCCAAACAGCACAGGGACCACCAAGACGAGGGGAGAACATAAAAGTAAAAAACATAGCCCTGGCCGGTGGCACTCAGTGGTTAGAGCACCAGCCTGCACACTGAGGGGTCTCAGGTTTGAATCTCCGTTGAGGGCTTGTACCTCGGATGCAGGCTGGGTCCCCAGCCCTGATCAGGGCGCATGTGGGAGGCAACCAATCGATGTCCCTCTCTCACATCGATGGTTTTCTCTCTCTCCCCTTCTCTTCCTCCCTTCCACTCTCTGAAAATCAAGGGGGGAAATGTCCTTGGGTGAGGATTAACAAAACAGAAACAAAAACGAAAACATACACATATAACCCTACAGGCACGGGTTGGGGTGCGGGGGGGGGGGGGGGGGGGTTCTCCCGGGGTTTCAAGCATAAAACAAGCCACCGAGTCAGCAGGAAGGTCCAAGACCCTCTGCACAAACCGAAATCAGAGCCAAACAGCAGCTCAAAGCAGCAGCAAAAGCAGATCCAGCCCAGCTGCTGGCTCAGGTGGTTGAAGCGTCGTCCCGTTCATCAAACCTTGTGGGTTTGATTCCCAGTCAGGTCACGTGCCTAGACTGTGGGTTCGATCCTCGCTCGGTCGGGGCATGTATGGGAGGCAACCAATTGGTTTCTCTCTTACATCAATGCTTCTTCCCCTCTCCTCCCCGTTTCCTCTCTCTCTAAAAAATCAATTAAAAAACACACATATTCTTAGGTAGAGGGCACGGGAAGGGCGCGCCTGTAGTATTTCCAACACTAAGGGTAATTTAAAAAAACACACAGATGCAGCCTTTCCGGCAGTGACGGCCTCTCGCTCAGGATCTCCTCCATCCCTCTCCGGAAGAGGAGAAGAGGGATCACAAGAAGCAGCGTCTGGTGCAGAGACCCAATTCCTGCTTCATGGATGTAAAATGCCCAGGATGCTCTAAAGTCACCACTGTCTTCAGCCATGCACAAATGGTAGTTTTGTGTGTTGGTAGCTCCACTATCCTCTGTCAGCCAACAGGAGGAAAAGCAAGGCTTACAGAAGGATGCTCCTTCAGAAGGAAGCAGCACTAAAAGCACCTCAAATCAAGATGAGTGGGAAACCATCCCAATATACACATTTTGGATACAAAAAAAAACAAGCAAAAAAAACAAACAGATGCAAACTCCTAGATACACACAAAAAGAAATGGAAACCTGTGCACACTAACACCTTACACGACGTTCCTAGCAGCACGTACTCCTAACAGCCAACAGGGGACCGGGGCTACCGCGTGCATACATGTGGTGCGGTCCGTGTGGAATGTGACTGGGCAGCACAGAGGAAGGCTGACAGCCACCCCGCTGCTCCAGCGATGGGCCCTGCAAACACGGTGCCAAGTGCAAGAAGCCAGAGTCAAAGACCCGGGGTCATGGTCCTGCTCACACGAGTGTCCAAAACAGGCACAACCCGGTGAACACACTACAGCCACGGAACTGGGCACAGGAAGAGATGGATTGTGTGGTAAGTGACTATCTCAATCACGTTATTTTTAAAAACCTGAAACAATCCAGTCAATGGCCAACACCTGAGTTCACATCACTTAATGAGATATAGCTCATAACTCAAAGAAACAAAGAAGGAAAATTATTCCCCCAATTGCATTATTTGGGGGGTATCCCTTCAAATAATATTAGCAGTTATTGGTTTGGCTCAATAGATAGAGTGTCAGCCTGTGGACTAAAGGGGCACAGGTTCCATTCCAGTCAAGGGCACCTGCTCGGTTTGCAGGCTCGATTCCCATTGTGGGGCATAGAGGAGGCGGCCAACCAATGATTCTTTCTCATCACTGATGTTTCTCTCTCTCTCTCCCTCTTCCTCTCTGAAATCAATAAAAATATACATTAGAAAAAATGTATTTATATATATATATATATTATTGATTTTTTTACAGAGAGGAAGGGACAGGGATAGAGAGCTAGAAACGTGGATGAGAGAGAAACATCGACCAGCTGCCTCCTGCACACCCCCCACCGGGGATGTGCCTGCAACCAACATACATGCCCTTGACCGGAATCAAACCTGGGACCTTTCAGTCTGCAGACCGACGCTCTACAATTGAGCCAAACTGGCTTTGGCAGAAAAAAATGTATTTTTAAAATAGATAAATAAAAAGAAAACAAACAATCCTATCTAATAAAAGAGTGATATGCAAACTGACCATACCTCTGCTATGCCCACAAGCCAATCAGAAGCAAATATGAAAATAAACCCAACCAAGATGGCTGCAGCCACAGAGAGCAGGAGGGAGGCTTGGGTTTCCCCAGCGATGGAGAAAGCCAAGCTTTCCACACACCATGGTCTGCCCAAGCCTCAGGTTACAAAGTTTCAATTATAAAAGATAAATAAATCCCAACAAAAAATGGCGGCAGCCACAGAGCTGGAGAGAGCAGGAGGCTAGGGTTGCCCCCTGCAATGAAGGAAGCCAAGCTTCTGCAGGCCTGGCCTGCCTTGGCCTCCACTTAAGGCTACAAAGTTTCAATTATAGAAGATAAATAAATCCCAACAGAAATGGCTGCCACCACTGAGCGAGCAAAAGGCTTGACTCCACTCCAGGCTACAAAGTTTCAGTTGTAGAAGATAAATAAATCCCAGATACTAAGGCTTCCCCTTGGGTTGCTGGGGGGTGTGACCGGCCTGTAAACCACCAGAGGCCCCTTACCCAGGCCACCCCACGCCCCAAGGGAACCCCCATCCTGATCCAGGACACCCTTTGAGCAAACCAGCTGGCCCTCACCCATGCACCAGGCCTCTATCCTATCTAATAAAAAAGTAATATGCAGATTGACCATTACTCCAAAACACAAGATGGCTACCCCATGTGGACTCAAGATGGCCACCACAAGACGGCCAGCAGGGAAAGGCAGTTGGGAGGGACCAGGCCTGCAAGGGAGGGCAGTTGGGGGCAATTAAGCCTGTAGGGGAGGGCAGTTAGAGGTGACCAGGCCAACAGAGGAGGGAAATTGGGGGCGACCAAGCCTGTTGTGAAGGGCAGTTGGGAAGGACCCATGCCTGCAGGGTAGAGCAGTTGGGGGGACCAGGCCTGCAGAGGAGGGCAGTTGGGGGGGTGGAGGGAGAACCAGGCCTGCAGGGGAGGGCAGTTAGGGGCAAATAGGTTAGCAGGGGAGCAGTTAGGCATCAATCAGGCTGGCAGGGGAGTGGTTAGGGGGTGATCAGGCTGGCAAGAAGAAGCAGGCAGGCGAGCAGTTGGGAGCCAGCAGTCCTGGACTGTGAGAGGGATGTCCAACAGGCCGTCAGACATCCCTTGAGGTGTCCAGATTAGAGAGGTTGCAGGCTGCGCTGAGGGACCCCCTCTCCCCCCATGCACGAATTTCATGCACTGGGTCTCTAGTCTACATATATAAAAGCCAAGCAACTGGAACAACCAGAACAACTGGTAGCTATGAGGTGCACTTCAGCTGGTCAACCTCCTGCAGCCCCCCACCCCCAGCCCAGCCCTGATCAGACCCCAATCAGGGGCAGGGCCAGCAGCCAACCTCCCAACCTCCCATGGCGCCTCCTCCCGGCCAGCCCCGCCCCAAATGACCCCAATCAGGGGAGGCTGGCTGGCCCCCGCCCATGCACTAATCCATGCACTGGGCCTCTAGTTTTAAACAAGCTTTTGCAGTTAAACTCATATCTGTTTTTAGTAACTTTTTCTTCTTTGCCCCCCTTTTTTTCAAGAAAAAATTGATTGTGACTGTAATGTTAAATGTCAATTACAAATGTCTATGAAGGTAGCACTTTTAAACATGAAAGAGCATCACTAGGAATACCATTAACCCCCCCGACACACACACACACACACACACACACATCACCCCCAGAAAGTATGCATTCAGTTAGTTTTTCTATTACGAAATAGACAAAAGCACTTGGGCTTTTAAGAACAGAAATATTTATAAAATTAAAGTCAATAAGACAAAGAAAACGAATTCATTAATTGAACATACTGGTAAGAGCCAGGATAGTGTGGCCTAGTGGTTGAGCGTCGACCTATGAACCAGGAGGTCATGGTTTGATTCTCTGTCAGGGCACCTGCCCGGGTTGCGGGCTCCCTCCCCAGGGTGGGGCGGGCAGGAGGCAGCTGATCCAGGATTCTCTCATCCACTAAGGGTGTCCTGGATCAGGGTGGGGGTTCCCTTGAGGCATGGGGTGCCTGATGTTTCTCTCTCCTTCTCCCTCCCTTTCTGAGATCAATAAAAAGAAAAGTAAGTCCTCATAAAAACTAAAGTAAGCCCCATATAAATCCACAGCTCACTGGCAGGCACCTAGCCCCAGCGCTCCCCCGGGGTCTGTCCACCTGAGTCCTCAGCCACCAGCCTGTGGGCAGCAGCGTGTGGCCGAGCCGGTGCTGCGATCCCGAAGTGGTCATTATGGTAGTGTGCTTCTACTTTCCGCAGGAAGACAATCGTGTCTGCTCGTCACTCACAATGAGTCAGCGGCGTGGCAGATGTTTGACATACTGGGAAACTTATTACCACCCAAAAGTTCAGTGCGTTCTCACTGAGTTACCAGAAAGTACAGACGTGAAGACACTCCTGTCAACTTAGCCAAAGTCAAGGAAAGAAACTGCTTTAGGTATGCACACGTTTTAGTTTGGCAGATCTAATTCTTCTTATGCTGCTGTTTGTCGACTTGCTCAGCTGGTGAGGTCTGCAATTGAAATGCTGCACACAGGAAACCTGCACACGCATAACACGAGTAGTTTTAAATTGGCTCGACAGGCACCGCTTGCTGCCTATGTAGCTAAGTAATGTCAAACCGGCCAGGGAGGCTCTAGTTTTTGTCAAGACCCTTACAGCGAAATGGTTTTTCCAAAAATGATACCACCTAACGCGGTACTGGAGCCTCCCGCTGTGCCACCTCGGCCAGCCCTGCCCAGTGTGACAGGTTCAATTCCTGGTCGAGGGCATGTACCTTGGTTGAAGGTTCAATCCCCAACCCTGGTCGAAGCGCATGCAAGAGGCAACCAATTGACTATCTCTCTCACATCAATGTTTCTCTCTCTACTCTCCCTTCCACTCTCTCTAAAAATTAATGGGAAAAAACATCCTTGGATAAGGATTAATAACAACAACAAAAACCTCTGTGAAAAATCTTAGCGTTTTTTTTTAATCCCAGTTGAAAATACTTAAGCACTTAAGCACGTAACACATTTCTAGGCCTTTTAAAAAGCCTTCTGTAATATACTATAACTAGCAGCCCTGCACATGGATTCGTGCACATTTAAAGGAAATTAATTAGGAGAAATGTTTTAATGTCGCTATTTGCCCTCCTCTGTAATAGAAATGTCAACCAAACTCACGATCGACAATGACAGATCAAAACACATGCGTGCGCCAAAACCGGTTTGGCTCAGTGGATAGAGCGTTAGCCTGCAGACTGAAAAGTCCCAAGTTCAATTCCAGTCAAGGGCATGTACCTTGGTTGCAGGCACATCCCCAGTAAGGGGTGTGCAAGAGGCAGCTGGTCGGTGTTTCTCTCTCATCGATGTTTCTAACTCTCTATCCCTTTCCCTTCCTCTCTGTAAAAACTCAATTTTTTTTTTTTTAAAAAGAAACACATGCGTGCAATTGGTGCCAGTGAGAGCTTTATAGGTATGACACATGCACAAGTCAACTTAGCCTTTTATAGATATAGAATAAATTTGCTTAATTAGACCTGCTTTCTGATATAGTTAAACTTTCCCAGCCCAGTGAAGCACCCCAACTTCTCTTTCAGGTAATTGTCAGAAACACAACAGTAAATATCAACACGAAGCAGATTATTATTGTAGATCACGCAGGGAGAACAAAGGGTGACATATTTAACTGCAGCAGTGTTTGACTACATTCTACGCAGTGAGAAAACCTGAAGTCATTTTCAAGGCCCACCATTTCTTCTTTTTCAGTCAAGTCAAGTTTCTAAGATTTCTAAATCTCCGTTTTCTGGCTAATGAAAAGAAAATAGGATTCCACTGAGTCTCCTATCTACCTACTCCAGGGCTTCTGTGAGGATCAAATGAGATGAGGCACGAGAAAATGCTTCACAGACATTTGGTTAAACTGTAAAATGTTTGCACCTGGCTATAAAGCAAGTTGTGTTCCTGGGCTGAAGAAACTGGAGGGAGGCTAGTCGCTAGGGAGAGGAAGCCGGGTGTTGCTATGTGACATCATTACTTGGCGCCCACAGCGACCGTTTCCGGGCTGGGCCGTGGGCCGCACTTTGTGCCACGGGGTCTCAGCAGCGTTGGCTGTGATTTGGTGGGCTGTTGCTCCAGGGTGGTGGCAGGGCCTGTGTCCCACTTGGGGGAGGTGGAGTGTTGCTTGTGGGCGCCAGGTCCGCAGTGCTGTTTGTCTGTAAATGGCCAGTGCATGTCATGGCAGCTTCTGCATTGAGCGTCTGACCTGGTGTTCAGTGCGCATCATAGCGACCGGACGATGGACACTTAGCATATTAGCCTTTTATAGATAGATGATTGATAGATAGATAGATAGATAGATAGATACTGCAAAGGCTACTTGGAAACTGATATGCTTACACACGCAGTGCAGATGCAAACATTTAGATTGCGGTACACACACTCTGAGGAATCAATCACATGTTTCCAATTCCATAAACATCCATGAGAGCAAAGGTTATACCACCAGATATTTTTTACATTATAGGCTGGTTCCCAAAAAAGGGTAATTATAAAGCACAAGGATTCTTTTTTAAACCCTGATAAACTATTTGCAAATATTCACCACACCCCTTGTCCTGCCACCTTTCTTCAGCAGAGGGTGCCTTGAAGAAAGTTTTACAATACTGAGGAGGAGGATCCAAGATGGCTGCTCGGGTAGACACCTAACCGCAGAGGCACACAACAATTTCAATGGAATACAACTAAAATGTAGAGTGGACATTGCCCAGAGCTACAGGTAGTCGACTGACCGAAAATGCTACAACAAGAAGGAAAGAGAAAACCAGAAGGAAAATCAGAGGAGCGGAAAAAAAGCCTAAGGTACGGAGACATGCTGCGCGCCCACATGCGCGCGCGGAGAGGTCGCAGCCGGAGAGGAGGAGAAGGCTGGAGGCCTGCCTGGCGTTCCCTAGCAGAAAGGAAATAAAACCCCTGGTCTGGGATGAACCCCCAAACCAGCAGCGCTGAGCCCCAGTTATGGGCCAGACCCTGGGGTCCCAGGCTCGGACAGGGGGAAACGGGGCTGTGAGGCGGATTCCCGGGGGAGCGGCGAAAGGCAGGGCCCCCGGAGTCGCGCACGCGCTGAGCGCAGAGGACTGGGTGTTGACTCTGATGTTGGATTGCCCTAGCGGGAAGAAACAAAGCCTCCGGTGGCGGCGGCGCTGAGCCCCACTCCGGACTTTCACCATTCTGGGCCGGTCCCTGGGGACCCAGGCTTAAGCAGAGGGAGATGGGGCTGTGAGGTGGAGTCCTGGGGGAGCGGCGAAAAGCAAGGCCCCCGGAGTCGCGAGCGCACTGCGCGCAGAGGACTGAATGTTGACTCTGATGCTGGATTGCCCTGGCGGGAAGAGGCAGGGCCTCAGCGGCGCTGAGCCCCAGTCCGGACCATTCTGGGCCAATCCCTGGGGACCCAGGTTTAAGCGGAGGGAGATGGGGCTGTGAGGTGGAGTCCTGGGGGAGCGGCGAAAAGCAAGGCCCCCCGGAGTCGCGCGCACAGTGCGTGCAGAGGACAGTCTGTTGACTCTGATGCTAGACTCCCCTAGCGGGAAGGAGAAAAAAAGCTCCAGACTGGAGGAATGCGACGAGGAGCAGGAGCCCCTGCCGGACACCGGCCAGCCGGGCACCAGCAAGGAGCTGGGCGACGGGGCCCCCAGGGGGGGGGGTGCCCCTGAGCCTTCAACCGCTGAGTGCAGGCAATGGAGCCGAGGCTGAGGGCTGCTTCCTGGGCGGCGCCCCCGGCAGCAGGCTGAAGCAGCGCAGGAGCCCACGGAGAACAAAGGGGTGCCACAGGCCAACCTGCTGAGCTTCCAGGACAAGGAGGAAGAAACCAAAGAAGTTCTCAATGTGAAGAAATCAAGTGAGAGCAAAAGACAATAAAATTACTTAAGAAAGAATACAAAGAAGATATTGAAAAATCAATGACTAAGTCAGAACTCAACTCACCAGCCAACATTGCAACATAAATGCTTTTTTTTTTAAAAAAAAAAAAAAAAAAAAAAAAAAAGGACAGAATGTTGGAACGGCAGTGGCCAGGCCTAGAGTGGCCAGGCACAAGGTGGTGGCAGCCGGGCCTGGAGCAGCAACAGCCAGGCCTGAGAGCAGCAGCAGCCAGAACCAGAGCAGCAACAGCCAGCACTGGAGCAGCCAGACCTAGGGCAGTGGCAGCCAGGCCTGAGGCAGAGGCGGCCAAGCCCAGGGTGGCCAGTCAAGGAACACCAAGACCCGGAGTGGCCGGGCCCGGAGAGGCTGGGCCCAGAGCAGCCGGGTCGGGAACAGCCAGGCCCAGAACAGCAGTGGCCAAGATCGGAGCATCCAGGCCGGGAGCAGCCAGGCTCAGAGCAGCCTGGCCCGGAGCAACTGGGCCCAGAGCAGACGGGTCTGGTGCGGCCAGACCCGGAGCAGCGGCTGCCAGGCTGGGAGTGGCCAGGCCCGGAGCGGCCGGGTCGGGTGCGGCCAGGCCCGGAGCAGCGGCTGCCAGGCTGGGAGCGGCTGCCAGGCTGGGAGTGGCCAGGCCCGGAGCGGCCGGGTCGGGTGCGGCCAGGCCCGGAGCAGCGGCTGCCAGGCTGGGAGCGGCCAAGCTCGTAGCAGCAGCTACCAGGCTGGCCCAGAGCAGCCGGGTCGGGTGCGGCCAGGCCCGGAGCAGCAGCAGTCAAGTCCAGATCAACTAGGTCGGAAGCGGCAGTGGCCAGACCCGGAGCAGCTGGTTGTGATATGAACGAGAGCAACAGAGGCCAGGCCCGGTGTAGCCAGGCCCGAAACAGCTCGCTCCTCGCCTGCCCCCGCCCCAAGGCTGCCTCTCAGACATGGCTGGAAACTTTTACGGGAACTTGAGGGTCTGCTGAATCAAGTGATGAAGGCTTAGATCTGGATGTGTTGAGTTAATATAGCGCTGGGGTGTTGATCTGTAAGTGCCTTGGGTGGGGCCTGGATGAGGCTGGTTGGCCTATTTGGAAATGTCTTTTGTCTGAAGTGTATCATTGGGCATGTGGAGATATTATTGATATGAGAAAATGCTAAGTATCTGATTTACTATCTGAAAAGGGATTTACTATCGAGGAAAGGGAGGGAGGAAGAGACTGAACATAAACTGTGCACCTATGGATGAGGACAATGGGGGATGGGGAGGGGGTGGAAGGTGGGGTGGGAACCTGGTGGAGGGGGGAAGAAATGAGGAACCTTTGTAACATTATGAACAATAAAGATTGATTTAAAAATAAATAAATAAATAAATAAAGATAAAATTAAAAAAAAAAAAAAGGAAGTTTTACAATACTAACTCACCCTAAGCACCTTACAAAGGCTTCCCAAGTCTTTTGAAGAAGGAGTATCTGATGAAACCGGGAGCAGAGTGTGTGCCTCTGGTTCGGTGCTGTGCTCGTTAAACCTCAGTCACGTATTGTGGACAGAACAACGCCAAGCTGAAAGGAGTCTTTGCTGCACCCGCTCAGATGTGAGCAGCACGTCCTACGGGGTTTATCAAAGTCCACAGAGGACCTTCAGAAGACGTGAAAGCTGCTCGGGGACAAACTGTTTTGCCCCCTGTCCGCTTCAAAGCTTGGAATATGCGGAGTCAGGCACTTTTGAGTGTTGGCTCTTCATTTTCTAATAAAAAGGGCAGGCTTTCATGCAGCTTGGAAATTAAACATTTTTTTTCAAAATGCAAGCACCATTTCAGAAAGCAGGAAATTTTTAAAAAGGTATCTACGTACATAAAAAATGCACCTTCACAGTAAAGCAAGAGCACACTGTATTTTAAAATCCAGGAAACCTACATGAAGTCCCTCTGACGTCAAAGCCCTTGGCCAGCCACGGCAGAGTGTGAGTGTGGACCACGGACCGGCCTGCCAGGTGATGCCCACAGCGAGGCTCAGAAGTGGGTGCCTTGTCTTGAGCCTCCCTCTCTGCCCTTGACCAGTGCCAGTCCCACGGAAGGGCCACGGGATGGTCCAGGCGGCCACTCCCCACACCCCCTGCTGGCCCTGTGTGGACACCTGAGAGGTCAGCACTGGCACAGCACAGTGTCAGAGCAGGAAGGTGCCAGCAGCCACGGGCTGCCTCTCAGCGCACCCGTCCCACCACGCAGCCCGCCCTTCTCCTCCTCCTGACAGACAGACCTCCACTGAGGCAGGCCCACCGCCCTGGCCTGCCGATCTGAAACCCCAGGGGCTGAGAGCCGGCCCCCACGCACTGGGCGGCAGGCCTGACGCAGGCGAGGTCACCGCCAGCCTCTGAGCCACGTGGTGCCACAGCCAGGCCTGCTGCTGCGAGCATCCTGGTGCTGGCTGCCAGGTGCTGGCCAGCACATTCCTCAGTGAGATCCAGAAATCCAGGCGCCGAGCCGCTGTGGCCAAGCACGGCTGCCCGGAGGCGGCAGGCAGGCCGCGGGAAGCCTGGCCGCGGCCCCCGGAGTGGCGGGCCGAGCCGCAGCAATCTGGAGCTAAAGTCTCCCAAACGCCCTGGCAGGAGTGTGGCACGGCCTCCCAGAGGCGGGCTGTGCCAGCTGGGAGCAAGGCCACTGTGCCCGCCTCCGGGGAGACGCGAGGCGATGAGGGAGCAGCACAGCGGAGCCCGGTGCCCGGGGGAAGGTGACACCGGTGGCCTGTGCCAGGGGAGGGTGGTCGGGGAGGCCAGCCCTTGGGATGGGAGTCTGGGGGCCCAGCAGCCCCAGCCCCACATGCGGGCGGCCCAGGAGGCCGGGAGCTGGAGACAACGTGGCCATGCAGCCAAAAGACCGCTACCAACCAGCTCCCAGAGGGACTCTGGGCCGCACAGGCCACGCCTGGTCCCGGGCCAGAGACCTAGCTGTGGGGCGCCCCGCTGGGGGAGGAGGCCCCTGGGGAGGGGTCCCTCTAAAGCTGCAGGGGAAGGAGAGCGGGCGACGTGAGAGCAGGAGGGAGCCACGGGCTGGCCGCCACGCCACCTGCCTTCCCCGCAGGAAAGGGTGCGCTGGGTCTGTGAAGTGTTTCGGGAAAACCGGAAACAGCTTCATTGCGATGCCCTCGGGCCCTGCCCTCCCCCACAGCCTCAGGAAGGGGGCATCGAGGGCACGCCGTCCTGCCAATGCCGGCGCCCCCCGCAGCACGGGGGCTTGCCAGCGCCCATTAGCGCACAGCGGAGGCAGTGTGGGCGGCTGCCAGAGCTCCATTACGGACACAAATGGGCGAGTGCCTCTCCCGCTCTTTAAGGTTAAAAGCTCACTTGGGTGAGATTTAATGACAGATCCACAGAATCCAATAATGAAGTGGCTTCTCAAACTTCTCCACCAAAGCACCCACAAAGGCACCGGAGAAGGAACCCTGAGGGCGAGCGCTTTAAAGTGACTCAATTTATGTAAAACCGTAGGTTTCCTATTAAAAATTCATGCACATGCTACATTTACCTCCGAAACGGAGACTGCAAGCCCCTCGGTCCTGCTTCCGAAGAGGCAGCCGGACGCCCCTTGGGAGGCCTGCCCGCAGCCAGCGTCCCCCCTCCAGCTCCCCTCCCTCTGCTTTCAGGCTGTCACACACATCCCCGAGGCTCACCCGCCACGGCGACCATGCCCTGCCCTGGCCCGCAGCCAGCGCCCCCCCTCCAGCTCCCCTCCCTCTGCTTTCAGGCTGTCACACACATCCCGCCCCGGCGACCAAAGCCCTGCCCGGCGCAAGACCTCTAGGTCTCCGAATGCAGCGGTCACTCGCTCCACCTGCTCGATGCCCATGCGGCTTTTTCTGGCTCCAGAGGTGCCCAGCCCACCTGCTCTGACTTCCCGCTGGCACCATCACCAACGCCCCGGGCCCGCTCTGGCTCAGGGCGCACCCACCCCTCCCATCAGCAGACTGCCTGCTCCATCTTCTCACCCGCTGCCCCACCCTGTCCGTGCAGGCCCTAAGCCCCGCCGAGCACCCCCCAGGAGGTCTTCGTGCTCCCTGACCCGCTCCCAGCCCTGCGCCCCGCACCCGCCCCGCAGGCCGCAGGCCCTTGGGCCCCCGCTGCCTCCAGCCGCTCCAGCACGAGCGGGCGGTCACTGTCCCGGACGGCCAGCCCGACGGGGAGGCTGGGCTCCCTCACCGCCGCACCGCCCGCTCTTGGAGCAGAGCCGGGCTCCCGGGGGGGGATTGGGGGAGGGGGGTGTCAGCGTTTGCTGGATCTGCTCCAGCCTTACTGGGGAGCAGTGTCGCGTTAGTGTGAGACCGGCACTCCCGCACCTGACACTGACACAGGAGTCCCGTGCCCCAGACGCAGAGCCCGGCCCCACTCCCCACGGCCTCCTGGTGCCTGCGTCCTGGCGGCGCCCAGAGTGTCCGAGCGCAGCACTGAACCGGAAACGGCCACAGAATCGAGTGAAACTCGCCGTTCGGACATGGATGGTGAGGCATCGCACGAGGTGAACAAGTCAGAGACAGGGACGGACGCTCACTCCGGAGGGAAGCTAAGAGGACAGACAGACGAGCTCGGACCCGGAGCACAGTGGGTGTCCAGAGGCGGGCAGGGCGTGGACGGAGGGGAGGAGGCGGTCAGACAGACACACCTCTGGCCGTGGAACCACTCCTGGCGGCGGGCGCAACCCTGCTTGTTACCTATCTGACGTCCTCACCGCAAGAGAACACTGCAGCCATGCTGACGACGCTGCTAAGCAGCCTTCCTGTGGAGGCCGTTCACACTACGCATGCACATCTATCATGTCTACACCTGGAATCATTAGAAGGCTATGTCACTCATACCTCAGTAAACAAACAGAAACCTCGACACAATTCTGTATCCTCACAATCAACCAAATAACAAGTGATGCTATTAAAACACTCTGGCCCTCGCCGGCTGCTCAGTGGGTAGAGCGTCGGCTCAGACTGAAGGGACACAAGGCAGGTTCACTCCCGGCCCCAGGGGGTGGGGAGCACGGTGGGAGGCAGCCGGTCGATGTGTCTCTCACACAGATGTTTCTCTCTGTCTCTCCCCCTCCCTTCCATTCTCTCTAAAAAAGGGGAAATATCCTCATGTGAGGATTAAACAAAACAAACAAACGCATAGACATAAGAATCACATAAATAATTTTAAACCTTCTAGTAGTCACATTAAAAAGGTAAAATTAGGCAAACTTACGTAATATGCATTATTTAACCCAATATGAAATGTTACCACTCAATGTGTAATCAATACAAACAGTTACGTGAGATGTTTTCTGTTCTTTTCCACATCGGCTCTTGGGAACCTGGTGTGAGTTCACACGCAGAGCACACGGCAGCGGACAGGCCACGCCCGGGCCGCCAGCACAGGCCCTGTGGCGGACAGCACGGTCACTGTAAAGCTAAGTAACAGAGTGCACCAGCACGAGGCAGGTATGTGACAGGAAAGGAGAGAAGGTAGAGACCAGAAGTCACCCCTCACATCTGTAGCTGATTTCTGACAAGAGCTAATGGACAGCCTCCCACATCGATGACACCGACCCCGACCTCACACCATGCACCATTTTACCTCAAAATGGATCACAGCCTAAAGGCAAGAGCAAAAACTATGTAATTCTTGGAAGAAAACAGGTTCAAATCTTCATGCTCTTGGACTAAGCAATGGTTTCTTATATGTGACACCAAAAGCACAAGCAACTAAAGAAAAAAAACAGTTAAACTGATTTCATCAACTCTGAAGACTTCTGTGCATCAAAGGACAACACCAAGAAAGTGAAAAGACTCCCCACAGAATGGAGAACCTGTTTACAATTTACATATCTGACAAAGAAATTAATGTGCAGAACTCTTATAGCGCAGTAACAAAAAGACAAATAACCCAACTTTTAAATGGGCAAAGGATATGAGTAGACACTTTCCCAGGAAGATATCTAAATGGTCAATTAGCACATGGGAGGGTGCTTAACATGATTAGTCATTAGGAATACGCAAATCAAGGCCAAAATGAGAGGCCACTTCACACACACTGGGATGTGTAACTAAGTAAAAGGAGTGACAATGACAAATGCTGGTGAAATGTGGAGACACTGACCATCGCATGCATTGCTGGTATCCCAGCTGCTCTGAAGAACAGCCCGCAGTCCCTCAAAATGTCACACGGAGTTCCCGATGGCCCGCCACATATATGACAGATATAAACACTTAGGTTCCCACAAGAACTAGCACAGGACTGCTCTGAGACACATCATTCATAATATCCGAAAAAGGGAACCACCCCTTCCCCTCAGCTGATGAACAGATAGCAAAGGAGGTGTTTACCACAGTGGGTACCACTTGCCTATAAAAAGGAATTACTGGGCCGAAACCGGTTTGTCTCAATGGATAGAGCGTCGGCTTGGGGACTGAAGGGACCCGGGTTCGATTCCGGTCAAGGGCATGTACCTTGGTTGCGGGCATATCCCCAGTAGGGGGTGTGCAAGAGGCAGCTGATGGATGACTCTCTCATCGATGTTTCTAACTCTCTATCTCTCTCCCTTTCTCTCTGTACAAAATCAATAAAATATTAAAAAAAAAAAAAAAAAAGGAATTACTGAGGCACGCTACAAAATGGGTGAACACTAAAAACATACCAGACAAAGTCAGTGGCCAAAGACCACATACTGCCTGATTTCATTTGTAGGAGATTTCCAGAAATGGCAAATCAATAGCGACAGGAAATAGATTAATGACTGTCTAAGGGCTGGGAAGGGAAGAATAGGAGTGACAATTAATGAGTATAAGGTTTCTTTTCCGGATTATGAAAATGTTCAAAAATTAGAAAGTGGTGATCATTGTAAAATTTTTTAATATGGTACACTTTAAATATATTTCATTGATTTTTTACAGAGAGGAAGGGAGAGGGATAGAGTTAGAAACATTGATGAGAGAGAAGCATCAATCAGCTGCCTCTTGCACACCTCCCACTGGGGATGTGCCCGCAACCAAGGTACATGCCCTTGACCGGAATCAAACCTGGGACCCTTCAGTCCACAGGCTGATGCTCTATGCACTGAGCCAAACCAGTTAGGGCTGAATGGTACACTTTAAAAAGGTAAAGACTACGTGTAAACTACCCTGTTTCCCCGAAAATAAGGTAGTGTCTTATATTAATTTTTTCTCCCAAAGTTGCACTAGGTCTTATTTTCAGGGGATGTCTTATCTTTCCATGCGCTAGGTCTTATTTTCGGAGGATGTCTTAT
This sequence comes from Nyctalus aviator, assembly GCA_036971965.1. Classification (NCBI taxonomy): domain Eukaryota; kingdom Metazoa; phylum Chordata; class Mammalia; order Chiroptera; family Vespertilionidae; genus Nyctalus; species Nyctalus aviator. The sequence goes on from CM072922.1 coordinate 2,241,336, forward strand.
TTTCGGGGAAACACGGTACATCTCAATAAAGCTATTATATGAAAAAGCAAATTATAAAATATAGAATTGTCCTATATAATAAAAACCTAATATGCAAATCGACCAGTGGAATGCCAGTAGAACAATTAGTTGTTACGATGCACACTGACCACCAGGGGACAAACATGAAGTGCAGGCGCTGCCCCCAGCCTGCAGCCTCCAGGCCAGTCAAGACGGGTGCCAGCAAGCCTCCCCCCAAATCACCCCACGGGTCACCCTGCAGAGGGAGGCAACCATATGCGGCGGCAGCAGGCGGCACCAGGCTGGCTAAGGCAGTGCCAGTGGCAGCTCCTGATCGCCCGCCAGTTGCCCCACAGATCGGCCCTGATCACCAGCCAGGTAGGGACCCTATCCGTGCCTGAATTTCGTGCACAGGCCTGTAGTATTTTTATAAAAAGAAAACATCGGTATGCTCCAAATATGGCTTAGTCATGATCGGAGAGGGCAGGATTATATTCGTATTTTGTATCTCTTGATTTACCTATTTAACCATTTTCCTGAATGGAATTCCTGTTTTAATAAAAAAAAAAAAAATTGTTTTTTGTTTTGTCTTGTTTTCATTTTAAAAGGGTGTTTTTAGAAACTAAAAATTATTTAAATACGTTCCTATTTTTATAAATGCATAAGATTTGCCCCCAAAAGAGATGAATGACATACACCAAAACATTCCTGGTGAGGCAACAGGAAATATTTGCATTTTCTAAATATTCTACCACGAACACATTGGCCTTTTTTAAACAAACAAAGGACATTCACACAGCACACGTGCACATGCACACACACACTAAGCTTCCGGTATGACAGCAGCGCGGCTCCAGACGCACAGCGAGAGGGAGCGTGGACGAGGGCCAGGCGGCGAGTGGCGCCGTGGGGCGCCGTCCACACTCCCAGTGCTCCGTGCTAACACCCGGGGCCCGGCGTCCCGGGGAGGGGGCAGCCCGAAGGATGATGGCTGCATCCCACACACCTCTCAGGGCTCGTCGGGGGAGAGGCTCTGGGCGGACCTGTCCGGGGGGCGGGGCCCCATCCCGAAAGGCTCCTGCCTGCCCTGTGGCTGAGTGCCCTCTGCACCACCTCCGCCCAGCGCGCCCGGAAGAAGCTGACTCCAAACCCAGAGCCGAGCGAAGGCCTCGCACGGGGTCCTCTGGCCAGGCTCTGACTTGGGGCCACAGTCTGCCCTGCTGGCGAGGCTCCAGACCTAGCGGCCACAGGAGGGGAGCCACAGACAGCAGCAGAGGCGGCCCGGGGACTGTGGGAGCAGCGGCACAGCGAGGCACCGAGCACACGCCAGGCCTGGGCGGCCGGTGTCCCCGCTGAGGAGACTCCAAGACTGCACACTGGGCCAGCCGCGGGGAAAGCGCTTTTCCTTCGTTGCTACTTCGTGCCTGCTCTGGCGTGCGCCCTTCCAAGCCCCCCGCCTCCCGCCCGCCCTCCGGAGCGAGCGGCCTGGGTTCCTCCCAGCACGTCCCATCCCTGGCACCGAGGGCGGCTCCGCAGGCACTTCCCCACGCGCCTCTGGAAGGACATGCCCGCCCAGGGCGGGTGCCGCACACAAAACCCAAACCCGCGCCAGGCGCCGGGGGGCCGGCATCCCAGCGCGGACCCGGGGGCCCGGGCCGGCACAGCCCACCTGCACCCGGCCCACAGGCGCACCTGGCAGCGCAGGCCGGAAGGCCGGGCCTCGGGAAACCAACGCTCACTCAGTTTCCCACAACTGGCGAGCATCATGGCATCGGCCGACATCCTACCCAAGGGCTCCTGTGGAGCACCGCAGCACAAGAGCATGCGTCACAGAGATGGCTCCCGAGACCCATACGATCCAACTAACCAATGTCACCCCGATGAATGCAATTTTAAAACTTTTAATAAAAAGTAAATGCGAGAGAAAAGAATTAGCTGCGCCATTGGGGGAAAGCGCTGTTCTCACACCTGCCGTATGGAGGTGAGGGAGGACCACCCCCGCCCTGCCCCCGCCCGCCACATCCCCGGCCCCAGCGCCCAGCACAGCCCAGCGCCCCGCATGGCAGACAGCACCTGTGCCCCCTCCTGCCTTCCCCATCACCTGGGCTCTCCCCTTCCCCTTGCTGCCCCGAGACCAAACCGCTTTTATCCCATGAAACGCCTGCTCAAATGCCAGGTTTTACAACGCATTTCCTAACACCTGCAGCCAAGAGGCACCACACTTTTGCTACAAATGACCAGGTAATAAGTATTTTAGGCTTCATGGACCACTGATGGTCCCTGTCACATGTTCTTCTTATCTTTTTAAAAATATATATTTTATTGATTTTTTTACAGAGAGGAAGGAGGAGGGATAGAGAGCTAGAAACATCGACCAGCTGCCTCCTGCACACCCCCTACCGGGGATGTGCCCGCAACCAATGTAAATGCCCTTGACCGGAATCGAACCTGGGACCCTTCAGTCCGCAGACCGATGCTTTATCCAGAGCCAAACTGGTTTCGGCTCCTCTTATCTTCACAAGCCTCTGTAAACGTGCCATCATTCATAGGACTGTCCTCAGCCTCCTCTAAGTCCTCTTCCCACACTGCCCGCTGCCGTGGGCTCGGCACTCCCGCCTCTGACCCTCGACCGTCACTCTGACTAACGCCTACGCGCCCCTGCCTGCACAGCTCGCACCCGCGTGTGTGCCCCCTCACACGACCGTTTTCCAAGGCAGGAGCGCCTTGGGCCTCGCCTCTATGTGCGCCATGCAGAAGCGCTCTGCCCGGGAGCTCCGAGCAGCGTGCTGGCTGCACGCCATGAAGCCGCCCCTCGCCAGCAGCCTGGGCGCGGGTTTGGCGAGCAGGCCTCACCGCGCTCCGCCAGCACGCAGGCGCTCCGGAGCCGGTGGGCGAACGGCCGGGGTCGTTTCACTGAGACGGACTCCCAGGCCCCTCAGGCTCCCGCCAGCCTGTGCCTGCACACCAGGTCTCTAAGGCCTCCGCCGCCAAGGTCCAGACTGAAACCTGAGCGCGATCCTCACGTAAGGCGCCCATGAGGCTGCCACACGCCCACCGTCACCCGGGTGTGGCCCGAGCGCCGTCCTTCTGCTCACGAGACCAGACACAGGCGCCCGGGCTCAGCCTGAGGCCTGGAGGGGACGGAGGACAGGGGAGGCCGGAGGACAGGAGGGGCCGGAGGACGGGGGGGACAGAGGACAGGAGGGGACGGAGGACAGGGGGGGCCGGAGGACAGGGGGGGACGGAGGACGGGGGGGGACGGAGGACGGGGGGGACGGAGGACGGGGGGGACAGAGGACAGGAGGGGACGGAGGACAGGGGGGGACGGAGGACAGGGGGGGACGGAGGACAGGGGGGGACGGAGGACAGGGGGGGACGGAGGACAGGGGAGCTGTGAGCGCTGTGCCCGTCCTCCAGCCCGGCTCGCACACGGGCACCTGCGCCAAGGCCACAGCGATGGCCTCCCGCTGCCTTCACTCACAGCCCGCTGAGACCATGAGCACGTGGCGGCCCTCGGAGCTCTGTGCGTGGGGGAGGGGACTAGCTCAGGGATGGGCCCCTGCCGGCCCCTCCCCACCGGCACCCCTGCCTGGGCTCTGCTGGTGCTCCGAAAGGTGAGAGAAAATAACCAGAGAAAAAGCCCCTATGCAAATCCCAGCTCTGCGGGAGGCGGGCCTGAGCCCTCTGCTCCGGGCGGGCGGCACAGTGAGGGAGGGCTTCCCATCTGAACATGGCGGGCAGGGCACAGCCTGGGGGACAGGAGGCAGGGGACAGGGCTGGGGGGTGGGGGAGCAGGTCCCACGGAGGCGGGCAGGCAGGTGCCAGGAGAGGGGACCAGCGCTGTGTGGGCAGGTTCCTCGGGAGGAGGCTGTGCGGGGGGTGGGGAGGCCTGGAGTGACCCTGGGTGATGCTCTGGGAGTCCAGAGGCCGATTGGGGGGAGACCAGGCAGGCAAGGGGTCCTGGGAGGCTGCCCAGCCTTCAGGCGACAGCACCAGGAGGCGGGGGACGGGCTCAGGGGCGCCGGTGGAGAGGGTGGGTGACAGCTAAGTGCGCACACCAGGAGCCTGGGGCGGGGGGGGTGGTGGGGGGACTGGCCACGCCCTCAGCCCGGACACAAGCCTTTCTCCCGCAGGCTGGCCTGCCAACCGCTGCACCCGCACAGGCCTCCCCATCTGCCCTGCCACGCCGGCTCGGCGGGGCCGGGCACTGGGTGGCGCCCACGCCCGGCCTCGGTCAGGAGGGAGAGGGACACGCAGCCGGAGCGACGCTCCAGGCCACGGCTAAAGGCCGACGTGGGGAGCTGGGAGCCACGGGGAAATTATCTTGTTTCTGATGGCACCTACTCAGGAACTCCCACCCTGCCGGCAGGTCCATTAAATTCTGGTTCTTAGGGAGGGCTTAGCCGGTGGACGGCGGGGCCCCTGAGCGGGCCCTGACCTCTGCGCATTCTAACTCGCTCAGAGCTGACCCACGTGACAGTTAAAACTAAAAAACGTCCTTTACTCTTCACAACCCCATCTAACAGCTAAGGCCACGCTGGAGAAAGCACTCACCTCACAAACATTACCCCCCAAGTCCCACATCCCCGGCTCCAGGAGCGCCCGGCGCTCTGACCCCGGCTCCAGCTCTGCACCAGCTCCGGGCCGGGCAGCCCTCGGCTGTGGGCTGCCCTGGGCATCCCGGTGTTTACCAGCCCCACCCACCCAGCCAGGGGGGTTCCAGACACTGCCAAGCGCCCCCGGGGGACAGCCTTGCACACCCCCCACCATGATGCCGCGGGCAGCGGCCGTTCCCATCGTCACCCTCACAGGCCCGGCTGGAGCGGGGCTGGATGCGAGAGGCTCCCTAGACCCACCAGCCCCAGTCACGCCGCTGAAACCGAAAGCAGCGCGGGCCGCACCGCTGCCCTGCGAGGCTCTGGGCCGCGACGGCAGCGCCCACACTTCCTCTGGACGGGGTCTGAGCGCGAGGCTCCGGGAGCTGCCGCCCTGGGGCGGGGAAGTGCACCCCCAAGTCTCCCCATTTCTACAGGAGGGAGAGCCAAGGGGAAAGGCCCTGCGGACCGGTGCCCTGGACACACATGAAACACGCATGTGGAGCTGTCCTTGCGTGTGTGCAGCGGGGACCAGCGGTGCTGCGTGCAGGAGGATCCTGCCTCCTCCCCGCCCTGCCAGCCCGCAGCTCCACGGGAGGGCTGCTCTGCGTCCAGGCGAGCCCGCTCAAGGCGTCCCGGCCCGGGACCGACGCGCCGGGACAGTGACCATCGTGGTCTCGGTGTGCACGCTCTCTAGAGTCAGGGGCCTTCCACTATCAATCAGCCGTCGCCAGCGGCGGCCCGAGCACCACTGGTGGACCGTGAGGCCGAAAGGCTGGTGACCGCTGCTCTGAACCAGAGACGCCTGGTACCCGGTGCCCCTCAGGCCACCAGGCCCCGAGGTGCGGGCTCCTCCTCCGACCACAGGAGCCGTCACGCCGAGCGAGCGAGCACAGTGCTCTTGGCCCGCCCGGGCCCCCGACGGGCTGGCGGCGATGGTGACCACAACTCGTCCCCAGGCCCACGTCACTGCGCCCGGAGCACCGAGGACACACGCAGGGCACACGCCCTCCTCCGCCCACAGGAGAGGAGGCCGCGGCCCGGGTGCAGGTTCAGAGACGTCCCTCCCAACGCAGGCCGCTCTGCAGAGGGCGGTGCAGGGGGGCGTGAGGCAGCTGGGGAGCACCCCCATTTTCCTGTCCTGGAGGGTTAGTCTGGCACCCAGGAAGTCTCTCAGGGGTTTGTAACATTAGAACACCTGTTACCTAGCAAAAAAGGCAGAAACCATGACTTCCAGGTAAAACAGACCACAAAACCCGGTTAGAAACGCTGCTGCTTCAGCTCCGGCCAGTTTGGCTCAGTGGGTAGAGCATCGGCTGGCAGACCAAAGACTCCCGGGTTCGATTCTGGTCAAGGGCATGTATCTTGGTTGTAGGCTACTCCCTGGCCGGGGCCCTGGTCCAGGCTCATGCAGGAGGCAACCAGTCGATGCGTTTCTCTCACATCCATGTTTCCCGCGTTTCTCCCTTTCTCTGGAAGATCAATGGAAAATGTCCTTGGGTGAGAGTTCACAACAACAAAAGAGAACAGACTGCTGCAGGCCGGTCGGCGTGGCTCAGTGGCTGAGCGTCCGCCTAGGAACCAGGAGGTCACAGTTCAACTCCTGGCCAGGCGGCTCAGTCCACAGGGTGGGGCGTGCAGGAGGCAGCAGATCAATGATTCTCCTCTTCATCGGTGTTTCTATCTCTCTCTCCCTCTCCCTTCCTCCCTGAAATCAATAATAATAATAATAATAATAAAACATGAAAAAAAGTAAAGGGAAGGAGACAGGAAGCTAACACTGCGGTTCCCAGACACTATCGCTCCAAAGCACAGGGTCTCCCGGCCCACCCACGAGCACCCATCACCGGGAAGCCTGCAGGGAGCCGGCTCAGCTGCCTCCGAGCACGCCTCTCCTCTGCTCTGAAACGTAAAGAAACCTGTTCCTGGAACAAACTCCCCGCTCTCTAGGACTGCCTCTCGCTCTGCGGGGCCAGGTCCGCTCCCAGCCTCCCGGCGACATCGGCCCAGCCGCCGGCAGGGATGGAGGCCCAGGGCAGGCGCAGCGGCTGCCGGCAACGGGGAGCGCGGGCTGTCTGAGCATCCAGGGAAAACACGGCCGGTGCCCGAGGGCGTCGCCAGCCGCTGGCTGGGCACTGACCGGGTCGGCCAGGAGGTGAGCAGACAGGCCGACCCCGGAGCCACAGCCTCTCGCCCCACACCAAAGCCAGCTGTGCCGAGGCCAGGACGTTCTGGACGTTGGGAAGGAAATGCTGTGTGCAGTGTGCACTGCGTGACGCTCCCAGTGAAGTCTGGGCAGCCCTGCAAGGCCCAAGGCTCACCGTCTGCAGACCCACCCGGACAGGGACTGTGAACGGCAGCACCAAACCCGGGACATCCACGCGTCTGCAGAGGCGCTGGGCGTCAGCTTGGACTGAGGACCTGGTGCCTCATTATCTGGGCAGGGGCCTAAGGTCAAGTAACTCGCTCAAGGTCACGCAAGCGAGAGAAGAGAGGCCCATGCCGCACGGGGCTCCTCCCCCGGAGCAGGTCCGTCCCCTGAAACCCCCGCGGAGGCGCCCTGTCGCCGGAGAGGAGTGTGGCCTCTGCTGGCCGACAGGGCTCGGCCCTGTGGGGCGGCTCTCCCCACTCCCAACATGTCTGTGCGGGGCTCCCGGCGGAAACAGTCTGAAGCGGGCCCCGATTTTGTGTTATTTCTACTCATCTATCACGCAGCCAGGATGCGGGACCGCTGGCCTGAAGCCACGAGAAGAGCAGAAGGAAGTCACCGGCACCGCAGACGCAGGCAGCCTGGCCCGCCGGGTCCTGCGTTACCGTCCCACCGGGCTCCGGAGGCTCCCACAACCACCAGGGAATGCTGGGAAACTCCTCGGATGGCTGGCCGCCGTCCCGGGCTCCGCGGACCGTAAGCGTGTTCCCTGCCGGACATCCCACCCTGAAGGCCAGCCCCCGGCAGCCACCAGACACGAACCCAGAAGCTGCGGCCCGGCGACAGCACAAACCCAGCGGCGCGGAGAGGCAGGCGGTGCGCGGCGGCAGCGATGCTCTGGGTGATTTAGGAGCGGAGTGCGGTCCCAGGAGGTCCGCGGGCAGGCCTTCCAGGCCCACTCTGCCCCTGAGCTCACCGCGGCCAGCTTTCCAGCTCAGCCACCACCTCCACACCCCGCCTCGGCCACTGCTTTTCGTCGTTGTTAATCCTCACCCCAGGATGTTCATCCACTGGTGTTAGAGGGAGTGGGAGAGGTGGGAGAAGAAACATCGAAATCAGAGGCACATGGACTGGCTGCCTCCCCCATGTACCCTGACAGGGGCCAGGGATTGAACCTGCCACCCAGGTATGTGCCCTTGCCTGGGAACTGAACCTGCGACGGCGGCGTGCAGGCCGATGCCTGACCGCTGAGCGCGCAGGCCAGGCGGGGGGTTGTGCCGGGCGCCGCGGTGCAGGCTCTCCGAGAGGCCCATGCGTGAGGCTCCTGGTGGGACCGGGAGCCCTGAGCTGCCTGGGCACGGCCTTGCTAACTTCCTCTCCTGCAATCGGCCCCTTTGCCTCTCGGGCCACACAGACCGCGCTGAGGCTGTTTCGAGGGGGGGTCAGGGGGGGCGTCACCGAGGTTTCCACAGAGCCTGGGGCACGACCTCCTCTCAGGACCTCCACGCCAGCGGGTCCAGAAGGTTCCTCCCCAGCCCGAGACCTGCTGGGCTCCGCCATGCTGAGCCTGGACATGGGTGGACTGTCTCCCCTTCCTCCCCCTCCTCCCGCTGTGGAGGGGCCTCCACCCTCCGCCTGCCCTCCCCCTGCCGCCTGCCCCCCCGCCGCCTGCCCCAGCCCTCCCCCTCCGCCTGCCCTCCCCCGCCGCCTGCCCTCCCCGGCTGGCCAGCTTGCGGACGAGCACTCTCCGTGCCCCCCCTCTCTGGGACTCAGAGGCTGGCCTGCAGCTTGAGGAGCCTTCTCTGCCGCATGCCACTGGGCCTGTGAAGATGCCGCAGACACCACACCTTCCTTACTTCTCTGCGCAGTGACCAAGCGCTGGCGCAGAGCTGGCTCGGGTTTTCAGGTCTAACACCCAGTACAGAGACCATCCGTAGGTGTCCCTCCCAGAAGAGTATGCACACACTGACTAATTAGAAAGGCAGTGCTTGTTATCATAGATTTCATCCCCAAAATTGCACGATCAGCAGTTAAAGTGTGGTCGCAGTTTAGGGGGACGCCCTGGCTGTAACTTTACTGCCGTAAGAGACCTCAGGCATGACGAGAGGGGGCTCAGGAGCCAGGACTCCCTGAAATGCCCTGCAGCTGTCGGTCACTGACAGCCACCGCTGCAGTGGCTGCCTCTGTGGACAGAGGCTGGCTGCCCGGGGGTGCTCCGGGACCAGAACCCCAGCCCTCTCCACTCACCAGCCCACACCTGTGGCCCCAGAGCCAAAGAAGCCGATTCCCGTGACCTCAGCGCTCTTGCTGGGCTCCCGGCGCCACGGCACCAGGGGGGCCGAGAGGCAGGGCTCACAGAAAGGAGGGCTCGGGCACAGCCAGCACAGCCTCTGCACAGGCCCCTCCACTCGCCAGCCTGGCTTTCGCCGGTGCGTCTCCACGGGGTCCCTAGAGAAGGACATTTACGGTTCACAGGCTTACTGATACCTCCTCAATGAAGCTTCACTGAAGAACAGAGAGAGAGAGGCTTAAACTCCATGATACTCTTCAAAATGAAAGTGACACTTTTCAAGGGATTTTAAAAATAACCTAATAGGAAGGGGAATTTTATGGACCCAAAGTTAGACCTCAAAAACCCCTGACAGCCGGGCCTGGGTGGCTCAGTGGTTGAGCATCAACCTAAGAACCAGGAGGCCACAGTGCGATTATCGGTCCACGCACGTGCCCGGGTTGTGGGGGGTACAGGAGGCAGCCAATCGGAGATTCTCTCTCACCACCATGCTGTTTCTCTCTCCCTCCCCTTCCTCTCTGAAATCAATAAAAATATGTTTAAAAAAAACAAAAACGAAAAACTCCTGACAAACACATGATCAAGAATGCGTGCTGGTCGGGTAAATAAAACACACCTTCGTACGGGCAACTATCATTGTGTGAATGGGTGCGAGTGTGAAAGCTTTCCCCTGAGACAGAAACAAGACAAGGCCGCCTGCTGTCACCACTGCTCCTCAGGCTCAAGTCCCAGCCAGGGCCACCAGGCACGATAGAAACCACGGAATCCAAACTGGAGAGAAGGAGATAGAAAATCTCTACTGCATGTGTCAGGAGTCCGCACGTAGAAGACCCCACAGAATCCACAAAATGCCACCAGAGGTGAGAACCAAACTCGGCAAAGCTGCGGGATACATGATCGACACAAAATCCCTGTGGCAGACCGGCGGGCTCAGTAGCTGAGCTTCGACCTGAGCCAGGAGGTCACAGTTCAGTTCCAGGTCAGGGCGGGCGCTGGCTCCATCCTCAATGCGGGGCGTGCAGGAGGCAGCTGATCAATGATCCTTTCTCATCACTGATGTTTCTATCTTCCTCTCCCTTTCTCTCTGACTTAATAAAAATATATTTTTTAATCAGTTGTGCTTTTATATATAAACAATGAAAAATCTTTTAAAAAATTAGGGAAACAATTCGATTTACAGTAGCATCATCCAAAAGAATACAATATCTAGGGATAAATTAAGCAGGGAGGTAAAAGCTGGCTCACTGAAACAACAGAATCCTGCAGAAAGAAATAAAATATATAAATACACGGAAAGAAATCCCATGGGCATGGGCTGGAAGACCGAATATTGTTATGATGGCAATTCCCAAAGCACATGCAGTGTAATCCCTACCAAAATTCCAAACTGTTTTTGCAGAAAGAAAAAAAGGGACCTCAAATTACTATGGAGCTGCAAGGGATCCCAACGAGCCCAAGCACATCAAAAAAAGTAAGTTGGGAGACACTTCTCAAAATTATCTCAAAACTTCCTACAAAGCTACAGTTAACCACCCGGCCATGGGGCTCAGTGGTTGAGCATTGACCCTGAACCAGGAAGTCAGAGTTCAACTCCCAGTCAGGGCACATGCCCAGCTTGCTGGCTCAATCCCTGGTAGCGGGCATGCAGGAGGCAGCCGGTCAATGATTCTCTCATCATTGATGTTTCTCTCTCCCTTTCTCTATATTCAATAGAAATACACATATCTATTTAAAGATATGTAACCAAAACACAGGGTGCTATTGGCATAAAGACAGACCTATACAACGGAACAGGGAGTCCAGAAGTAAGTGCAAACATCTGTGGCCAAATGATTTCCCACGAGGCTACGAAGACCAGCCGGTGGAAAGAACAGGCCTTCACCGCATGGCGCTGGACACCTGGGCAGCCGCTTGCGGCAGGCCGAAGCAGGCCCTGCCTCCCTCCGCACACAGGAATTAGCGCGCGGGCCAAAGGTCTGGATGTGAGCGCTCAAACTACAAAACACACGGTAAATCTTCATGGCCTCGGAGTTGGCAATGGGTTCTCAGATTTTAACCAAAGCGACAGCAACAAAATAAAAAAAGGCAAAATTAAAAGCTTTAAATATCAAAGGACATTATCAGGACTAAAAAAACTTCAGGAATGAGAGAACATGTCTGTAAATCATGTCTATCCAAAAAATATAAGGAACTCTTACAGGTCAACAACAAAAAGACAAACCACCCCACTGAACCATGGGCGATGCTTGGCGAACGGTCCCGCTACGTTGGACGGAAGATGAGAGATGCTCAGGGCCACCGGTCATTACGGACACACAGAGCCACCGGAGAGGCCACTTCCCGTCCCCGGGACGGGTTCCTTCAGAAGGACGAAGTAAAACTGTGACACAGACACAGCGGAATATTCTTCAGCCACTAAAAAGGAACACAACGCTCTGCAGGAACAGCCGAAGGCACCTCACTGATCCTGTGCTGCGTGGGAGGAGCGGGACGCCAAGACCAGTCTGCTGTCCGGCTCCTTCTCCTGGCATGTCCGAGAGCCAGACAGAAAGCCGCTTAGAGGAGGAGGAGGAGGAGCAGGAGGAGCACGCCGTGAGTGACAAAAGCATTTTGAAACGAGAAAGAACTGGTGTTTGCACATACTGCGAACACACTAAATGCACAGTTGATTGTATGACAGGTGAGTTTTGCCTCAGTAGAAGAAAACATGGTCAGACTACAGTTTACTAGTTCATTCGCACAAACTCTCAGCTTCCCACCACACGCCAGGCACTCTGCAGGAGCACAGGTTAAGGCGATGGATAATTTTCTGCTCTGAATTGAAAAGCCAGGCAAGGGACTAGACAGACAACCGGGGCTCTTTGATTTAAGGTGTCCGGGGAAGACCCTCTAGAAGTGCCGGCTAAACAGACACAGAATGGATGGGAGAACACTGTTCGGCTAAATAACATACTAAAATACAAAGCTATCACAAACCCTCACATGCAAAAGCGGGGCTCTCCAACTGCAGCCATTCCCGTGTGTGCGAACACACGGTGGTTGCTCTTCTAGACCTTTTACTCTTCGTCACAAATCACTGCCTCCAGCCCAACGGGTGTGCTTCTGCCCGGCCGCCTCCGGCCGCCTCCGGGCGCCAGCCTCCGAGAGACCGGTCCCCGCTGTCTTCCCTGGGGGAAGCGCTCAGGACCGGAAGGAGGCGGAATCCCGCGTGGGGTGTGCCAGGCTCTCCGTGGGGTGTGTCAGGCTCTCCGTGGGGTGTGCCAGGCTCTCCGTGGGGTGTGTCAGGCTCTCCGTGGGGTGTACCAGGCTCTCCGCCTCCCCGGAGCTCCTCCCCCCGCGGAGCAGGGAGAACACACACCTTACTCTCCGGGCAGGTGGACCCACACCCGAGGCCCTCGGAGCACAGAAGTTCACTGTCACCAGCACACTTAGGCCAAACTGCGAAAATATGACGAAGCGGCCTTGGGGTGAGGGGGAGGGAGGTTCCAGAATCACCAGACCAAGCAGCCACCTCCATCCCAACTGTGTCAGCGCCAACTGTGCCAGAAAGGACGGTGCCGTCCCTGAGGACGCTGAGCCGGCTCGGGCCCGCAGCCCATCGCTCAGCCCTTCCTGGCAGGTACGGCACCTTTCTGGCGGAACGTCCTATGGCTCCCGCGGACGAGCACACACCCTCTGTCCCAAACAGCCAGGAACGCCGTCCTGCCCACCGCGGAGGCCTCTGCGCCAACTCCGCCCCTGCCGTGCCCGCTGTGACCTCCCCGGGGAGCGGGGGCTGTGCCAGGGCCCCGTCTGCTCTGTGCAGTGACCCGGCCGGGGATGACTGTCTGAAAAGAGTCACTGAGCCCAGTGCCGCCCGCGAGCCCCGTGGGCAGCGGGAGAGGGAGCCCGCCCGCACCGCGAGTGGGGTGAGGGCGTCTGAGCGGCCGAGGGAGCGGAGCGGGGGACAGTGCCAGACCGGGTGCCGTGGGAAAGCGCCGGCCGCAGAGCGGACCTGGGGGAGACAGGCTGCCAAAGAGCGCCTCCGGGCCCACCGACCGCAGAGCGCTGCTCGGGAGAGAGCGAGACCGGCGAGCGGAGGGCAACACGGACCGCCCGGACTCCGAACAGAGCCCAGAAGCGGATTATTCCAGCGCCCCTGCCCGCTGAGCAGTGCTGAGGGCTGAGCTCGGGCTCCTCATTTCCCCATCTGTGAAACAGGACAAGCTTCTCTCCAGCCAGCTGGCACCCAGGCCGCCGCACGCCCCTGGGCCTCCCCGTGAGCTCGCTCACCCCACAGCCCGCTTGCTCCTGCTCCTCCTCCCGGAAACCACCTCCCAAGCCCCGGTCCCAGGCAGCGGGCCCGCCTCCCCCCGCACTGCCCCCACCCCAGACCTGGCACCTGCCCCTGGTGCCAGCACACCGGCCTCTCGGGCGCATCCTGGCACAGAAGCTCCTTGGAGAGTGATCACAGAGCATCTTACTCCACTTCCCCGCTTCCGCAAGCAGCCCGCTCCTGAGCAAGTGCTCAGAACTGCTCTTCAGTAACCTCCCTTCTCCTGGCCGGCAGTGGAGGCCAGGCAGCCTCCGGGCAGGTCCTGGGGACTGAGGAGTGCAGGGGGACACGCCGGGGTGAGTAGCCGCTGCTCTCCTCACTGACCTGGGAGAGCGCCTGCCCCCTGCTGAGCCTCAGCTGCCTCCCTACGACCCGAGGGAGGGCCTGAGGCTGACCCCGTCCACTCTGCCTCTCGGGGCCAGCCCCGGTGGCGGTGAGCGAGCAGGCCGGATGGTGGGGTGCCATCAGCCCGCGGTCAGGGAAGCGGCTCAGAGGGAGAGGTGGCCCCCGCTGCTGCTGCTGCTGCTGCTGCTGAGACAGAAGGCAGCCTCGGTCCAGATGCCGCCACTGGGCCTCCCTCCATGCCCGTGCCGCTGAAGCTGGGGTGCACAGTCTGGGGACCCCCTCGAGGAGCCCGGGGCAGCCACACATAGACTCAATCTTACGGAGAACCCGCCGTACCCAAAGTCCGGGCTGTGTGTTATGTGAGGAACATCAGACACATCACAGGGAGCGCGGAGCGTCCGCATCAAACGCGCAGATCCAACAGCTGGGCTCCCCCGGGAGCCTCCGAAAGCAGAGCACTTCATTTGCCCACAATCACGTTCCCAACGCCCGGCCGTTATTAATCCAAAGGGGACAGAATTTAATTTCCAGAAGAAGCTGTGCCTCCTGGGCATGACTGAGCAGGAAGGGCTGGAGAGCAGCTCCCGTTCTTCCTCCCCAGTCCCCGAAGCCCCCAGAAGGCGGCCTCGCCTGCCACGTGGTCTCCGTCCCGAGCGGCTCAGCGGCCAGGGAGCTGGCTGCCCTCAGGAGGGCGCGGGGGCGCGCAGGCAGGCCGGCAGCTGCGAGGCTCGTGGCTCACCCCACTGCAGAGCCAAACCGCGGGCCACCGTGGGCCCTGCCCCTTCCTCCCCCCCCAGGCCTGCGGGTTCTGGACACAGCACGGAGGGCCTAGCCTGGGGAGGGGACAGGCCTCCCGCGGGGAGCTGGTCTCTAAAACCTCAGCACCATCCAGTGCCACTGCTGCCCTCAGATTGTCGTGCATCGGTTAATCCGCTCTGCTTTTCTCCCCGCTTACACAAACCAAGTTTCCTATAAATATGTATGTAGGTGCGCCATCAAATCAAGTGTTCAAATTGGAAAGGAAATCAGGATCAAAATCGCAACTGTGGCATCTTTCTTGGTAGTATGGCATCATGAGGAGCTACCAAGTAACCTTCATTTAAAATAGATAGAAATAAATAAATATATTTTTATATATGGAGTCAAAATCAGCATGGAGCAAATCCTTTAAAAAAAACATGAAATGAGATCATAGGGCCCGATTTATTGTCTGAGAACGAAAGAAGACGTGGGTTATTCAGGGTGGGTGAGAGGGCAGAGGGGAAGCAGGAGGCAGTCCTGCACCGGCAGAGGCCTGTCACAAAGGGCCTGCGAGGGTGGAGGATGCGCGGGGACCCTCCCTCCTGGTCACCCACCCGCGGCGCGGCCAGCACTGCACCCTGGCCAGCAGCAGGGCGGCCAGCCGGCAGGGCGCATCGGACAGCACCAGGGGACTCGCAGGACGGCTGTCCTCTGGCCGTGCCTGCGGTGCTGACGCTGAGCTGAAGGCCCACTTCCCGGCCTCCCGACCCTGGGCAGCCAGGACCCTTCCCTTTCCCAACTCCACCGACCCGGCTTCTAGACCGGAGCCCACATAGGCTCAACTTTCCTCCTGAGGTCTACACTCTGCTGAGAGGCCGGCTTCCGGCTCCTCCCCTGCTGGGTTCAGGCCCCTCCCCTCACTAGGTTCAGGCTCCTCCCCTGCTGGATTCAGGCCCCTCCCCTTGCTGGGTTCAGGCTCCTCCCCTGCTGAGTTCAGGCTCCTCCCCTCGCTGGGTTCAGGCCCCTCCCCTCACTGGGTTCTGGCTCCTCCCCTCGCTGGGTTCAGGCCCCTCCTCTGCTGGGTTCAGGCCCCTCCCCTCGCTGGGTTCAGGCCCCTCCCCTGGCTGGGTTCTGGCCCCTCCCCTCGCTGGGTTCAGGCCCCTCCCCTCGCTGGGTTCAGGCCCCTTCCCTCGCTGGGTTCTGGCTCCTCCCCTCGCTGGGTTCTGGCTCCTCCCCTCGCTGGGTTCAGGCCCCTCCCATCGCTGGGTTCAGGCCCCTCCCCTCGCTGGGTTCTGGCTCCTCCCCTCGCTGGGTTCAGGCTCCTCCCCTTGCTGGGTTCAGGCCCCTCCCCTCGCTGGGTTCAGGCCCCTCCCCTCGCTGGGTTCAGGCTCCTCCCCTCGCTGGGTTCAGGCTCCTCCCCTCGCTGGGTTCAGGCCCCTCCCCTCGCTGGGTTCTGGCTCCTCCCCTCGCTGGGTTCAGGCCCCTCCCCTGGCTGGGTTCTGGCTCCTCCCCTCGCTGGGTTCCGGCCCCTCCCCTCGCTGGGTTCCGGCCCCTCCCCTCGCTGGGTTCCGGCCCCTCCCCTCGCTGGGTTCAGGCTCCTCCCCTCGCTGGGTTCAGGCTCCTCCCCTCGCTGGGTTCCGGCCCTCCCCTGCTGTGCACAGGACCCGGCCTCTAAGGGCAGGTGCGGTCTCTCTTCACTCTGGCACTGTAACTAGAACATTATGGGAACTCGAGGCACATTAATTGAACATTAAATTAAACGAGCAAAAGACTCCCAAGTTCCAGCTAATGAGCCACTTATCTCGAGGAAAATAGAATTCAACAGAAGATTCCAACCTGATTTCTGCAGTCGACAGAAACCAGGGGTCACCTGCCCTTGTGACATCTCACCACCGGCCAGCCTCCCCCCAAGGCACTGCACGGGGAGACGACATTTGTGGCCCCAAAACAGGTTTTAATGCTGATGATCAGAGCCTCACCTCCCCTTTCCCGGCTGGTCTGTGCCCACCACCCACACCCACCACGGCTAGGATGGTGCAGAGCACAGTAGAGAATCAAAAATGCGAGAGCCATTTTGTGTTTTTTAGTGAATTATGAATAATAGGTATTGCACAAGCACATCTTTTCCTTTCCTCTGTTACAACAGCATTTTCTCTGTTTCTATGAGCTCCTCTGGACCCAAAGCCTGCTCCCTGCAAGCTGCCCCCCGCTCACCGCTCTGCTCCTCCTGCCTGCTGCTCGGGCCTTCCCCATGGCTTCGTGCCTCCTGCTCAGCACAAGCCTGACATCTCCACACTGAGCCTCGGCTGCCTCTCTGGTCGCCTTCCCAATCCTCTGGCCTGGCCTGCTTCCTTCCCGCTCCGTAGCCTTCTTCCCCGTGTCTCTCTGTGTCTTAAGTCAGTATTATCACTCTCCGACCCCCACCCCCCAAATAATGTATCTTCCTCGTGAACGCCTGGGAAGAAGCCCCGTAGGGGGCGTGTGTGATTCCCTGGGTCCCTGCAGGGGGCCTTGGTCATAGGATGTTTCCCGGGCTGAGTGAGTAGTTCTTAAAGCGACCACTGCAAGTCAACTCGGCGGTTGCGTAATGTTTGACAGGTTAGAGCCCCCGCTGCGTGGCAGGCTCTGTAAGCAGATGAGAACGCAGAGACGGCACATTTAGCGCAATTTCCTTTGTGTGCTGGAGCTGGCTCAGGCTTGCAACACCACAGAGGCAGTTTTCTTTCTTCAAGTACAGCTCTCACGTTTTTAAAAAGGGCTTTACGCGAGTAAATCATGCTCACCCTCCAGCTCATTAGCATATCTCTCCCGACAACACCCCAGAAAGCCCTCTCTGTTTGCAGAGTGAAAAATGGAAGGGACCTGCCAGCGGTGTTTACAGAATCAAAATCCCCAGCAGGGCAAACAGCAGAAGCAAACAGATGTTCCAGGTGCGTGCAGGGCCTTTCTCAGACACTGCCACTGCTCTTGCCATCCTCCTCCAAAACGAACGGGTAGTGAGTGTCCACGGAGAAGAAGGGGTCCCCTGTCCCCTCAGAGGAAAATTCACATGAACGTCTTATAAAAAAAAAAAAGTCTGCGTTCTCCCTGCCAGCCCCGCTTCCTGGCTTCTGCATGTGACAGCTGGACAGATGGCGTCGGCGAGACTCCGCACATCGCACACCTCGCCCCGCAAGGCCTGTGCTCGCCAGGGACGCTGGCCTCCTGGCGGTTTCTGTCCCAGCACCTACTCGTCTGGGTGGCTCTGTCACATCGGGCTGTGAGGCTTATTTTGTTTGGGGCCAAAATTTCCCGTCTTCCCACTCATCCCCAGCAGGCACCTTGTCGCCCGGTCCCGGAGGAGCGGATGGCTGGCTGCGGCCTCCCGCAGGCCATTCCCAAGATGCCAACGGGAGACCCCTGGCCACCGGGGCTCCCTCAGAGGAGGGGTACAGCATGGGAAGAGGAATCCACATTCCCCAAAGCCCCCCCTCCCAGCAAACGCGGGCCTCCTCCCCAGCTGTGTGCTGTGAATGTAAATTAAGAAGCGGCAACAACGCCACTCAGCGCAGCCTCTGTGGGCTGCACACGGACAGATGCACACACACACACGCACACGCACACACACCCCTGTGTCATTCGGAAACCGAGTCACAGCCTCACACGCCGAAGGTGAAATACATGGTCCCCTTCAGGGGTCCGCGGTCGGTCGGAGGCTCCTTAGGCTGCCAGGCACGTCCGCACACTTCACTCCATCTCGCCCCGCCGCCCGGGAAGGCGGCTGCCCGCAGAGCCCGGCTCCGGGAGGCTGTGCCCGGGCGGCGGGAAGGCGGCGGCGCCCGCCCGGCCGCTGACCTTCGGCGGCGAGGGGGTGCGTGATCGCCGCGCCCGCCGCCCGCAGCGCGCTCTGCGGAGGAATGACTCAGGATAAACTTTTAAATAATGGCCAGCCCCGCCGGCGCCGCGGCTCGGCGTGCGGGCAGCCCCGGCCCGGTCCCGGCCCGCGCGGCAGATGCCGCCGCCGCCGCCGCCGCCGCCGCCGCGGGGTCAGGCTCGCGGGAGGCCCGGGCGCCCGTTTCCTGAAAAGCTGCGGATCCCCGGCCCCGCGGCCCCGGCCCGGCCTCCGGCGCAAAGTTTCCCGAAGTTGAGGCGTCCGGGGGGCGGGCGGCCCGGCGGGGACCGGCGAGGCGGCGCCGCACCGGGCACCCGCCGCCCGGCGCCGGGCCTGCGCCGCCCCGGCCCGCGCCGCCGCCGAGGGCGCGGGATGGAGCCCGGGATGGAGCCGCGGGCCGCCCGCCGCCGCCCGCCGCCCGCCGCCGCCCCTTACCCGCGTCCGCCGCCGCTCGTGCTCAGGGGCGCCGGGCGCGTCCTCCGCCGCGGTCCGCAGCGTCCTGCTCCCCGGGCGGCCCCATGTCGGGGGGCGGGGAAGCCGGCGGCCGCCGCCGCCGCCGGCTGGAAAGTCCCTGCTGGGCTGCAACCGGCTCGCGCACGCGGCGGCCGCGCCGCCCCGCGCTCCTCGCGCCCTCGCGCTCCCGCTCGCGGCACTTCCTCTCGCGCTGGAAATCCCCGCCGGCGCCGGGCGCGCGCCAGCCCCGCCCCCGCCGCGCCCGCGCCCGCCGCGCCCGCGGGAGCCGCAGCAGCCGGCGCGGCCGCCTCGCGCGCACGCGCGCACGCTCGCGCCCGGTTGCCAAGCCCCCCCCCCGCCGGCCTTAGCAACGGCGCCGCGCGGCGGAGGCCCCCCCGCCCGCCGCCTGGCCCCGCCCCCTGGCCCCGCCCCCTGGCCCCGGGCCGAGGCCCCCTTTCCGGGTCAGAAAGCCACGCAGGCCGCGTGGGGCCCGAAAGCGCAGGTTTCCTCGCGGTGGGAGGGATGGTGTCACCCGGTTCACCGGGGCAGCCCTCGCACTCACACTCACACTCACACTCGCAGCCACACACAGACACACGCGCAGGCACTCACACCCACAGACCCGCGCGTTCAACATGTCTTCTCGGTCACACACACCCACACACACACACTCTCAGACAAACGCTCACATACACATATCCCAGCATTTACACACTGACACACTGACACACTTGTTCACAGCCTCACTCTCATCATACTCGGACGCGCAGGTACAGACATGCCCATGTGCTCTCGCATTCCTACTCACACTTGCATCTCTCCAACACTCGCACACACCCATACAGACACACCTGCTGCACCCACAGCCTCATGCACACCAGCAGGAGGTGGGGCCGAGGGGCCAGGGCTGAGGTCTCAGCCTGGGTTCGCCTGGAGTTCCCTTCCTTCCTCCCGGGGCCCCTCCACACCCTGGAAGTTGGTCTTGGTCCAGTGTGAACAGGGTGGCCAGTGTGCCATCAGCTCCCAGAGTTCTCAGCGGGCCTGGGCGCCCCTCCTTCTCCGGCCCCAGGCCTTCCTGGGCCGCCCTTTCTCCAGAGGCCTCAGCCCTCTGTCCCCTAAGCCATCAAGGGTCCCCAACGTCCTCCGAGATTCCCCAGCCCCGCAGGGCCTGGCCAGCCCTGAGCAATGGAGGCCCCCTCTGGAAGCTCCGTCCACCCAACGCTGAGGAGACAGATGGACTTGTCATTTTTCTCTTCTCAACAAGACTGTACAAAGATTCCTGGACCCAACACACAACATAACACAGATGACGTACATAGAGCTGAACACCTGGAACCTATTTAATTTAATGAGCCAATGTCGCCCCAATAAATTCTATAAAAAAATAAAAAAGATTCCTGGAGTGAGACCAGCGTCAGCCAGTCCTCCTGGTCTCTCTCAGTGACTCATGGGAGTAGAGGCAGGAAGTCAGCGCCTCCTGCTGCGGCTTCCCCATGGGCTGTCCCAGAACTCTGGCCAGGCTGACCGGGCTGGTGGGCTCCCTCATGCCAACAGGTGCAGCCACACAGGGGGGCCTTGCTACCCAGACTGGGCCCGGCCCCAGCAGCACCCCTCTCAGGCCACTAACAGGGCACAGCGCTTTGAATTCAGACCAGAGAACCAGAGGTGCCGCCATTCACAAAGCAACATGTCAGGGACAGGCCAGTCCTTGCACACAGGCCCCAGCTCTGAGTCGAACCCGAGTCACCAGTCTGGCTCCCCCTCCCCTCGTGGTGGGTCCCCCTCTAGAGCTCTGGGTGCCCCTTCCTGCCTGTCAGAAGTTGCAAAGACACTGACCTCAAAGGATCATGGGCCGGACTACATGCCCTCCCCTAGGCTCCGAGGCCTTTGCAGGGTTTCCCACCTCCTGCCTGTCCCAGGCCGTGGACGCTCTGCCAGTGCCCTCTCCCACCTGCTCACTCCACATCACGGGGACCTAGTTAGGACGTGGCCAAGATCAGACTTTGCCCAAAATTTTCCAGGCTGAACTACGTATGATTCTTGTAAAATAAGCAATGAGGTAGACATTTCAAAGACCTGCCAGAGGGGTTTTCTGCGACTCCTCCTCTTCTCTACCAAAGCAATTACCAAGCAACATTCCGAATGAGAGATGCAATTGCCACCGTGGCCGAGTCCCCACCCCCACCCCCACGGCCTGAGCAGCTACGGACCCTGCTACAGGGGATTGTTGGTGAGCGGCACGAAGACGTTTGCCCCAAGCCCGGCAACCGCTTTAGAGGCCAGCCTTCCGCCCTCTGCAGTTATAGCTGCTGAGCAGCAGTGATGGACAGCAAGGAGAACCAATCACAGCTCTCTCCTCGATGCATATCTCTGTTCCCTATGGCAACGTGGAACAACAAGCTGACACCGTTTCTGGACAAAGACCTGTCTCCCAGGAATGTATGTAGCAGTACATGTTTGCTGCATGTCCGGGAGAAGTGCACACAGAAATTAGAGGGACTCACATCCATGCCACAGCTCAGAAAGAAGAAACATCTGCTGCATAGTGTCAGGGGGCTTCAGGCCAATGAAGGGGCGTCGCGAGGATCAGGCCCTCAGTGACACCTCCCCCCGAAGACCACCGCCCCAGGGGGCCAACTTGAGCTGAAATGTGCTGGCAACTTCTCCCACTACACGTTACACATGCATCAGGAGGGACCTCGGCACACGGCAAAACTGTGACTAATTGTTCCGCACGCTGCACCCAGGGGCTGTGGCCGCCGGCTCTGCTCTGTCTTTTCTGCCAGGCTGTGCTGGGGCCCCCTGTGGTCGTGCCCTGTTATTCACGTGAAGCATGGGAATGAGCTATGACTGAGAAAGTCAACTACCACTAGAGTGCCCAATCTCGGCCCGCAGGCCTTTGGAGAAAGCTGAGGCTGGTGGTGGGTGAGCTGGTCTGTGAGCAGCTCCCCAGGACAGCAGATGGGATGGGAGTTTTTTTGTTTGTTTGCTTTTCCTTTTGTTTTGGGGGAGGACGGGAGTTTCCAGTCTGGAGACCAAAAGGGGTCTGAGTAACTGTCAGGCCTCCTCTGCTCTCCAGCCTGGGGAGTGAGGATAAAAAATGACCAGATTCTCAAATTCACTGTGAGGGATTTGCAAGGAGGGGATGTTTCACAACTCACCAAGTTTGAATTTCCCTCTCCCATTTCTCAACATGAATGCAAATAGTGAGCAATGCCACAGGGCTCAGTGCTGCTGCTGAGCCAGCGGGACAGCTTTTAGGGCTGCCTTCAGGGGATAAAGAGCGAGCTCCCTGACCCCCACGTTCTAATCAGAGCTTCCTGTCCAGTCGGGACAAGAGGGCGCAGTGTGACTCCTGGTCAGGGCAGCTTCAATCCCCAGTGGGGGCCTTGTAGGAAGCCGCCGATCAATGCTTCTCTCTCATCATTGATTTTTCTGTCTCTCTCTTCTCTCCCTTCCTCTCTCTGAAACCAAGAAGAGTATATTTAAAAGGAGAAAAAAGAGTTTGCTAAGCACCAGCTGCCCTGTACTTCCTCAAGTCTGCACGAAGGCGCCTGGGCTGATGGGAGGGACGGGCTGAGGGCGCTCCACCTGGGCTCGCTGCGGACCCTGCCTGGGGTCCGGCACCGTGGGCGTGTTCCTGTGCCCCTGAGGCCCAGGGCCGGCTTCCCCGAGCTGCTGTGCTTCCCCCATTCTGGGACGTCACGGGCACGGGCCTGGTTAAGCGCCAGGCGGGCAAGGCTCCTGTGCGCCCGTGGAGTGAGGCTGCCGGGTGGGCACCTGAAGCAGGTGACGGCCCCGCTGGCCGTGTCACAGGAAGCGGCCTTCCCCCTTGCTGTTTCTCTTTGAGTAAGAGGCGAACCAAAAAATTTCCCCGCAGATGGTTAAGGAACCAAAATCGGACACTGACTTCGGTGTGGGGATTTTGCCCTCCGGGCGGGGCACTTCATTCTGCAACTCCAAATGCAGAAACTGCCCGACAGGCCGGAGCAAAGCCTCCGGGCAGCCTCTTCCAGGTCCCCGCCCGGACAGCATGGGGAGCTCCCGCCGAGGAAACCATTTGAATAGGCATGGGCCTGTCTGAAGTTGTCTGGGGAACTCGGAAATGGCCTGCGAAGTTCCCGCCTGCTCTGACACAAGCAGATGTGACATCTTGTTTCCCAAAAGAAAGCAAAAGGCATGCCCGCCCGGTGTGGCTCAGTGGTTGAGCACAAGGTCACGGTCAGGGCACATGCCGGGTTGCAGGCTTGATCCTCAATATGGGGCATGCAGGAGCAGCCAATCAATGATTCTCTCTCATCATTGATGTTTCTCTCCCTCTCCCTTCTTCTCTGAAATAAATTATATATATATATATCTTTTTTAAAAAGGTAGAAAATAATGAAGGAAAAGTTCCTCATTTTTTTCCCAGAGCCTTGATTCCATTTTTTCCTCCATTTTTAAGGAAAACTAAGATTGATTTTACCCCTGGATCAGAAAAACATAACATCCACTTATGGATCTTTGAAATAGTCATTCATTTGTTCATTCATTCATTCATATAGCCACCATGTCCAGTAGGCAGTTGAGAAATCTGATCTACTCCGAGCCTATTCTACTTGTAAATCCCCCAAAGCTGCCCCTCCTGGGGCCCCGAGAATTAATGCCCTTGAAGGTGTCCCCCTCCTTCTTCCCCATGTCACTCCGCCTGTGCTGTGTAACTCCCTGGAAGGCCTGTGAAGACAGGCGTCACGCATGCGCTGAAGGTGTCTTCAGAATTGTGTTGTGAGGGTTTTGCCCAGAGCAAGGCCACCTGGTTGTCAAAAGACCGGAAATGCTAATCTATAACAATAAAAGTGAAATATGCTTTTATTAGGCCCACCATCCTTCTGGGTGAAGCCGGGGCTGGAAGGGAAGGCAGTGCTAGCAGCCGGGGGAAGGAAGGCCTCTCTTGCACAAATTTCATGCATCAGGCCTCTAGTAATGCAATAAAAGCTCTGGCATTTGCCCAGAAAAACAAGACAGCCGAAATGTACACCTCCAAATACCTTTTGCAGTTAGGCAAAATCCAGTAGCATCATTTACAACATGCAGCCAATGCCGTAATTTTCCGTAAGCCATTCCTTGCTGCCCACTCCCACCCCCCCAGGTCTTACTGGCACCTGCCATTGTTCCTCACCACTCTGCCCAGCAGGATCCCCATCTTTCCTGGCACCCATGCCCTCAGTAACCCCTACTATTCCCTTGTTCTCCCTACAACCCCCCTCCTGTCCCCCACATGCCTGCCATTCCCTGCCACTCGCCTCATTCATCTCTAGGGCTGCACCGTAAAGGTGGCCATACCGAGTGACTGGCTCAGACAGCGACGCCAGCTCCTCATCCCTCAGGTTCCCGGGGCCGGGGCGGGGAAGGCCTGGCAGGGGCCTGCTAACCCGCTCTGACTGCATGACTGGGCAAAGAGGGACTTCCTCACAGAGGTGAGGCCTCCCGGCGTGCTCCTCCCCGACCTCGGACCATCAGCCAAGGCTGCCCCTGCACAGTCAGAGCTCCCCATCCCCTCGGAGCCCTGGGGCTCCCAGGGGTCCCGGAGGCCAAAGGGAACCAGCCCTGAAGGACCCCAGGGCAGAGCCTGTGGGTGGGGGTAAAAGTCAGGGTCAGGGGCATCTATCCAGTTGCCACGTGCCCATAGCCAAGGAGCTTTGTGGGCAGGCGTGGCGATGCTGAGCTGCCCCTTGCAAAGCACTTTTGGGGTCTCTTGGATAAAGATTTCAATATTAAACATTAAGATTTGGCAATGATTAAATTCTCGCTGGGCTCGAGGAAAGAGCTGTAACTACATTTCAGTGTAGCATTTGAAGGGATTTAGTGATTTTCCATTAAATTTTTTTTTAAATGTCAAGGGTACAGATCTTTATTGGAGGACTCGGCCTGTGGCAGGTCTCAGATTTAAAAAGACCCAGCCCAGCGATGGACTTGTGAGAACAAGGCAGGGGGGTGAAAATCTACAATTCAAACATGATGAAGCTGTTACGTCTTCAATTGGTTAAAAAAAAAGATCATCTCCGTGGAAAATTCTGTAAGCTTTCCATGCATAATCAGCTAGAATGAACCCTTGTAGGAGCTTGCTTTCTGAATAAAATGATCACGCTCAGATCAAAGGCATTGCTGAGGGCCCGGTCTCATTACAGAGACCCAAATGAAGGCCCGGGGTTATGCTGTGGGAGGAGACGGGCCGGACCCGACTCCCCTCCTTCCTAGCCCGCCTCTGTCTCCCCCCCGGCCCTGCCTCGTGGCCAGGAAAGCATGTAGAGGTGCAGGCTTCAATGTTATGGAGCCATGGGTTCGCTGTAAATATTTATTAGCTGTTTAGTAAATACAATTAAATTTCTGGCTGAGCTTTGCTTGACTGTTTCATTCGAATTAGCCAAGGCCACTTGCAGGCCTCAGCGGGTTCCACAGGGTTCAGCGGTGTAGACGTTAAAGTGCAAAGAGCACAGCCGAATGGCTCAGCGGTTGAGCACTGACCTATGAACCTGGAGGCCATGGTTTGATTCCCGTGAGGGCACAAGCCGGATTGTGGGCTCAGTCCCTAGTGGGGAGGTGACCGATCAATGATTCTCATCATTGATGCTTCTCTCTCTCTCCCTCTCCTTTCCTCTCTGAAATCAATAAAAACATATTTTTTACAAATAAAGTGCAACTCCTCCTTCCCACCGGCGAAAGGGCGAGCCTCCCGGAGACAAAGATGAATTCGGGTGCCCTATCTGTCAGATGACAAACCCCATCACTTACAGCACCATCTGGGGTGGACCCCCGCCCCCCAGCAGCAGTGGGAACAGTCGGAGGACCCGGATGCACACACCCACAGTCTCTCGCCTTCAGGTCATTTGCATCAACAATACCCACCGGTGCTGGTTTCTCTCCTACACCGAGCCCAGCGAGCCGTCTGTGGCAGTGACCACATCGCCTACAACGGGGAATGCCACCTCTGCCTCACCATCCTAAAAGCTCCTGAATGGGCCACACAGAGCACTGGGCCCGCAGGCCCAGACCAGCACGTGCATCACAACGACTGCCCTCCCAGCAGACCCCCGAGACTGCGGCCCCAGCGTTCCGTTCAGTCAGGGTCCCGCCACGGACCAGCTTCTCCAGCTAACGGTTCTCAGCAGAAAATAAATTAAAAAAAAAAAAAAAAAGCGCAAATGAATTGGTGCTGATTACAGCAGGCGGGCAGCGGCTTCCTGTCTGTGAGGAGCCAACACTGGGCACCTGCCCGCGTCCGTGCCGCCCATGCCCTGCACGTGGGCACCGTCACCGCTCCGCACACAGCAGGGGCACGCGGGCTCCTTCCCCAGGAAGGAAGTGGGCGGCAGGAGCCCCCGGGCTGCGCATCACGCCAGCGCCCCGCTGACACCCGCCCAGAGGACCTTCGGCCAAAGCCCCGCAGCCCGGGCAGCACAGCGGGCCTCGCCTCCCGCTCCCGCTCCCGCTCAGCGGTCACCCCCGCCCCCAGGCGTGCTTTCCGGTAAGGGCCTGGCCGCCAGATTCCCTCCGGGCACCTCCCCAGGAGGGAAGACCCTGTGCACGCAAACACGTGTCCACGCGTGTTCACGGCTGCCTTCGCCATGAGGCCGCAGGGTGGGAGCAGCCAGCTTCCCGCCGTCTGCGGAAGGGAGGCCGGGAGAG
The DNA here is from genome assembly GCA_036971965.1 of Nyctalus aviator. Lineage (NCBI taxonomy): Eukaryota > Metazoa > Chordata > Mammalia > Chiroptera > Vespertilionidae > Nyctalus > Nyctalus aviator. The sequence goes on from CM072922.1 coordinate 2,267,760, forward strand.
GGCTCTCCCACGAGTGCCCCTGGGCAGCAAGCGGGCAGGCACGGCCCTGCGGCCCCGGCGAAGCCCCGCACCGCCCCGCAGGCCCCGGCGAAGCCCCGCACCGCCCCGCAGGCCCCGGCGAAGCCCCGCACCGCCCCGCAGGCCCCGGCAGGAGCCCGGCACCGCCACCCCAGGAGGCCCCGCGGGCGACCGCGAAGGGCGTGCGGTTCCTCTGGGCGCTGCGCTGGGTCTCACCCGGCTGTGGGGAGGCTGCACCACGGGGGCCGCCCCGCCCGCCCCGGAGAGAGGGCGTGAGGACCGGGCACCGCGGTGCCGGCCCCTCCGCTGGGGCTCACCGGCCTCGGGGCGCTCGGAGCCGCCCGGCGCCAGGGGCGCCTTCCCGGTGCTCGCGTTTGGGGTGCGGGGACCCCCCCTCCCGCCCCGGCGGACAGGCAGAGGCCCCGCCGACACCGGGGCGGCCGTGGGCACCCTCAGCGCACATGGCGGGCGGAAGCGCCTTCTTCCGGCGCCTCGAAAGTTCTAGAAAGCCTTCCGCTCCCGCAGGCGGAGCTCAGCGACATCCGAGGGTTCGGCCACAGTTAGAGGTGGCTTTTAGAAAAGAATGACAAAACAAATGCAATGACAATCTAAATTAAATTATTAGATAAGAAGCGGCCGTGAGGACAGCCTGGGGCCGAGGACGGCTGCCGTCCCTCCAGTTTCCGAGGGCCAAGCCCTGCCCCGCCCGCCTCAGGGGGCGCTCTGATTGGCTAAGCCATGGTTCCCCTCGCCCATGACTGGCTCAGCCCTGCGCATGCGGCCCAGGCCCAGCCAATGCGGAGGCGAGGCCGGCTCCGGGGCCTCCGGGAGGCTCCCCAGGGGCGATGGGCTGTGCGGGCGCCACGCGCCCTCCCGGGGTCGCTGCTCCCTCTCGGCGGCCGCGGGCCGGCCCGGCGCCCTGAGCCCCGGAAGGCCGGCCCGGGAGGTGTCCCAGAGGATGGCGGCCTCCGCTCCGCCACGGCTGTTCTGGCCTCGCACGAGGCCCCGGGCGGCCTGCGCCGGGCACCCCGCCGCCTGGGTGTCCCCTGTGGGCCTGACCCCCGGCCGAGAGGGGGGACCGGACGGCCCGCACTGCTGGGAGGCTCGCCCCGGGTCAGAGCCAGGGCGCAGCCTCGCGTGGCCCCTCGGGGAGAAGGCCCTGAGCGGAGGCTGCCGTCCTGCAGACTCTGCCTGGCCAGGCAGGAGGCTGGGGCGGGGCCCCCTCTGCCCCAGGTTCTCCATGGTCAGCGGACAGGCCCACATCCCTCCTGTCTCAGAGGGCCATGATCCAGGGTGATGGGGGCAGGAGAGACAGAGGGCCACTACTCCCTCTTCTGGGGAATTCATTCGTTCGTTCGTCCATTCATTCATTCCGTCCCTACGGCTCCACCTCTGGGGCAGGAGGGCGAGCCCGAGATGGGCTGGAGCAAAAAGACATCAGGGGCCATGCGCTCAGGACACCAAAGGGCAACAGGGACCCTCCGCGGTCACCGCCGGCTGTGATGGGGTCAGGAGCAGATCTGAGTCCTCTCTGGGCTGCAGGCGGAGGCCTGGGGGAGGGGAGAGAGTGCTCAGCTCCTGTGTAGGAGGGAGCCCCTGGCACAGGCCTGAGGGGCGGGGGGTGCTCAGCTCCTGTGAAGGGAGGGAGCCCCGGGCAGAGCAGAGGCAGAGTGGGCAGTGCCATGACCCACCGCTGGACGGCGTCACGAGGGGCTGAGCAGGGGCCAGAGCTCCAGCTCGCAGAGGGGCTTGGCTCTGCCACCCACGGACTTAATGCCCAGCTGGACATGCAGGCGGGAGAAGGCGCAGTGCATGCTGGGGCTTCGCGGCTCTGGCTCAGGGATGGGGCGGGAGGTGCCAGGAGAGGGATTTGGGGAGAAAGGACTGCTGAGCTTGGACCTGTGCAGTGGGGAGACCCGGGAACAATGTGGGGTGCAGTGGAGAGCTCAGGGATGGGGGCCATGGAGGTGAGGACAGGGAGCCCGGAGAGGGGCACCCACAGGCCCTTGCCAGCTGTTCCTTCGACCCCTAGCTCCCCCTCAATTTCCAGGATCCTGAGCACCTTGGCAGAGGGAGGAGCGGAAATGAGGGCTCAGGGCATGAAACCAGGACCGGCATCGCTTACTTTGGGGCAATCCCAATGCCTCAGCTTCTCCCCTGAGGGGCCGAAAGCCCCCGATTTCCCAGAGGGTCATCTCTGACCAGAGCGAGGCTCAGGGGCCTCATTGGTTCTGGCGTTGGGTCCACCTCTGCCTCAGTTTCCCCATTATCAATAGTCACTATCAGAATTGCTTTCTCACCAGCCCCTGAGCTTGCGGGCCTAGATGGGAAAATGAGGCCTGGTTTCGCTCACTCACGCCCCAAGTTCCTGGTCCCCCAACGCGCCGCCTCGGCCAGCTTCCCACAGGCCAGTCGCTGAGGGCTGTCACGGGCGCCCCGTGTACTAAGATCTCATTTCTCTGAAAACGTCTCATGAAGTTTTCTCTTAAATAATTAGAAGTCAATGCCGCCAGAGGGCGTGTGGCTCTGGGGTGTCCTCGATGACTTCGGGGGCCACCCGCTCTTTCCCATGTGTCCCCGGGGCACTGGCCGGCAGGTCCCGAGCTGCCAAAGTCCGTTTCCTCTCCTCCCAGGCCACTGCTGTGCACCTGGCCACGTTCCAGACTTCCCCAAAATACCACGTCCTGAAGACACAGGCAGAAAAATCCGGCGACATCAGAAGCAACTCCAACCGGCCAGTCCAAACAGGCTCTGTCTGTGTCCGGAGAACGCGGTGTCCTCTATGCTTAGCTGTGCGATGCCGCACGCCAGCCGGTGAGCTCACCACCGCCAAAGCCAGGACCTGGGGCAGGGCTCCGCCCTCTGGACACCGGGCCCTCCAAGTGGGTCCCTACGTGGCCAAGAGCGGAGATGTCCTGTGGGCGGGCTCCGTGGGGACAGCAGGGCGGAAGGCAGACTGAGCAAACTGGCCGACTCGGCGTCCTTCCCCCGAGACCGGGGCAGGTGGCTCCCTCCCGCTCCCTCCCGCTGGCCCCGCACCCCCTCCAGGAGCGCGTCTGCACGCTGCCCGGAGATGCCCAGCTGCATGGGTTGCGGTCCTACTGGGTGCGGGGCAGGGCACCAGGTGGGCCTGGCGTTGGCTTTTGGCGACTCTCACTGACCCAAGCCGCCAACTCCCGCTCGGGCCGGCGCAGTGGCCGCTGCTGGTCCCCGTGCAGACACCGGCTCTCGGCTCCGGCCCGTCCTGGCTCCTGCAGCACACCTGCTGTGGCTGAGACGTGAAGCACTTTGATGACCTTTAAGTCTGGGGGGCTGGGGGGGCGGTTTGTAAGAACAAACCTTGTCACCATCATCACCTCTGGGTGTCCCTGCCCTGCACCCCGACTTCTGCCCAGCCACGTGGGCAGTGCTGTGTCAGGCCCAGGCTCACAGTTCCTCTGAAGAGGGAAGGCCGCAGCCTGCACCCGCGGAAGGAGTGGGGTGGAGCCGAGTCTCTGGTGAGCACCCCCTCCCGATGGGCTGTCCTGAGGGGCAGGCGAGGCGATTCCCCCCCCCCCCGCCCCCAGACTGGACCCCCAGCCCTCACTGCTGGCCGCCGGCCTGGTGCCCGGATGAACGCCCGCCCAGCTCCGGGCTCACCCTCTGCCTCGGACACTTGGAGGCCCATCGCCTCTGTGCACCTCAACTTGCTCACTGGGCTAGGGGCACAGAAGGCAGGCCGCGGGGGTGCCGGGAGGCCTGAGGGTGACCGCAGAGCCCGGCCGTGACCGCGAACACTGCGGGAGGGAGGCGTGGGAGAGACGTGAAAGGCCGATGGCGTCTTCCCGGTGGCCCCGCGCCCGCTCCAGGTGCCGCTGGCCGCACTGCTGCTGGGGGCTGCTTCTGGCCAATCCAAGCAGAGCCCAGAATGCTCCGCCAGCGCCTCGCGGCCACAGGGCAAGGGACAGGCCGAGGCCCTGCCCCAGCCGCTCTGAAAGCAGAGGCAGCAGCCGGAGGAGCCGGGTGGAGGGGAGCAGGGCAGGGGGAGCGGAGCCAGCGGTGGCCCAGCACGCAGGCCCCTGAGGTGTGGGGCGGGCTGGGGCCCCCTACCCCCGGGACCAGCCCTTCTAGACGTTGCTGCCCCTTCTCAGTAGATGGTGAAACGCTGGGGCGAGAACTCGTTCAGAAGCTGCGACATCGGTGAGGTGAGAGTTGTCCCCGCCCAGGCAGGTGGCTGAGCGTCGTCGCTCTGTGAACCAGGAGGCCGCAGTTTGATCCCTGGTCAGGGCACCATCCCCGGGGCGGGGCGGGGGGGGGCAGCAGGCGGCAGCCGGCCAATGCGCCTCTCCCATCACTGACGTTTCTCTCCCTCTCCCTCCGCCCCCCAATCAATGCAGACATTCGGGGAAGGCTCCCCTGTCCGCGGGCCGCTGGGCCCCACGGGGAGCGGCGGCGGCGGCAGAGCGGGCACACACAGGCCTCTTTCGGTTGCGCTGGTTCTGGGGTCAGGGCTGTGGCCGGCAGCCCCAAGTGCGGCTCACGCAGACGGGCCGGGCGGCGCCAGCTCCGGAGGATCTGCTGGGGGAGGAGGGAGCGGGGGAGCAGGGCGGGCGGTTCTGCTGCAGGAGAATCTGCAGGGCCTCCTCCAGGCTCGCAGGCACAGGGGCCAATGCCCCAGGGAGGCGAGGTCTCTGGGGCCGAGGCCTTGGAGCTGAAGCTGCTAAAAATAGCTGAGGCCGTGCCCCTGAACCCCCTCCACCTGGCCGCCCCGGCAGGTGTGAGACAGGAATAGGCCGCCACCCCAGCCCGGGGCCTCCGCCCATGGGGATGGAGGACAGCAGAGGGCGGGCCAGAGCCCCAGAGCCGAGCGTAGGCAGCGAGGAAGGGCCAGGCCAGGCCCCGGGGGGGCAGGGGGCAGGGGGCACGGGGCAGGGGCAGGGGCTGGGGCTGGGGCAGCACGCCCAGTACAAACAGGGGCAGGCCAGGCAGCCCCCTGGACTCGGCAGGAGCGCGTCTCGGTCCCTGCGTGGCGGTGTGGCCGCCCCAGGTCAGCCTCCTGGCCACGCTCTGGACACCGTGAGCCCGACCCGCAGGGCAATGGCACGGGTGCTGCTGGGCCTGGCGCCGGCTCCGGGGCCACAGAGGGCCTGTCCGGCGGCCGATCGCTCCAGGGCAGGGGCGGGAGCGGGGGAGGTGGCCGTGAGCCAGGCCACGTGGTGGGCGGTGTGGGGTGAGCCTGGAAGTCACACGTCCGCGGCTAAAAAGGTCTGTCACCAAAATACAGCAGTGGCGCCGGCGCCGGGCGGGGGCTGGGCACGCTCTTGGGCGTCGATATCATGAGTTCAAAATACCCCACCCCATGAGGACCCGGCCCGGCCCCACAGAGGCCACGGGGGTGCCTCCACTCCTTCCTGAGCCGTGGGGCGGCAGGCTCCTGGGCCTGAGCATCGCAGCCCCCGTACCCAGGACTGGGCGCTGCTGGGCAGCCTGCTGTGGCTGAGCCAGGCCGTCACGGGGGGCGCAGACTTGGGGGCACAGACCCCCACGGGCCCCCCGCGGAGCTGACATGGGGTGAAGTGTGAGCGCAGCCAGCCTGTCGAGGCGGCGTTCTGCTCCCCGTCCGCACCCCTGGGCAGCACCGGGGCCTGTGGGCACACAGCCAGCTGACCACAGGCGCCAGCCCCACGCTCACAGGACGGTGCGGGACGCGGCTGGGTGCGGGTCAGAGACAGGCTGGCCAGTGGAGGAGGGAAGGAGGGGGCGGGAGGTGCACCCACCCTACCCCCCGGGGCCTCCCTGCACCCGGCATCATTGGGGGGATCTGTGTGATATTTTGAACTCATGAGCTCCCCTCTCTCAGGCACCCTGACAGCCAGCCGGGCTGGTGCCAGCGGGCACCCTTGGTCCAGGGACACTGTTGTCCCCACAGCCCAGCCCACGCCTCTGCCCGGGCTGGACAGTGATGGCCTCGCAAACAACCCTCTGCACCTTGGCGGCCCTGCCCAAGGCCTTCTGAGGGACCCCGTGCATCCCTGCGGGCCCAGAAATGGCCAAGAGCCCCTCCCTCAGGGACCCCGGCTCCAGGTCACTGACACCGAGCCCCCCCTGCCCAGCACAGGAAGCCCTAAGGGCTGCGGCAGGTGGAGCCGGCCCCTGCTCTGCGGTGGGTGCCCAGCAGCCTCATGGGAGCCCTGCTCTCCCTCTGTCCTGCCCAGGTCTCCCGGCCACCTGCCCCCTTCATCCCCCTTGCCCCGCCCTCCTCCCCCTCCACCCCCAGAACACAGGAGGGCATGGCAGAGCTGGCTCTATCACCTCAGAGCCTTCTTTTTTTCTTTTTTTTAAATAAACCCCAGGCAGCTTGGCCAGCATGGCTCTTGGTTGAGTGTCAGCCTAGGAACCAGGAGGTCCCAGTTCATTCCCACTCAGGGCACAGGCCCAGGTTGGGAGCTCCATCCCCAGGGTGGGGTGTGCAGAGGCATCCGATCCATGATTCTCTCTTATCGCTGATATCCCCCCCCCTCCCATCCTCTCTAAATAAACCTTCTTCGTTGACATGAGTGGTTTCTGTCCTCTGTCTGGACCTTGGAGACACATCTAGTCTTTGACCCACACGCTTACCGCTTGCATTGCCGTCCATCCAGCGTCCATGTTTGGTACCAGGCACAGCCACCCCCTCAACATCACCAACCGCTTTCACATTTCTCAGGATGAAGATCTGCGCAGGAAAAATGCTCTCGATTTTTGTTTATACAAAATGTCTTTACTTGGTCTTCATTTTGAAGATTTTGCTGGATAAAGAGTTCTTACGTGGCAGCTTTTAATTTCAGCATTTTGATGTTCCAAAGTTTTCTGTTATTTCTGCTTTGAAGTCAGGTAATCGTGCCATTGTCCCTCTGTGTAACCCGTTTTCCTCTCACTTCCAAGATTTTCCCATTCCCATTCCCACTGGCATTCAGGGGCCAGGTATGGTGATCCTAGGATTGGTTTCCATGTTTGTTTGTTTGTTAAATTTTTATTGTGTTTCTTACAGAGAGGAAGAGAGGACAGAGAGTTAGAAACATCATTGAGAGAGAAACACTGATCAGCTGCCTCCTGCACACCCCCTACTGAGGATGTGCCCAAAACCAAGGTATATGGCCTGACTGGATTCGAACCTGGGACCCTTCAGTCTGCAGGCAAACCCTCTATCCACTGAGCCACACCGGTTAAAGTGCTGGTTTCCATGTTTTCATTCTGCTTCGGGCTCACTGAGACTCCGGGATCTAGAATTGACATGGCTCACAAATTTGGGTGGTTTCTGCCATTATATCTTCAGATGTGTGTCCAGTCCCTTTCTCCATCTCCTCTCCTTCTGAGACAATTACATGTGCTGGCTGCTTCATATGGTCTCACATAGCTCTGAGCCCCCCTGTTCATTCTCCCTCTTTGTTCTCTCCATTTTTTTGGATTAATTTCTATTGCTTTATCTTGAAGTTCACCAATTCTTCTGCCACCTCTAATATGCTATTCAAACAACCTAAAAACAGTGAGAGAAACCAAGAAGGCGGCATAGGTAAACACCTGAACTTGCTGCCTCGCACAACCACTTCAAAACTACAACTAAAAGACAACGCGGACATCATCCACAACCACAGGAAGGATGGCTCAGCGGAGATTCTACAACTAGAAGGGAGAGGAAAGCACACTGAGACTCAGAGGAGGTGCGGAAGTAAGTGCGGAGGTACGGAGGCGCACGTGCGGAAAAGGCTGGCACCTGGGTACGCGGCTGGCTTTTTCAATCGGGAGGGAGACACAAGCTCCTGATCGGTCTGAACTCCAGTTCCGGGCGAGACTCTGGGGACCCAAACTATTACCACAGGATACTGAGACCTGGGGGTCTCTTAGGGAAGGGCTGAAGGTCAGCCATTGTTGTTTGTTGGTTCCCTGAGACCCCACCCTACCCAATTTACAATCCCACCCCCGCTGTGCACAGAGGCTTTTGCACATGAATGGCCGTGCCCTTTGCCATCTAAAATTACCTAACAAACTGCAGCTGGGTCAGAGAGCCCCAGAACTTCCAAAAGAAGTCCCAAGGCCCCACAGCAGCTTGCATTGCTTCACAGCTGGGCCTCATGTGGGCACCTCCAAACAACAAACAAAGATGAATCTACAGATCTCTCCATAGGTCCTGCTGGGTGACCTCAGACAGAGGCTACATTTGCACCTTCTTGGAGATCCAAGAGCCAATGTACCCAATGGTCAGAGTGGAACCATTCAAATTACAACTCCTCAGATCCATAAAGGACACACTTAGGGGGCAGACTCAGTGAGCACCAAAGCCCACTGAAGCAAGTCTAAGGTGACCAGACCTTCCGCAAAAATCGGGATTTTTAAAAAATGCCACGGGATGCGCAACAAATTGTTAAAATTGGGACTGTTCCGCCAAAAGTGGGATGTCTGGTCACCTTAAGCAAGTCTTGTCTCATAAGGGTGTCTCCAGCACAGAAGTTCTCCCATCATAGACACAACTGATTGATCCTCACAGCCAATTGGCCTGGAGGTCAATTCCTCCCAGTGATACCAACAGCAATCAAGGCTTAACTACAATAAAACTGTGCACACAGTCCACAAAGGGGTGCACCAAGAGTGTCCACCTCAAGTAATTGGGGAGGATGAGCCACTGGGCCCTATAGGACCCCTAGCACACAAAGCTACTCTATCAACACAGGGAAGCAGCCAAAATGCAGAGGCAAAGAAACAGGTCACAAATTAAAGAAATGGAGGAAAGCACACAACTGGATATAGAATTCAATACCACAGTTATAAGGTTTTTCAAGAATTTTCTAGAAACTGTTGATAAATTTAGTGAGTCCCTCAACGGTATGAAAAACTAGAAATTTGGCATACACTGACGAAATAAAGAATAATATAAAGAGATCCAACAGCACTCTAGAGGATCCCAAGAATCAAGTCAAAGATTTGAAATACAAAGAAGCAAAAAACACCCAACCAGAAAAGCAAAAAGCAAAAAGAATTTTAAAATATGAAGATAGTGTAAGGGGCCTCTGGACAACTTCAAGCATACCAACATCAGAATTACGGGGGTGCCAGAAGAAGAGAGCAAGATATTGAAAACCTATTTGAAGAAATAATGACAGATAACTCCCCCTACCTGGTGAAAGAAATAGACTTACAACTCCAGGAAGTGCATAGAACCCCAAACAAAAAGGAATCCAAAGAGGACCACACCAAGACACATCTTAATTAAAAAGCCAAAAGCAAAAGACAAAGAGAGAATATTAAAGCAGCAAGAGAAAAACTGTTACCTACAAGGGCCCATACAATTGTCAGCTGATTTCTCAACAGAAACTATGCAGGCCAGAAGGGAGTGGCAAGAAATATTCAAAGTGATGAATAGCAAGAACCTACAACCAAGATTATTCTACTCAGCAAAGCTATCATTCAGAATCGAAGATCAGATAAAGAGCTTCACAGGTAAGAAAAAGCTAAAGGAGTTCATCACCCCCAAACCAGTATATATGAAATGCTAAAAGGTATTCTTTAAGAAGAGGAAGAAAAAGGTAAAGTTAAAAATTATGAACAAGCCGGGACCGGTTTGGCTCAATGGATAGAGCATCGGCTTGGGGACTGAAGGGCCCCGGGTTCGATTCCGGTCAAGGGCATGTACCTTGGTTGCGGGCATATCCCCAGTAGGGGTGTGCAAGAGGCAGCTGATCGATGACTCTCTCATTGATGTTTCGAACTCTCTCTCTCTCTCCCTTCCACTCTGTACAAAAATCAATAAAATATATTTTAAAAAATTATGAACAAATACCTTATCAACAAGTGAATCTAAAAAGCAAGTGAATAAAAAATCTGATGAATAGAAAAAAAAAAACTAAAACACACACTTTTCATTTTAGTTTGCAGTCTTCAGCTCTAGAAATTCCATTGAACAACTTTTTAAAAAATCTCTTGAGCTTCCTTATCTGTTCACTCATTAAAATAATTATCCATTGATTATTGATACATATTTATGATTTGAAATGATTGCTAAGTTCAGCACCATGGTCCAATTGGTGACAATTTCTATGTTTTTCCTCATCCTACATTTTTCTGATTCTTTGAATGTTTGATTGAAAATCAGACATTGTACCGATTCTGGATTCTCCTGTGTTCTCATTGATTACTTTGTTATTGTTTTGGAGCGCAGGTTGGTGGCCTGTATTCAAACTACAAATTCCGTCTTACCCCACAGCTGCAGCAGCTGAATTTGTCAGTCCCTTCGGCTTCCAGCAGCAGCTTTTGTTACCAGCTTCCTGGGGCGGGGTGTACACCCCTCTGCCTGTATAGTTGGGCAGTCAGTCAAGGATTTCAGTGAAGTTTTTTTTTGTTTTTTACATTTTTTTACATTTTTACAGATTTCAGAGGAAAGGAGAGGGAGATAGAAACATCAATGATGGCCCTAACCAATGGCTCAGTGGATAAGACCGGCCTGCAGACTGGAGTCCTGGGGCCCACTCCTCGCACCCAGGCAGGTACCTTGGTTGCAGGCTCCTCGCCGGCCCTGGCACGTGCAAGAGGCAACCAACCAATGTGTTTCTCTCACATCGATGTCTGTCTTTTCCTCGCTCTCAAAATCAATGGGAAAATCCTCTGGTGAGGATTGACAAATAAAACATCCGTGATGAGAGAGAATCATGGATCGGCTGCCTCCTGCACGCCCCACACTGGGGATGGAGCCTGCAACCTAGTGATGTGCCCTGACCGGGAATCGAACTGTGACCTCGTGGTTCATAGGTCAAAGCTCAACCTCTGAGCCAGGCCAGCGCGGCCGATTTCAGTTAAGTTAGCAGTTAGGCGGTTCCCTCTGTGGGCCCTGGCTTTGCAGATTCCCTTTCAGTTCACATCTCCTCTGCCAGCGCCAGGGTACAGTGGACCGTAAACACAGGAGTAAGGGGCACCCACCCCTCATGCAGTTCAATCTCCACATGTAACTTTTTTGGGTCTTTTTCTTTTCTATATATATATATATATATATATATATATATATTTTTTTTTTTTTTTTTTTTTTTTTTTACAGAGTGGAAGGGAGAGAGCTAGAGAGCTAGAAACTTCGATGAGAGAGAAACATCGACCAGCTGCCTCTTGCACACCCCTTACCGGGGATGTGCCCGCAACCAATGTACATGCCCTTGACAGGAATCGAACCTGGGACCTTTCAGTCCGCAGACCAACGCTCTATCACTGAGCCAAACAGGTTTCGGCTCTTTTTCTTTTTAAAAAAATGTTTTTAATAATTTTTAGGAGGGGGAGAAGAGAGAAACATCAATGATAGAGAAACATTGATCAGCTGCCTCCAGCACACCCCCTACTGGTTTAAGCCCGCAAGCCCGGCATGTGCCCTGACCAGGAATCGAACCATGACCTCCTGGTCCATGGGTCAATGCTCGGCACTCAACCACTGGGCCGCACTGTCTGGGCAGGCCGACTCTTTAGCACATGCACTCACTGGACGGAGACAGGTAGCCACGAGGGTGTGGTCACACCCTGTGTCCCCACAGCCCGGACAGGCTGGTGGGAGGAGGTCCGCTCACATGTGCTGCTCTGGCCGAGGGCCTACCCGGGCGCAGCCTGTGGGACACAGGGTTTGGCCTACTTTGGTTCTGAAGTGACCCAAGGCGCAGGAGCAGGGACGAGGACCTGGGCTCAGTGGACAGACCCTGCCTGTTTGATCTGGCCTCGGCCGTGGCCAGGCGAGCCCTGCAGAGCTGCGTGGGAACAAGCTGTCTCTGCAGAGGCCCGGCCCTGCCCTGGGGGTGCCCTCAGGGTGATCCCAACAGTGAGGTCCCCGTGTGCGGAAAGGAGGTGGTTCAGGGAGACAGAGGCCTCCCCGGCGCCACAGGACGTGTCCACACCCAGAACCTCGGGCCCAGGGCCGCTCTGATGGAGAGGGGGGGGCAGAAAATCGCTGTTCCATATTTTAATACATCAATGGCTTGAAAATTTTTATTTAACTTCAGCAAATATTAGGAATAGAAAAATGAACTCTGCAGAATCTCACAAATAAAATTCTCCGATCTCCACTAACAAATGGTATCCTCCAATGGCTAAGCAATGGTCATGCTATGAACAGTCACATGATGAGTGCTGACATGGGAACGGCAGACAGTAAAATATTATACAGCATTTTACAACTTTTCTTTGAAATCCTCAGGTGGACTTCATCACTTGAAAAGACACAGCATCTCCATTACCTATCAACATTAACCTTACACATCTTTTAAAACCCACCAAGCACCCCGCCGAGCTGAGCCTGCGCGGCCTGTCCACCCCGGGGAGTGCCTGTGAACTCGGGGTGCTGCCTGGGGTTGTGCTTTATCCGGTGGGGAAGGCGGGGCCGGCACGGGTGCCCACTGCTGGGCGTCCAGGCCTGGCTCAGAGGAGCGGGCTTCCTGGGGTCGGCCGGAGGCAAAGCTGCACATGATTAAAATCTGGAGTTTGGGCTTTAGAGGTGACTGGGGCGACGCATCGGAAAGCAGACAGTGGGGTGGGGAGGAGGGGGGGACACCTTCCCAACCTCCAGAACCCCGGGCCCGCAGCCCGCCAGGGCCGGCGCGGGGAGCCAGTGCGATGGGCTCAGCTCGAGGCCTAGCCGGCTGCCACCGGACTGAGCACACCCCCCCACAGTGTCCGGAGAAGGCGCCCAGCCTTCAGTCCAGCGTGGGGAGCGTGTGCGGAGGGCGGTGAGCGTGTCCTGAGGGGAACGTGGGACCGTGTCTGCCTGTGGACAGACATCTTCTGGGGACACAGCGGAGGGAAAGCCTCACGGTCCAGAGGCGTGGGGATTAGTCCGAGAACAGTGCAAGGCATCTGCAATTATTTATTCCTGGGATGAAAAACCGACATTCACATTAAGGTTTCCTGTTTTGAAATTTTGGGGTAAGATAAGCGAGGCGGCCGAATGACCTGAAGCTTTCAAGACTCAGGAGGCGGGCGGTGGAGCCACTGCTGCAGCCCACTGCTCTCCTCGCTCCTGGTGAGCCTGGAGCAAAACCTCCGCGCCTTTTCGGCCGAAGGCCCACGCCGCTAAGAAATGGCTGTGGCCACGCCGCCACCTGCAGCGCAGAGGAAAACAGCCCCAACTCTCTCGATGGTGTGATGGCAATGACTTAAGAATGGGCCATTTTTAGCCGAAACCAGTTTGGCTCAGTGGATAGAGCGTCTGCCTGCGGATTGAAAGGTCCCAGGTTCGATTCCGGTCAAGGGCATGTACATTGATTGGAGGCACATCCCCAGTAGGGGGTGTGCAGGAGGCAGCTGGTCGATGATTCTCTCTCATCGATACTTCTAATTCTCTATCCCTCTCTCTTCCTCTCTGTAAAAAAGTCAATAAAATATATTTAAAAGAAAAAGAAAAGAATGGGCCATTTTTAGTGGTCGCATACAGCTTTAGAGCTGTTTTATAACTTTGGGGTTCAGGTCTGAATATAAATAAAATAATGCATTAAAAACAGAACAAAAGCTTGAATCCTGGGTCTTAGGGTTCAGCAAGGGGCTGGGGAGGAAGGCGGCACCAAGTCCAGCGCGGGCTCTCCTCCCGCCCTGGCAGGTCTGGCCAGTGTAACGCACTGGTGGCTTGTTTTTGGTGCACGGTCATACCAACAGTACAAGTGATATTCAGAAAGACAAAAATAGGGGTAGTTGGAATTTAAAGTGACACGAGCACACTTACAGGCATGCGACATTTGAGGAAAGTTTACACACACAGGAAACTGCTTGCTTTGTCCTGCAGTCAGGTTGTAAACCAACTGTATTTCATACGACTTTCCTGATTAGAGGTTTGTGAGCATCAAAGGGTACGCAGTTAAAAACGATCCAGCGTTTCACGGGCTCACTCCGTGGTGCCGCCGGCCTGGCTCCGGGCCGCTCGCTCTCCCTGGGGAAGAGCCACATCACGTAACTGATCGCCGTTCAAACCGACAGTGCGGCATTCAAGTAACAAGGTGTTTCCGTGGAGAAGCGAGAAAAACTGCCTAACACTTTACACAGCTACATGAAATTAAATAAAACAAACTTTAATGCATATGCAATACAATTTATATCTTTTGGGAATTCTAAACTAAAACTATCATTTGTTTCAATGGTACTATATTTTGCACAATAACTTATACTTAGGAGAAATCTTGCACAAAAATAGATATAATTATGACATTCACATTGATACTCTTTAAGAAGACAAAGCTGAGGGAACATGGTCCCTGACCTCCCACCCACACGCCTGTGATGCACCGAAGTCTTGATATGTTTAAAAGGGCCTCCACGTCAGTGAGGCCAGTCACTCGCTTTCAGCAGAGTGGTTCTTGCATTTACATCATTGCAGAGACAGTGCGGACAGCTGAGGACAGTGCTCTCTCAGATGTGAAACGGCGGAAGCAGCCAGCAGCCAGGCCAAGATGCCGCCTCTTCCTTCTGGCGGTGGAAACCGCAGGCCCTTTTCCTGGGAGAGCGCCACGGCAGCTGCGTGCCGGCGGGAAGACCAGCGTGGTGGCGCCGAAGCAGGTGAAGACCGAGGGGCACGTGGTGCCAGGCAGGCCGGCGCCTGGCCCTGCCTCACCGCAGGAGGGCACCAAGCTCCCTGCGGCCAGGGCACCCGTTCCCAAGGAACACAGGCTGGGCCGAGGGGGGCCAACCCGCAGGCAGTGAGAGCCCTGCGGACTCGGGGAGGAGGGCGCCCGGGAGGGGGCCCCTGCCAGGCGTGTCCTCAGGGCATGTGCAGACGTGCAGCGCTCCGCGGCCCTGCCCTGCACTCGCACGGCCGGCTTGCGATGCGGAGGAGGCCCAGCCTGGTGGTTCCGTGCTCTCTCGCTCCCTGCCTGGGCAGGACCGGCCCGGACGGTCCTCGGACTCCCGTGCAGGGACAGAGGACGCGAGCTCAGCAAGTCCCCTCTTACTGCCCCTTCAGAGAGACTTTGTCCGGGTTCCTTTAACCCAGAAGTCCAATTCCAAACACGCTATGATTCTAGCTGACCCTCTTCCTAAATCAGCTGACTTAAAAAAGGCAAGGTGCTCGACAGCAAAGCATCCCGTTTTAATTGCATATTTTAAATTCTTAAGAATCGCTTATGCGCCTTAAAGCCTCGCACTTTTCTTTTTGGTATTGAAAGCAGGAAAGTGTTTAAATGATGGGGAACGACAGCAGACGCTCCTGCGGCGTGTCCAGTGCCAGCAGAGCTGGGGAGGGTGGCAGGCTCACAGCCCGCAGCCGCTCCGGGCCGGCGGAGAGCAGAGCGAGCGGACGTCCCAGGGCGTTTCTTACAAGTTCCACTTGCCCCGTCCAGCCAGGCAGCGCGTGCCCCGCGGGCTGCTTGCTCTCACGGCGGCTCAGCAGCAGCAGCACCAGCAGCAGCACCAGCAGCAGCACCTGCTCACGCCTGGCTCTGCTCGGCTGTGGGAGGCGGGGTGTGCAGCCCATCGGGGCCTGAGGACCAGGCGTGTGGAGCGGGGAGAAGCCAGGCTGCCAGGAGGGAACGACGTGCATCTAGAAACCCTCCCGGCTGCTCCGGGCCGTGCGGCCTGCCCGACATCTACATCTGCTCCGTCAGGCGCGCAGCGGGCTCTCACGCGCGGGATGTCATCTTTGGCAAGCAATGACGTGAAAGAGCTACGACGCTGAAGCAGAAACGGGACTGGGAAGGCGGCGGCCCCAGGAGAAGGCACCAAGTCCAAGTGTACAAGCACCAGGCAGTGTACGGACCCAATCTCTTGGAGTTGGTTTGGGGGAAGCGGGGAACGAGGCGGCACCCATTCTGGGCTGCCACGCTGAGCTGAAGGCAGAGGGTGGAGTCTGTGTTCCTTTAAGTCACGTGTCCAGAGCGCTGCTGCGAGCCGCTGGGAGCCCGCGGGCCGGGGAGCCGGCTGGCGGACTGGCCGACCAGCACCAGCCGCTCCCGGAAGCAGGCCCCAATCGGGAGGCTTGGCACGATGAAGGTTACTGCAGCCTGCACACAAGAGGATATCCGGAAACATGATCGCTTAGGCGGGGGCCTCACACCGGACCAGAGAACCCTCTAGAAGGCCAGCAGGTCCAGTTGCTGAGAAGGACATGATGCAAAAGGAGCGATCCGGGCCATGCAGGAAGAGGCGGGCCTTCCAGGCGGCCACCTGCTCGGAAGCTGCGGACGGTGAGGAGAGCCGCCTGGGGCCGGAGCTCTCCAGCTAGCGCGCCAGCATGGAGGGACGAGCAAAGAATTAAGGCAGATGTAGCACAGGACCGAAGTGTTGCCGTTTTTGGTAATAGCTGCTTGTCCGCAGGTGGGAGCAGATGGCGAGGTGATGCCGGGTCATACCTGATGTCCGTAACGCGGACGCCCGTACCAGTGTGGGACGCGGCCTGGGTCTCTCAGGAGGCAGAGGTGTATCTGACGTCGAGAACAGAAGCAGCCTGAGGAAAGGAGAACAAAGAATCAGCCCGGCTGGCGTTGGCTCAGTGTTGACCTTTGAACCATGAGGTCAGGGCTCAATCCCTAGCGGGGCACATGCCTGGGTTGCAGGCTCCATCCCCCATGGAGGGCATGTGGGAGGCAGCCAATCGATGTTTCTATCCCTCTCTCCCTCTTCCCTTGCTCTGAAACCAATAAAAAAAAAATTATAAAAGAGCAGGAAACAATGCAAACGGCTTGTTCTGGCGTCCTGCTGCCAGCCCACACAGGGGCACAGAGCGCCTGAGGGGCCAGGAGGCGGCTGCACAGTGTGGCCCTGCAGCCAGGTGCCCGCGCAGAGCCTGGCTCTGCCCCGTCCAGCTTCTCCTCGAGAATCCAGCCAGGCGCCCCGCACTCGGACAAGCAGAGCGGCCAGGGAGCACGCTCGGTGAGGGCAGCGCGGCCGAGGCCCCGGGGCTCCGGTGGGGACACAGGACACCTGAGACCCCAAGATGGCGGGACTCTCTTTCACAGCTGCCCCAGCATCCCCCGCCTTCAAGCCGGACTCCCCCCAAACCTCCAGCCTGACGGTCCCTTGTAGGCCCTGCTCCCCTCGTGGCATCTTGTTGCCAGGAAACTACAGCTCCGCACCCAGAAGCTGGCACGCACTCTTCAGGGCGCTCAGGTCCCCAAAGGGCTGGGCCTCCATCGCGAGTCGACTCCGAGCGCCATGGAGCCTCCACTCACTCACGGAGCTCCTCCTCTCCTCCTCCGTGCCAGCGCTCGCTCTGCCCCTGACACCCCAGCCCTGGCCCCCGCTGGCTCCGCCCCAAACCCTGATCTCAGCAGCCCAGACCCGGCTTCCCAGCCTTCTGTGTGAAGGGCAAGCGCACGGGAGAAGGCTTCCCTGCTGCAAACTCGAACGTCCTGTCCCAAGGCCTCACGGCTCACGCCTCCGGGCGGAGCCGGGACCTCAGGAGGGCGCTGCTGCCGAAGGGCAATCGATCGCCCGGGACCAAGTCACGGCCGAAGACGAAGGGCCTCGTGCTGTCAGATGCCGCGTGAGGCAGGGCTGCCGCAGGCCCCGCGCTGGCCGGGACCCCGGCACCCAGCGGCCCGGGTCAGCACACCTGCCGGCAGGCCGACACTCCCCTCGGGGCGGGAGGACAGCCCGGCGGCGGGAGCGTGCCTGGCGCCCTGGGCTGTCGAAGGCTTGAGGAGGGACTTTCCTGGTAAAGCCACACTGACCGGGAACCGCGCCAACGAGTGAGGGCGGTGACGGGCCCTGTGACGGGGACAGAACCACCTGTCCCGCAGCAGGAGGGACGGGAGCCCTGCAGCCTCGGGGAGCCCCTGCCTGACCACCGCCTGGCCGTCCCGCCAACCGCTCCGAACCGCCCGGGGGAGCAGTGGCTGCTCCGTGGGCACCGGGCACTGCAGCTCCCCGCTCCCCGGCAGAGCGCTCCGGGCCTGAGCGGTGCTGGGAATGAGCGAGTCTGGGTGGGAAGCCAGGGTGACAGGAGGGATGTACCCAGGAACTCACATGTCAGGACGGCCAGGGACAAACCTGAGTGAACTCCTCACACAGATCGTGGCCAAAGCCAAGTGCCTGGCGGCCAGACCGAACCTGCTCGCAAGGTGCGGACGTCAGCGCCGCGGGGGCGGTCGGGAGGGCGCGCTGCTGCCGGCTCACCTCCTCCTCCTCCTCGGGGACCTTGAGCGCGCTGTCCGGGGACTTGGCGGGCTTCTGGCCGCCGGGCCCGTTGGCCTCGTCTTTCCCGTGCTCCGCCTCCCACTCCTGCAACACCTCGTCGATGTTGAAGCGGCGTCGGTAATTCACAAAAAAGTTTTTCACTTGTACCACCGACTTGTTCCCAATCACGTCTGAGATGGCCTGGAAGTCCCGGCCGTACTTCCTGATGGCTGAGGAGAGAGTGGTTTCACACGGAGGGACCGCTGAGGCCCCTGAGCCGATACGGAGCCCACGGCGGCTCACAGGTCAGGGCGGCCCTGCCTCAGGCGCCCCGCGAACACGCCACCAGCAGTGAGGATGGACACTCCCTCTCAGGTCCCAGGCTACGCCCCGACCTTAACCCTGACACAGCCTGTGCAATGAGCTCCTCACACTTACAGCAGCTCTAACCTGGAGGCCAGCGGGAGGCGGTTGGCTGACAAAGACCCGGAGCTGCTGCCGCGTGAGCAGTGCCCGGGTGGGGATTTCACCGTCTCCCCGAAGCTCTGTGACGAGGACCATACCTTGCACGGCGAGCAGCTGCTCCTCTGTGGTCCAGCGCGCGTTGAACTTCTGAACAACCTGGACACCCAAACGAGTCCGTTAGCGGCCACCCTCCTGAGGAGCCACCACCCTCAGGCCAGCCTCACGCCAGGCGGCCCCGCGGGAGCCGGGCGGGCCTACCTCGGGGAGTCGGTAGGGCTCGATGCCCCCGTCCAGCTTCTCTTTGAGCGCGCTGTTGGTCTGTTTAATGTTCTGAATCTGAGAGAAAAGGCCGTTATTGTAAATAAGGAAGCTCTGAAGCGGGCGCGGCGGGCTGGTCCGCGGGCAGGGGACGGGGCGGGGGCCTGGGCTCTGCCCGCAGGCGGGAGTGGCAGGAGAGGGATGACGGCAGGGGGGACCCGAGGCAGAGCCAGCGCCTGCCCGGGGCTCCGGGGCTTGTGGGGAAGAGAACGGGTGTGAGAGGCGGTGCTGGTAACAACTCTGATGTCCCCCCCGCCCCCCCCCCCCGCTGAGATCAATAAAAACACCTTTTAAAAGCATTTCCTTCATCGTCCAAGCTGCCGTGAGTCAGGTTTCCTGACACACAACCCAACACAGAGTCCAGCGAGCGCTGGGCAGAGCCAGAGGCCATGGGGGACCCTGCTCCCTCCGCAAGGTGGGCTCCGAGCCCCTCTTCCACCCCGAGAGCCTCATGAGCCAGGGCTGCCTTCCAGTCAAAAAGCCCTGCTCCTGGCTCTGCTCTCCTGCTCCCGCCGCAGCCAGCAGCCAGCAGCGCGGGAGGGGGGGGTGCCGTCGCAGGGGAGCAGGGCGTCTCCCTAGAGCAGTGTTTCCCAGTGTGGTACGCGTCCCCCAGGTACGGGAAGAGTTTGTGGGGGTACAGTTGCACCGGAGTTTGGTGGGGATGTGCACTGCACCGTGCTTAGCTGTGCCTCATTCTATGTTCTCATAAGTACGAGGGGCACTCAGCGTTACGGAAATTATAGAAGGGGTACACATATGTCAGAAGTTTGGGAAACACTGCCCTAGAGGAAGGGCAGATGCGCCCCGGGGAGCGTAGCCCGAATGGGGGTGAGTGCTTCCCATGCAAGCAGAGCCCAATGTTCTGCTGCCCTCAGCACCCCGGAGGGGGGGGACGGCCCCCTCACACCCTGGAGGGGGGGGGCCCTCCTCGCACCCCAGAGGCGGGCGGTGAGGACTGACCTCCACTTCGGAAAGAGGCCGGAGGCTGAGCGGTGCCCCGAGACGAGCGAGCAGCTCCGCTCGCTCCTGCACCACCAGGCGCGGCCTCAGACCCACGTTCTCATCCCCAAAGCGAGAGCCGTCCTCCTATTCGGCCTTCCAACAAGTCAGAGCAGCAAACGCTGAAGTGAACTCTCAGGGCGGGGGCGGGGGCCGGGCGGGGCAGAGAGGGGAGCACCGAAAGGGCCACAGGAGGCTCCGCAGTGCGTCAGCTGCGATGCTCCAGGCAAACTCAGATGCAAACCACACGCTGCTTCCCACACTCGCATAAACACAGAGAAAAGGGCCACTTATTTTTCCTTTTTATTGATTGGAGAGAGGAAGAAAGAGTGAGGGGCAGGCGGAAAAGGTTGATTTAAGAAACAATGTCCTTTACAAGAACATCAAGAAGGTGCCGGGTACCAAGGAACAACTGCAGCAAGGATAGGCCGACCCGCGCACTGGAAACAAGACGCAGAGCCCTGAAGGCCGCTGGGGGGGGTCCTGGTTGGATGGTTCTTCTCTGCTCGATCGCAACCAAGGCCCTACTGGCTCGTTCTCTGAGGCGAGAAGACGACCACGTTTAAATGGGGATGCAAAGGGCCAGGAATGGCCAAGACAACCTGGAGGACCTGTCCTCCAGACCCCGACTTCCACGCTCTCCCAGACAGCGCCTGCCATGGAGGACAGACGAGCGGACAGGAAACCCGCACCGACCGCCGGGAGCCGCACGGAAATCCGAGGCCCTGCCCTGCAGCCGGGAGGGGCAGGCTTCTCCCCACACAGCCCTTTCCCCAGAGGCCGCGCAGCACACGGGCGCGCAGAGCACACACAGTATACATACACACACACACACACACACACACACACAGTACACACACGGGCGGGCAGAGCGCACACACACACACACACACACACGGGCGGGCAGAGCACACACACACACAGTACACACACGGGCGGGCAGAGCACACGCAGTACACACACACACACACACACCCCCAAACAGGCTGAAGGCCACACGGCAAGAGGCGCGGACGATACACGCAGACGAATGCCACCAGACCACCTTCCACCACAGCCTGGATCACAGACTTAGAGGTAGACATGAAACCATAACCCTTCTAGAAGAAAACAGCCACTTCCAGCAGCAATATTGTTTCTGATGTATCTCCTTGGGCAAGGGCAACAAAAGAAAAATGAACACAAGGAACCACATCAAACTAAAGCATTTTCCACAGCAAAGGAAGCCATCAACAAAACAAAGACAGCCCACTCAATGGGAGACGATCTGCCGATGATATATCTGATGGGTTAATACCCAAACTTTATAAAGAACTTTGGAAAATGCAACTGTCTTATGACCCAGTAATTCCTCTCCCGGGAATTTATCCAAAGAAACCCAAACACTATTCAGAAGAATATGTTCACTGCAGCGCCATTTTCAACAGCAAGATCTGGAGTAACCCAAGTGTCCATCAGTAAACAAGTGGCTAAAAAAGCTGTGGTACCAATAAAATAAAATAAAATGAAACAAAATATTCCGTAAGACTTAAAACAGGGGGGAGGGGAGAAAAAGCTGTTGTACGTTTACACGATGGAACACTGCTCTGCTGCAAAAAGAAAATGTTTCCCTTTGCGACAGCGTGGCTGGCCCCGGAGAGCACTATGCGGAGCGCAGCCAGCCAGTCGGAGGGAGACAGGACCATGTGATTTCACTCAGATGTGGAATCTAAGGCGCACACACACTGACAAGTCAAACAACAGATTCAGAGAGAAGGCTGACTGCTGGGGGTGAATGGTTGGGGAGGGAGACGGAGCAAAACAGGAGAGAACTCACGGACACGGACAGCATGACGAAGGGGGTGAAAGGCATGAGCGGAGGGGACCACATGCCGGGACACCCTCCTCACCTCAGGGAGGTTGGCCACGGCACTCGGAGCACCACCACAGGAGACAAGATGGGAAACTGGGCGACGTAACGTGAGGAACTTCTGTGACTCAAAAGACGCCACGAGGAGAGTGAGAGCCAAGCCCCAAACAGAAAACGGGCAATCCGCGCCCTTCTTCCCGGGCCAGCTGGCAGCCTTGGGCAGTGCTGTGGTCACACGGGTGGGGGGCACTGCCAGCATCTGGGGGGTGGAGGCCAGAGATGCAGCCGGCACTCGAGGCACAAGACAGCGAATGCCCCCCAGAGAAGAAGCGCCCAGGCCACCCACACTCACCGCGGAGGCTGGACACACACACGCTCCCGCCAGCAATGCCAACAGGACACACAGTGCGAGGGCCACATAAAAGATGTTCACCCAGTGTTCTCTGCAGTGCTCAGACGTCTACTTCGTACGACTGTTCCCGGCAGTGAGAAAGAACGAGAACCTCGGCTCTACACTGCACGATGCTCTCTCGTGTTACATGAAAACCAGACATGCAAGCAACCACATCATGTCCTCTATCTATCTATCTATCTATCTATATAAAAGCCTAATATGCAGATGGTCCCCTCGGGAGTGGGAACGGGAGTGCGATGGCTCACGGTGAGTGCGCTGCCCAGCAGAGGCGGTGCGGAAAGGGGGCGGCCCTGGCCAGTAGCCGGAAGGTCCTGATAGGCCCTGATAGCCAGACAGGCCCAGGGACCCTACCTGTGCGTGCCTTTTGTGCACTGAGCCTCTTGTTTTTCTCTAAAATCCAAAAGATGCGTCAGCATCACTGGTGGTTTAAAGTTAGAATAGAGGCCACGCCCTGGAGAAGGCGGGTGAGCAAGAAGCACGGGTGGAGGGGGTGATGCTGCGCTCAGGGTGACAGCGGCCGGAGGGGACGAGAGTGGGGCTTCAGAGCCAACGGCCACTTCTTGGCTCAGAGAGAAGTTGGCTGGGCGTGCTCGCCGTATGGAAATCACCAAATACACACGCATGCACGCATGCACGCGCACACACAAGCATTTAAACACACACTCTTAACATTGACTTCAAGGTAAGTTAAGAGAAAGCTAAGCCAGTATGAAGATCTTCTGCCCAATTCCTGAGGGAACGAGCCCTGGGACATGTGGGAGGAGACCGTGCGCGTGAGCGAACGGCGGGCCCAAGGCTGGTCGGCCGCGGGCGGCGGTACCTGGCGCTTGGTGGAGACCAGCTCCATGTCC
The DNA here is from genome assembly GCA_036971965.1 of Nyctalus aviator. Classification (NCBI taxonomy): domain Eukaryota; kingdom Metazoa; phylum Chordata; class Mammalia; order Chiroptera; family Vespertilionidae; genus Nyctalus; species Nyctalus aviator. The sequence continues at coordinate 2,290,747 of CM072922.1, forward strand.
AGCTGGCGCAGCACCGTGGTGGCGGCGGTGGCGTTCGCAGACACGGCCTCCACGTCTTCTTGGGAGAGAAACATCCCTTTCGGAGGTTTCCTTTTGGCGCGGTTCTTAGCTTGCGTGCTGTGCTTCTCTTTCTTGATCTGCGGGACGGACTCGGTGGGGGGCGCCTGCACAATACACAGATGTGGATTAATGTGACATAAAAATTAAAATGCCAAGTGAACAGCTGGGCTCGGCCTGAACACCTGGCAGAGGACCCCACTTCCTGCCACAGCTGCACCCCCACTCTCACTCGGAGACTGACGGCAGCCCCTCAGCTCCCTGCACCCAGAGGGTAGGAGCTGCTGGTCTTCGCTGGCCCCACGTGCACAGGGACCTTGGCCACGGCCAGAAGGGAGGAAGAAAAGGAAGGAGGAAAAGAGGGAGGAAAAGCAGGGAAGGAGGGAGGTGAGGGAAGGAGGGAAGGGAGAGAGAGGGAAAGGAAGGAGGGAAGAAAGGGAGGAAAGGGGGGAGGGTGGTTGGTTCAGCACATGTATCCACTTAAATTCTTTAAGTCTTTAAATAAATTTTAAAATATGCAAATTTCAATGTGAAACTGTGACTTTTTACACATTTTTGGGGGAATGACAGCTTTTAGGGCAACCGTGTCCTAAAAATCTCCTTCCAGACCTATAAGCCGTCATTGAAAGCTATTTTTTAAGCACTTTCTCTCTGAATCCCAAACCTGCAGAAACGAAAGGCAGAGCAGCCGTGGTGTCTCCCTGCTCACCCCTTTAAGAGCAAGTGCATGTGCTTTGCTGAAACACTTAAATACCTCCACGTTGTGAGACTGAGCTGAAGGTCATGCAGACTGGCCGTGGCAGTGAGCCCCCAGCGCCGGCAGAGGCCACAGCCACGGCAGTGAGCCCCCAGCGCCGGCAGAGGCCACGGCAGTGAGCCCCCAGCACCAGCAGAGGCCACGGCCACGGCAGTGAGCCCCCAGCGCCGGCAGAGGCCACGGCAGTGAGCCCCCAGCGCCGGCAGAGGCCACGGCAGTGAGCCCCCAGCGCCGGCAGAGGCCACGGCCACGGCAGTGAGCCCCCAGCGCCGGCAGAGGCCACGGCCACGGCAGTGAGCCCCCAGCGCCGGCAGAGGCCACGGCCACGGCAGTGAGCCCCCAGCGCCGGCAGAGGCCACGGCCACGGCAGTGAGCCCCCAGCGCCGGCAGAGGCCACAGCCACGGCAGTGAGCCCCCAGCGCCGGCAGAGGCCACGGCAGTGAGCCCCAGCGCCGGCAGAGGCCACAGCCACGGCAGTGAGCCCCCAGCACCAGCAGAGGCCACGGCAGTGATTCGCCAGCAGAAGCCACGGCCACGGCAGTGGTTCCCCAGGGGTAGTAGAGGCCCATGGTGCCACCAGAGGGCTATGCTGTCCGGCAAAGACCGCCGATGGACAGCGTGTCTGTTTTCATAACACTTTAATGTGCAAACAATGATTTAAGCATTTTTCTTTTTGATTGAGAAATTGAGCTATATAAATAGGAATTACAGAAATTAATATAAAATCAACCTTTTCTCTTCCATTTAAAATGTTCCATTGAAGAACCTAATGATGCAACAAAACAAAGCTAACCAAACACCCCAAGTCCAGTCTGACTTCTCAGACGTCTGAGCTGCAGACCCTCCAGCAGCCTGACCCTGGGACTCCTAGGAGTCGCTGGCAGAGTGCCATCGGTCGAGAATGACGAGTTCCCCATTTGGTGATGTAACCAGACCAAAGAAGCCTTAAAAACATGTCTAGAACACTCTGACCCACAGCCCACATCCAGAAATTAACTATAGACCTAACTGGTTTGGCTCAGTGGATACAGTGTCGGCCTGCGGATTCATGGGTCCCAGGTTTGATTTCGGTCAAAGGCATGTGCCTTGGTTGCGGGCACATCCCTAGTAGGGGATATGCAGGAGACAGCTGATCGATGTTTCTCTCTCATCCATGTTTCTAACTCTTTTTCCCTTTCTCTCTGTAAAAAATCAATAAAATATATTTTTAAAAATTAACTGTAATGGAAAAAATTAAGTGCACAAATTCTTAGTTATGAAGCCAGCAGTCTGGCACTGTCTGTAAGAGGAAGTGCGGCAGGACTGCAGAAACCCCGAGGATGCCTCTCCTTGAGTGACAGGTGTGTGGGACATACAGCTGGGCGGGAAGGGGGCTTGGCTGGGTGTCTGTAAGGAATCTCCGAAAGGTCGGGGCCTCTGGGGGCCTTGCCGAAGGCGGCAGCCCCTGCCTTGACTTTTCCAAGCAAGTCTGACCCCAGGTGTTTTGCTCGAATCTCTGTGCTTGGAGGAGCGTGTGCGTCCTCAGGCTGCTTGCCCACTGGTTGTGTCTGGAGGTTATTTTAGTTCAAGCTGTTGTGACAATAAAGCCCAAGGAGGCGGCGAACAGGCTACTTGGCGGTGACAGCCAAGTGGGTGCCTCATCCCCTTCACAGAAATGGGTGAGAGGAGCCTTCATCCGTCACTCAGGGTTGACGGTCAGCCCGGCACAGCTGTGTATACAAATGTATCTGACATAAAAATATGTTCAAACAGAATAAATTTGAAAGGTTATAAAATTTATATATAGATTAAGATCCCATTTATGTATTTTAAAATGAATATTTACTCAGAATTAAGTATATAAGTATATACTTAAAAACATTTTAAAAATATTTATTTTTATTGACTTCAGAGAAGGGAAAGATAGAAACATCAATGATGAGAGAATCATTGATCGGCTGCCTCCTGCACGCCCCCTACTGGAACCAAGCCCAAACCTGGCCCTGTGCCCTCGACCGGACTCGAACCCAGAAGAGCTGCCACTCAACGGCACGCCCGTGTGCAGCTGAAGACCAAGCCTCGCACACGCCCGGGCCAACATTCTATCCACTGAGCCAAACTGGCTAGGGCCACTTAAAAACATTTAAAAATTTTTTATTTTAGGGAGCGAGAGAAAGGCAGAGGGAGAAAGAGGGGGAGAGACCCATTTACTGTTCCACTTACTTATACACCCATTGGTTAATGTTTTTATGTGCTCTAAGGGGGGGATCAAATTTGGTGTATAGGGACAGCACTCTAGCCAAAGCTCCCGGCACCCACACATTCTTACAGGGGAGCATGTTCATGGTGACCGTGTGTAAGTGTGTCATTTTCCCCTTTTCGATGAGCTTTGTACTTTGTCCATGAAAAGCACACGGTTCTGATGTCAGGTCCGGTTAGGTATGTCTAGCCTTCTGGTTTCCGCCTGAAGCAGCTTTCTCAGACCTCTGAGCCTCTGAGACAGAGAGCTCGCCGCTTACTAAAACGGCAGGCTCCTCCTTCAGAACAACTCACGTGACCCCAGTGAGCGTCCCGTCCACAGTGGGGCCAGCACCGCAGCCTGAGGAGCCGGGCCTCCCTCCAGGGCCCCGTGGCCGGGCCTGCCACAGGCAGCGCTGGACTGTGGGGTCCCCCAGAGCCACAGAGCCGGGCTTTCCTCGGGGGGCCCATAGGTGCTTGATTCAATGCTATGAATGGACAAAATGATGCCAGACTGCAACCCCCATTTCAAAAGGCTAGCATCCCAACACCCCCTATTCTCAGCGGACAGGTTACAAACACCCATTTGCCTAACGGGGAAAATACCTCCTTTCTGCTCTCCTTATTCTGATCCAGCTCAAGATCAATGGGATTGTTTCCATTTGCTTCCTCCAGTTCATCCTCACTGAAAGACAAGAAAAAGTGACTGCAAGGTTATTTTGTATTAATGTACTTAATATACAA